>CM060953.1:79633490-79865990 GCA_030765055.1 Mantis religiosa
ACACCACACACACACACCACACACACACACACCACACACCACAGACACACACCTACCTTTGCTTAGAATTCTTCCAGTTTATACAGAGGCTTATTTACAAGATATTTCTTTAGCTTGGCCTTAAAGGCGTTAATTCGTAAAGTTTTAAATTCTATTGGAAGTTTATTATATAAAGTGGCTCCTATATTTAATGGATCTTTGTCAGAAAACTTGTTTGTGTGTACTGATCTGTATACATTACTCTGACCTCTTGTATTGTGCTTGTGCACCTCACAATGTCTTGGGATGTCTTTGGATCCATGTATTAAAAGTAGAACACGATATACATACAGTGACAGAACTGTGAGAGTTTCATTTTTAATAAATAACTCTCTGCATGGAAGGTCATATCTTCCATCTGAAATTATCCTTATACACTTTTTTGCAATGTTAACACTCTATTCATATGCACTCTTGCAGCACCACCCCAGAGTTCTATACCATACAGCAAATGAGGATATATTACACCATAGTAAATTGTGCGTAATATACTTAGGTTTTTGTATCTAGAGAAGTGTCTTAATAGATATCCTCCTTTACTGATGTTATTACAGACTTGATCAATATGTCTGTCCCATGTTAGGTGTTTGTCGAATATTATGCCCAGAAAAGAGGTCTGATCGCTTTCAGCAATATGCTCATTACCTACTTTGGTTATTAACTGATCACTTTGTCTGTGAGAAAGGGTAAAATTTAATATTTTAGTCTTACTTATATTACATCCTAACTTGTTGGAATTGAAATAGCTCATCAGCTGGGCTGCGTCCCCTTTTATTTTTATAGCGAGATCATCTATTGATGTATGCCAACATAACACAGTTGTGTCATCAGCATAAGATAACAATTTTGAGTTTAAGATGCTAGGAATATCATTAATATATAATATAAAAAGCAAAGGCCCAAGTACTGAACCCTGCGGGACTCCATATTGCACAATTCCCTCCTTTGACTTATACATGTGTTTGCAATTACCATTATAACTTGGAATTTCTGTACACTGCCCTCGATCTGTTAAATAGGATGAAATTAATTGTTCTGCCAATCCCCTTATTCCATAGTTGTTCAGCTTCAGCAGTAATATTTGGTGATCAACGCAGTCAAAAGCTTTCGTAAGGTCCAGGAAAATACCACCTACTTTATTCTTATCTTCTAGTCTGGTTATAATATCTCTAAGAAATTCAGTTGTAGCAGTTACAGTTGATCGGTTCTTTCGAAAACCATGCTGTGTAGGTCTAACAACGTTATTGTCAGCTAGAAACTTATTTAGCCTAACTAGCAATACTTTTTCAAACAGCTTGGCCAATGTGGATGTTAACGTGATCGGACGATAATTTGTTACTTGGGTTTTATCTCCTTTTTTGAATATAGGGCGCAGTATACTTGTTTTCAAACAGTTTGGAAACTCCCCATTTTCTATAGAGTAATTTATCAAATGTACCAGTGGCATTGCTATTTCTTGTTTACAGTGTTTTAGACATTTAGGTGTTATACCATCCCAACCACTAGATTGCTTGTTATCGAATTTATTAATAATTTCTATTATTTCCTCTTCATCAGTTGGTTTTAAATATATGCTATCTCTTACACGTTGTCCTTTATTGTTAATTGGCAAAACATTGTTTGGTTTGGGAGTTCTTGTTGCTGTAATATTTAAAAAGTGTTCATTAAGAATACTGCATATAACATCTGGATTTTTCTCACTTTTACCATGAATATTTATTACAATATGTTCATGCTTTTTTGGTTTTAATTTTACCTTATTTATGATATTCCAGGCACCCTTAGTAATATTATTGCAAGCATCTAGTTGTTGTTTATATTGCAAAGTTTAGATTTCTACTAAATATCTACGAAAATCCTCTTTCGCTTTTTGTATTTATTTTTATAATGTTCCCATCCTGTCGATTTGTACCATTCATATGCATCCTTCATTCTATTTCTCAAGTGCACTCCCTCAGCTTTTAGCTTTATCTTTGTACTTTTACAAGCATTCTCCCTTTTTTAATAATTGGACACGCTTCATTAAAATGTATGTTAAAAGTATCATAAAAATTTTCCCACTTTGAGTTAACTCCTTCCATTGAGTACATCATCTGCCATGTTTCATGTTCTAATGCATGTTTGAGTTTAGTAACATTTTGATCATTTGTATTGCGGTAGCTAACAAACCTATTTTGTTCAATTGTATTGGCAGTGATATCTATTTGAATGATTTGTGCATAATGATCTGATAGATGATAGTTACCAACTTCTGATGAATACCCAGTTTTTATGTTGGTAAATATATGATCAATAATAGTAGAAGAGTGGGATGTAACCCTAGTTGGAGTGCTTTTCACATCTTTTAGATCATATGTTTTCAAGCAGTCCATTAAATGTACATAATCCGTATTTTCAGTGGCTGAGTTAATATTTATGTCACCTAATACAATCAAATTTACATTGGACTGCAGTACACTATTTAGTACACCATCAAAGGATTCAATAAAGTGTGTCACTGAAGTGCCTGGAGACCTGTACACTCCTAGAATTACATAGGTACATTCATTACAACATATCTTAATAACAGCCAATTCCATAACCATCTCAATGCTCATATTACAAATCTTAGGCATTTCCTTGTATATGACCCCATTTTTGGCATATATGGCCACACCCCCACCCTTGTGATTTTTTCTGCAGAATCTGCTTGCTAGATTATAGTTTTTAATTTTGTACATATTTACATTATTTTCCATTAGACTATGTTCAGTTACAATTGCTACATGCGGATTAACTTCATTCAAAACTAACTCTACACTATGTACTTTATTACTGATGTGTTGTACATTTTGATGCAATAATTTAATTCCCTCATTTGCATGTAGTGGCATACTAGAGTGTGGTATTACAAAGGGACAATTTATGCTAGGGATATTCTATTTGTTATTGTCTCACCTGATTTTAAACTACCGCTGTAATTTGAACCTAGTTTTTTGATTCAATATGTTGTATCACCCTATTCAGCATCTACCAAATTTCTCAGTTCCCTTTCTGTTTAAATACAAACCATCCCACCCAATATCATACTCCCCGATCCATGCATTACCATCTACAAATATGCAGTTATTTTTTTGGCATACCCAGTCTAGTGTAGAGTTCACAGCGTCCACATATCGTAAGTCCTGGTCTCTTCTGCGTAGCACTCCACTAACACACACTTTTGCCTTGGGATATAAATCCTTTGTCACTGCCACGATGTGATCCATTTTGTCCATGATTTCTTCTGGGGAACTGGATGAATTTAGATTGTTTGTACCTGAATGTAATATTACAATATCCGGGTCATCTCTGTTTTCTTGAAGCTTCCTTTCAAGATGCTGTATTCTGGATCCAGGATAGCAGTACACTATGGCGTCAGCTTCTATGTATTTCCCAACATGTCGCACCATGGAGTCCCCCATTATTATCGCTGTTTTTCTTTCATACAAAACAGCAGGAAGGGCGTCCTTACCTTCTGAAACACTTTTTACTTCACTTTCATTATATTGGAGGTTAGGTTCTTGCGTATTCTGTTGCAGCGGTAAATATTTATTTTTTAGCAGCATTTTACTGACTACTTGCGTCTGTCTGACTGGGGTTCTTTCATTTGTAGTATGCCCCTTTTTGTTTCCCTGTACAACGGTCCAGTGGTTTGGTCCGTTTTCATTGCTACGATCTATAGGCACGTTATCATATTTCTGGTCTGCATTTTCCCCTGTGTTTGCCAATATAGTTATCTCTTTTTTTAAGCTGCTATATTCTTCCCTTAACCTATACCTCTCTTCATTAGCTATATCCAGGTCCTTTTTTAAAATTCCAATTATCATTTGTAGAGACGCAGCACTTTCACTTCCACCTAGTTTTGAATACGGTTTTCCCATATTGTTCAGTATTTCATTACCTTCACTTGTACCATTACATTTAAGTATGGTTTCACCATTTATCACCACGTTATCTCCTTCACAATCTTTAAACTCACTAATTTGTCCGTTATTTGTACAGCTATGCATAACTTTCAGGTTACTCGCCGCCAGGAACAGGTATGTGAAATAAGTGTTTGGGAATGGTTTCATAGTTTTGAGATGAAAATAGACTCACTACGTGTAAAGAGTATATATTATCTATATGCAGTTCCAAATCCTCACTGATTAGTATTATCTCATGGTTTGTCAGCCAATTAATTTTTTCCTTTACGCTGCCTAAACTGTAAGATGGTAATTTTGAGCACCATTCGGGGTGAGTGAAACTAAATCGAGATCTGGATTCAGATTGCAATTTGGTGCATCTGCACATATGCAGGAGAAAAATATTCGAAAACGGCACTCAGGTGAAATGCAAAGAGGAACTTTGTAATTATCCGAAAAGTATTCGAATACATATTTCGAGAAAATCCAAGTATCGATTACATTAACATTTTTTCTTCGAAAACTTCCGCCCTGCGCCATGGCGTAGCGGGCTAAGGCAGTATGCCTTGGTCCCTGGCCACGGAAAGCTTCCCGGGTTCGATCCCAGGTATGTGGTGGAGATTTTAGGTCCCGGGTATAGGACCGGTTCCCACTCAGCATGAGGAAAGGGGAGCTTATGATAGGTAAGCGGCCCTGGTCACGAAAACCAACATTTCGGCTGGGGGATGCCAAGATGCTGATCACATTTCCTCCCTATATTGGTTGGATGATCACCCACCTCTGCCGTGGGTAAATGAGCGTGAAGTCGGCAGTCGAGTTGGTAGGCTCAGGCGCACTTGGGGCTGTTACGCCATAGGTTACGTTAATCGAATACTACCACCACTCGTTAATAATTTTCTGCCCAGCACAAGAAGGCAACTAGGGCCTGAAGTGGGAAGAGTGGTTTGAACTGTTTATATGCTTTGTTAGTGGATCTGTTTACTACGAAATGAATTTGTACAAATGAGTCACCCAGGCAGCCAGTTTTAATGCTTGTATTAATAACTGCAGTGATAACTGCAGTATGTATGGGTGAACTATGTGACAACGTTGCGTATTTTACATAAACCTAGCATACGGAACACAAACATAAACACAGCAAAGTTTATAGAACACTTGTCTGAGAGGATCGTGGACAAGAAGAGGACTTCCGACTGAGATCTCGGAGGAATAACATTAAAACCTTCTCTTCGACCCTTCAAAGGTAGGAACATTGGCAAAACACTGTTTGGCTTCGCTTTACTATGTAAGTTTTGGACGCGCCTTCTAAATTTTTATTCCAAAATTTCCCTATGTTCTCTTGCGTTATTTAAGGTAAATTTCGAGGAGTTAGGGCACTTAGAACATAAAAAGGAACCTTAATGACCTTCAGTGTATTTAAAGAAATAACCATGTGTAATCAGAGGCAAAGACATTCAATTGACATGTACTACACCTAATTGTTAACAGTTTCTAAGGCAAAGAAAATAGGTACATTGTTAATTTTGGAATCTTGGAAGTATAAAGAATTAGTTGAAAACAACCAACTTTGGGTATTTGGACCTTTTTAAATTTAGGGCTTCCTTATCCTTATTGCCTTTCAAACATATCGGGTCAGTGGGACAATGGATATAGTATGCTTCCACGCGTTAAGTCATTCACTGGAAACGGTACATCACCACCAATAACGTACAAATACCATATAAGTAGCCCAGCATTATTAGACACCCACCAGTTCATTATTTGAATTTCAAATTTTTTGACTGTGAATAGTTTTTACATTATTTGTTCAACAATATCTTGTACATATCTGTTCACTACATTTGTATAAGAATTCGAAATTGTTTTTATTACTTAGCAAAATTTTGCGTAACATTTTATCTACAATAATCAAGAATGAGAGGTAGTAAATAATTAAAGTGCGGCATAAGGTGATTTATTTTTGGCGATTAGCAGTGCTAACTATATGATGTCCCCTTGCCGCTTAGTTTATTTAGTAAAGCTGTGTATCACGTTTGAACTTTTATTAAATTTTAAGCTTTGCGTCGGGAAAATTCGACTGATTTATCCTTATAATCCCCGAGATTGGTTAACATGTGTCTTTGAAGTAGGGATGGCTGAATAGAATTATTCGACAATTCCTTTGCAAATAACACAGGGTGTAACAGTTGGATGAAATATATTTGATATCAATCTACATTTAATGTGAGATTCAGTATAATATTTGTATTTCAGGTTTTCTGTGTTTTTCGTCGTTCTCGTTAATGGTCTAACTTCAACACTATTTTCTTATATGTCCGTGGTGAATTATACAATTTTGCACTTTGAATCTGCAATGGTTCACATTATCACCACTGCACTTATTTCATTGAGTTTACGATTTTCTCTTATAACGAATTTGCCCATCTTACAATAAAGGTCACTGCCATCACTGTCACAATGGAGACATTCAACACTTCATAAATAGAAAGGAGACGTGATACTTCGAGTGAAAAAATCGAACCTGCACCTAACAATCACAAAAATATACTAGAATTCACATAGGAAGGCTTTGGTCTGCTAGTAGCACCGAAACTGGAAAGTGACACGTGACTTACAGAGCCAATGCGCTCCATTTAAATGTACGCGTACAAGCAGAGCTGAACTATGCACGCTTCTTAAAGTTCCCTGTCGTTTGCTGGGAAATAAATGGTGAAATAAAGTGTCAGTGTGAACTACAATGGAAGATTCAACAGTACGCAAGGCGTTGCAAAGATCAGCACGAGAAATTGTGTGTGTGGTGTGTACAATTATTTCAGAAAACAGTCGGAGATAAACAGTGATGTAATATGTGGTTCTCGGTCTGGAGTTGCCGAAGCTTAGAACACAGCAAGCACGTTTTACTGTAGGTCAACAACTTAGAAGAGGATGTTCCTCTGTGTAGTCCCGCGTTTAGGTAGGGAGAACGCTTCTCCCACTGTGTTCCTTTTTCCTCGAATCCTGGACAGTCGCCACTACAGTATCTGAGGTTTAAGTTGGCATATTCTCTACTATCCTTGTCTAACACAGAATGCTGCCCTTGCTTAGTACACCTGGGAGGGTCAGAAACCACTGCTTTGTCGCGATTTCTTGGAAAATAGACGCTCGCAACCCCCACTCCATTTTGTGTTGATTAATTGTCAGTGGCGTATGAGCGATAGAACTGTGAATTTATTGTTTTGTGGATTTACAGGACACACAAAATGTTTTAATTGTTGCAACATATGGATATAATGTTGAATTATTTTCTTGTAGTTTTAGTTGTGTTTGTGTTGTTTCAAGTTGGACCTCGAGGGAAAGTTCTAAAATCAGATTCTAGGGGAATTGTATTCAAAGTTCACAGTTTCTTCAGTGATGAATGCGAGGCTTTTAAATGTGGAAAGCCGACTATTTCATTGACGAGTATCGTTGAGAGAACTGCTGCTGCTACAAGTATTTCTTCTCGTTCTGTCCAACGAATTTAAAAGAACCCAAAAATGCAGAATCTAGCGGCGGTAGACTTCAAACACCAGGCAAGAAGCACCCTAATAGAAGACCGCGAAAACAGAAATTGATGCATTCACCGCTGCCGCTATTAAGCGAGAATCTATTCACTGTATCGTACAGATTTTCTGCCTAGTTTTCTGTACATGTATGAGGCTTCAAAAGCAAAAGAGTTACTTAAAGGAAGCACGTGGTCCTTAAGAAAAGTTCTTAAAAAGCTTAATTTCAGTTACAGTAAAAATTCATAAGGAAGTCACTTTTTAATGAAACGAATTGATATTGTTTCTAAAAGATTTAAATTTTTAAGACGAATGAAAGAACTGAGATCTACGGGTAGGCCTATAGTGTACTTTGACGAAACGTGGGTAAATATAAACCATACGAGAAATGCGGCGTGGAAGTGTATGGCTGATGAAAATGTAAGTGATTTCCCTCTTGAAACACCAATCGGCAAAGGACAGCGATTTATAGGTGAACATACTGGAAATTCAGCAGGATTTATTCCTAATGCCTTGCTAACTTTTTAGTCAAATTCGACCAAAGACTACCATGAAGAAATGGATAATAACATTTTCAAGGATTGGTTTGTTAATACACTACTACCTAACATCCCATCTAATAGTGTCATCATTATGGACAATTCCCCTTATCATTCCATAGAAATCAATACAGCACCCACTTAATCTTCTCTCAAATTCCGTATGCAGGATTGGTTTCGTTATAGGAATACTGAGTTTGATCCACGAGCAACAATACGGGTGCTATACGAATTAATTAAGCTGAAAAAAGATAATTTCAAAGTGCATGGAATAGACAGTCTCGCAGAGGTACACGGTCATACCGTAGTAAGATTGCCACCTTATCACTGCGACTTTAATACTATAGAACTTATATGGGCACAAGTGAAGAATGATGATGCCAGGCATAATATTTCATTTAAAAGTGTCGCTGTAAGAGCCTTGTTTCATAATGCTATTAGAAAAGTGGCCCCAGAAAAATGGAAAAGGGCGTGTGAGCATGTACAATACACTGAACAGTTTTAACGGGAAAAAGACGGTCTGATAGATGAAATTACAGACAGATTAGTTATAAATTTGGAAGACTTGGAATCGGAAGAAGAAAACGAAGATTCGTTTGAAATTTCTGACTGTGAATCGGGGGATGAGCAACAATCGGACGGAGTGGAGAAGGGGCGCTCCGCCACTGATGCATGATTGGCTTTCGTGTCTGCTTTGCCTGCTACGTCACAGAGTGAGACGGTGAGTTTTCCTCTCTTTCTAAAAGGCACACGACTATAATGTGTGCATTATAAGTTGGTGATTGACAGTTGAAGGAGTGGGGAAAGAGAGGGGATAGCACCGTTGCCACTTTACCATCCCTCTCCTCGTGCTAGGCAACGAAGATGACGGGTAGAGCTGGGGTGGAAGTTCGGTTGCAGTCGGTTGCAGTAACGCACACGCACATATTCCTAGGAATTTGCATACTGCAGTATTAATCGTAAGACTGCCGTAAGACTGTCTACACATTTAAGTGAGCAGTTACCTAATTATAGCATAGGAAATCTTCGGAATGAACAAAAAACAAATGGTTAGCTACAGTTAAGATTTAGAGAAACAAAAGTGCCATACCTGCACAGAATTATGTATTCTAATCCAGTTGATCACTAAAACACTAAAGTTGATCACCGAAACACTAAAGCTGATCACTGAAACACTAAAGTTGATCACTGAAACACACGAATTATATTGCGAAAATGTAAAGCTGTTTACACCCTGTGAAACATTCACTACCTGAAGCAGTACACTCTTAGTTTGGCAGTGATGACAGGGAGAAATACCCTAAGTACCGTAAAGGTTATTCATGTTAGAACTAGACCGAACAAAGCCAGGTAAGAAGGGTTTGTCATTAAACTGTAAAGGTTGGTCATTGACCCAGAAAACGTCATAAGATATTCCTTGAAACTAAATCCACACCTGTTCCCTTCCAACAAAGCATACCATCTCATACTAAAGGGTAGCGAACGACGACGGTATTGTGATACCGCTGATTCATAAGCGAAGCAACAATAGGAGCAGTGTCTGTTTACTGAAAACCTCAACATGCCGATAGACTAGTTTCATGCATAAAGCACGTGGTGTAGTGCGATAGAGTTCGCAACACAGGATAAGCGTCCCGGGTTGCTATGGCAACAGTTTACTTGTGATTGGTGGATTGCTGGTTGCTAGGTGACCGCAATGACGTGGCAGTGATGTATTTATCCCCTCTCCTTGTTTTCGCAGCTGAACAGCACGTGGAGGCAAAACGCCTAGCACCAACTTACGATGCGACAACAATAGTTAAACCTTACAGACTCTAGGCGCATGCGCATGAGTTTTGGAAACTTTTCCGTTTCTTTCCGCTGCCCAAAGAAAGGCAGCAAGCAAGGAAGAGGCAAGAGTGAAGGAAGGTGTCCGTCAAGCGGCAATGATAAGCTCCTCACCAAGCATTCTTTTCTAAGTTGCCAACCTATAACGCACGGACCATTTCTTGTTTATTTTGTGTTTATTCATTTTATTTATTCTATTTTATTCCTTTTATCTGGTGGTTATTTAAGCTGTGTGATATGCATGTGATATTGTGCTTGAATGAACTTTTAGCAACATGTGAAACTGCTTGACCGCCCGTAAGAATTGGTACGATATGGCAGCATCCCTTCCAAAAGCTCTATCCTGTGGCTCTCTTTCTATGGGCGAACCTTAATCTCCGCCTGCCTTCCTACCTTAACCCGAATCGCCTGAGCCCGTAACCAATGTACATTCTCAGAACGGCAATTGTTGTCGTTTTGAACAAACAACACAAATTATTAGCAAGCGCCTCCATATGTTATGTTGGATATACCGGTGGGGCAGTTCAAAATTTTCTGGCTGAAATATTTTTCGTTATTTCGTGATCATTTATGAAACATTATATGTTACCTCTAACAAGTCTTCGCGCACCCCCAGAGGTACGTCTGTCCCAGATACAATATCACTCATCTAATCCTTGTATCACGTAAGCTTGCCCAGTATCTCTTACCGGTCACGTGACCTAATCACCTCTCATTGGCTGCTGTTGTGGTAAAGACCGTCACGTGGTTCGTTATTTAACATGGTGATATATCTGTATATAACTATATATGTTGGAAGAGAATTGTCAAATTTATATTTTCGTAACTGTTTTAATTAAATATATTACGCAACAGAGTTGATTTATCTGAAATGCATGTTAATTCTTAAACGAAGTAAAGAGGAGGTTCCTTTGCTCTCAAGCGCATGACAGGATAGCACGTGCTTCAGCGGTACATATTTTTTACATGACTTTTATCACTGACCTTGTTTTGAACTGGATTGGTCATATATCGGCATTCGAAGGTAGTTGTGCCTAGTGCGAAAGCTAAATTATTTTGTTGATCGTTTATTGCGCGTGTACTTCTGTGAATAATGGCAGAGTCTACCGCCAGTTTTTCGCTGAAGTATCGCAAGGGTAAATCATTACAAACAGGTGAAAAAAAGAATTGCGGTACATGTGTTTAATCCACTCACAGAGAAAAATCTGTCTTTGTCAGTGGGAGATGTCGATCAGCTGTGCTCTGAAGTTACAGGCGTGAGTGTTAGATCCGTAGGAACATCGCGATGTGAAATTGAGAAAATTGGAAAACTTACCACTCCTGGCAAAAGCAGGAATAAACAAAAGTGCGTGCTCGGAGAAAATACGTGAAAAGTGCTGTGCGTCATGTGTAATGTTTTTTCTTTAGAAACGAACTCCCTCACATAAATAACATTTCGTCTGCTGTAAATGAGGATGCAGATTCACCAAATTTCAGCAGATTGCTTATACAGCTGGGGTTTGTGAATGAAAAAAGAGGCAAGAAAAATGTGCTAAAAGACAGAGGCGATATTGCTATGTGGCGAAGATGTTATTTAAGGACAGCCAGACTGTACTGAGATACAAGTAGCAAAATATACTACCTTGACTAGACTTGGGAGAATGAAGAACACACGAAAAGTAAGGTATGGCGTGACACGACTTTTAAGACTGAAAGACAAGCAGTTTTGCAAGGTATGTGTGCGGGTTTTAAAAAATCCCAGTGGAAAAGGCCGAAAACCTTTCATTATAAACTTGTTTCAGTTACATTGCTCAGTCATTTAGTTTCAACTTGCTCATTTCATTATAAACTTGTATTTTTGCATGCATTCATATCCTTATTTGTATGATTTTATTTATCATCCCGGCAGTTATTATGGCGTTTACTGCAGATTTAAATGTGACGGGAAGGCACCGCCAATGGCCTATGGCGCGAAAGCATTAGCCAATTAGGACGAGGGGGAAGGTAGTTGAACGCGGAGTGATACATGTCAGCGGGGCAAGGTTATATGTAACAGAGTATAGGTTCTAAACTCCTGTCTGGGGCATGGCCGCAGATTCCTGGCTGGCATATCTTCAACGCGCTCAGAATAGAGGACTTAGGTCCATCTATTCAGTAGGCCGATTCTTCCCAGTAAGGTTCCTCCATGAAGCCTCGGGTCTTCCATACGTGGAAGATGAAATTAGACGCCGGGCTACCAAATTATACGCACAGTTACCCTTGCACAGAAGTGCCCTGGTTCGGTCTCTTGGTGATTATGATCCCACAAGACGTCGTCGCCGACTATTCCGGGTCCCCCGCATGGCTTGCGGGCATCCGAGGTAACCAAGGAGCATTTCCAGCAGCAGCAAAAGCTGAGCTCCCATAATCTACCAAGAGTTGTTGGTCTCAAAATTAAACAAAAATTCAGTCAAAAAAAAAATTCAGTCAAAATTCATTTCAAACTAAAATAAAATAAAATAATTCTTTCTACGCCAGGGTGCTAGTGATAGCATTCTATCCTTTTAGAGGAGTCAATAGACTACCTCATATGCATTCCACCATCCTCAAATAAAAACAGTCATCCTAACCCATCCCAAAAAGAAAATCCTATCTGTGGTTAAACCCTATCCTGGGTAGGCACACAGCAACAATCTTCAGGCTAACACAAGCCTACCAGTATCTGCGAGCGAGCGAGCGAGTCTAAACTCCTGTGTGCACAGCAGAGCTTGGCAGAGCTTAATACCGCCACCTGTTCACCGCCATCTTCAGTCGCAAAAGCCATCTCATAGGGCTTGCGCTGGCCGGTTGTAACATACATACATACATACATACATACATACATACATCACAACATAGCTAATGTGTAAATAATCTCCATCGTAACCTCCTAAGATAAAACATAACAAGTTAAAGGCCGTTAATGAAAGTTTGTTTAATCTCATACAATCATATTCAAGAGTTTCATTGTAATTATCTGGGTTCAGAGTAAACCATTAAGGTGGTAATTGACTTTCGTAATGCCACCGAAATTCAAATTTCAGGAAGGTAAGTTACCATGTGAATGAAATATTAAAGTAAAAAAGTTAATATGTTGGAATCCGCATTTATTTTTCGGCTTAGAAGTTTCTTAAGCATGTCTCTTTTAATGTGAATGCTCTGTATGTATTTAATGTGAGGTTACGTTGCAAATTGTCCTTTAGATGAAAGCAGTGGAAGTCAGGGTAAAGCTGTCTTTTAAGCATAGTGTAAAATAGTGAATAGAATGTGTACGGCCGTCCGGTGTAGCTGTGTTCACCTCGAATGCCAATTACTCAACAATCCATCCTCTTTATGTGATGCACTTCTATAGGAAAATGATCTATAATAGGATACCTGACCATTTTGTCTGGTACATATCACGCTAATTTGCCGCTGCCTACCAAAAGGAAAAATGTAAAATAGCTAGATTGACATTTATAAAACCATTTTCTTGCGATTTTAGTTCATTGTGGGATTATTTGCAGAATAACGGCTAGACCAGGGCCAGGTTGGCTGGTGCTTTGCCAATCGAAGAAACATGCATGCGCAGAAAATACCAATACTGTGTGGAACAAGTTGTAGTAAATAGTATTAGTAATAACAGTCGGTTAAACAATTTGATTATTTTTTTTTCTCTTTATTTAGTAATACCTGATCTTGTTCTTTAATAAACAGGGAAAAAATATTCTTAACCCATAATACTACCTACAGTTTGTTGCTAATACAACCTTTCTACTATACTGATCAAATGAGTTAGATGAGAGGTTAGGCTAGCTCTACATAAGTAGCTATAAGAAAATTGTTTTTTATATTGTAAGCCACTAAAAATTGCACACCACTCATTGGATTAAGTATGGTATTACTGCTGTAGGCAATAGCCTAAACAATTTTAGTTCCTTGATGTAAGTGGGATAATTTTTTAATTATACGTTTATTGACTATAGGTTTTCCTTTGCGAAAATAGCTATTTATAATTTAGAAAATGTGTTGACTCTCGGTGCATCTAACCATAATCCGCCCACCTCGGTGGCGTAGATGGTAGCATGTCTGCCTCACATTCAAGAGGTCCCTAGTTCGAATCTCGGTCAGGGTGAGTTACCTGGATAAGGTTTTTCCGGGGTTTTCCCTTATCCTGAACGATGAATGTCGGGTAACACTAAGCTCCATGGACCCCGAACGCATTGAGCATAATTTCACCCATTCCATTCATTGTCCGATATGACTAAATGTTGGAGGACGTAAATTACAAATTAAAAAAAAATATATATATATATAAAATAACCATAATCCTAAATTGTTGAAGATTTTAATATTGACACATTAGTTAAAATCCAGTCTATACAGGATGTTAGGGATATGTGTGCGCAGATGTCGTAAGCTGGGAGATCCAAATATAATGAATAATAAAATCTTATATCAATTATGTCTATCATGAAAGCTACAGGAGATAATTGAACATTATTGAGTACATTTTCTGCACAGTCTGGCAACAGAATTGTAGAAGCCAGTGTTTTGGTTTGTGACCAGGCATGTGTACACACCTACAGTGGGTGGAAGTCTAAACTAGCCAGTGTTTGAAAGCTGGTTCACCATGTGCCTTTGTTTATCCACTACTGCTAGTTACGAGGAGTGGGGTGGTTTTGTTTGAAATTGTTTAGTCATATTCACAAGACCTAAACCAAAAGCTGCATAAAAGCTATGCATAAGTTAATCAAGGATAACAATTGAACTATTAATTACGGAAATACCTCATTAAATCAAAGCTACATATATTTGCTAAGCAGGAAATTTATTCATGGTCAATAACTGCAACATCAATACGATGTCTATTTACTGCAGGTGCTCAAAATGTGCTTCGATAGACTTTTTGCTATGACTCTTGGGTTTGGAATTATTCTCTTGGGAAACTTATCTGAGGTCTTGTGCTTCGTGAAGGTTCCAGTCAGCTTCATCATAGGCAAGAAGCATATTCCTGATTTGTGAAGACTTCCATAGTTCTTAGTGTTTTAGATGCATCTGAAACACTGACAGCACTTGCTGTTGTGCAAAGTGTCATGGCAGGTAGTTTTACTGTTTACATTTCTGACCTTTCATTTTAAGTGCTCACTAGCCATTTGCTCACAGCTTTATTCCAATAGGTGCAAGATTCTACATCTTCTGTAGCTCTACCTCAATATTCGTATGCTCATGACTTTATTCCGATTGTTGCATTGATGTCTAGTTCTTTAAATCTTCGTTAGCTCTACCTCAATAAAGCTATGGTGACATTCACAATCCAAACTTTTATCAATGTTACTGTTTATTTATACAAGATGCTCTTTAGAGGAAAGTGTTACAGGAGCTAATGTTTCACCTTATCATATTAGGGATATCCCTAACACCTTGTATATTCAATTTTTACTTTATCTACCATGGTAGATAGAGAAGGTATAGCATTCCACACAAAAATTCAATACTGGGATTTATGGAAATACACTTCTGGGGGACCCTGAATACAAAAACATTTTTAGAAAAAGCTGCATATGTGTATGTGTACAACACAACACAAAAACAAAAGGGTGATTAAATAACATATTTGATCCCAAAGTATAAACTTGAAAGAAGCATAGAGACAGTGAAGCACAACTTAGCACAAAAGTGAATCGAGAAGAATCTTGTCGATGCACTATTGTGTTAACATATTTGATATTTAAATACTCCATTGTCCAAAGATGCAACAGATTTTCAAGGTAATCCCTACCGCAAACTGCCATTTGCAGTAACTTTTTTCAAAATGCTGATTTTTTTCAAATGTAGCTCTAACAGTTTTAATCAAAATACCGCATATTTGAAATATTTTAATGAGAAATGAAAGCTATATATTGAATTTCCTGGTAGTACCTCAAGTCCTTTCAGTGTGCATAAATTTTGCATAACTGATGTGTAAGAGGTAGACAAAAATGTTAAAACACATGAAATATATATCTTGTTAAAGCATACAGTTCGTCTTACATTTTTACGTGGGTTTAAGCATTTCCAAATTATTTGTTGTTATTGGTTTGAATTTTTCGATAATAATACTTTTCTCAAATGGGAGATCATTGGTGTTTGTTTTCTCTTGCTCTTTTATTTTCCTCTGGGCATGCCAAGAGAATATATTTTCTCCTACGTAGAAATAAAATTACTTTAGGATCCTGACAGCTGCTGTGAAACATGTGGTGGAGTGTTGGTGAAGAAAGCGAAGTTGCCACTTATGAATGTTTTGCTCCCTGCAATGGTTAGAAGGGAACACTGAAGTTACCTAAATTAACTTGTTGATATTTATATTTGTAACATAGGAAACAGTTTTGAACAATACTCTGTTAAGGCAATGTACAGATGAAACTGAAGCAATGTTTAAAATATTCAGCACAGTTTAATTTTTTTGCAGTGCTTCTGCCTTGGAGTGTTTATTAGGAAGCCAGTATTAAGAATAAGCAAGAGAAACATAGTAAACTTTTTGGCATTAAACGTAATAGTTTAATGAAGAAATTTCCTAAACATTGAAATAGAATAGTTTTTAAAATGCGTATTTTCTCTGTATGCCATATTAGATTAGCAAGTACAAAATTGAAAAACTTTTTAAAACGAACAAATTCAGAATGTGCATTTTATCTTGAAGTTTTCCTATAGGTTGCACACACGTCACATTTCTAAAAGCTTAGAATGTTGAGCTGTGCATTGCTTTAAGAAAGATGGCAAAGGATTACGATTACTACAGATGAATTCGGCACCGAAATCTATGGTTTATTGTGGGGCATTCCTGGGAGGGAGGAGGAGAGAGAGGGGGGGCGCTAACTCAAGTCACGGCAGTGCCGAGATATCCGCCGACACTTTTACTCTGAAACAGGCCACTAGATGAAAAATGATGTGAAATGATAGTAGAGATGAAATGGACAAAAAATTTGGTGGATGTTATTAACCTACCCAGCATTTATCTGGTGACCTGGGAAAACCCTCCATAAAACCCATGGATCAGGTAGGTTGGCCATGGGAATCGAAACCTGACTTCCCAAATTTGGGCCACAGACGAAACCACCTGAGCCATGCTGTTTGATTTAGATGACAGTAACTAATTGTTCCCTTAGTTTTGTCAAAATATTCATGCAGAGCACACATTTCACTTGCTTGTCTGTGTAGTGCAGATCTCTGTCTTACTTTTGAATATATTTTCTTTAGGAAGCAAGTTCATGGTCTACCTTGTTTTCCACAACTACAAAGGAATTAATGACAATAGTGGAATACTGTTTTTACATTCTCTGCTATGGTAGCAAGTAGGAAATGTATTGAATTCCATTCAAAAATTGATGCCAAGATTTCGCCTGAAGTGTATGTTTTGAGGTTCCCTGGGGTAAAAAAGAAATAAGGTATATTAAGAAAAACTATGCCTTAAAGCATAGGCACACTATGCCTTGGCCACGCCGTGGCTCAGTGGTTAGACCACTTGGCTCTCACCAAGGCGGCCTGGGTTCGATCCCAGGCAACCGCAAAGTGAGATTTGTGGTGGACAACACGGCGCTGGGGCGGGTTTTCTCCGGGATCTCCTGTTTCCCCCGCCATCTCATTCCACCGGTGCTCCATCTTCATCTCATGTATCATAAGTGTCACCGCCTGAGGTGCCGTATGTAGTAAAAGCGGGCGTTAAACACTACACATTTCACACTATGCCTTAAACACAAAAGGTTGATTAAGAAAACCTGGTATTTTCAGCATCTTTCAAAGATGTGATACAATGCTCAACAAGAACATCTTCCCATCTCAGTCTACCTTTTATATGGAACATTTTTCAAAAATGCTGATTTTCTTAAAAGTGGGTGTTACAATTTTGTTTACTATATTATATATTTAAAATACTGTGACTTTTTGGGTTTGTAGAATTGCAAGTCTTGTTTGCAGAAATTTAAAATGCTCTTTATTGCAGAAAACAGTAACTTTGTACAGCCCTTGCAGCAGTAAAAAGACGTGACATACACAGCAGCAGTCTTCGTCTCGTTGCTGCACCGCACATAAATAAGCGAAAGAAATCACTGCAGTACACTTCAAATGTGCACTGTCGCAATAACCATCACACAACTCAAAAGTCAATTAGCAACTAACCACGCTTTAACACTTTACAGAGTTTTTATACCTCCAGTCATTGTTCTAGAATACAGTCAGTCATTTGATAACAATCGCAACGCATCGAGAGAAAGATGGAACTATCCAGACATCACTCTGTCTCTTTCTCTGTTTCAACAATTGCCCAATTCTGCGCACCACTATCTGTCTCTTTTCTGCCCTGCATATTTCTGGCTCTGTGGCAGTTTCAACAAAACAATGCAAATGGTGACAATATTATCAGATGAAATTTGTCTTGAAAATTGTTTGGGAATAGGCTCAGAAGTCCTCTTTATTCTACATGGCTTTTGTATTAGTGATAATCCATAAGAGATAGAAAAAATAAAGTTGCTATATATAAATTGTAGATTTTGGTAAGACATACAATTTAAACTAATTGCAATTTTTTGTAGAGTAAACCATTTCCAAGTTATTCTTTGTTATTTGTTTGAAGTTTTAGGATTACTTGTGTATTTATTTTTACCTCTTGAACATGCAAAGAAGACAGAATTTCAAAGCCATCAGATTGCAACTAACTCTTCAACTCTGTATAGCTTACTCCCCTTGCATCTACAAGAAAATTAATAAGACAAGTTTTGCAAATGTTTGTCTCAATTGACATGAAGTAGGAACAGGAAGCACAGTTTGTACAGGAGTGAGTGTGACACATCCGATTTTTACAATTAAAATTCATATCCTGTTGTGGATTCCGTGTCTTAAGCAACTGCTGAGAAATTTTTTATTCACATTCATTCATCTTTCATTTATTAGCTTTGCTATAAAAATTGTTATATTTATGTAATGCAATACAATACAATACAATGTTTATTAGCCACAGGAATTCATACAGAATTATAGGCATTGTCAATATAGTTACAGTATTTAACATATTACACTGATATTACATATCAGTGCAATTGCTTTTTGAGGAAGTGAATAAGGACGTAATAGGACGAAAGAAAAAAAAGAATGTTGGGAGTGAATTAGATCAGTTATGGATAAGGTGGAGGCTTTGTTTTTCCTTTTTTTCTTTTCTTTCTTCCCTGCATAATGCAAAGTTGGATGAATTAATATGTATATCACACAGGTTATATGAATCAGGACAACTTTTATAAGTAGGTCAGGGAAATTTTACACAAATAAAAATATTTGTTACTTTTGAAAGTAATGAGTCGGTAATTCAAAAACAAACATCACTTAAATTATCCTTACTTGGACATGTTTTGTCCCCATCCTCAGCAGTTATCCGACTAGTTGGATCCGTGGTTTCTTGAAGTGAGCTGGTTGTCTGTGGCGGCTTCTGTTGTCTGTGAGATGAACTTCCAAAGAGAGTTTTCAGGCGACAATTTGAAATTTAAAGTATACTGTTTGTTTTTTATAATTAGCAACTTTTCCCAAACATCGAGTTCATGCATCTCATATGTTCCTGTAACCTAATATGTAAACTTCTTTTGGTTTTTCCTATGTAGAACTTATTGCAATCTGAGCAGTTGATTTTGTATATACCTGATTTCTTGTTTTCAGGTACTGGGTCTTTCAGGTTGTTGCATAATAAGTTTTTTAAACTGAATTTATCTATTGGGGCTAGGTTGATGTTCTACTTCTTGAATATCTTGTTGAATTTATGATGCATTCTGGGATGATATGTGAATTTCCTGAACTGTGTCTTGGTTTTTGATTCTCTTAATTTTGTGGTATCCAATATGTTTCTGTTTCCTGAATTTCCCAATTTTCTTATCTATTAATTGTTTACTCAACATCCCATTGAAAAAGAATGAATACAACAAAGAATATAACCACATGATTAACATAGCTGCAATTAATGGATACAGTAAACATATTAGGTTACAGGAACATATGAGATGCATGAAATACAAACAAATAGAAAAATCAGCAATAGCCCACCATTTCTGGTCTACCGATCATGAAATTGTACCAAATATAAAACTATTAAAATCAGCCAGTAATGCAGCTGCACTCGATGTTAGGTAAAAGTTGCGAATTATAAAAAACAAACAGTATACTTTAAATTTCGAATTGTCACCTGAAAACTCTCTTTGGAAGTTCATCTCACAGACAGCAGATGCCGCCACAGACAACCAGCTCACTTCAAGAAACCATGGATCCAACCAGTCGGATAACTGCTGAGGATGGGGACAAAACGTTCTCCGAACATGTCCAAGTAAGGATAATTTAAGTGATGTTTGTTTTTGAATTACCGACTCATTACTTTGAAAAGTTAAATCCATCACTGTTTCTAACCTTTTGCTTCAAATAATATATTTGTTACTATTAATCCACTTATCTTAAGAAGTTGATGTTAAAACTTCTTTCATTTTTTCAAATCGATTTCGATACAATGTATACAACGGAGTTTGTATCACTGAGGATGAAAGCAAAATGCCTTCGAAATCGATTTGAAAAAAGAAGAAAGAAGTTTTAACATCAACTTCTTAAGATAAGTGGATTAATAGTAACAAATATTTTTATTTGTGTAATATTTATTGCTCCACTGTAACTAGCTTCGATTTTCTGTGTAAGCAGGTCAGGGAAAGTTGAGGATAGTTAGGAGAAAATTTCTCTAGACACTGTATTTGGAGTTTTATGATAACTTTGCCACTGAAAAGTTCTACGGATGCTTGAATTTGATTTATTCTCATTGATTCTTAGGTTCTAATTCACCTTCTGAGTTTATAATGAGATTAATTCACTTGCAATATTAACAGTTGCACATTGTGTTAATTGGATACATTAGTATTGTAAAACTTGTAGAATTTCTTATTCATACTTATGGTGTACATTTTTTTCAGGGGAGAAAGTGCTCTGCTTTCATGGTCCTCTAATCTATGAAGCTAAATGTCTAGAAGCAGAAGCAAAAGAGAAAAATGTAAGATATTACATACATTATGCTGGGTGGAACAAAAGGTAAGTCAAATTCATAGATTCAGTGCATTGTGCTTTAGTTGCAATGAACATTTTTATTTATTCAGATGTCTTTGAATTATGAATAATCCAACCATATTTTCTTTTTCTGCTGCCTACATAGTGAGCAGAGAAAGTATTTGTTCCATACAAAAATTTCATATTGAGAAAATGAACATTTTGAGATCCCCTGAAGCTAAAATTGTTTAACCCTTTGCTGTACGAATTATTTTGCTACTTATGCTGGTCTTGCTGTACTTGCTAAACTGGTTCTCATATCACTTTCTGCGGTGCCTCAATGCAATCGATTCGAATAGCCGTAATTGTTAAAGCGATATGTTTGGAGTGGCCATCCATTCAAAGCTAAACATCGTGGGTTCGAGTCTCGGCAACTGCAGTCAAATGTGCCTGTGGTAAAGGATGGGGAGAGCCCAAGTAAAATAATCGGTGTGATGGCATGCTTGGATGTTGATGGAGTATCATTTGAGTGCAGTTGCTGGGATTTTGCCTTTTTGTACTAAATAAAACACTACAATGTAATTGTAAAAATAATATAATGTTTATAATTCAAAGTTCTTAAAATTTTGTGTGTAATTGACAAAGGCCAGTAGAATAGTATAATAACAAGAGAACCGCCCTAAAACATTATTTAAGGTAAAAAAGCCTAATGTTGCCATCTGAAGCTACCATGCTTTAAAGAGTTAAAAAGTCCATGTGGTTGTGTGTGTGTGCATACGACACAAACTCCAATACTCAGACCATAATACAGATTCCAAGATGGCATCTGTCAAAGCCCAGCTACTCTGGTTACACTAAATAAGAAACTAGTACACTTTGGTCATAATATAATCCATATTAAGAAGCATCAAGATAACTCCTAAGCATTTATTACTTTATACTTTCAACCAAAACGTGTAATATAAATAAAATGTAGCATGACAAATCCTAAACGGTTATCACATTATATAGTAGCACGACCAGTATATGCAATTTCCACCTTATGTTTCCAATAAAAATTTAATTTGTAAGGCGTGACAGCTCATAAGCATTTAACACTTTGCGCAATAAAAACAGAGAAAAACATGATTAAATGAAACAAAAGTTAACTTTTTAACTCTACTAGCCATGTCCATTAGCTTGAACACAACAGAAATAGTAAAATCAAGAACACATGCACAAGAAAAGAAAGAAAAAGAAAACAAGAAAAGCTAACCTGAAATATTTACTGGCTGCTAAGTTTGAGCTTCTTTCGTCTCCTCACCTTGTCACAAAGTTCATCAGTAGCTTTTCTTCTGGTTTCTCCATTTTGCAGTTTCTTCGATAAGTCTTAAGACATATTTTTTTCATATAACATTTTGTGTAACTGAAAACATGACTGTGTCGTCTGTTTCTCTACACCTGTTTCTCGAAATTACGGAATCTGGAACATTCCCCTGGTCACTAGAAACCGGCGATATTCCTATATAAAGAGGGTTACAGGCGGACAGAGAGAGTTGGTCAGTTAGTGAGTGAGGAGACAGTCGCAGTTCTTGGTGTAAGAGTTAGTCAGTGACGTGTTAATGTACGAGAAGATTGTGCAACGGAAGACTGTACGTAACTGTGAATGTGTACCGGAGCTTACGTAACCGCGAGGCCAAGTGAAATTGTAACGGACGAACTGGTGAATTGTAATTGTGTGCAGCACGTAATACTGTGTAATTGGCAAGAGTTTAACTGTAAGTCGGTGGAAATAAAGAACATTGTTGAGTGGTGTAACTGGACTTTTTATTTCACGAACCCACAAAGTCACAATATGAAATGTTTGCAGCCCATATCAAAACATCTGGAGAACATTTAACCTGACTAGCACAGGCTAACTCCAGCTGTTGTAAAGAAAACTTTATCTTACTGTACTGTACCATCCTCTGTAGCAAGTAATAACATTTCTTTTATATTTTTTACATAGTAACCTTTTCTAGTAAGGACATACTGCTTATACTATAATATTTAAGAGAACTCACCAGATTGTCCAGTTTACCCCGTCTGTCACATTTGAAGGTGTCAGTTCTCTCATACTTCAAGATCCATCTAAAATTTTCCACTGATAAACAC
The DNA here is from genome assembly GCA_030765055.1 of Mantis religiosa. Classification (NCBI taxonomy): domain Eukaryota; kingdom Metazoa; phylum Arthropoda; class Insecta; order Mantodea; family Mantidae; genus Mantis; species Mantis religiosa. The sequence continues at coordinate 79,656,486 of CM060953.1, forward strand.
TCACTTCTAGTCGAGATTTAACTGTATTGGAACACCACAGTGAAGCGAAATAATTATTAATTTTTAGATGAGTCGTATTTATTACACATCTGCTTCACTTTCGTACCTATTTTGAGGACATGTTTCGCAAATCATCGTTTGCATCTTCTGCTCTTATGCGACTAAAGCTTGATCCAGTGGTGTGGGTAATTCTGGAGTTGCTGCTGCCATCTGTTGATTTAGTGATGAATTTAAAATTCGGGATTCTCTTCTGGCGGGATTTCAAAGTTCATTAGTTGGTTTTTATGTTTTTCTACGTATATTCTCTCCCATATGACGAGTTCACTATGTTTTTGTACGTATTTTAGTAATTCGGTGCTATCTTCAATTTCATGATTTTCAGACCAGAAATGAGCTGCTATTGCGGACTTATCAATATTTTTGTATCTTAAGTGCCTGAAGTGTTCTTCTTTCTAGTGCCTATGTTTCTTTTTGTCCTCCCTATGTAAATTTTTTCACAGTCTTTACACTTAATCTTGTAAATGCCTGACTTTTCCTCTGGTTTTATCTTATCAGTATTATTACTGTGAAGTAGGTTTTTAATGTTATAATTGTTTTTTGGTGCCAATGTTATGTTGTATTCCTTGAATATTTTTTGGAACTTTTTTGTGGCCCAGGGGTGGTAAGTAAATTTAGCAAATCTAATTTCTTGTTTTATTGGTGTGAGAGCTGTGATCTGTTTTAATCTCTTTTGAAGTTTGAATGATTTTAGTTTTTTATCTACAAGGTTTTTTCCATATCCATTTTTAATTGTAGTTTTTAGGATTTGATGGTATTCATTTTGATATTCTTGCTGGCTGAGGGGTAGATTTACTAATCTGTGTGTGAGACTGTTGATGGTGGCATGTTTGTGTGGAATTGGGTTGAAACTATTTGCTTTGATGTAATTATCTGTGTGTGTTGCTCTTCTATGGATACCAAATTCTAGTTTTTCATTGCTTTTGTGATTTTAAGGTCCAAAAAAGGTACAGTACAGTCCTCTTCAGTTTCCACTGTGAATTGTATGCTGGGTTCTTGCAGGTTGAGTAGTTTCAAAGCATCATCTATTTGTTTGTAGGGCACTATTGCAAAGATGTCGTCTACGTATCTGTACCATGTTTTAAAAATATGAGGGAAGGCTTAAGTTATGTGCTTCGAAAAAGCTCATGTATAGATTGGCCAAAAATGGTGATAGCGGGCTTCCCATAGCTAGTCCTGAAATTTGTTTACAATATTTTCCATCGAAAACAAAATAATTTTGATGTATACATATTTCAGTCTTTGCCAAATATTCTTCTATTGCATTGGCATCTAGGTTTATAGAATTTAGCCATTTTTTCAGTTGAATCAAAAGTTTGTCTAATGGAATGCTAGGTAAGAGGGAGCGGACATCGAAGGATACTAAAGTGTCATGAAGTTTTAGTTTAAGATTTTTAATTCTTTCTACCAGGTCTAAAAAGTTTTTTATGCTCAGAGTATGGAATTGTGAAAAGGACTGATATTTTTTGAACAGCCATTTTGCCAGAAGGTAAGTAGGAGTGTTTATATTATTTACAATGGGTCTCATGGGTATGTTGGGTTTGTGTATTTTAGGCAAACCATATAGTCTTGCAAGGGTAGGGTTGTCCGGTTTGATAGTTTTTTGTTCTGCAGTTGTTAAAATTTTACTATTAATGATGGTTTTTTGTACATCTTTTATGCATCGGTTGAGTGGATTAGAATCTATTTCTTGGAATTCTTTTTGTTGTAGTAACTCTAACATTTTTTCCTTGTATGTAGCTGTGTCTAAAATTACTATTTTGTTCTCTTTATCAGCCCTTGAGAAGATTACATCCTTTTTCTTTTTTAAAGATCTTTAAGGAAAAAGGATGTAATCTTCTCAAGGGCTGACAAAGTAGTAATTTTAGACACAGCTACATACAAGGAAAAAGTGTTAGAGTTACTACAACAAAAAGAGTTCCAAGAAATAGATTCTAATCCACTCAACCGATGCATAAAAGATGTACAAAAAACCATCATTAATAGTAAAATTTTAACAACTGCAGAACAAAAAACTATCAAACCGGACAACCCTACCCTTGCAAGACTATATGGTTTGCCTAAAATACACAAACCCAACATACCCATGAGACCCATTGTAAATAATATAAACACTCCTACTTACCTTCTGGCAAAATGGCTGTTCAAAAAATATCAGTCCTTTTCACAATTCCATACTCTGAGCATAAAAAACTTTTTAGACCTGGTAGAAAGAATTAAAAATCTTAAACTAAAACTTCATGACACTTTAGTATCCTTCGATGTCCGCTCCCTCTTACCTAGCATTCCATTAGACAAACTTTTGATTCAACTGAAAAAATGGCTAAATTCTATAAACCTAGATGCCAATGCAATAGAAGAATATTTGGCAAAGACTGAAATATGTATACATCAAAATTATTTTGTTTTCAATGGAAAATATTATAAACAAATTTCAGGACTAGCTATGGGAAGCCCGCTATCACCATTTTTGGCCAATCTATACATGAACTTTTTCGAAACACATATAACTAAAGCCTTCCCTCATATTTTTAAAACATGGTACAGATACGTAGACGATATCTTTGCAATAGTGCCCTACAAACAAATAGATGATGCTTTGAAACTACTCAACCTGCAAGAACCCAGCATACAATTCACAGTGGAAACTGAAGAGGACTGTACTGTACCTTTTTTGGACCTTAAAATCACAAAAAGCAATGGAAAAACTAGAATTTGGTATCCATAGAAGAGCAACACACACAGATAATTACATCAAAGCAAATAGTTTCAACCCAATTCCACACAAACATGCCACCATCAACAGTCTCACACACAGATTAGTAAATCTACCCCTCAGCCAGCAAGAATATCAAAATGAATACCATCAAATCCTAAAAACTGCAATTAAAAATGGATATGGAAAAAACCTTGCAGATAAAAAAACTAAAATCATTCAAACTTCACAAGAGATTAAAATAGATCACAGCTCTCACACCAATAAAACAAGAAATTAGATTTGCTAAATTTACTTACCACCCCTGGGCCACAAAAAAGTTCCAAAAAATATTCAAGGAATACAATATAACATTGGCACCAAAAAACAATTACAACATTAAAAACCTACTTCACAGTAATAATACTGATAAGATAAAACCAGAGGAAAAGTCAGGCATTTACAAGATTAAGTGTAAAGACTGTGAAAAAATTTACATAGGGAGGACAAAAAGAAACATAGGCACTAGAAAGAAAGAACACTTCAGGCACTTAAGATACAAAAATATTGATAAGTCCGCAATAGCAGCTCATTTCTATTCTAAAAATCATGAAATTGAAGATAGCACCGAATTACTAAAATACGTACAAAAACATAGTGGGAGAGAATATACATAGAAAAACATAAAAACCAACTAATGAACTTTGAAATCCCGCCAGAAGAGAATCCCACATTTAAATTCATCACTAAATCAACAGATGGCAGCAACAACTCCAGAATTACCCACACCACTGGATCAAGCTTTAGTCGCATAAGAGCAGAAGATGCAAACGATGATTTGCGAAACATGTGCTCAAAATAGGTACGAAAGTGAAGCAGATGTGTAATAAATGACTCATCTAAAAAATTAATACTCACTTCTAGGTTATGAAATACTTTGAAACTCACATTAAGCGAAGGAACGTCACTGAAGCTGGCATGTTGAATGTTAATGAAAAGAACATAGTCATCTTTAATAATGACTATGAATAGGTTGAAATCTTTCCTCACCACTTTGGTTTTTAAGGACTCAAAACTATCAATAACATCTTCTGCACACCAGTTATTATTAAAATTCTCTTCATCTCTGCAAAAGTCTTGTGTGCATTCCTCAGGATTTCGTCTTTTCTGGTTCAGCTTTACTGTGTGATAAGATGGTTGATTCTTAAAAATTGTGATAGGCATCATCAGTTAATTTTGGTACCTTTTTAGGGACACAAATTAGTTCCATCATTTCCTGGAAAAAATGTCTTCCTTAACCACAAAGCACTGTTCAAAATGATGAATACAAACTACAGTTTTGTCATTTGCTTCAAAATCTTTACAATATATGTTCCTGATCTACTTAATGCCGTAAAGATTTTTCTTTAGGAAATTTAAATATCGTCATAGAAGGTGCACTGCCATCATTAGATTTGCAGCTGGGAGCACAACAAGAACGATTCATTTCAGCAATATTTCATACCATATATTTAAATATACTTTGTTAAAAATTCGACTATAAACTAACTTGTTATTTACTAATTGCCACTTTAATGTAAAATTACATTAATTCTGCAAACACACAATCAAAGTAAGCAAATACATGCTTCACTCGGTGGATATAACCATACCATAAGCTGGGTAATGGGTGCCTCCATTTTCCTACAATCGATTCTCGTATTATGATCTCAGTATTGGAGTTAGTGTTGGTGCATACATGCATAGCATAATTCAAAAGCTTAAATTGGATCAAATACCAAACTGCGCATTTAAGTTTAGCATCTTTCAAGGATGCAACATAAAACTTTTCAATCCCCTGTACTCCAAACTACCTTTTACATGGGAAAATGTTAAATATTGATTTTTTCCAAAATTATCTAAGGTATTAAATGTTTAAGATATTTCTGTAATAAATAAAATGAATATCTTGAATTTTCTGGAAATGGCTATGAAGTACTCATTATTCTGAATAATTTTTGGATAACTCATAAACCTAAGAGATAGACAAAATCTTAGTATAAAAAAGTAGATCTTGTTAAAGTACACAGCTTATGTTAAATAAGGTTTTTTTTTACATCCATTTCCAATATATTCCTAGTTATTCGTTTTGAATATCTAATACATATTTCTCAAATGGAAAGCCAGTTTTTTATGTCCTATCTATGCAAATAAATGAAATTTGAAAGCCATACATAACAATTAACTATTAAAGGCTTAAGCCTACTGCATTTTCATATTTCCATTGTACCTGTAAAGAAATATGTAATAGATTCATTTCTACAAATATGTGTCTCATTTAACAGGAAATAGCAGAAAAAGATTTTATAAGAATTGTCTGCTCAAGAACAGAAAGTTATGTGAATACAACACATCAGTTTCTGTGCTTTAATTCTCAGAACTACAAAATAATAAAATGAGTATTTATAAAAGTTGTGTAATTAAAGTGTTTATCCTAAATAAGGTTACTCTTTAAGTCTGCCTTTTTTATGTAGAGATAATTGTAACATTTTCTTTAATGCAGTAATTGAATTTTGATGCATAATGGAGAAAAAAGTGAAATTCAGTATTGCAGTAGTGGTTTTTAACTGTATAACTTTTCTTAATTAGTGCACAAGTTTAAAGTCATTTTCTCTTTATAGCTGGGATGAATGGGTTCCTGAAAGTCGAGTTTTGAAGTATAATGAAGCTAATGTGCAGAAACAAAAGGAACTTCAAAAAGCCCACAAAGCTAATCCTCAGTGAGTATATAGGGTAGCAAAATGTAGACAGAAGTACTGCCATTTAATTAGGAGATACATATATTGTAGGTGTGCATGCAAAGGGGTTCAAGTATGAAATTGGGATGGTTGCATGCAAGTAAACTTTTTCATTGGTACTTAGTATAACTTTTTTATAGCAAAATGTTGCATATTGTATGCATCTCAAGAAAGAATTAGGATGTTCTGGGGTTAATGCTCGAAATGGTGATTAACAAATGTTTATATGTAAATTAAAGCAAAAATTGTACCAATGTGGTGGTGGTGGTGGCGGCGGCGGTGGCGGCGGCGGCGGCGTTTGTCAATTTGCCATAAATTTGTGTGTTCAATGTCCTTGAACTTTGCTCAAGGTATGGACCTAATGAGCAAACAAACTACTTTTTTTTTCATTTTAGGTCATGATAAGTTCAAGTGAATACTTAACATCAGTTTAAAAATTATATACTTCATGTCCTATACATGAACAAGTGTCGCTTATTTGTAGTGAAATATTTTAACTATTTCTTCTTTGGTATAAAAAGGTAATAACTTGTTTTGGAGAACATTTATCTTCATGAAATTATTAAATGCTCATCCATAATTTAATGAAGAATTATACTGTATTTATAACTACTGTTACTTAATATTCTAGATCATACACTTCATTCATTCTGCATCAGGCATCCCAGTAATAGGATGTAGAGTCTATCTCCTTGTATTTTTGGAATTGCTAAACATATTAAATGTTCCCTATCCATAAAAGTGTGTGATTGCTTGCAAAGGATGCTCTGTGACGAGATATACAGGTTGTTAGGGGTATCAGTGTACAGATTTTGTGAGCTAGGAGATCCAAATATGACAAATAATCAAGTCCCAATACGATTTCATCTATTTTGAAAAATAAAGGAGATAATTGAACATTACTGAGTACATTATCTCCTAAGTCTGGCAACAGAGCGGGATTCCAGAGCTAAATGTTTTTGTTTTGGTTTGTGTTCAGGCATGAGTTCACACCTACAGCTGGTGAAAGTCTAAACTAGGCCAGCACTTGAAAGCCAGTTTGCCACATGACTGTGTGTTTTATCAACTACTGCCAGTAACGAGAGATGCAATGATTTTCTTTTAAGCTATTTAGTCTTATTCATAAGACCTAAACTAAAGGGAGCATAAAAGTTATGCATAAATTGATCAAGGATAACAAATTCAACTGTTAATCATATGGAAATACATCCAGGTGAATTGTGCAAATTTAAATCAAAGCCACATACCTGTTAAGCAGAAAATTTATTAATGGTCAATAACTGCAACATCAACATGATGTCTATTTAAACTAGATGCTAAAAATATGCTCTGTAGGACTCTTTGCTATGACCCTTGGTTTTGGAATTCTCCTATTAGGAAACTTAGCCAAAATGTTGCCCTTCATGAGAGTGCGTGAGAATTTGGCTTTGCCATAAGCAAGAAGCATTCTCTTTATTTGTAAGGACTGTCATATTTCTAAATGCATTAGACGCATCTGAAGCACTGACTGAACCTGCTGTTGTGCCAAGTTCCGTGGCAGTTAGGTTTACTGTTTATGTTCCTGACCTTCTGCTCTAAATGCACACCAATGTTGCAGGGTTGCCAAGTGTAAGCCTGCAACTTTATTGCAATAGACATGCAGGAATCCAGTCATTTCATATCATTTTGTGGCTAAATGAATCATTTCAGTAACATATGGTAAAAAAACAAATAACTCGTCTTTTATATATCGAGTTTTAACTGTATTGGAACACCACAGTGAAGCGAAATAATTATTAAGTTATAGATGAGTCGTATTTATTACACATCTGCTTCACTGCGAAAGTGCAGCAGATGTATAATAAATACGACTCATCTGTAAATTAATAAATCATCTTTTAAAGTATAAGCTTGAAAGAAGCGTAGGGACAGTGAAGCACAAATTAGTACAAAAGTGAATCGAGAATATATTGACACATTGCTTCACTCACACTGTTTATTCACAGGACATGTTTCAAGAGCTCTTGCTCCTATCCTCAGCTGATACTCGATTAGTGTAAGTTGTAGTGGTTTCTTCTTTCTCCGTATTGTCAATAGATGGCGTGATGTACTTGTCAAAGATGTCCGGTGGTGGAGTTTCAAAATTCATGACTCTATGACGATTTTTGTTAATGAAAATTTTTTCCCATACGGAAAGGTCTATGGGGTGATTAACATATTTTATTAGAGATGTTTCCAAATTGATGTCATGTCTAGTATTCAAAAAATGAAAAGCCACTGCTGATTTTATTTTTTGAATACTAGACATGACATCATTTTGGAAACATCTCTAATAAAATACGTTAATCACCCCATAGACCTTTCCGTATGGGAAAAAATTTTCATTAACAAAAATCGTCATAGAGTCATGAATTTTGAAACTCCACCACCGGACATCTTTGACAAGTACATCACGCCATCTATTGACAATACGGAGAAAGAAGAAACTACTACAACTTACACTAATCGAGTATCAGCTGAGGATAGGATCAAGAGCTCTTGAAACATGTCCTGTGAATAAACAGTGTGAGTGAAGCAATGTGTCAATATATTCTCGATTCACTTTTGTACTAACTCATCTTTTATTATTAAAATTAGGCAAAAGAGTCAACCTTGTATACACTTTTCTCATAACTCATCTTTTGTAACTCTACTTCATTAACCTAATTGCAAAAGTAAATGAAAAATATGTGATGACATATTTGCAGTCAAAGCTTTGATCAATTTTATTTTTTATGTATGCAACCATGCAATGTTACAGGAAATTATGTTTCAGCTTGTCAGGAAGTTGTCATTGAAGTCTGCACACTCTTATCCCTAACACCTTGTTTATGTTCTATGAAGGTGTGTTAAGCAGTCATGACTGGTAGTTAAGCAGAATATTGCTACTCATTTCCTTTATGGGTAATCAGGGATGTGTTTCTTGTCTTTAAAGATGATTCTCCTTTTTTTTTCTGCACTTCTAGATTTCAAATATTCTTGTTGAAATTATTTTATTGTTTTATTTATTTGTAATTTTTAAGAGTGGAAGGATAAAATATTAATATTTAGCTCTAGTTTTTGTACCCCTTTTTTTATCCTAATATATCTGCATGCTCAGTTCCAGTTAATCTCACATGTGCTGTGTTCCAGTAGGACTTACTGTTTGTCTAAACTTTGTAGTAGCTTTAATGAGTGGAGTATTTTATTTATTGTATGTATTTGGATCACAGAATATTGTTGCTATTTTGAATTTATTAATATAATTAAAAGGTTGTTTTAGGCTTGTATTAATGACTGTTACCGTTCCATCAAAATTTGTTGTATTTGGACCTACTGCTAAATAAAAGGTGAATCTCCTGTGATATAAAAGCTGAAGCTATAAACAGTGAAGCAAATAAAATTCAATAAATTAAAATAGTTAATACTACCTTTATTTATCTTTGATAATATATAATGGTACTAGTGTTGCAAATTCATCTTTTGCATATTCAGCCAAGTTATTTATTACTTCATGCATAACACTATTTGTAGTCTGTTTTTCACGTTACAAATTAAATTGGACAGCACTGTTACTAAATTCCTCCAAATATCAAATTATTTCTGTTATTAGTTTTGCTACGTGACAGACTTTTTGTTTCATTACTAAAGTAAAACACTTATTGGCAGTATTTCAAAATTTTTTGCACAATCCGTGTTTTTCAGAATAAATATGCTTTCCTAAACTATCAAATATATGGGTCCATTTAATTGCTTTAATAATTTCACCTCTGGATTAATTTCATGATTAAGTGCCCAAAAATGAAACTATACAGCTAATCTGTCAGTCTGTTTATATTAAATATTTTTAAAATGTCCTTTCACTCCAGTTTCCAAATGATGTTAAGTTTTATAAATGTAAACTCTATCACATTTCAAACAATTAATTGCTAGATGTTTTTATAATTAGAAATATCATTTTCCATTAAAGAATATTAAAGACAAAGTGAAGTTAAAGATATTCTGTTGTTTAAGGACTATGATACAATGAAGCACAAAATTAATATAATTTTGAGTCGAACTAATACTCAATGCTCCATTTATTGCTAGTATTTACCTAGAACGCGTTTCGTTAGGACTTCCTAACATCATCAGCTGTTGTCGACTAATGGATGCCGGTTCAGTGAACTCCTCAGAGGTGATAGGTGCGTCTCTGTCGGTATCTTGATGAACTTGAAATTGGGGTTGTCTTCAAAGGTAGTATCGAAATTAAACAATTTACTTTCATATTTCTTTATAAAGATTTTTTCCACGTGGTTAATGCAGCTGGACCTTGGACACTTTTTAGTAAGTGAATTTCTCGTTCTATGTCATGATTTTCCTTCCAAAAATGGTACGCTACCGCCGATTTATCTATTTCTTTATTCCTTATGTTCCTAAAGTGCTCTTTAAGCCTAATGTTCACGTTCCTTTTTGTTTTTCCAATGTAGAATTTGTCACAGTCCTTGCAATTTATCCGGTACACTCCTGATTTTCTGCCTGTGGGTATCTCCTTTGTATTATGTGATTTCAAAAGGTGTTGTACACTAAATTTGTTCTGTGGGGCCAAAGTAATATTGTGTTCTTTGAAAACTTTTTGGAAAAGGTGTGTAGCTCTGGGATGATAAGTAAATTTTCTGTATGAGGTTTCATTGCTAATTGGGGAGAGAGTAGTTACTTGTTTGCATCTTAGTTGTCTTTTGAATTTATCTATTTTCTTGTTGACCAATTCAGCACTGTATCCATTGTATTCTGCAATGTGAATGATGTTATTGTACTCTTTGTTATATTCTATCTTGTTTAAAGGTACATTAACCAGCCTGTAAGTTAAACTGTTGATAACAGCATGCTTGTGTTGTCTTGGGTTATATCCATCTGATTTTATGAAATTTTCTGTGTGTGTTTCCTTTCTGTGTATGCCAAATTCAAGTTTATTATGTTTTCTGGTAAGTTTCAAATCTGAGAAAGGGATATCATTGTTTATCTCTTTTTCTATGGAGAATTTTATTGCAGGATTTTGTAAATTAAGTAGTTTTAATGCATCATCCACTTGTTTCTCATTTATTATTGCCCAAATGTCATCCACATATCTGTACCAATGCTTAAAAATTAGTGGGAATGCCTCTGTGATGTGCGTTTCCAAAAAGCTCATGAAGAGGTCTGCCAAAAATGGGGACAATGGGTTGTCCATAGATAGTCCTGATTTTTGTTTGAAAAATTTTTTATTGAATGTAAAAAAGGACTGTTCAATGCAAATATTGGTTAATTGAAGGTATTCCTCTATGATGTTTTGGTCTATTTGTAGGGACTGAAGCCATGTTTGCATGTACTCTATGAGTTTGTCTCTCGGAACACTTGGGAACAAGGAGATTACATCAAAAGATACCATTTGGTCTGTGGGAGAAAATTGTAGATTTTTAGTTTTGTTGATGAATTCCAACGAATTTTTAATACTGTGGCTTTTGAATTTTGGTAGCTCCTTAAATTTTTTGTTTAACCATTTGGATAGCTTGTAGCAGGGTGTGTTTATGTTGTTAATGATTGGGCGCATCTTATTTCCTGTTTTATGAATTTTGGGTAATCCATATATGTTAGCTACTGTAGGGTTGTCTGGTTTTAAACTTTGTTTAATTTCTTTTGGTATGATTGTTTTATCCTTCATTGTTTCATTTAACTGTTTTACACACATATTTAAAGGGTCAGACTTTATTTCCTGGAATTCATCACTTGCCAATAAATCTGTCATTCTAGAGATGTAGTCCTGTTTGTCCATGATGACCGTCTTATTTCCTTTGTCTGCTTTCGTATAAACAACATCCTTTTTATTCAGAGATTTAAGTATTTTCACGTATGGTTTGGGTTTACCACTTTCCCTTTCTATTTTTTCTAAGATTTTTTCACATTCGCTTCTAATTGCTGATTTCTGCCCAGTATTTAGACCCTCGGTAGCTATTTCAATGTCAACTATATAATCTTCTACGTTATCGGAGAAATCTACGCACGTTTTTAACCCTTTATTTAAGAACGCTGTTTCTGCATGTGTGAAAGTTTCGTGAGAAAGATTAATTACCTCATTTTGATTATGTTTGTTTGTGGGTTGACGTTCCGTGTAGTTTGCTCTCCGCAAGATTAGACCCTGTATTTTTCTATTTTGTTTTCGTGCTTTTTTGTTTACGCGACTGTTAATATGCGTAAAAGCACAGTTTTCTAAGTTGTCCCAAATGATGTTTCCTAATGTTTTGCACAATTTCAAATGTAATTCGTAGAGGTTCAAATCTAATTTTGATAATTTACTATAGAGTTTTGTGATTTCTAATTGTATTATTTTCTTTTCAGCTGCCGTTTGCTGTTTTTTGTTTCGGTTCATTTTCACATATTTTCTAACGAAGTTTGGGCATACTTTATTTTTCAGACAAGCCTTTAAGAAAATATGTGAAAATGAACCGAAACAAAAAACAGCAAACGGCAGCTGAAAAGAAAATAATACAATTAGAAATCACAAAACTCTATAGTAAATTATCAAAATTAGATTTGAACCTCTACGAATTACATTTGAAATTGTGCAAAACATTAGGAAACATCATTTGGGACAACTTAGAAAACTGTGCTTTTACGCATATTAACAGTCGCGTAAACAAAAAAGCACGAAAACAAAATAGAAAAATACAGGGTCTAATCTTGCGGAGAGCAAACTACACGGAACGTCAACCCACAAACAAACATAATCAAAATGAGGTAATTAATCTTTCTCACGAAACTTTCACACATGCAGAAACAGCGTTCTTAAATAAAGGGTTAAAAACGTGCGTAGATTTCTCCGATAACGTAGAAGATTATATAGTTGACATTGAAATAGCTACCGAGGGTCTAAATACTGGGCAGAAATCAGCAATTAGAAGCGAATGTGAAAAAATCTTAGAAAAAATAGAAAGGGAAAGTGGTAAACCCAAACCATACGTGAAAATACTTAAATCTCTGAATAAAAAGGATGTTGTTTATACGAAAGCAGACAAAGGAAATAAGACGGTCATCATGGACAAACAGGACTACATCTCTAGAATGACAGATTTATTGGCAAGTGATGAATTCCAGGAAATAAAGTCTGACCCTTTAAATATGTGTGTAAAACAGTTAAATGAAACAATGAAGGATAAAACAATCATACCAAAAGAAATTAAACAAAGTTTAAAACCAGACAACCCTACAGTAGCTAACATATATGGATTACCCAAAATTCATAAAACAGGAAATAAGATGCGCCCAATCATTAACAACATAAACACACCCTGCTACAAGCTATCCAAATGGTTAAACAAAAAATTTAAGGAGCTACCAAAATTCAAAAGCCACAGTATTAAAAATTCGTTGGAATTCATCAACAAAACTAAAAATCTACAATTTTCTCCCACAGACGATATGGTATCTTTTGATGTAATCTCCTTGTTCCCAAGTGTTCTGAGAGACAAACTCATAGAGTACATGCAAACATGGCTTCAGTCCCTACAAATAGACCAAAACATCATAGAGGAATACCTTCAATTAACCAATATTTGCATTGAACAGTCCTTTTTTACATTCAATAAAAAATTTTTCAAACAAAAATCAGGACTATCTATGGACAACCCATTGTCCCCATTTTTGGCAGACCTCTTCATGAGCTTTTTGGAAACGCACATCACAGAGGCATTCCCACTAATTTTTAAGCATTGGTACAGATATGTGGATGACATTTGGGCAATAATAAATGAGAAACAAGTGGATGATGCATTAAAACTACTTAATTTACAAAATCCTGCAATAAAATTCTCCATAGAAAAAGAGATAAACAATGAAATCCCTTTCTTAGATTTGAAACTTACCAGAAAACATAATAAACTTGAATTTGGCATACACAGAAAGGAAACACACACAGAAAATTTCATAAAATCAGATGGATATAACCCAAGACAACACAAGCATGCTGTTATCAACAGTTTAACTTACAGGCTGGTTAATGTACCTTTAAACAAGATAGAATATAACAAAGAGTACAATAACATCATTCACATTGCAGAATACAATGGATACAGTGCTGAATTGGTCAACAAGAAAATAGATAAATTCAAAAGACAACTAAGATGCAAACAAGTAACTACTCTCTCCCCAATTAGCAATGAAACCTCATACAGAAAATTTACTTATCATCCCAGAGCTACACACCTTTTCCAAAAAGTTTTCAAAGAACACAATATTACTTTGGCCCCACAGAACAAATTTAGTGTACAACACCTTTTGAAATCACATAATACAAAGGAGATACCCACAGGCAGAAAATCAGGAGTGTACCGGATAAATTGCAAGGACTGTGACAAATTCTACATTGGAAAAACAAAAAGGAACGTGAACATTAGGCTTAAAGAGCACTTTAGGAACATAAGGAATAAAGAAATAGATAAATCGGCGGTAGCGTACCATTTTTGGAAGGAAAATCATGACATAGAACGAGAAATTCACTTACTAAAAAGTGTCCAAGGTCCAGCTGCATTAACCACGTGGAAAAAATCTTTATAAAGAAATATGAAAGTAAATTGTTTAATTTCGATACTACCTTTGAAGACAACCCCAATTTCAAGTTCATCAAGATACCGACAGAGACGCACCTATCACCTCCGAGGAGTTCACTGAACCGGCATCCATTAGTCGACAACAGCTGATGATGTTAGGAAGTCCTAACGAAACGCGTTCTAGGTAAATACTAGCAATAAATGGAGCATTGAGTATTAGTTCGACTCAAAATTATATTAATTATGAAGTTAAAGAGTTAATAATTTTAGTTCAGCTTTATCATAATATCTTTTAGTTGTGATATTTTCAATTAATTCATCCTTGAAGTTAATTTCTATTTGAGAGGGAGACATCTTGGAGGTAGTACTTTTTAAATCTTAGTATTTTTATAATATATTTCTTCTGTATATTATTTACTAATTTTCTTGTGTTTTGAGATTACTTTTGTTTGTATTGCATACATACCAATAAGCATTAAAAGAATGCCTTGTAATTTTTCATATAAAATTAGGGGATTGTTTTTACCTGTTACAGTAAATGGGTGGGTTCCATTTGCATTGCAGTAATTATTGTAGTTTAAATTCCTCCGTAACTATTCTCAGAGGCTGACTTTGCATCACCCTAATTTCAGTTTTATTTAGTCTCAATTTGGTAGCTGTCAGGTTGCAAGGAAGTCCAGAAACGTGTTTGAAGATATGGAGATAAAAAAATTATTCAGTCAACAGAGTCTTCCTCTACATTTCAGTGAAAAACAGTTGGGAAAGAGAGGTACATGATAAAACAAATAATAAAGAGAGGATATCATGGTTAACAGCAAGAGTATGGAGGTTGAAAGACCAATGAAATGGATACCCACAAGGGGAGTGTCTCTTACGTGGAGGAAATGAAGATGTAGAACATAGTTTTTGAATGCAAGGAAACTGAGATTTGGAGAAAAGAATGTACACTGTCAAAAATAAACAAGAAAATGATATAAACAATGTATGATAAAAACTGCTAGAACATAGGATAATTCTTAGAGAAGTTAGAAATAAATGGAAATGGACTGTAAAAGGAGAAAAGAGTGCCTTTTTTACAAGAAAAAAGAAAATTGGTTTATACTTAAGAACTTACTGTAGTGCACATTGTAATATGACTGTAACTGATAGTGAACTCTTCAGTGAATCAGTGGCTTGGGCCAAGCACCAGTGATAACAGTTCAGTAATTGTATTGGCTTTGTACTTCAAATAAGCTGCACTCTTAAGTTCTTGTATAAATTGATTCCTTTAAGTTTCACCAAACAGTTGAGGATGAGATCGAATGATCTTGAAAACGTTTCAATTATACAACAAGTAAGTGAAGTTTGAGTGTAAACATAGTGACTCATAAATCAAACTCAAAAATGAAGAATACTTCACTGTTAATAATGCTTCTGCTTTTAATATTTATTTCAGAAGAAAGTTTAGGCTCTCCTTCCTATTATAATATCTGACTGTCCTCAGCCCTTACATCAGCTCTAAGGTATATAGCAAAGTAAACATAGCAATAAAAATGTTGTTAGTCTGCTGGCAGTATGATTGGAATGCTTATGTCAATGTGGTGACCACATGGTCTACAAATGTGCATTGTCAATGTTGTCTAGAATTAGAACAGTGTTGTTTTGCTCGTTACTGATATTTGCATAGCTGTAATCATTTAGCAGAATGATTGTTAGGTTCTGTGACATGGAGTGGTATTTTGTCATGCCATAGACAAAGTAATCTAATTGCTAATATTTTATTATTTTCTCTACCGCTTATTTGGGTTGAGATGCCTTGTATAAAAGCAACATTTTTAACTTAGGCACATCAAGATCCCTATTTACAGCTTGTAACACTTTTATGTTTGTTGTTGGCTCTTCGTTCCTTCCCCTTTCTTCCTCCCTTCCTCCCTTTCTCACTTCTTAAGCTACCATCCACGCTACCGAGGCGGGTATACCTCGCAACAATATATTTGGAGTATATATTCATATATGTTATACCATTAGGGTCTGCTCTCCCCCTTTTAATACACTGGTCTGCCAAGAGAACCGTTTGTCTACTACTAAGATAATTTTGGTTGTTTTGCACTGAAATGTATGCCCTGATTCCATATCTTAATCAGATTTATCCCATCATGTCAGGTTTTTTTGTTTATGATACTCTAAAAATAAAGAGTACTCAAAATCTTACTAGGTGTTTAATATATACATTTTTTCATAAATTCTGAGGTACAAATTCAATTAATCTTATATTACATCTTATAGAATTTACTAATTTAAATAAATTTATAGGAATATATATTCTTTGAATATGTAGTAAGCACTTAAACCTTTGTTCAAAGTGATTGAAACCTTTCATTTTACTGTTGTTGGTATGTAGTTGATCGCTGTAGAAACCAGCAGAAATCACCCATCATACTTGGGCCATATTTATCCTGGTATCTGGATTCAGTCGTTGATATGCCCTGATGGAATCTCTTGCCATGTTCATCATCTACAGAACCGAGATTTGATGGGGAAAAAAGTCAAGGTGAGAGTACAGGAAGTGCAGTTTTAATGATGCGCAACAGCCTGGATTCTAAAATGATATAAGCATTTTACGTACTAGCTCAACATAATTATCAGTTCGATAAGACCTAATTGCCACAAGTACTAATGTATACTATGCTTTGAGTTCAAGAACAGTTAGTTTTGCCCTGGAAGTTGAGTCACATTAATTGTTGGATCTCTGGCTCAATGAAACTTTCTGCCTTCAGTTTTGCATCACACTTCTCTCTTTCAAATACTTAAAGCCTTTACTATCATGATCTAGTGTCTCGACTATGTTTTTCATAAGACTTAGTCTAATGTAAAGAGGTGGAAAACCTACCTTCTCATCAATGAGCACCTTATGAAAATTAATACCCTTAGTGAGAAGACTCTGAAAGGTTAAACATTATTATTGAAATAATCAAGAAGACTGTGACATCTACATATATGATCAACCAGGAACCAAGTAACTAAGTATGGGAGCAATAAATCCTCAGACATGTTTTCCATTTTATTAAAATAAGTGATATATAATATAATAATAATAACCCATGGAACGACAGCCCTTAGAGGGCCAAGGCCTACCAACC
Organism: Mantis religiosa; assembly: GCA_030765055.1. NCBI lineage: Eukaryota > Metazoa > Arthropoda > Insecta > Mantodea > Mantidae > Mantis > Mantis religiosa. Next base: position 79,673,692 of record CM060953.1, read on the forward strand.
CGACTGCTGGCCTCACGCCCACTTACGCACGGCAGAGGTGGACGATCATCCAACCGATATGGGAGCCGGAATGTTGGTTTTCATGACCAGGGCCGCTTACCTAGCGTAAGCTCCTCATTTTCCTCACGATGCTGAGTGGGCACCGGTCCTATACCCGGGACCTAAAATCCCCACCACATGGGCGGGATCAAACCCGGGCCGCTTTCCGTGGCCAGGGACCAAGGCATGCTGCCTCAGCCCGCTACGCCACGGCGCAGGACTAAAATAAGTGATGTACTGACAAAATGACTCACTAATTAACTAAACAGGGTGCTGGGGTAGCACAGTGGTTTTGTTTGCGACTCGTGCTGAGGGTCCGAATTTGATTCCCGGCTCTGGGGTCGTCGATTTTAAGTCAGCCCTATCCGTGCCTTCACCTCTGTCTAGCTCATGTGAAGTGGCCCCTATGCCCAACGTGGTTCGGAGTCCATGGTAAAAACTGTAGGTCCTCTCACCTCACAGTCATCTTCGCTATCACCCTGCCATTGGAGGTAATGGATACTGCCCTCTATGTACCTACACCTGAGAAATGGGTCTGGTCAACACGTGGTGGGGCAAGGTTACCCCAAAGGCCATAGTTGCCTTAAGGGGAGTGTTGGTATACTAATTAACTAAACTGTTAATGCACATTACTGTCATTAAGTCCAACAACACAACTTTAATTGTAAAAAGTTTATAATTTTAATGTAGAGGTGAATAATAAGGTCAAGAAAATGGATCTAATGTTATAAAAATTTACAAACTAAAGATGTTATTTTAAAATTGTGATATGCTACAGAGAAACAATTCAATTCTGTAACCTAGCACATTCGAATTAGTGTTGGTACACTAGCTTTTATTCACTAGAAAAATCCTGAGATCATTATATTGGGAGCTTTTTCTCAGAAAAAAATATTCCTTAATTAAATTTTATAAAAGATGAAGGGAAGACTTCAAAAGTATAATTTTTGTCTTTTCTAAGCGCAGTTTCTCTGAATATTTCTTTCCTATTTGTTGCTTTATGTCATGGTGGATCAGTATTGTACTTATTTATTTCTCTTTTTATTAAACAGACCTACTAAATTGCTTATTTTTAATAATACTATATTCGCCATATATCATATGTTATGGTATCCTTATATTTGCAGCAAATATGACTTAAATTGTCTTTTAATATTTAAGAGTTAGGTTTACCATGGAAGATTTGGCTCCTTTGCACAATTGTGAACTTCTAATATCATTTAACATGAAATAAACCAAGATGCAGCTATTGCTTAACACTTACAAGTGCTTATTACATTCTAAATTATTTTATTAATATCAGGAGAAATAAAAAATCCAAGACGAGGAAATCGGAGAGTGGAGGAAAAGACCCAGATAGCCGTGCATCCACTCCATTGGCAGACAAATCAACAAGTTTAAAAACCAAGGCCCCTCCATCAACACCATCTTCTTCGCAAGACTCTTCTTCAGATGTTCCACGAAAAAAGAGGGGCAGGCTTGATCCTACTGTTGAAACTGTAAGTTGATTGTATGTGTGTATACTATTTAGAAATTATAAAAGAAAACAAATGACTTACATTTTAACAGCTGTTTAGCAGTAATTACTTTTTTATGCTGTTAGCATGTTTTGGACATGCATTTAGCAACAGCAGTTGATTGAAATGTAAACAATAGTTTGTTTTAAGTGCATCATTTGATTCATTTCGGATGTACTGTCCTCCACAGGAGAGAAAAACTCTGAGGCCTGAGGTGCAGGGGGGTTAGAGAAGGTTGCCACACCCTCCCTGGACAGGTTTATGACACCCCATGTCAGTACAGTTATAGATGATTCAAAACATTCTGACGGCTTCTACTTTTGTGAATGAATCTTCTCGGTTTTAGTGTACAAAGTGAATAGGGCACATGTTTTTTTTTAACGGTTCTACTCCTTGTGTAGCATGCGTTCCGTCACACACATTTGCTGTCCTTGTCCACTGTGTAAAGGAGCACATTCCTTTCAGGGACCTTCTTTGCATTGCTGGACAGTAACACCACATTCAACATTCACAAACATCATTCTTTTCTGCCAAAGTATTAGTGCCAGTTTTGTGTATTCATGTTTGATAGAAATGGGAGGTAGAATGGAAGTGTATAAAGGATCTGTCTAATGTAAAAATTTTATAATTATGCAGAGAAGTTATGGAAAAATATAAAAATGCTGGATTTTGTCTGAACTTAATGTGGTTATATTGAAGTGAAAATAGTTTTATAGGATGTAGGTGAGATTTCCTTAATCTACTCACTGTAAGCTGTAAACATATCCGTGCTGCATGCCAGGAATGGTCCTCCTACAACATTAACATGTGTATGAGCACAACTATTACTTGCTAATGAAACCATGCTACAAATATGTGTCAGCAGCATAGGAGGAAAGTACTTCACTATTATATAAGTAATGCACTTTATGATGTATGGTTTATAAATATCCCTGAAGTTTTATTTTAAGAATAAATAAAATAAATCAAAAAGACCATTTGTAGTTGTTTTATTGGCACTTTGTCACTTACATTTTTATATTATCGAGATACTGGTTTCGGACACCATCACTTCCATCCTCAACCTCTCTCCAACTTATTTTTACATTTTAGTTGGAGAGAGGTTGAGGATGGAAGCGATGGTTTCTGAAACTAGTGCCTCGATAATATAAAAATGTAAGTGACAAAGTGTCAATAAACCTACAAATAGTTTTGATTAATTTTGATGTCAGTGTTACTAAATTCCTCCAGTCATGCACAAAATTAATCTACTTTTCCTCATGATATTTAATTTTAATAATACAACATATAAGGGTAGTGGCAACTGCATCTTGTCCAATTAAGTTATGTTCATATAGGTATAATATGATAATGTTGGTACTACTGTTTAAAATTATGCAAGAGCTACATATGATACTGCTTCTTTCATACGGCAGCAATGTGTCTGCCTCATACTTGAGAGATTCCGAGTTTGAATCTTGGTCAGAATGAGTTATCTGGATAAGGTGGTTTTTTTTTCCCCCCTCCAGAGTTTTCTCTTTCTTTGGAAGATGAATATCAGGTGTACCTCTAAGCTCTATCGATCCTTGGTCATATAAGCATCATTTCACCCATTTTATTCATTGTCCAATTGACCTAAATTGGAGGATGATAAATAGTAGTAATAATAATAATAATATAATAATAATAATATAATACTAATAATAATAATAATATAATAATAATAATAATAATAATAATAATAATAATAATAATAATAATAATAATAATAATAGTAATAGTAATAATAATAATAATAATAATAATAATAATAATAATAATAATAATAATAATAATAATAATAATAATAATAATAATAATAATAATAATAATAATAATAATAATAATAATAATAATAAATAATAATAAAAGCTACTTATGATATCACAGTGATTATGGAGCTTAGTTTTGCAAAATGTGTCATATGATTATTTGAAATATTGCAAAAGAAAACAGTTGAAAATTGCCAAGAAAAGGATTGTCCTCAATACTTTTCTGAAACTACATTAAAACATATATGATGGCAGTTAAAGATACTATGCATTTGATGGCCAAGTTTACTGGTATTTCATAGACAAGTGTTAATTCTGCAAGAAATGGGCAATTAAATAAGGAAAAAAACTAGGAGACATCAAATACTCTTAGTGCAGCATGAGTTCATATAAAGTGAGTATACATACATAGGTGCACCAGTGCTTTGAAAGGAATGAACAACTAGCTGTATGGGAAGTATTAACTTTCAACAATAATGATCCCACTTTGCCTGTTTCAAAAAGAAATCCTGCATGAAACTAGCTTAAAGCTATGAAAAGAAATGGGGAAATGAATACTAATTTTCACCATTTGTTTATTGGGTTATGGCACAGGTGCCATTTGACCAAAAGTAATTTCTGTGGTGAAATTCTCCTAATTTTGCAATAAGTTGATATTAGATTTACAAAAGCCACGAGAGAGTCAAAACTTTAAGATTCTCAGAGTTCTTTTCTTCTTTGTCAAAAAAAAAAAAAAAAAAAAAAAAAAAAACAGTTAAAAGGTGTTGTAATTTTAGTTTTGTAAATATTTTATTCAAAATGTTCTGTAATAAATCGGAAACTAGTAAATAAGTCGAGATTTAACTGTATTGGAACACCACAGTGAAGCAAAATAATTATTAATTTTTAGATGAGTCGTATTTATTACACATCTGCTTCACTTTCGTACCTATTTTGAGGACATGTTTCACAAATCATCGTTTGCATCTTCGGCTCTTATGCGACTAAAGCTTGATCCAGTGGTGTGGGTAATTCTGGAGTTGTTGCTGCCATCTGTTGATTTAGTGATGAACTTAAATGTGGGATTCTCTTCTGGCGGGATTTCAAGGTTCATTAGTTGGTTTTTATGTTTTTCTATGTATATTCTCTCCCATATGACGAGTTCTCTATGTTTTTGTACGTATTTTAGTAATTCGGTGCTATCTTCAATTTCATGATTTTCAGACCAGAAATGAGCTGCTATTGCGGACTTATCAATATTTTTGTATCTTAAGTGCCTGAAGTGTTCTTTCTTTCTAGTGCCTATGTTTCTTTTTGTCCTCCCTATGTAAATTTTATTACAGTCTTTACACTTAATCTTGTAAATGCCTGACTTTTCCTCTGGTTTTATCTTGTCAGTATTATTACTGTGAAGTAGGTTTTTAATGTTGTAACTGTTTTTTGGTGCCAATATATAACATTGGCACCAGAAAACAATTACAACATTAAAAACCTACATCACTAATTAGTCCAAAGAGTTTTTATATCACAACAGTGCCCTCTACAGTTTCAAAAGCAAAAAGCTCTCAATATTGTAGTGAAGCCGTTATCTAGGATAGCACGGCTAGTGTACACAAAGGGCTGGCAAATAAAGATAGCTGAGGTAAAGGACTTGCCGGCATAGATTAAGTTACGCTTCTGGAAGGTGATAGATTATTCGGTTTCTTTATTGTTCCGGAAATATCTGGAATTTATCAACGTGGTATTTAAGAAGGCGACGACTCGCCAAGAGTCAGTCACGAGAGTCATAAGCAGTAAACAGCTGTAGAGTGTTGTTGTAACGAGAGCTGATGTAATCAGAACGCCGTTTGTTATTGTCATCGACCTTGGTAGATTGTGGTGTGTATGTGATGTAATTTTGTTACATGAGAATTGAACAGTGTATTTCTACGAAAATAAAGAACAGTTAGAATTTCGGCAAATTGGACTTTTAATTCTATGAACCCACAAAGTCACAATATAAAAGGCATATTTAGTATAAAGTCTCATATAAACAGAGCAAAAAAAAAAGTTTATTTGATTTTTATTCATTTGTTTTTGTGTATTATGATGTATGTCTTTCTTACATATTTGTACATATTTGCATACATATTTTATTTGATTGTGCATTCAAATTCAACTTCTGCTTATGAGTTATATTCCAAAGTTTCTCAAAATATTATTGAAAGTTTTGAGTGTTTATGTTTATCTCTGTTTGTAATTGTTATAAAGGAAAAAGAATAGTAGGGATTTAAATTATTATTAAAGAAAGACTTTACTTACCATTTTGCCCAGTCTTTTGGTCTGTTATTTACTCACATCTCCAGAAGTTCAAAATACTTCGCAGCAATCCAGTGCTACTTACATATAGTAGTAAAGAGTAGTTAACTTTAAGATCAAACTGTTTCAAGGCTTTTTTATTATGGAAAGTGGAGTTGAATATTTTTTAATAAATTGAGTAAACAAATTTATTGTTAAAAAGTGTTTACTTCCATATTCAGAGCTAACAATGAACTCACTGTAAGTTACAATCTGGCAGAAAAAATTAGCTAAAAATATCAACCTTCTCAGTATTTATCTATTCTCTTAAGTTTAGGTCGTCCAGCTTTTCCATGAAACCTTCTACAAAGTCTCTCACAAATGTGCTACATGCATCTTTTTTCTTTGGTGGCTGAAACATTGCAAAAACTGATGCTTTGTCTAATTTTCTTTGCTCCAAGCTTTAGGTTTATCACTTGGAATTTTCTTAATGCACACATTTCTTTTAACCATAGAATCTGTAAAACATTTTGTTCATTAGTATCTTGTTATCACATGCATTTACCCAAGACGTTGCTTGCAAATTCTTTCTCAAACTTTCACATTTACACTGGGCTTTGGCATGTTTATGCAATCACAACACAACATGTCTGAAAAACAAGCTAAAGTTAAATGAACCAGAAATTTTTGCAATTGCGGTGGTTAATTTACACCTGTTTCAGGGGTGCTGATGACCATGTTGTTGAGTGCCTGTATATAAACATCATCTACAGCAATTTTGTGATCTGCCTGATGCTCACGTGGCAGTACAGAACAAACATGTGCTCACACATAGGAGTAGATTCTTCTTCTTACACTGCGGTTCATTAAGTCTAAAGGTGGTTGTTGATATCCATCCATGCTTGTTATGAGCTTCATATACATTAATGTTAAATTTATATTGAGGAATTAATCCATTTAGAATTAATCCTTTAAAATACAACTGTATATGGATGTTTTTAATTAATTAGAGTCAACTGAAAAATTCAATGCCATGGCTAGGATTTGAACCCTGGATGGTTTCCATCCAGTCGCTCTTACCCTTTGAGCTACAATGGCCAACATGCTGATGTAACATTAAACTCTCCAATTGACTCATATTTTCTCAATAATCCACTTAGAGCTCTCATATTCGAGATACACATTTGTGGCAACTTACTATTGTAAGTACTTAAATACCAGGATTTTTATCATTGAACTCTTAATGTTAAATTTAGATTGAGGAATTAATGCATTTAGAATTGACCCTTTTAAATAAAACTCCTGTATATGGATGTTTTTAATTAATTAGGGTCAGAATTCAATGCCACAGCTGGGAGTTGAACCAATGATCACTCCAAGTGGTTTACCGGGAAAATATGATGAGTCAATTGGAGTTTAATGTTGCATTGGCATGTTGGCCATGGTAGCTCAAGGAGATAGAGCAACTGGATAGAAACCAGGAGATCTGTGGTTTAACCCTTCCCGAGCGGAAACCCATATATGGGTGACGCGTCCAGTCGCCCACAAGCGGAAACCCATATATGGGTGCGCAGCTATAGAGCTATTGTAGTCGGCTATTTACATTCATATAATTAAGATATAGTGCCAGCAGATGGCAGGAAATGTGCTTTGAAACATTGGTGGTCGGTAAATCCCCGAAATTGCTTTGTCAGGAATTCCTTTCGTTGTTCTCAGCAGTGAAGCAATAAGCAGTGCGGTGTTTGGTACTAGTAAGCCTCATTTTGTTTCTTTTTTGGCATAATGGCAGCAAAGAAAGGGTTGACGGACAAGGAAATTGAAGCTTTGTTGAACCAGAGTGATAGTGAGTTGTCAGATTTTGTGTTCAGTGACAATGAGAGCGAAATATGTGAGAATTCATGTGTAAGTGTGAGTGAGTGCGAGAGTGACTCAAGTGTTACTGCAGACAACAGTACTCCTAGCTGGATAGAGGTGAGTAATTTTGACCCTGGCCCTACATCTGTTATACCAGTGCACAATATTCAACAGGGACCGATTCTTCCTTCTCACTTTGATGAGAATACTCCTCCCATAGACTTTTTCGGAGTATTTTTTGATGACGAAATTCTGAAAATAATTACGGATGAAACCTGCATTCAAGGAAACACAAAAAAACAACTGGCGACACCTCCAACAAAGAAAGCCAGGATTGCATCCTGGAATCCTCCAACAATTATTGACATAAAAGCACTAATTGGGGTGATTATTAACATGGGGCTTCACCCTACCTCTGACGTCACAGACTATTTTTCTACAAGCTGGGTAGATAAATTTCCATTTTTCAGCGATGTATTTTCTCGCGACGAATTTCTCCTTTTGTTTTGGAATCTTCATTTTGCGCATGCTGAGGGAAACAGAAAATTAACTAAGGAAGAATTTATTCAAAATTTAATGGAAAAACTACGGCAAAAATGCAGTTTATACTATTCCCCAGGTCCATTTGTATCAGTCGACGAGAGCACCATCAGTTTCAAGGGCAGAGTAAAATTCAAAGTGTATAATCCAAATAAACCAACAAAATTTGGGATCAAAGTTTTCAGCTTATCTGATGCTTCCAATGGGTATCTATACAATTTCCAGCCCTACATGGGCAAAACTGAATCAAATTCTAATCTCCTGAAAACTACCCTTGTTGTAAAAGACCTGTGCTCTTCCCTCCTAAAGGATCATGTAGACCCACCTAAAGGTTTCCATGTGTATACAGACAGGTACTATACATCACCTGAATTGGCTGATGAATTGTGGAAAATGAATATGGTGACTACTGGGACAGTTATGGGCAACAGAAAAAATATGCCACACCAACTAAAGCCAGGAAACGTAAAGAAAATGAAGAGGGGTGAGATAAAAAGCTTCCGCAATCAGCAAAAGCTTGCTCTGTGCTGGAAAGACAAAAGAACTGTAACAGTTCTCAGTACCAGTCACAAGGGCGATAAAAACGAAATGACAGAGGTGCCTTCAAAATTTCCAAACCAGGCAGCAACATTGAAACCAAACATTATTTTGGACTACACTCGACACATGGGTGGTGTCGATAGAACTGATAATTATATTGCGCAGTATCAGTTCTGCAGGAGAACACGCAAGTGGTATAGAAAAATGTTTTTCTGGTTGCTGGAAGTTTGCATTGTAAATTCGTACCTGTTATATACAATGCATATGACAAGCAAATGTAAACCGATCCTGTCACATAGAAAATTTCACAAGCATCTCGTCAGATCTCTGGTGGCGGAGCGAATGGGTGCGCGGCAAAACAATGCTACGTCAAGTAAGGGTCGTATTTCACAGGGCCCAACTTTGGAAAGGCTAAATGGATTTCCACATTTCATGGGGAGAAGAGAGCAAGGAAGTTGGGCAAATCCTTGTGTGGTATGTAAGGCCCAAAAACAAATAAAGAAAACAATATATTTTTGTGAAACCTGCGTCTCCAAGCCTCCCCTGCATCCAGATGTGTGTTTCAAAATATATCACACAAAAGAACAATATTAGGGAAAGATTTTCACACCCCTGAACATTATATGATGTTTCTTATTCCCTTGCTCCCCTGTGTGAATAATCCTGAGATAAAACCATCAGTCTGAAACCGTAGATACCCTGCTCCAGCTAGGTGTAACCTCAAATTTCTATCAAAGCTATGAATTATCTATTATTACCATCGGTTTTACAAAACATATGTTACATATACTTATATGACAGTATTTAGTTCCTGAACTGTTCCTAGTTTATGTGTGAACACGTGTGTATGTGTGTGTTAGAACTACAAGATGTGATGCAATATCCAAAAATGGCACTTATGCCGATTTTGCAGAAACATTTTTACGCAGTTTAACAAATCTTCACTCCTGTCGAACAACAGTGGTGGAATTCAACAAAAAAACAAGGTACAGCACGTTTTTAATACATTCAAGCATGAAATTATACTTTTATTTGTATTTTGAAGGGTTACATATTTTTATAAAGTTACCTTCCGCTCAGAGCCGTAAAACATGTCCGCTCGGGAAGGGTTAAATCCCGGCCGTGGCATTAAATTTTTCAGTTGACTCTAATTAATTAAAAACATCCATACACAGGAGTTGTATTTAAAAGGATTTATTCTAAGTGGATTAATTCCTCTATAAATTTAATATTAAGAGTTCAATGATAAAAATCCTGGTATTTTAGGACTCACAATAGTAAGTCTCCACAAATGTGTATCTCGAATATGAGGACTCTTAAATGGTTTACCAGGAAAATAGAGTTTAATGTCATGTTGGCATGTTGGCTATCGTAGCTCAAGGGCTTAGAGCGACTGGGCGGAAACCAGGAGATCCGTGGTTCAAATTCCAACCGTGGCACTGAATTTTTCAGTTGACTCTAATTAATTAAAAATTCATATACACTATATACAGTCTATTTGGTACACTCACAATCACTTAATTTAAAAAAAAAAAAAACTGCAGAATTCACATGATTAAAAATGGTATAAATTTGCATTATTTATTGAAGAAATGCAAATTTGAATAAAAATCATTGCTATCACAAATGTGGATTGTGTACATTCCTGCTGATTGCTGCATATAACAATCAAAATATGTTACTGATATAGTAGAAAGAAATAACATTACACACAATTTAAGTGTTTTCATTGCAGTACTAGAGGTTGCATCCTGTGGGAGAAAGAGCATCCAGGAGGCTTCTTTTTATGTAAACATGTTTAAAATGCATATAAGAGTTATAATGATTTTAATTTCAGGAGGAGCAGTTTCTCACCAAAGTGGAAGTCAAAGTCAAAATTCCAGATGAATTGAAGCCTTGGTTGGTAGATGACTGGGATCTTATCTCAAGACAAAAGAAAGTATGTAGTAGTTTCATATATAGCATTTTACTAATAACTCCAAAAATCAATTCATTGCTAAGTGCTTTAGAAGTGTTATTATAGTGATTAAATGATTACTGCAGATTTTCTCCAGGTTCCAGTTAGATAACCAGCTGGTGTGGAACTTATGTCCTGAAGGTGATAAATGCCTTCCAAACACAGGATGTACACTGTTTTCCTACCTAGTTGGTAACCTGAGAAAATCTGGAGTCATTACGTTGCCAGAAAAGCTTTAGTTCACATTTTATATTTTATTATATATATAGTTTTTCTTTTTTATTCTAGCTTGTGAATCTGCCAGCAAAGACTACAGTAGATGAAATAGTGGAGAACTATGTTAAATATAAAACTTCAAGTAAAAGTAACACTCCAAATAAGTAAGTGAATATATGCTGTAATGTAATAAAAAGAAATGAATAATAGCATACTGCACATTTATGTAGTGTAAATAGAAAATGTTTTCAGTTACCTTAGCTTGGTTCCAGCTATGTTTTAATGAAGTTTTGGTATTTAAATTCTACCTTTTCTTCTGCTAGAGTAAAGGAAAATCAGTTGTGGCCACTAATACCCATGTTTTTAAGTGTGCATAAGTATTTGAAACTTATCTGCGAGGCAAAATTACAAGTCAAGTCTTTTCAATATAAGTCAAAATCATGAGTATCTAATCATTTGTAATCTTGTATATAAATCTTTTCATTTCAGAGAAACTGCATTAATTGAGGTTACAAATGGCATAAAGGAGTACTTCAATGTGATGTTAGGAACGCAATTGTTGTACAAATTTGAGAGGCCACAGTATGCTGAGGTAAATGTAGCATCAGTAGCTTTTTTCTAAATAAAATCATAGTGGGCAATATCTTTCTGCTTTTTGATGATTCATATAACTGCAAAAGAAAGTGTCTTTGAAACCTCTGTATTGTGTGAAGTATACTTCTTTTACCTACATGAAAGATAGAAAAGTAACAAATAGAATAGTAATTTGAAAAGGTTAATTGCAATTAACACTGTGAAGTAATGCAATAATTAAAATTATTCTATGAGTCAACTGAAACACACTGTACTTCACATACCATAAATTTTCTTTCAATATGTTTTGCATCCACTTGTGAAGGCATTATCAAGAAACTGTCAACCGACTAGAATTTGATGTTCCAGCTGATCATGGTTCTCCAGAGATGAGACATCTGGTAGCAATTCAGGAGGCTAAGTAAAATATTTTCTTCTGATGGAATGTCAAAATTCATTACATGTATTTCAAATTTCTTTACATAAATGTTTTCTCAGATGTTTTATTCTTAATTGATATGAACTGGTTTTAGTAGTTGGGTGTTTTGTTTTATGTTATGATTTCAGAAATATGCTATTGTGGGTATATCTGTTTCTTTTTGCTTAATGTTCCTAAAGTGTTCTTTTAATCTGGTTCCAATGTTACGTTATGTCTTTCCAGTGCATATCTTATTGCAGTTTGAGCAATAAATTCTATAAATGCCAGACTTGTTTACCAGATTTTTTAAATGAGGTTTCTGATATTTAATTTGTTTACTGGGTGATGTTAAATTCACTGAACATCTTTTGAAATTTTCTGGTTGCTCATGTGAATTTTTTTTTTTTTTTTTTTTTGTCCCTAAAAGCTGTTAAGTTTATGATCTCATTCAACTGTTTTTTTTTCTGAATCTTTTTATTTTCTTATCTACCAGATGATTTAGTAGACAAAACATACAAACCTAGCACCAATAAACAAATTCAATATCAGAAACCTCCTCAGAATACAAAAAATAGACAAAATTCCTCTGCTAAAGAAGCCTGGCATTTATAGAATTAATTGCTTGGACTGCAATAAGACATACATTGGAAAGACAAAACATAACATTGGAATCAGATTGAAAGAACATTATAGGAAAATCAAGCAAAATGAAACAGATAACTCTGCAGTAGCAGCACATTTCTGGGGTCATAACTACAACAAGCACTCAATTACTAAAATCAGTTCACATGAATCAAGAATTAAACATCTGGGAAAATACTTATATAATGAAATTTGAAACACATTTATTGAATTTTGACATTCCATCGGAAGAAAATATTTTACTTAGCCTCATTGAATCGCTACCAGATGTCTCATCTCCAGAGGACCATGATCAGCTAAAACACCAAAGTTTTAGTCATTCAACAATCTTTTGATTATGCTTTCAAGTGGAAGCGAAATGTGTTGAAAGAAAATTTGTGGCATATAAAGTACAGAGTGTCTGTTGGTGATTTGAGTATAAAGGAATAATCATTTTAGCTTTCACAATTAAGTTACTGAAGAGTCAGCTGTATACTCATTCTTGCTACACTTAAAAAATTTTAACAAAGGAGCCTTTTCTGAGCTAACTTGATATAATCCATATTGTGGTTGGGTTTGTGGTGCTTTTTCAATTAACTGTTACCTTTACCTCCACACTTTTTGTTCCCACAAATGCTACCCCAAATTCCTTTCTTTCCTACTCTTTCTTGCTGTAAAATAAGGTGTATTTTTATTCCTTCCAATCCGAAGCTTATCTAAGGTTTCTTTGACAATAATTTTTTTACGGAGCTAGACCAAGACTCCTATTTATATCCCTGGAATTAGAGTTGCTCAGCTATACCGCCAAGCACTGGGTATCTGTTTTAGTCACCTTCTACAATATGCATAGACTACTTTGGGACTATTCTTTAACCCTGGTCACCACATGGGGTACTAAGGCTGCATGTGGGAATAAACCATCAAACCCTAGCCAATGCTAAGTATTTAATGACAATCTTATTTGTATAAACTTCTATAGGGTACCGTAATATTTTTAAGGGCCATTGGATTTCATTAGGAAGCTAAACTAACACATGACACTACTATAAATTCTATTTTCACAACTTTTGAATGAATGGTAACCAAATTTAGGTTGGTTATATGAGGGGCGTACTATATGTTTTACACTTTTTTTTTTTTGGTGCTAGATTTGACACATTGTTCAATTGTAACCACAGTGATGTATAACTAGTATCTTGTTCCACCACTTGGCAGCAGCACTCGCAAAGGGGACAACGAATGCATACATTACAGCCCAGTTCACAACAACAGTATAGGAGCAGACAAAACATGGAAAACAACCAAGAAGGACAATGCTATACAATTTGGTTCCTATGGAAAGAGGATATGACCACTGCAGAGGTTCATAGGCAACTGGTGGCAACTGGTTCATGGAAAACTTTTACAACTGGTTAGATGGTTGAAAACGGGGCACATATCAATGGAAAAGAGAACCAGTCCTGGAAGGAATGTGACATCCTCAGCCAACATCGCCCATGTATAACAGGCCATCCAAGAAAACAAATGCATCACATTTACGGAAATAGAGGCAGCCACTGGATTTAATAGAAACACCCTGCAATGCATTGTGCACAACCACTTACAGTTGAAGGTGTCAGCCAGGTTGCTGCCTAAACTCTTGTCTACAGACCAAAAGCAGAGGCATATGGATGTGAAGAGATGTTTTGCAATGCAATGATCAAGATCCAGCAGACTTCATTTCAAGGATTGTGACCGGTGAGACATGGTTCCATTACCATGAGCCACAAACAAAACAATAGATGCAATGGAAGCATAAGGGCAGTCCACCAGCAAAGAAATGTTGAACGGTGCAATCAACTGGCAAGCGAATGGCTACAGTGTTCTGGGATACAAGGGCATCATCTTCATTGAGTGGCTTTAAGTTAGGGCCATGATTAACAGTGCAGCTTATATGGTAACCTGGCATTTATGTCGTGCCATTCAAACAAAGTGACAAGGAAAATGGGCTAAGGTGTGCTTCTCCACACTCGCCGAGAAAGTACCGCTTCCATTGATCAAATGGGATTCATGGTGCTGCTACACCCACCATACTCACCAGACTTGGCACCTAGTGATTATCACTTGTTTGGGAACATGAAGAAACCTCTGCATGGTCACCATTTTGCAGATTTTTAAGAACTGGAAACAACTTCAAGGCATGGGTACTTAGAACTGAAATAATGGTTCCTGGAGGGTCTGGAGCAGCTGTCACATTGATGGCAAAAGTGCATACAGTTACCGGGAGATTATGTTGAGAAGGTGGGTGTAAGAGCTGATGTATAGTGTGTTTACTATGTGAAGAAATAAAGTGTAAAACAATATAGTATGCCCCTCTTCATGTTTCTGCAAAAATGATTATAAAAATAACAAGGAAAATTATTCAAACTTCAAAAGAAATTAAAACAGATCACAGCTCTCACACCAATAAAACAAGAAACTAGATTTGCTAAATTTACTTACCACCCCTGGGCCACAAAAAAGTTCCAAAAAATATTCAAGAAATACAATATAACATTGGCACCAAAAAACAATTACAACATTAAAAACCTACTTCACAGTAATAATACTGATAAGATAAAACCAGAGGAAAAGTCAGGCATTTACAAAATTAAGTGTAAAGACTGTAAAAAAAAATTTACATAGGAAGGACAAAAAGGAACATAGGCACTAGAAAGAAAGAACACTTCAGGCACTTAAGATACAAAAATATTGATAAGTCCGCAATAGCAGCTCATTTCTGGTCTGAAAATCATGAAATTGAAGATAGCACAGAATTACTAAAATACGTACAAAAACATAGTGAACTCGTCATATGGGAGAGGATATACATAGAAAAACATAAAAACCAACTAATGAACTTTGAAATCCCGCTAGAAGAGAATCCCACATTTCAGTTCATCACTAAATCAACAGATGGCAGCAACAACCCCAGAATTACCCACACCGCTGGATCTAGCTTCAGTCGCACAAGAGCCGTAGATGCAAACGAAGATTTGCGAAACATGTCCTCAAAATAGGTACGAAAGTGAAGCAGATGTGTAAAAAATGCGACTCATCTAAAATTTAATAATTTTTCGCTTCACTGTGGTGTTCCAATACAGTTGAATCTCGATAAGTTAACCTTTACTTAAAATCGTGCAGAAGTAATATAATGTCGCAAAGCCGTTATCTACGATAGCGCCGCTAGTGTACACAAAGAGCCGGCAAATAAAGATAGCAGAGGTAAATGACTTGCCGGCGCAGATTAAGTTACGCTTCTGGAAGGTTCGGATTTCGTCATTCGATGTCTTGTCATTCCAGAAACATCTAGTGATTATCGGCTTCTTGTTTGTCCCAGAAATCTGTCGAATTTATGAATGAGATATATAAGAGATTGTGACACGCCAGCAGACAGTTGTAAAAAAGTCACGAACAGGGTAAACAGAGAACAGAGCTGTTGGAATCAGAACTCTGTTATTGTCATTGACCTTGGAAGATTGTGTTGTATATGTGATGTGATGTTACGTGAGAATTGAACAGTGTATTTCTACGGAAATAAAGAACTTTTAGAATTTCGGCAAATTGGACTTTGAATTCTACGAACCCACAAAGTCACAATAATAACTAAATTTAGGTTGGTTATACTTTGTGTTTCCGCAAAAATGATCATAAGAATAATAAGTTAACGCTTAGTCGTGCAAAAATCATGCAATTGACACCCTGCTTCTGTTACATGTTGTAACTCATACTTCACGTGCACTTTCCTCCTGTAATATATGTAGCTAGCTGTTCAGTAGTACTTTTACATAGTGCTTTCTCAGTGGTTTTATTTAAGTATTGAATTTGAGTATTTAAGTATTGCTCTTTATAGTCAATCCTAAGAGTTTTCATTACTCTTAAAGTATTTTAAGCAATAATTTTTAAATACTCCAAAGTCGCTAATGTTGACATTAGCTGAGGATGTTAGGAAGGTCCTAATGAAAAGCGTTCTAGGTAAACGCTAGCAATACATGGAGCACTGAGTACTAGTTCCACTCAATATTGAATTTGTGCTTCATTGTATCATAGTCCTTACTCATAGGAAATGTAATGCTATTGGGCAAGTGCAGCCTAAAACTAAAAGTTATAAAGATAAATCGTCAAACCATTGGCAGCACCAGGTATCTGAACTAGTATAGTATATTAAAATTATTTATGTTAACAAATGTATTTAAATATATAAATATAAATATATAAAATTTATTATATATTATATATATTTGTTATATATATTTATATAAAATATATAAATATATTCAAATAAAGATATAGTTTTGTATATTTTTAATCCATAGATCTCAACCAGAACTTTGATATAAGTTTAGAAATCATAAGTAACATATTTACCTAGAAGTCTGAGCCCAAAACATCGGTTTAAGTACTGATGAATAACAAACAGCAATGTCAAAAAATAGTTAAGTGTACACTGTTATCCATACTGCACCACAATGGCATATTCTCTCATACGTGTCTAAAATAAATTCATTGTTTTATAACAAATTAACAAGCAAAGTTCTTAAGAAACAGCAGAGTTTGGCTTGATTTAATTTATTGATACAAGTGCTAGGCTATTATTATGTTTGTGTCGTTATTGGCCCTAGCAGTACAAAATCAGCTTTTATTACAATTGAAAAATTAACTTTTTAAAGTACAAAAGTCTTGTTGTTTTTCTGGTGTAAGAAGTGCTGTTCACTGAGCACTTCAATTTACTTTTATTTCTTGCACTTCATAAAAATTTGTCCACTCTTTTTCTCATTGTCAGTTCTTTATTTCTGTTTAATTATTTTCTACATATCAGTTGTTTATTTCAAGGTCTGTGTTTGAATATTCTAATATTCTCATTTTCCCTACCATTCTTTCTTCCTCAGTAATGAGAGATTCTCTCAAGTATGTCCTCTCTTCACAGGGCTTAGCATTCCCAAGTTTGACTTATTACCATTCACTTTAAAAAACAAGTATTTGATCCATCAAAACAAGCGCTATTTGCAAGATATAACATTCAAATTATCAATACACAGTGATTAAGCTAGGTAATACGTAATATTAATTCACCAAGTTGGGTGATACAAGATCAGGTAAAAGACCAGAACTAACCAAACTAGCATAGGTGCATACATTTCTTTTGGTGTAACAGCTTAATTTCCTAGCTTCCTGGAGAAAAACTCTCGATTTTAAAAAGTGGCTAAATTCTATAGAGATAAACATGCTGCTGTAGTAACTTGAAAAGAATAACTGAAATTGATCTAATCATTATGTTAGCTTTGCTTGTTATCAAATTATCATTAATGCTTAAATAAAAATTGACAATAGAACTCATTAAAAGCTTGGTTTTAAATTTTATATCATGTTATGAATGTTGAAAATTGAAATAAAAATAGAAACCAAAAATAATTGATTACATCTTATGAAGTAGGTGTTGACTTGTTCAGACTAATTTAATGCTAAAGGTTATTTAAGTTAAAGATATTTATCAGCTTTGTATACAAATTATTTTCAGTATGTACATTATGCTCATTAAGTTTAGAGAGAACATTTTCATTGTGGTATTTTACTGGAAATGTGATTGTTGCAGATTCTCCAAGCACATCCAGATACACCTATGAGCAAAATTTATGGTGCATCTCATCTCTTAAGGCTTTTTGGTAAGCTAACAATCAATAGTTAATGTTAAAATGTGGAATAATAAGTAGTAATAGAAATTCTGTAAGTTATTTCATATATCTGACAAATGAGACCTCTAGTTTTTTTCTGGGTTCCAGTGTGTCATGAATTCATGTTGATGAACATGAATTAGACTAAAAGTATAAACTGAAGGTATTAACAGTGAAACAAATACAATTCAATAAATAATAATTAATAGAGTTTTCGCGCCCCTCTTCCCTGTTAATGCTAAACGTTATACAGCCTGTAGTGATGACGTGTCAATGACGTTAGTAGACTTAACGTGGATGGAACAAAAACAGTTTTCGCGCAACAGAGTCCGTGTTTTATTCTTTGGATCCATTCGGAAATGTTCACTCTCAATGACGTTCAGTTATTCGCACCCCTTGTGTTTGGTATTACAGAGCAATCAGCTGTCGTTAGCTTTTCTATAAAATCAATTATTATGGAAGAATTGTTAATGATTTCTTTATTTGATGATATAAACGATTTTGAAGACATATTATTATCCCTTGCAAAGAAGAGAGATGCTCCAATATTAAGATCAGTGTAGTTTCCACGTTTTAATCCAGATAGTTTCTCGAATTAAGAATGCCTGCAAAATTTCTGATTTGATAAAGACTTGCACCAACTAGCAATTTTTTAAAATATACCAGCAACTTTAAGACTAGCAGATTGCAGCATTCCAGGTAATTACAAATACTATATTATGTATTCTTATGACAAAATTTAAAAAAAGAAAAAATATTTCATTTCAATTATATATTTATATATATTCACTTTTTATCTTCCAGGACTGCAAGGTCTCTGTATTTTTCTTTGAGTCATGCCTACCCTAATAGATTGATCGATGTAGAGCGAATGTTTGAATTGTCCGCATATATTTCAATGGTATGCAAGCACGTTATTGCATATTATTCACGAGAAGGCAGTTCTCTTACTAATTTAAGGAATGTAAGGTTCCTTACCAGAGAAAAATTAAGATTATATTTCAATGCTGTTAATTCACAAAATGAGGCGATAGGCGATAGAAAATTGTTGGGGGTTTATTGATGGCATAGCAAGACCAATATGCAGACCATCCGTACACCAAGAGGAATATTTCTCAGATCATAAGCATGTGCATTGTGTCAAATATCAGTGTATAGTTTGTCCAGATGGTATGATAGTAAGATAGAAGAATTAAGATAGTATGATAGTTTCATGGAAGAATGCAGACGCAGGGATATTTCATCTCTCAAACTTCTATAGTGAACTTGAGTGTGTTATCTTCCGTGATTGTGAAAAGTTTGTTTTATGTGGGGATTCTGCATACCCTATAAGGGTATAAGGCCTTTCACTGGTAATAATCTAAATCCACAACAAATGCATTTTAATACTGCCTGAGTACTGTAAGACATGCAGAAGAATGGGGATTTGGTAAACAGGGAATTTGCATTTTTTGATTTTAAGAAAAATGAAAAAATTAATCGTCAAGAACTGGAATGAATGAATGTGTAGTGTTTAACGCCCGCTTTTACTACATACGGCACCGCAGGCGGTGACACTGATGATACCTGAGATGATGGAGCACCAGTGGAATGAGATGGCGGGGGAAACTGGAGGACCCGCCCCAGCGCCGTGTTGTCCACCACAAATCTCACTCTGCGTCCGCCTGGGATCGAACCCGGGCCACCTTGGTGAGAGCCAAGCGGTCTAACCACTGAGCCACGGTGCGGCCTTCAAGAACTGGAGAAAATCTATTTCATGGCTGTTTTTATGATCAACTATCATACCTTTTAGGTGTTTCCTCCTCAGAATTTTGAGTTTACTCCTGGAGAGGCAGACCATTATCCGATGAAGCCTCTGATAAATCCACTGAAGTGGAAGTGGACGGCATTATATCTATACGTTAAGAGAAAGTGAGGCCGCTTTCATCACCACCCTTCTGTCTAGAACCTATTTGGGTATCCTTTGACTTATTAAAATCTCTCACCATTTCTGTTATCTGTGGTACTAACTGTTCTTTCTCTCCATACTGTTCTTCGCTACCAGACCTAAAAGAGAGGTTTTAAAACATTTCTTTATGCTAGTTGTCATATATATACACACTCATATAATTATTTTTAAATCACAGAACACACTATGATTTTATTTAGATTCTCGAAAATGGTAATGTAGGCCTAAAATATATGGCCGTATCAGTGGAGAAAATGCATCATTTCCGCATAACTTTTTGCAGGTATATTGCGCAAATGTGTGGAGTGAATTAAACACATCCGACATTATTCAAAATATAGTTTATATTGAATAAAGATTCTTATACATGAACCGAAGTATTTCCTGTTCTGAACTAATTTGTCACCATAAATTATCTCAATAAACATTTCAATGATCTTGTTTCTAAACTTTTTCTATTCATATTTTATTAATTTGTAAATAAAATAACAAACTTCCTTCTTTAGATTAGCTTTATCTTTAATGTTGTAAGGGATGTTGCATGTGGTGAGAAGACAGAAATCCTTTCCTGTTTCAACGCAAATTTTCTTTTGAATTTCACACCATCCACTGCCATTTTCGTGCAGATTAACTGCTAATAGTTCGCGAAGAAGACTTATATCGTCATTAATTGAAAATCTTAATCTTGAAGCCATTTTTGATAGAGTCAACATGAAAAATTCAATTCCATGGCCGGGATTTGAACCATGGATCTTCTGGTTTCCATCCAGTCGCTCTCAGCCTTTGAGCTACTATGGCCAACGTGCCGTCCTGACATTAAATTCTCCATTTGACTCATATATTTCCCCAGTAGATCACTAGGGGCTCTCGCATCCGAGATACACCGTTTGTGGTGACTTGATATCGTAAGCACTTGAGTCCCAGGCTTCATCATTTAACTCTTATTATTTTAGTTAATTGATGGAAATTAATCATTTCTCCACACTAGCCATATATAGGCTAAGGTTTGGGACAGGAATTTGTGACCATTCGTCGTTAATTTGTCTCCATCTTCATCAGCCGCATGTTTGGACGCAATTTGGGACAGGATTTCTATGTTGGATGCACAATTTTTTCTCTTCTCGTGTGAGTTTCTATGGCTATCTATTTCCTCTGGTCACCAATTGTATCATCTTATTCTAAATAAGAGTCATGAGACATCTGTTTTTCAGGCGTGGTTCGGAATAAAGTTTCGGAGAAGTCAAATTCTGTAACTATTTAATTGTATTATTTAGATTACATTTTGCTTGAACTTCTTTTCCCAGTCACTTCCAACTTAAGAAAAAGATGTTAATTGTTATAAATATTAAAAGCGGAAGCATTATTAACAGTGAAGTATTCATATTTGAGTTTGGTTTATGAGTCACTATGTTTACACTCAAACTTCACTTACTTGTTGTTGTATAATTGAAACGTTTTCAAGATCATTCGATCTCATCCTCAGCTGTTTGGTGACTGTTTGAGTCACCTAACAGCTGAGGATGATATCGAATGATCTTGAAAACGTTTCAATTATACAACAAGTAAGTGAAATTTGAGTGTAAACATAGTGACTCATAAATCAAACTCAAATATGTTAATTGTTCTTTCTAATTGGTATTCTTCTTTCCAATTGATATTGATTTCATGAACTCTTGTCTGCATCTTCAGTCAAGGAAAACCACAGGAGTAAACCATACGATTTTATATGATTTTGTTAAACTCATCGATCTTCAATGGAAATTATTCTTCCACTCTTAACTGTGTGTAGGCTAAGATTTGGATAGGTAGATTCAGACTGAAAAATTCAGTGTCATAGCCGGTATTTGAACCATGGATCTCCCGGACTCCATCCAGCTGCTGTTAACCGTTGTGCTACCATGGGCAAGATGCCAGCATGACATTAAATCCTCCAGCTGACTTATATTTTTCCTTTTTGGTAAACCACTAGGGGTTCTTATATACAATGAGATATGCACTGTTTGTGTGGCAACATTCTTTGGTGTAAGTACTCAAGTCTTACACTTTTTAGTTAAACCATCATGAATTTTGAAACTCCACCACCGGACATCTTTGACAAGTACATCACGCCATCTATTGACAATACGGAGAAAGAAGAAACCACTACAACTTGCACTAGTCGAGTATCAGCTGAGGATAGGAGCAACAGCTCTTGAAACATGTCCTGTGAATAAACAGTGTGAGTGAAGCAATGTGTCAATATATTCTCAATTTAATTTTGTACTAGTTTGTGCTTCACTGTCCCTACGCTTCTTTCAAGTTTATACTTTGATTAAAAATTGTGTTCACCTTGTGCAAAAATTTAATCAAACTTGATAATTGAGAGATTTTCTTGAAAACATATGAGTTAATGCTAATGAATTTTGAAATTCTCACCAAAGAAAACCCACTCCAATTGGTTCATCAGAAGCTCAGTAAGACAAGACTCCAGAAGGATCATTTTGACAGTTGAAAGTAACTGATGATTCAGACAGTATCTGTGAAACATATGTTCTAAATAAATAAAAGTTAATGAAGCTTTAAGCGTTAATTTTGATTCACTGTTACTCATTTAAATAAAGAAGCTGTACACACATAAGTCTGTAATATAGTTAGTTAGTTAGTTACTAACACTCCCCACATGGCAACCTTGGCCTTCGGGGTAACCTCACCCCACCAAGTGATGACCGGACCCATTTCTCAGGTGGAGGCACCCAGAGGGCGGTGTCCATTACCTCCGATGATAGGGTGATAGTGAAGATGGCGGTGAGGTGAGAGGACCTACAGTTTTTACCGTGGACTCCGAACCACGTTGGGCATAGGGGATACTTCACGTGTGCTAGACAGAGGTGAAGGCGTGGATAGGGCCGACTTAAAATCGTCAACCCCAGAGCCGGGAATCGAACTCGGGAGCCGCGAACGAAACCACCGCGCTACCCCGGCGCCCAGTCTGTAATATAGCTTTATATATTTTGTAATGTGAAATCAAACAAAAATTAAAACTTACAAAAAAGTATCAACCCTTTAGAACTATTTGATTTGAACACTATCTGCACTTAGCTGTAGAAGTTACTAAATATGAAACCTCCTCATGTGTCCTAAAACAAATGACATTAGAAATAATAAATTTAAATAAATTTAATAAATAAATGGCCAATAAATGGCTGCATGTTTACACTGATGGTTCCAGCTTACCAAATAATATTGGTACTGGCACTGGTGCAATATGCCCATTTTACACTTTCTGAAAAAGATTAAATTTAAAGCTACAAGTTTTTATGGAGAAAGTTTGGCAATCCTTCAAAGCTTACAAAATCTTCTATATCACATATAAATTTGAAAAAGTTGTATTGTTATCTGACTCTATAGCAGCTATAATATCCTCAACAGCTGATTATAACACTTAAAAGCCTAAATATTACAGAATGCTGTAAAATTATAAAACAGTTAATTTAAGTAAGATTAATACTTAGTGGATACCAGCACATCGTGGAATACATGGTAATGAAACAGCGGCCTTTCTAGCCAAAATAGGCAATAAAGTTAGGTCAAATTCATTTGAGCCACTTATCAAAAGAATAATTTTATCAACATATAATAAAAAATTTAAAGAATATAATATAGTACAACAAAATGAAATCTATTAGAAAATTCATGGAGCAGGACGACTAGAATCAGTACACTACCAAGAAAATCGTTTGTAGCAACTTTTAGACTTCTAACAGGCCATGACTGTTTCAGTAAACATTTATTCAGGATTGGTATAGTGAGATCTCCTCTGTGTCCTTTCTGTACATGGAAACCATCTACTCCGCTGCCCAATCTTTAGTCAATGTACCAACATAACATCAAAATACTGTAGTGCAAGAGCAAATGATTTCATTGCCAACTGCTTAGTATTAGATACCAATCATATTTTATAATGTGCAAATAAAACATACAGTTTTATAAAGGGATCACAATGTATATTCAAATTATTTTGTATAGTGGTGGGCAAATTCGAATACAAAAGATCGATTCATTCGATTCTTGGTAGTTCCTGAGATGTTCTCAAAACCTCCATATGTATTCGAATAGAATGCAAAGTTCTCATTTGCATTTGTCTTGAGTGATGTTCTCGAACACTTTTTGTCCAAAGTTCTCATTAGGTGCAGTTGCACTGAGGTGGAATTTGAATCCAGTTCTCAATTGTTTCACAGATTCTGATTGGTGCCCACAGATTCACATCTTAAAGGTCAGGCAGCATAGCGGCGAGAAGTGAGCTGGATGACAAATAAACATTGTAATTAGATAGGGCAGGACATGTTTACTGTGTAGATAAAATATACTGTTTACGGGTACGTGCTTACATCCCAAGATTATGAACTGTCCCCAAACAATTATTTCAATACATGATCATATATTTAAATTATTAAATCGTGGGAGAAAGGAATGTACATTACAAGATAGGTAACTATAACGAATGAATAACTGTTATAAATTTGAAACCAAATTCAAATTTATAATGTTGACGTACTATTTATTTCCAAGTACACCATATATATATAATATAACGTAGTTATATGTAAAGTCCTGTTAATGAGTTTGACGATGTAAATGTATTATTGTGCCTTGTCTTGCTTCCTTATATTGATTCAATTATTAATATGCATAAGCAAGTGCTCAATAATGACTAATTTCTTTTCGTTTTAACATATTTGTATGTGCTGTCACATTCTTTTATAGTTTAGTGCTGTGTGCTTTGACACTACTTTAAAATATGTTCAACATTTCTTGGCTTGAAATAAAACATTTTTCTGATCAGAAACACCTAACTAATTTCTTTTCGTTTTAACATATTAGTACGTGCTGTCACATTCTTTTATAGTTTACTGCTGTATGCTTTGACACTGCTTTAAAATATGTTCAACACTTCTTGGCTTGAAATAAAACGTTTTTCTGATCAGAAACACCGCAGCATAGTGACCACATACACAGCAAAGCAATTAGTCATGAGCGTTGCAGCAGTGAATTAGAACAGGAATAAACGATTCAAGATTGCATATGCCAACAAAATTATTATTATTATTATTATTATTATTATTATTATTATTATTATTATTATTATTATTATTATTATTATTATTATTATTATTATTATTATTATTATTATTATTATTATTATTATTATTATTATTATTATTATTATTATTATTATTATTATTATTATTATTATTATTATTATTATTATTATTATTATTATTATTATTATTATTATTATTATTATTATTATTATTATTATTATTTTATATATATCACTTTCCTAGTTTTCGTCGTTTTTATTGTTATGTTGTTTTTCTGTATGTTTACACATATACACAATATACATAAACAACATGCACAAGGCGGGACTCGAACCTGCGGCCCTCTACGCAGAG
This sequence comes from Mantis religiosa, assembly GCA_030765055.1. NCBI lineage: Eukaryota > Metazoa > Arthropoda > Insecta > Mantodea > Mantidae > Mantis > Mantis religiosa. The sequence goes on from CM060953.1 coordinate 79,699,086, forward strand.
GAATGCTGGAGACATTTGCTCTAGCGACTCCAATCACTTGCATCAAATATGCGCAAATGTTCTCGTTTGTAGTATCCGAGAATTTGTTTTTGAAAACAAATAAATATTCTCGATCTTTCTAAATAAAAAAATATTTAATTTTCCTTCTTTTATTCGTTTTCATTTTTATGTTTTTATTTATTATAACACATACACAGTAGAAGAAAATACCATACCAAAGGCGGCACTCGAACTCGCGACCCTCTACGCAGTGGAACTCCAGATATATCTGCTCCAGTGACCCCAAGCACTTGCATCGAATACACGCATATTTTCTCGTTTGTATCCAAGAACTTATTTCGAATACAAGCAAGTGTTCTCGATTCGCAGCATGTGACATCATCCAAGAACTTCATTCGAATGCAAGCAAAAGTTCTCGTTTGTAATCATTCGAGAACTTGCATTCGGATGCAAGCAAAAGTTCTTGTTAGTAGCAAAGTCGATTCACAGCATGTGACATCATCCGATAACTTGCATTCGAATGCAAGCAAAAGTTCTCGTTTGTAGCAAAATTGAATCGCAGCATGTGACATCACTCAAGAACTTGCATTTGAATGCAAGCAAAAGTTCTCGTTTGTAGCATCCGAGACCTTGATTTCGAATACAAGCAAATGAAATCGATTCGCAGCATGTGACATCATCTGAGAACTTGCATTCGAATGCAGGAAAGTGTTCTCGAATGGCAGCATGTGACGTCATCCGAGTGATTTCATCCGAGAACTTGCATTTGAATGAAAGTTTCGATTCTTCAAATTATTCAAATACAGTGTATTCGATTCTTAAAATCATTCAATGCTGTCCATCACTAATCTTGTACCTTACTGGTATAAATATGCAACCTTCACAGAGGGAGTACCACACTCAATGTACAGGACAACCCTTTCATCTTGACTGCACCACTGCTAAATCATAACTTGATCAGCTAAATGTTCAGGAACAAAATGCATGCTCATGTAAATAGTTATATGGTCTGTTGATAAAACACCTAACTACAAATTCCCAGATAAGTCAATGAATTCTAAATACAGATTCCACCTGTTAAAATATGAGTGCGCGTGCATGTGTGCGTGCCATATATATGATATCTGTTTATATGTTGAGTAAGAAATTCCTTATTGCCCCCTTTTGTTTTTTTCTCCTCTTTATATATATATATATATATATATATATATATATATATATATATATATATATATTTTGGCTACTAAGGTTATTACTAAAAGAACCCACTGTTTTGGAAAATGCTTTATCCAATATCTTTGGCATCTTGCTATGCTGGTGCCATCTTTGGAGTACACCTGTTATTCTCACCAGATGTGGTTAAGATCTTTTAAAATAAAAGATGAAAGTCATATTAGAAGTAATCACAAACCAATGTGCTCATTCTCATTTGTTCTTCTTTTAAAGTAAAACTGGGCAGCATGCTGGCTTATACACCTTTGGATGAGAAGAGCATTCAGCTTCTGCTAACACACATACAGGACTTTCTAAGGTATGTCCATATTTTAGTCTATAAACGTAGTTAAGGTCTACATTGATGATAAAATAAAAGGATCTATGATCCTGCTGACCTCAGAAGGGAACCTGATGTAAGCAAAAAAAGTAAGAGATGAAACCATTAACTGAAACAATAAAAAAAGCTATTAAAAATAGTTTTTAAAATTAATATTCTTTAGGATAGTCACAGGTAAATTACAAATAGTGATTTTGCTTAACTGACAGCATAGATACGTATGTGATGATAGTAATAATTTGCTTAGCTTGTAATTTAACAGTAGCCAGGGTCAGGTGACTGCTTTGGGATTGCTACAGTTTTTTCTGTATGGATTTTACTGGCATGAGGCTTTCTACTAAAATCATAGGTAGCTTTCTACTAAAATCATAGGTAGCGTTCTACTAAAATCATAGGTAAATACATCAACTTAATTGGTATAAAACCAACAACCTACAGTCTATAGGTCATAAATCTAGTACTCATCCAACTGCCAAGCACTGTAGAAACTACTGACTGCTTGCTTCTATATTTTTTTGCTTACTGTATTTCTAATAGGACCTACAAATAAAAAGTAAGCACCACATTGCAAAGAATGAATGAATGTGTAGTGTTTATGCCTGCTTTTGCTACATGAGGCACTGCAGGTGGGGACACTGATGATACATGAAATGAAGATGGAGCACTGGTGGAATGAGATGGCAGGGAAAAACCAGAGATTCTGGAGAAAACCTGCTCCAGCGCCATGTTGTCCACCACAAATCTCACATGCGGCTGCCTGGGATCAAACTTGAGCCACCTTGGTGAGATTCAAGTGGTCTAACTGCTTGGTCATAGTGCATGCTTACCACATTGCAAAGATCTTGTTTTCTTGCGAGTACATATTGATCTTGTAAAGTGTGGAGCACATATTAGCATTGTTTTGTTCAAATATATGCATCAAATAGCTTGCAAAACATTCTTCTAAAGAGTTGAAATTTGATGTATAAGAGTTTAAAGAAAATTTGTCATTTTAGATTTGGTGTAATCCAAATAAAAATACTTGGAGAGCCTTCTGAAAATATTCCATTTTTAGACAAACCTATGTAGATATAGATTTGAAATGTAGTATGTCCAAAGTTTTTAGAATAAAATGTTTTCTTTGCGCAGTTTTTTGTTTCTTGGCCACTCCAAGAGGCAGCTCACACAATGTACTGTTCTTGAAGTTGCTTAGTTTTGTGGCAGCATCATTTACTGCATTAACATCTTTTCTTTAGCTAAAATAAAAAGTCAACTGGCTACAGTAATACATTTTTGTGTGTAAATGTTATTTTAAATATGAATCAACTCTCCATACTTGTGCAGAGTATATTCTAAACTTCCCTAGTAAAGTGCTTCCTTCTAGAACTGCCATTCACATGATTGTGAAAAATTTGATTGTACTAGTTCATTGCAAAATAAAAGCCTGAGGGTAAATGTAAGTTGTTACAGCAGAAAAATTAGATGGTATTGGTGGTATTCTTGAATTATCAAAAAATCAGCTTCCAAAATTAACCGAATCAGCACAAGGTGGAATTTCATGACATCTGGCATGCAACAACAAAATTGTTAAAACTAAAACCTTACAACAATACACGTTACCGTTAAATTAATTGGGAGTCGATTAATGACACTAAACAACACTTACTTTTACATTTTCCCGGAACTAGTTTCAGAGGCCTTCCCTCTATCTTCAGCCGGACATTGACTGGTTCTCATTGGTGTAGCTGGCAATATTTTGTCATCGGTCTCCTCTGGTGGTGGTTCGAGGAACTTGCTGAACAAATCTTTCTGGGGGATGTCGAAATTGAATACTTTGTTCCTATTTTTTGAAATAAAGATTTGTTCCCATGTGGACAGTTCTTGTTTTCCTGTTGTATGTTTTAGTAATTTTGGTTCTGGATTTATGTTGTGGTTTTTTTCCCAAAAATGCGTGGCAACTGCTGATTTTTCTAATTGTTTGTATTTTATGTTCCTAAAGTGTTCCTGTGCTATTTCAATAATATTTCAATAATAGCACAGAAAAATGACTTTCCCAAATCACTAGTAGACAAAAAAGTGAACTTAGCAAATAAGAAGAAACTACTAAAGGAAACCACAAACCTCTCAGCTACAGAAACTAAAATGATCTTCAAAAAATTCACTTACCATCCATGGGCCTTTGATAAATTCAAAAAAGTCTTCAAAAAACAAAACATTCAACTAGCTCCAGTGAACCATTACTCCTTAAAAAACCTAAATTGCTCAAACATCAAAGATGCCATTCCATCTAACAAAAAATCTGGTATATATCAAATTGAATGCTGTGACTGTAGTCAAATTTATATTGGAAAAACCAAAAGAAATTTAGAAACAAGAGCAAAGGAACACTTTAGGAACATAAAATACAAACAATTAGAAAAATCAGCAGTTGCCACGCATTTTTGGGAAAAAAGCCACAACATAAATCCAGAACCAAAATTACTAAAACATACAACAGGAAAACAAGAACTGTCCACATGGGAACAAATCTTTATTTCAAAAAATAGGAACAAAGTATTCAATTTCGACATCCCCCAGAAAGATTTGTTCAGCAAGTTCCTTGAACCACCACCAGAGGAGACCGATGACAAAATATTGCCAGCTACACCAATGAGAACCAGTCGATGTCCGGCTGAAGATAGAGGGAAGGCCTCTGAAACTAGTTCCGGGAAAATGTAAAAGTAAGAGTTGTTTAGTGTCATTAATCGACTCCCAATTAATTTAATTTATACAACAACACTGTTTTCAACACTTCCATGAAAGGATTTACATGTTACCGTTATTTAAAACAAGATGTTCCAATGGTATGACTTTATTATTGTGAATGGTTTCTCTCATCATTGGATAAAAGTGTAATATAATCTGCAGCTTCTGTTTTTTTAATGAGTCAAGCTCCCACCTAAATGGATGTGTGAACATTTATAACAGTAAGTACTTGAATTTTTAAAATCCCCAAGAAATCCCTTATGCTGACAAAGTTGGAATTCGGTATGTTGTTACTGCAAGACACTAATTAGATCTGCTTTTATAAGCAGACATTGAATTCAAAGAGGAACCAAAATTACATTTTTACCTTATTTTTTTAGCTTTTGATGGAAGAAGAGAAGTTGTAGGAGTTCAGTAAGATTCAGACACCTCTCATACAGCAGAAGGTCATATGAATGAAATTAGGAAAGTGTTGCAAGATAGTGTGATTAGTGCTGGTGCACGGCTTTCTCATTCATCCGGTCTTAACTACATGTAGTGTCTACCCACCATAAGAAGGCAAGCAGGAAGAGGGAGAGGGGCTTGAATGTTTATGTATTCTGCTAGTGGATCTGTTTGCTACGAAATGAGTGTATGCGAGTACATATGAGTCACCCATGCTGCCAGATCTAATGCTCATTTCAGTAACTGCAGTGATAGGTGAGTTATGTGACAACACTATGTATTTTAGATGAACATAGTATCCTTATATTCTGGACAGTTAGCATAAACATCATGCAGACAGCAAAAGTGATTACATTACACATTCCTCTGCCTTGCCATTTTGTGTTGGTTGGACAGTAATTTTTGCTCATGGTGCAGTCCAAAAGAAATCCATAAACAATGGAACAACTAAGGAAAACATTAGGATAAATGTTGTTTCGGGCTTAGGGGCCGTGGTCTAGTAGTTCTTGAAGATTGAACTGACGTTTCACCGAGAATTGCGCCTAGCATCATCAGAGTGGTGATCCGTCTGCTGTGAAAGTCAGAAGTCAAGTGAACATTAGGAGTGAAATGAGAAATATTATCATTCTTAAACTTCATCTTGTCAACCAAAATGTGTTTTTTCCAATATAATATTTGTTTACATGAGGGAGGATGACATTTCCAACTTCTTTTGTAAGCACCTCTAAGAAACAGATTTTAAATACAGGAAAAGCCAGTTCCTGCTTGCCTATCCAATGCCAGAGAAACACTGAAACTGGCAAACCAATAATTCTAAAACCCTATAGAACTATAGAATTTGTTGGGGATTTGTTGATGGTCTCAGATTTATGAAGTAGGTATACAATGAATAGTGGTGTATGTTGAGAACCTGAACAAGCTAATGCCTCAGAAACTATTTGTAGTTGGTTTATTAATACTCGTCACTTACTTGTTTATATTTATGAGAGACTAGTTTCAAAGGCATTCGCCTCCATTTTCAATCTCTTTCCAACTGGCATCTGTTGTTGTCTGCTCTCTCTATGGTGGTGGAACTATGAACTTCTTTGTCAAATTATCTACTGGTGGGATTTCAAAGTTATTTACGCGATCTTCATTTTTCCATATGAATATGTTCTCCCCTGTTGTCAATTTATTTTGGTTTATCACTCCTTTTAATAATTTTGGATTTGGATCAATGTCATGGTTTTCATTCCAAAAGTGAAATGCTACTGCTAACTTATCTTCTTGTTTCAATCTGATGTTTCTAAAGTGCTCTTTGACTCTGGTTTTTAGATTTCTCTTAGTTTGACCTATGTAGCATTTTCCACAATTCTTACAACTTATCTGGTATATTCCGGATCTGTTAACTGATGGAATTTCATCTTTTGTTTTTGAATTTAGCAATTTTAAAATTGAGTGTCTTTTAGTAGGTGCCAAGGTGATATTTCGTTCCTTGAAGATCTTTTTAAATTTATTGAGGGGAGGCATCTGTGAAAAATGCTAAAATCCAGAGTTTACATCAGAACTGCTTGAAATTTTGTCATTAGGTGGGGTATAGGGAATCTAGTTAAGCTTTTAAAATTCGTCTTTCCATCTTAAATAGTTTTTTTCAAAAAAAAAAAAAAAAAAAAAAAAAAATAGTGCTTTTTATAGTATGATTTTTATGTTATATAAGAAGTCCCAGGTCATACAGTTTTTCTTTTAGAAACTTTAAATTTTAGATTCAGGTTTCTCTGTACATCAGTTATAAAAGTTGCTATACTTTTAAAGTGTGTATCAAGTATTTTTGTACAAAAAAATTTTTATGTGTGAATATATTAAATTTTTCTTAATTTTTTTTTTTTTTTTTTTTTTTTTTTTTTTTTTGCAATTTTGAGATTTAAAAATCAATAATAAATAAACTATTTAATTTAGATAAACAAAAATACCAACTTTTATTAAACATTTATTTAGGAAAATGTATGCAAAGTTTAATATAAATTTGTTGAGAATTGCAGAAGTTGGAGCATTTTGAAGATACAAAAATGTTCAAAAATTGAAAGTGGAGAAAAATGAATTTAAAGATTTAGATAGAAATTACACTACTTTCTTTACTTTGAAAACTCCATGCATCATATGCAGGCCCTACAGCTATCTTATTACCTTCTTTCTCTTTGATTTGGTTACCTTTGACCCTTTTTTTATAATTTTTCTATCTACAATAGTTTTTACCAAAAAAATAATAATTCAATTTTTTGCTGCAATTTCTTTACATTAGGAAACATATTACATTCTCTACAATTTTTGTTATAAATGATTGGAACTTTGGATTCTGGTTCCTTTAGATAATAGTAACAAAACTATATATGTATATACTCATTTGCCCAGCTCTAATGGTTCTGGAGGAGAAAATTTAAGGAATATGATAGAATTTTCTTGAATTTTTTTCAATTTTCTTTTTTCAATACCAATCATTATTAATTTTTTCATATACAGCCATAATGATATGAGTTTTTATTGAAAACTTATCTAGGAATATACATATATGCAAAACTTAAAGAAATTCATTGAAAACTTTAGTGTCTGGACTATAATGAGTATTAAAATTTGGACATCAAGAAAAATCTAGTTAAAAGCTCTAAATATAAACAACACTTTTTTCTATATTTCAAAACCATCCTGCACTAAATGAAGACCACTCGGCTAGTTTACTATCCTCTTCTTCTTTTAATTTAGTCACCTTTAACTGCTGCTTGGCAGATTTATATTTGCTCAATGAACTTTGATCACTTTGTTTTAGCTTTCACCGATCCCTAATACTGCTAATTTTCTTGCTAACACGACTTACTTTGTTTGCTACAACTTTTGCCTTAACGTTAAGTCTATCTTTATAACCCATATTAAATTCACTAACAGCTGCAGTCACTGCAATTTGCAATTTCTTTCTTAATACAAAACTTCTTGGTGACATTTACTCCATGGAAACTTTCATTAGCATTCTGTGCTTCTCCTTCAATGCAACTTTCCCATATAATAGTACTAACTAATGTCTTTATTTTTGTCTATGAGATGGAAATTGTAAGTAGAATACTTCATGCAATTCATACCCATGGTCATACAAAACTTCTGCATAGAAATATGACCCATACCAATGCCCAGAAATACATCAACCTTTCTTCTATTTACATCAAAAGGTGACCTAATGGAATCACTGTTAACTCTTGGGCTATAATATGTTTTCACTTAACATTTACCTCAAGCATAGCATTCTAGTATCATTACTTACTATTATGGCTAGAACACCTTAAAGTTTCATTATATTTTGCTTTGAAATAGCCACTGTACTCCTAACCTAACCTGGTATGAATCATATATCTCCGGTTGCAACAAGAAAGCAATACAATGTTAAATCAGGCTTTATTCCTATTCTAAACAATAATAATTTAATATAAGCTGCTATCCACAGCTTTCAGTTGCATGTAAACCATATTTCACAAACACTACATGTCAGTGGAAATGTTTGTTTACTTTCAAAAGTAGTAAGTGGGAAATAATATATAAAAATGGTAGCAGAAAGGTTCAGTAGCTTCCACAAACATCCAGAAGATGTCTCTGTACATTACCACAGTTACAGAATCAAACCGCGTAGTTTAAACGTGAGAATTCCATCAATTTCTTTGCTACACACTGGAAAAAGCAATATAAATGGCCACGCCCACCCGCACACTGGCATTTAAATAATGACGTAGCTGCTCTTTAAATGGCGCTAGGGCCTAACTGACGGCAGATTCTGAAACTACAATGTTTAAACATGATTTTAATGCAAAAAAATGGAAAATGTCGTTTTTTGTCATTTTTGATGAAATTTCACCGATACCTCCCCTTAAATGTTTTTGGGTGATATGTGAATGAACTGAATATGCTGTTGCTTTCTTTTTCTTTTGTAAATGTGGTTGCTTCCTTAATGGTTTTCTTTAGTTTAGCTTTTCTAATTTTCTTCAAAACCAAACTTTTGTTGTATCCATTTTCTTGTGCTATGTGTAGTATTGTTTTTTGTTCTTTGAAATATTCTTCTTTTTCCATGGGCATGTTGACTAGTCTGTATGTAAGGCAATGGACAACTCTCTTTCTTGGATCTAAATATCATCAGGAATGACACAAAATAAAATTTGGAATTTACAGGAAACCAACACATTCAGAAAATTACATAAAAAAATAATGGCCACAACCCAATTACACATAAACATGCAATAATAAACAGCTAAATTTGATCCAAATTCAAAATTATTAAAAGGAGTGATAAACCAAAATAAATTGACAACATGGGAGAACATATTCATATGGAAAAATAAGGATCGCGTAATGAACTTTGAAATCCCACCAGTAGATAATTTGACAAAGAAGTTCATAGTTCCACCACCATAGAGAGAGCAGACAACAACAGATGCCAGTTGGAAAGAGATTGAAAATGGAAGCGAATGCCTTTGAAACTAGTCTCTCATAAATATAAACAAGTAAGTGACGAGTATTAATAAACCAACTACAAATAGTTTCTGAAATTAATTTTGATGTCACTGTTACTAAATTCCTCCAAACACATATCAGCTAATGCCTATTCATCATTAAGCTATCTTTGGCTCTGCCTATGAACTTTCTTTAAACTTCTATTTGCAGTTGTACCAAATTTTTCATATCTGATTAAATTTTCAGTTTTTAGTCTACAAAGGTATGGATGAAAGAATAATTTCTTTGCAGAAATTAACCGTAGTAATTAAGCTAGAAGCCTCATAATTAAAATGCTTGCATTTAAGGTTATGATAAAAGTATGTAGTTTAGACTAAGTAATATCAAACAAGAGAAGTTCGACTAAATCAATGCTTGAATGTCATATTGATAAACAGAATGCCCATGGTTGGACCATGGCAGTGGAATTTTTTTACCAGGAGCATTATTTATATGAGATTTAGCGGTTATGATAAGTTTGAAAACATTTGCTGTAAATAATGTGACTTTGTGGGTTCGTGAAATGATAAAACGAGGTTACAAAACACAAAAACTACACTTTATTCTCCTCGAAATACACTGTTCACCATTACAAAATTGCTAGAACCTTAAAACTGTTTATTTTCTCTCACTCTACCCTCAACTGTCTCTCACTTCCGGTAACGATTGGCCATCATTTTTCATCGGCTTCGCGAGCCTACCCCCAGGGTGACACTGCTCCCTCCTCAAGGCTGGTCGTCCCGAACAGCGACTTCATAGTGGGCCAGGCATTCCAGATGTACCACCAACATCTTTCCTCGGGGCACCTTCTGGATGCGGTAGACCACTTCGTTAATCCTCCTCATCACACGGTACGGTCCTTGCCATGGCTGCCGAAGCTTCGGGCTGCGTCCCTTGGTCCGGGTCGGGTGGTACAACCAGACCAGGTCACCTTGCTGGAACCCTTGGCTGTTGGCTTGCCTGTCGTATCGGGTTTTCATGCGGTCGCTCGCCTTCTGGATGTTCTGGCGAGCCATGTCGTGCATGTCGTGGAGGTGGTACACCAGGTTCTCCACATCCCTCAAGAGTGGCCCCAAGTCTGCGTCCGCCAGCTGCTCCCTCCTCAGGCCTGCGCTATACCAGCCATCCACAGGCACTGCCGTGACTACTCGAACTGCTGCGGCATACTCCTTCCCCTCCACTCTTGTGCATTGGCCGCACTCTTCTGGACAGGATCTTCGGGACATAGCGTCCGCGTTACCGTGACTCTTCCCTTTGCGATGTTCCGAGGTGAAGTCGTACTCCTGCTGCCTCTGGACCCAACGTGCTGTCTGGCCTTCCAGTCGCGCCGTCACAATCACCTCGCTCCTCGCGGGGACAACCACGTCTTCGTTCAAGATGACTCTGCAAATTCCAAGGCGCTCTTCTGGTTGATGGAGTATAACCTCTTCTCCGTTGAGCCTCAGGACCTTCCTGCCGACGTCGACCGTCGCCTCGTGGCTCCTGAGGGCATCCAGTCCCAGGATCACCTCCTCAGCCACCTTCGCGACGAACACCCACAGATGCACGGCACTTCGTCCCAAGTTCAGCTCCAGCAGAGCCTCCTTCTCCACAGGCATGGTGTCGCCCGATGCCGTCACTAGCTCGTATGGTCGGCTCGGTTTCCTCGTCGGCAAACCCTTCGCCACGTCAGGTCTGATGATGGTCACGGCCGCCCCGGTGTCCACCAGCACGCGGCACGGCTTTCCTCTTACCCAGCCGTCCGCGATGAGGTTGTCATCCATCCGCCGGCTGATGGCGCGGATTGTCACTCGAGGGGATGGTGGTAATGGCGCCGACGTACCCCTCTCCACGCCGGGCCTTACTCGTTTTCCGGCTGCTCTTCCTGGTGTGGGCAGTCTCTCCGCAGGTGTCCGGGCTGTCCACACCCCCAACACAGGCCACTAGGTGTTCGCCGGCGTCCCTCAGCTGGTCTTCTGTCTCCGGCGTAGCGGACACTCCTCGTTCTCGACGGGATAGATGCTACCTTGGCCGCTTCCATCCTTAATGCCGCTGTCAGCGCCTCGTGGATGTTTTTATAATCGCCGAGCATTAGGCGCTGACGAATCTCCGTGTCCCGTACCCCGTCGACAAAATTGTAGGCGGCTTCCCGGGATACGAACTCCAGTGGCAGGTCAACCAAGGCCTTGCTAGCCAGCTGCTCGATCGCTATGGCGAACTCCTGCAGCGTCTCCCCCGGCTGCTGCGACCTTGCCTTTAGCTGACTGCGGTATGCTGCGGCTAAGTGGAGGTTCCCGAAGCGATTCTACAGGGCCTCCCAGATGTCCTTGGGTGCCGCCGTCGTCTGCACCTCGTTTAGGATTTCCGCGGCCCGTCCCTGGAGGCTGGCTATTAACTGTGTGGCCTCCTCCGGTGACCATCTGTTGTGCTTGGCCACTGTGTCGAACTGGCGGCGGAAGACCTCGAATGTTGACGCGCCGTCATATTTCGGAGGTTTGTCGCGCGCCGATGTTGTGTCGCGTGCCGGTGCGTCAGCCTTCAAATCCTTCAGTCTCCTGCCGACGACGTCCTTCACCATGGCGTTCAGGGACTTGACACTGCTGTCGGCCTTTCCCTCCAGGTTTTTCCTCTAGGTCATTGAAGCGGTTCGCCAGGTCCTCGACGCGCTCGTCCACTTGGCCCATCACGTCATCCCTCACGCCGGCCAACTGTTCCTCAAATTTGGCGGCGAGGACCTCGTTCGCCTCCTTCATTTCCGTGGCCAGACTGTCGTTTGCTGCCTTCATTTCTGTGGTCAATTCGGTCTTTATTTCTTTCAACTCTGCGGCCAGGTTGTTATTTGCCGCTAATGTTTTTGTTGTTAACTCGTTCATCTTCGCGGCCAAGTTGTTATTTGCCGCTTCCGACTTCGCTGTTAATTCGTTCATCTTCTGCGAAAGCATTTCCAATGCCGATTCCATGGCCATAATGTTCGGTGATGTTGTTGTCCCGCTTCCTGACACCAGTTGTGACTTTGTGGGTTCGTGAAATTAATAAAACGAGGTTACAAAACACAAAAACTACACTTTATTCTCCTCGAAATACACTGTTCACCATTACAAAATTGCTAGAACCTTAAAACTATTTATTTTGTTTCACTCTACCCTCAACTGTCTCTCACTTCCGGTAACGATCGGCCATAATTTTTTATCGGCTTCGCGAGCCTACCACCAGGGTGACAATAATTATTTTATTAATTGTTTAGAAAATTAGAAACCACCTATATTTTACCTTTGTAACATTAAAGGCCTTTTTCATAATGTTTATAATCCATGTAAATTGCAAACTTTCTTTGTAATTTGTAAAAATTTGTTTTGCAATGGAAGTTTCTAAAGTTGAACTTCACAAATGCATTCTCATTTAATAGAATTTACAAGGGTTTTATTTCCCCTTAGCTTTTTATTTCCCTTAAGCTTTTGTTAAGTAAGCTGCTGATCTATAAATGGCTTAAGATTTGTAAATGAAGCTAAATTTTAAAATTTGGAGCAAACATAAAACATTATACAGTTACATTATACAGTTTCGAAGTAAGTACACAGTAAAATATCATTGAAGATTACACAAAATGCTATTTAGCAGTAGTTTCAGTGACTCATAATGGTTTTCATGCAAATGAAGATAGAAGACAAATATTTTGCCTTAGAATTAATAATGACTTCACACATGTTTATGAATACAATTAGTGGTTAACAAACCCTGTGGCAAGCAATGAAATTGTATTGCAAGATGTTGGATGCCACTTCAGTGTGTAATACTACAAGTGAAGCCTTAATCTCAAATTAACTGTGTGAAAATAGGAACTGGCTGTCAGTTTTATGTAATTGTGTATGTGTAATAATGTAGTTACATAATGTGTCTCCAATTTTTAGTAATTTTATATCCATTTGTGAGCTTAAATGGCAACATGTTGAACATGGAAATTCTATATTTGCACTTAAACCAATCAGTACAATGGTGATGTAATAAAGCACATACAGCACAGAAGAGTGGCTCAGTTGGTTCAACACTGTCCTACTGGTCCCAAGGCCATGGGTTCAAACCTATTCTAAACCTAGCTTAAAAATGACAACCCCATGTCAGTAGATTTATTGGTATGTAAAGGACTCTTGCAGGATGAAATTCCAGATACTGATATTGGCGGTTGACAACATTGTTAACAAACGAAATAATTATTTTTGTTTACATCAGCAAATGACCTATCAAATCACAGTTTGTAGAATTTGTAATTATGTGTTCTAAGTATTTTATATCTTTTAATCTTCAAGTACAATCAACTAACTCTGTGACCTCTTTCAGATTAAAGAAAGATATAATATTTATTAAATGTGCTAGAAGTATAAAGACTTGAACGTAGTTCTTTAGTGGATCTTATAATGCATGGGATGGTGATGCTTCAAAATGATAATACAACAGAATTGTACAATATTTGTGTTGATAATTGTTTGCATTTACACAATTTTGCAAAGTTTAATTGTGAAACAGAGTTTACAAATATTTGTAATCTTTTCCTTGATATTTGTAATTGTTAATTTAGAAATTTCAATATTGTGAAACAGTGCCTAATCTGACATTTGAAAATAGTGTACCATTGTCCTGTCACTATGAAAATAATTATGCTTTATAGTATACTTCAGTAAAACACATTTGTGCTATTTCATTGAGTTTTAATGATAAATGTACTAAAGTTTTAATGCTCTGTGTTTGAATACCAGATCTTAATATATTTGCTGAAGGATACTGTGGTCTTTAAGATGAGAAAAAAAAATTAGTGAAGTGTTCTGTGATTACAGATACCTGCACAAAAATGCAGCCACACTGTTTAGCCTGCAGGAATATGGCATTGCACCTCCAGAATATCAACGGAAAGCAATATGAACTTTGGCCTCTGATTCTGAGGAGGAAGAGGATGACTGTGCAGCACTTGGGGACTCGGCTGTTCTCCATGCACCTTCGTTCCTCTGAATCTGAAGGGATCCAAAATGTGTCATCATTTATCGAGCAAGATTTCTAACTTTGGAGTTGAGTTCTTTGTAAAAATATATTTGTTATTCTGGGTGAATGTTGTGTTACAGAAGCCTTAAGATACGGACAAATTTAATATCAAAGTCAAGTTCAAAATATGTAGAGTATACTCTTTTTAAAGTTTTGATTACATTTACTTTCTCAAATCAAGTGTAATTAAGGAATCACGTAAGTTTTGTATAATAATTGTTGGCAGAGGGTATAAGTAATAGCTAATGCATTTGAATTTCTCAGATGAGCACCTAGAGACAAATGTGAATGCCAAGGAATATGGTTACATAAATATTAATTATGTGTTGATTTTGAGATGCATTTGCTGCAATTTAACAAAACATGATCCAAAATCAACTCATAATATTTTATGTATCTGAACTTGCATTCACTGTTACAAAGCCTAAAAAATTTAATTGATATATGGATTAAGACATTTTAAATGAGACAATGTGTATATTTGATTACACTTCACCAAAAATGAACCATTGGATAAGATAATACAAATTGAGTAATATTACTTGTTTCAGTGTAGATGTATCCTTAGAATGATATTTAAGTGATAAATTTGTGCATTATCATGTTACTTGTAGCCAAGAAATTAAAATTTGGAGTATTTTATGAATACTAACAGGCTTATATGCCTTTCTTAGAAGACTGAGAACTATAATGAAAATCATATATTGTCAGATAAATTACTGTAAAGAAAAGCAATTCTTAAATGTATTTGTATATTATGTTAATGTGTGTGGGATATTTTGCCATTTGAAAGGCATTTTAGTCGTATGTTCATTATTTGTGGGTCTTTAAGCATAGAATAAAACAGATGCAAACGATGATTTGCAAAACATGTCCTCAAAATAGGTACGAAAGTGAAGCAGATGTGTAATAAATACGACTCATCTAAAAATTAATAAAACAGATTTTGTTTTTATTTAGCCTAACATTTCATCTCTGCCAGGATGTTATAAGATGAATGAAAGAAAAATTAGGTCATAAATAAACACAGGCCTAAAAACATGTATAACATACTCCAGCAACCCGGATGAATTCATTGCAGATATAGAATTAGCAGTAGAAGGCTTGGAAACCATGAACAAAAATATAATTAGGAAAAAATCATCTCCTATATTGGAAAACTTAATAAATAAAAGACCAGGAAAACATTTGAAACAAATTAAGATAATTAAATCTTTAAGGAAAAAGGATGTAATTTTCTCAAGAGCTGATAAAGGGAACAAAATAGTAATCTTAGATACAGCTACATACAAGGAAAAAATGTTAGAGTTACTACAACAAAAAGAATTCCAAGAAATAGATTCTAATCTACTCAACCAATGCATAAAAGATGTACAAAAAACCATCATTAATAGTAAAATTTTAACAACTGCAGAACAAAAACTATCAAACCGGACAACCCTACCCTTGCAAGACTATATGGTTTGCCTAAAATACACAAACCCAACATACCCATGAGACCCATTGTAAATAATATAAACACTCCTACTTACCTTCTGGCAAAATGGCTGTCCAAAAAATGTCAGTCCTTTCCACAATTCCATACTCTGAGCATAAAAAACTCTTTAGACCTGGTCGAAAAAATTCAAAATCTTAAACTAAAACCTCATGACACTTTAGTATCCTTTGATGTCCGCTCCCTCTTCCCTAGCATTCCATTAGACAAACTTTTGATTCAACTGAAAAATTGGCTAAATTCTATAAACCTAGATGCCAATGCAATAGAAGAATATTTGGCAATGACTGAAATATGTATACATCAAAATTATTTTGTCTTCGATGGAAAATATTATAAACAAATTTCAGGACTAGCTATGGGAAGCCCGCTATCACCATTTTTGGCCAATCTATACATGAGCTTTTTCGAAACACATATTACTAACGCCTTCCCTCATATGTTTAAAACATGGTACAGATACGTAGATGACATCTTTGCAATAGTGCCCTACAAACATATAGATGATGCTTTGAAACTACTCAACCTGCAAGAACCCAGCATACAATTCACAGTGGAAACTGAAGAGGACTGTACTCTACCTTTTTTGGACCTTAAAATCACAAAAAGCAATGAAAAACTAGAATTTGGTATCCATAGAAGAGCAACACGCACAGATAATTACATCAAAGCAAATAGTTTCAACCCAATTCCACACAAACATGCCACCATCAACAGTCTCACACACAGATTAGTAAATCTACCCCTCAGCCAGCAAGAATATCAAAACGAATACCATCAAATCTTAAAAACTGCAATTAAAAATGGATATGGAAAAAACCTTGTAGGTAAAAAACTAAAATCATTCAAACTTTAAAAGAGATTAAAACAGATCACAGCTCTCACACCAATAAAACAAGAAATTAGATTTGCTAAATTTACTTACCACCCCTGGGCCACAAAAAAGTTCCAAAAAATATTCAAGGAATACAATATAACATTGGCACCAAAAAACAATTACAACATTAAAAACCTACTTCACAGTAATAATACTGATAAGATAAAACCAGAGGAAAAGTCAGGCATTTACAAGATTAAGTGTAAAGACTGTGAAAAAATTTACATAGGGAGGACAAAAAGAAACATAGGCACTAGAAAGAAAGAACACTTCAGGCACTTAAGATACAAAAATATTGATAAGTCCGCAATAGCAGCTCATTTCTGGTCTGAAAATCATGAAATTGAAGATAGCACAGAATTACTAAAATACGTACAAAAACATAGTGAACTCGTCATATGGGAGAGAATATACATAGAAAAACACAAAAACCAACTAATGAACTTTGAAATCCCGCCAGAAGAGAATCCCACATTTAAGTTCATCACTAAATCAACAGATGGCAGCAGCAACTTCAGAATTACCCACACCACTGGATCAAGCTTTAGTCGCATAAGAGCCGAAGATGCAAATGATGATTTGTGAAACATGTCCTCAAAATAGGTACGAAAGTTTTACCGCGGGTTTGAATGGGTTTTTGTAGGATGGATATGGTGTAGGTTTTGAGAATTGAAGAATTTTGTGAGGCTACAAATTGTACCTTTGGGATGAAAGGACAGGATGCAATTCCCTGCACCCTGGTGTTTTTATTTAGTTTTGGGTTGGGGAGAAATTTTGTTGCCAAACAACTCAGGAGATTATGTGGAGCTCAGCTTTAGCTGCTGTTGGGATTAGCTCCTGGGTTATCTTGGGTGCCCGCATGCCATGCGGGGGACCCGATGTTGTGTAGAACGGCGTCTAGTGGGGTCATAATCTCCCAATGATCTAACAAGGGTGCTTCTATGAGTTGGTAAAGTTGCGTAGAATTGTGATGCCCGGCGCCTAACTTCGTCCTCCACATATGGAAGTCCCGAGGCTTCATGAAGCAACCTGGTAGGAAAATAGTGACCCACAGAATAGATAGACCGTAGCCCTCTATTCTGTGCACGTTGAAGCCATGCCAACCAGCTATCTGCGGCCATGCCCCAGATCTCGCAGGCATATAGCATCACGGGGATTACCAGCGCTCGGAAGAGGTATAACCTCAGGCCAAGCGGCATCGAGGTCGACCCCAGCATAGGATACAGGGAAGCGATAGCTCCGTGTACCCTTGCCGTTAGGTCTCTGATGTGTTGGCGAAAGGTTAGGCCTCTATCCAATGTTACTCCAAGGTATTGGACAGAGTTAGTCCACTCTATCCTTATACCTCGAAAGCTGAAGTTGGGGCAGTCTGCGGGGGTGTGGCGCTTTGTGAAAAGTATGGCGTGGCTTTTGTCCGGTGTGGCGCTTTGTGAAAAGTATGGCGTGGCTTTTGTCCAGATTTACGGACATCCGCCAACGCCGACACCACTGCTGTGTGAGACAGAGGTGTCTCTGTATGGGGTTGAAGGCTCTGAGTATGTGTCTGTCTTTGCAGAACAGAAGTACGTCGTCAGCGTATTGTGCCATTACGACTTGTGGTTCTGTGGGGAGATCTGCCATAAAGATGTTGAATAAGGTGGGAGATAGTACAGAGCCTTCGGGGACTCCGCCTCTCACTGGTCTAAGTGTTGATGTTTTCCTCGCGACTGTGACTTTAAAGGTGTGGTGTCGTAGGAAGCTGTGTAGCATGTTAATCATATGTGTTGGGAGCCCCAGTTGGATCAACTTATACAGTAGCCCGGCATGCCATACCGTAGAGAAGGCCTTCTCGACATCCAGCGAAACTGCAGCCGTGAAGGCGCCTTCCTGGAAATCCAGGGCGGTGGTCTCCACCACATGCAGCAACTGCTGGACTGTCGAGTGCTCTGGACGAAATCCAAACTGATGGTTGGGAATGGCTTGAATGTCTCCTAGAATGGGGGACAAGCGGGAAAGAATCAATCTCTCGAGCACTTTCGAGAGAGCGGAAAGGAGACTGATGGAACGGTAGCTGGAAGGGTGTACCGGATTCTTCCCAGGTTTCAATATGCATATCACCTGGGCCTCCCTCCACTCGCGTGGAAAGTACCCAAAGGCGAGGCACATATTGAAGACCCTAGTTAAGAAGAGAACCGCGTTGAAAGGAAGATGGCGGAGCATGAGGGGTGTCAGTCCGTCAGGCCACCCTCCCCTCCCCCCCCCTGCCTTTTTTGGTTTGAGATGCTGGAGTGCGCCTTGGACTTCACTGGGTCGGATGATAGGGAGTCTTTCCGCATCCTCAGGAGGACGACGTAACAAACGTCGCACCTCTCGACGGACATGTTCGGAAAAGATGTCCTGGGGTTCGTCTCTTGGACACAAGGTACGTTCAAGGTAGTCAGCGAACACATTTGCTTTGGCGTGAGGTTCATAGGCCAGGCCTTGGGTGCCGGAATAGGGGAGGTGTATAGACCTCTGTGTTTTCTGAGGGCTCTGGCTATCCTCCACACATCGCCATCCTCGACGCGCAGCCTGGCCATTTTATCCTCCCACGCTTGCACCTTGTGCTCACGCAGTCGGACACTTACCTAGCGATGTAAACATTGCAGGAGCGCTCGATTATGTGGTGTGTGGTGACGCTGGTATAGTCTCCATGCTGCCCAGGATCAGCGGTTGAGTAGTATTATGTCCAATGGGAGGACATCAGGATGTAGTGGGGCTGGAGAGTGGAGTGTCAGGTTTTTGACAGTTCGTGTCACGATGGAAGTGAAGGATGAAATTGCTTTCTCCAGTGTAGGTATGTTGGTGATTTTGGGGTTTGGCGGAATGGAAGTGCAGAGGCAGTTCCTAACGCCTTCCCAATCGACTTCACGTGTTTGAAGCTAGATGTCATGACTGGCAACCCTGGTGTTGATTTAGGAAATTGTTTACCCCAGAAAATTTGGTTATATATGCAACTATCTGCTGTAGTGCCAAAAAGTAACCCAGAATGCAAACAGTAACTCTTATTAATTTATAGATGAGTCGTATTTATTACACATCTGCTTCAATTACGTACCTTTTTTGAGGACATGTTTCGTAAATCATCGTTTGCATCTTCGGCTCTTATGCGACTAAAGCTTGATCCAGTGGTGTGGGTAATTCTGGAGTTGCTGCTGCCATCTGTTGATTTAGTGATGAATTTAAATGTGGGATTCTCTTCTGACGGGATTTCAAAGTTCATTAGTTGGTTTTTATGTTTTTCTATGTATATTCTCTCCCATATGATGAGTTCACTATGTTTTTGTACGGATTTTAGTAATTCGGTGCTATCTTCAATTTCATGATTTTTAGACCAGTAAACTCTTATTTTGTGAGTTTACTTTGATGAATGTCTTTGACAGTTATACTTCTGTGTAATAAGTTCATGAATAAATCTTACAAATAAGTAGCAGAAAAGGAAAATTATAAGCACATGTACTGATAAACAAACAAAACATTTAAAAAATCAGTTTTAATAAAGAAAACCTTCACTGTTTCTAACCTTTTGCTTCAAATAATACTAAAAAAAAAAACTATTTTAAACATATAAGAAACCCAAAATGAAGGAATGTTCTATCTAAAAATCCCGGTCCTAATTAATCACAGGTGATATGATGTAAATGAACTGAGGAGAGCACCTCACCTAGATCTTTTGTGAGCTACCCCCACCCCCTCCAGATGAGGTGAAGGGAGATCATAGGCCAGCAGAGGCTGGAGACAGAAGAGCTGTAGGGGTGTGTAAAAGTCCCTAACAGTACTAGATTGACACTTGGGCAGCAAAGTGATCCCAGTAACCAGGGAGGACAGGGAAGGTAGTTATATATAGCACACATATGCACACTATCTGACTGCATCTGCTTGAATTACCAAGCAAGCTTGCTTCCTGCCTGAGGACACTAATAATCCAACTTTTGCTGCTGTTTATTATGATGTTGAGATAGAATCCATAATATCATGAACTGTGGTTTGAGGAAGGCCAAGAGTCTTTTGTACACCCAGTCACAGGTTGCTAAAGAAGATCCAGGTATTAGCTCATGATAGTGACCCCAGCATTGGTACATTTAGTAGGAGAATATGCAAGGTACTTTCTGAGCAGCTTAGTTTGCAATGCTCGCCTGCTGAGCATCCATTATGGTTGAAATTTTGTAAATTATTTGTACAGAAAAACCATTGTTTGTCTGCTCAGTTATGTTTATAGATGCAGCAACATTTCTAATAATGCATTTTCATAGCCAACATTTGCAGGCAGATGAAAATCCTCCGTAAACACCTGCATTAGTTTATTATTTTAAAATTTGATTTAGAATTGTCTGATCCATATGTTCTCTGTCTATAGGACTTTATTGTGAAACACTTCTGCACTTGCTACAATATATGCTCATGCAAATAAGAAACATGTAGTTTATGCATGGGAAGGTTCCAGTACATTTTAGTCACATTGTTCAATATGCATTGATGGATATTAACATGTCAAATGAATAGGTAGGAAAGGATCAGGCCTCCAAGCCTTTGGAAGCTGCCTAAAACAGTTAATGCATTCTTAATGTAGATGTCCTTTCTATAACGACCACAACCACTAGCACTGGAAGAAAGGAAAAGAACATTTTATTGTATTACTTACACATTGCCGTCAATCCCATTCAGTCTGGTTACATTCAAGCTAAATAGCACAGTGCAATATGGACAATGGTTGCTCATTTTAAAATGTTTCCTTATTGTCCTCAAAACACAACATTAATTTGTAGGAGTCAGGTGCACTTAAGAGAACCTTGTCTTCATCATCAAAGCTGAAACATGTATTTCTATTGACAGTGCATTTACAATAGATGATGAAACAGTCATCAGCCAAACTCATGATAAATGTGTAGGATGTATGATGAAATTTCAAACTGAAGAAATCTGAATATTAAACAGGTTTCTTTGAACAGGCACTAATTATATATTTGCTGGACCAGCCTTTATCATCTTATATTAAATATTACAGAAAAATACGCTTGGCAATGGTTGCAGGAAACATACTCTGAAATAAGCTTCAGGTACCTGAATTTAAATATTTCTTACAGAAATACTTCATTTGCAACAAATCAAAACTAGGAAGAATTACTTGATTCCTGTTATTCAGCATTTTAGAAAATATCATATAGATGAATTTCTACTGACCAGATGACAGTGCTGTAGCCCTTTTCATCATAAATCTGTGGGTAAGTTGAACTTTGAAGTTGCATCTAAACCCTAATTGATTTATTGTAAACCTTTGGAGGTAACAGTTGCAGTTAACAAGTGCATTAATGATGCAGTTAAGAACTGAAGCCAAACGATTATAAAGATGACCCTATTGTAGAATAGAGACGCAGTTATACAGATATTGAAAGCAAGGAAATTGCTAATGTATTGTATTCCAACTTTGTGAATGATTCACTAATAACAAAGTTTTTTGTTAACTCAAATTAGTTGAGTCAGTCAGTGTATGTTTTTTACATGGCTCATCGTTGCAATAAGCAACAGAGGCATATAAATTTCCTGGAAGTAAATACACTGATGTCAGCAATGAAAAAGGTTTTCTTGCAAAGTTCTTATAAGCAGCATGTGTATCTGCCTATGGAGCCTGTGCCATAAGGAGGCAACTTGGATTGAAGCTGTGTTTTTCTGCAGCAAGTGCTTAAAAGCTGTAAAGTCTGCGATGGAGAATATTCATTCAATGTCCTTCGTCAGATTCAACAGTTCTAATTTGCTCAGTTCAGTTTCATACATTGCAAGCTAATTCGGTTGGCTTCGCAACTGTCAAGAAACTTGAGACTTCAGATTGTCCCTCCCAAAAGCTGTAGACATAATGGAAGATGCAGTTGTACTAAGTTAAGTGAACAGTGTAGTTTATACTAAACTGCCATATGTGCTGAATAAGAAGTGCATTTTAATTTGTCTTATTTTGACTCAGTTATTAAATGGAATAAATTGTAGAACCTGTTGAGAATATTATTTCTGCCACACCTTTCTTTATACAGTAGAAACCCAAAATAGCGCGGTCCCAAATACCTCGGATTTGGATTTAACATGGGGAAAGTATGTCCCCTGATAAAACGTTAATTTTTAAATTTATTTATATTCATTTTTTTTACTTTTGAAAGTTTAGTTTATAAATATCTTCAAAGAGCAGTTCTGCAGTACAATTTTTGCCCTTATCACACCCCTAGCATTGACCTCGGCCACTTTATTGCTGTAACAGTACATGGAAATAATACGTTTTCTGTAAGGGCTAAAACATCTGTGTCTGCAGGAATTCTAAGAACTGAGAAAGTTAAAATATTATTTCAGTCTGAATCATGCTTTTTGAGTGTAAAGTCACGTGTTGAGAATACCAATAGTGTAAAGTGCGATCTATTTCAGGACTGGAATACACCTCCAGCATTACTGGTGAGTAATTGTATGTAAAAGTGCTGTACTTTATATTACATACCTTTTTATGTACCTACCTACTGCAATTTATTATTGCTCAAATGTTTCTTTAACCTCTGCGGGGTCAACTTTTGTCTCATCTAAGCTCACATTTTGATATACTGCGGAATCGTTACAATGTGGGGGTAAAGCATATCAGACATAAGACAGCGAGAAAACATTTGCAAAAGTGTATTACAAGTAATTGTACATTCCATTCCAATGCAATTGAAAAGTTTGAATGGATGGTATTTTGCTCCCCATGCCATTTTTACTTTAAGGTTATATCATTTGCTCTACCTTTGGAATAGTTGCCAATTGGAAGTGATGTTTACTCATTAACTACTGCACTAAGGCCATCTGTGCTCTACATGTGCACATGTTAATTTTGGCTGTGTCAATGATGAGCATTTGTTATGGACATCCTGATCATCAGGTACAACCTCTATCATAATTCAACACCTTTGCTGAGATGTTAATCCCTTGTTAGAAGAACTTAATGCAGGGGGGAGGGGCACTCATGACCTCCCATTCAACACTGTAATGTCAGTTGTGAATGTGTAAGTCTTACCCCAACATCCACCTCTCCTAATCCAAAAATCACTGATTCCCAATACTGGAGGCTGGGGTCTCTTCCTTCAATTCCATTGTGATGTGAACTGTCCACATCCCAGATTCCTTTCACCCAAACATCCTTCCTCTTGAATCCCAGCTGCTGATACACCATTCTTAGGTAGCCCTTAGACTTTACCATCACCTCAGGCACACAATTAAGTGCTTCCGAGTGCCAAGAGGTATATCTCCACCTAAACGAGAACAGATGTACAAAAAATTATAATGGTCTACATGAACATCATGAACATACATTGGCTAGGTATGGAAGATAACAAAAACATTGCATGGAGGATAACAAACTTTCCCCTCTCTGTGACGTGGTCTGTGAATCACAAACCAAAGTTGATGTGTTTGCTGACTATCTTAAAAGTACTATGAGGTCATGCAAAAAAACTCAGAAACAATGCTTTTTCCTGATCCCTAAGACAGGAGGTATGTTAGTGGTTCCATTGAAATGGGTTGACTTTCTGCTATTAGAACAGGTGAATTCCAAGACACACTTCAGCAACTCAACCTCAAAAAGGCTGCAGGTCCTGATGGCTCACATCCATCATGCTATGCTACCTTCTTTTCGGAGCCATGCTCTTTCTAATTGTAGTCTTCAAATGTGTTTACATTGTGCCCTTTCAATAGGAGTGAAGGGAGGTCAAGTGATCTGCATTTTGAAGCTGGGAAAAGATGCAGTTTGTCCCACCAACCCTACTTCTGGGTGTCAAGATCGCGATGACTGTTCCATTAAAGCTACATCTTTTTTTCAAGCTCTCATAATCCTGGTCCTATTGTACAGGAAGTATTAGTCTGCTGCTGCTGCAGAAGGTATAGATAAATTGGTCTTTGTACCATTTATTTTGTAAGCCACTCATTCCTTATGAGACTATTCTATGAAGTCTCATCTCTTATGTATGCAGAAGATATATACTGGGCTGCAAAATTTTTAACACCTCTCACACTTGGAATACCTTCGTTTTATCCATAAGGATTGTAAACCCAGTACATGCTATTGAGGTGTCACAGTTGCATGTGGTTTTATCCTGCAATAATGGAGTAATTCCACCAGCAGCTAAGATTAAGCTCCTACACAACCCATTCAAGAGATACTTGGATTTCAAAATTACATTAGCAACAATAAATTAACTTTTAGAAGTATAGCACCCTGACCAACAGGAAATTATGCTACTGCCCTTCATCCTCTCTACTCAGCTACATCCGACATGCTATCAACCGTACATTGAATCTGAACAGTGGCTAAGTGCTATCAAGGGCAGGTAACACATCTAACATACCTTTAGGCTACCCCTAGCCTCCAATATGTCACCTTTGTCCATTTCCATTTTTTATATACTGAAAATGAAGATGAACACCTTTAAAATGTTGTTTTCAAATCAGTAGTAAGTAGGGGAAATACCTCATTCCAACCAGACTTTTTTTTTTCCCCACAGGATTTTGTCAGAAATACGTGTTATTGGACTCTGAATCTAGAAAAGGTCTGTCTGTATGTATGTATGTATGTATGTATGTATGTATGTATGTATGTATGTATGTATGTGTGTGTGTGCGTACGTGCGTGCGTGCGTGCATAATTCAAAAATGAAAAGTTGGTTAAATACCAAACTTGGTATTTAAATTCAGCACCTTCCAAGAATGCAACATAGAGATTTTCAAGAAATTATCCACGTCCCAGACCACCCTCTATATAGAACATTTTTAAAAAATTTGATTTTATCAAAAATGGCTGGAATGATTTTGATTCAGAAACCATATTTTTAAGGTATTTTATTTACAAAATAATATCTTGAATGCTCTGGGAATATCTTTGTTTCTGATTGATCCTTGCATAACTGGTAAATTGTAAGAGAGAGAAAATCTCGGCACACAAAAATTATAGAGCTTGTTTAAAAAAAAAAAACCTTTATATCAGGTCCATCTTTTTTGTGTGCAGTGAACTGCTTCTGATATATTCCGTGTTATTTCTCTGAATTTGCCAATAGTTCAAATGAGAAGCTCATTTTTTATTGCTTGTCCGTTCAAAGACAAGGGAATTTCAAAGCTATCACATAAAAGACTACTATTGCTTAAAGCCTGCATAAAATAGAGAAATATCTGTTTGTAAGAATAATTTGTATAAGAGTGGAGAAATTATGCAGTGCAACATATCAGACTTGTTTTTTTACTTCATACAAACCTGCCACTGCCAGTACAGGATATATTTTAACTTTGGCAAAGTGTGAATATATTTTGCAAAGATTACAAGAAGATTAATGAATCTCACATACACTAAAGGCAGCTGAAAAGACAGTAAGATTTGTTCCTTCCTGTGTGATTATGCAGAAGAATGTACCATAAAGTAACAAAAGTTTGTTTATTTTTAGGTGGCAGTATTGGGTAGAATCATAGTATGATGGGTTATATGTACGTCGATAGACACTAAGCATTTTGAAAAATCTAATGTATTGCACTCAGATACATGACTTTATTAATTTATTCCTACAAGCACTTATGCTTCTGATTAATTTAATCAAGAAAAACCTCTGTAGGAATGGTTTTATTACATCTTTCCTTGCAGATATATTGATAATAGGAATAGCTTAAGCGATAAATGAATGTTTTAGTAGCTGGTTATTATGGACAGCTTTGAAATTCCATTCTCTTTACATAGCCAAGAATTTAAAAAATAAGACTTCCCATTTGAGAAAGGTATAAGCATTGGAAAATTCAATTTAATAAGAAGGATTATTCGGAAATGTTTCACTCCACACAGAAAATGCGTTTGACATAAATTGTGTACATTAATGTGTTGTACACTTTTTATGCAGTAAGATTTTGTCTAGGGTATGTGCCGTGGCTGAGCAGTTAGAAAGACACTAAACTTTGACTCTCACCAAAGTGGCCTGTGTTCGATCCCAGGGGACTACATGTGAGATTTGTGGTGAACAGCGGTACAGGGGCAGGTTTTCTCCAGGATCTCCCATTTCCCCACCATCATCCCACCAATTGCTCCATTATCAGTTTTCCTTTCATGCATTTTGCACTCATTTGTCATCTATTTCTCTCACACTCATTGGACTGATCACCCATGCTGGGTTCTCTATCTGATCCAGAGTTTCTGTTTCTCAACCCAATGCCTAAAGGCATAAGGGATAGAGGAAAAAGAATCCCCTAATGCGACGATAGTTGTAAAACTAGGGAAGTTGAAAATGATTTTGTCTATCTCTTACAGTTTACCAGCTAAGCAAAACACGTTCAGAATGAAGAGCACTTATATGGACATCCCCAAAAAATTCAAAATATACATTTCATTTAGCATAAAAATATTTTAGTCAAAATCATTTGTCATTTTTGAGAAAATCAAAATATTCCTCCTCCATTTGAAGGTTAGTTTGTGGTGGGTGGGGGATTTTCTTGTAAATCGTGGTGTTAGAACTTTTGAAGATGTTAAACTTAAATACTAGGTTGGATGTTTAATCAATTTTCTGTTATTTAATTATGCTGTTTGCAGATTTGGACACACCAGATAATTTTCTAAACTCTTTTGGAGGAGGTGAGTCATGTATTTCTGGTGAAATCTTTGTTATGAATGTTTGGCTGGAATACAGTCTTTCTCTACTTTCATAAGTAATAGTACAGAAATGTGTTTTCATAAACATGTTTATTGATTCAAGCTTGCAATTGAAACGAGTTACCACCAACATGATTTCTCAGAATCTTGTGTTTGCCATAAAACTAATTGAAATATCAGATATCTATAATTTCTCTAGTGGTGGCCCACATTACTAAAAGAAAGGGGAGGATCATGTGGATCACAAGGGAGACAAGTTCTGAAAAATCAGAAAGTTGCATTCTAGTTGTTCATGCATGTACATAATTGACATATGTTGAAAGCAGGTATTGTGATCAGTGAATATATTGGTGTTCCTGTTAGCACATTTGACAGCAGATCTTGTTCATTTCAGTTTAGAAAAGACATATTTCCTATGTCCATTAATGGTGCAAAATTACAATACTTTCAGCAGATGAGCATTTTCATAATGAAACATTTGAATGACCTGTATTTGACAAGACTAAATGATAATTAAATTGTTTCCAGTCTGTTTGTATCAAATATATCTTCTAATTATTACTTCTTCAAAGGAAAGTCTTTAATCCAGAATTTTGGCAATGTTTATTACAAAAAGGAAAGAAAAAAAGTAAATATAAAGTAACTGAACTGGATATAAGGGTTTATGTTGAATGTTAGTCTTAAATGTAAAGAATCCACATTTTATGGCCCATACATTTTCATACAAAATGTTTTCATTGTTCCTGAAAAGTAATGCTTTTGTAATAACATTGTTTAAGAAATCACAAATTCAAATAGTCACATTCCCTAAATGTTTTGTGTTTTAAGGACAAGTTCACAGCAAAGCTAATTTATTGAAAGTGCTCATAAGGGGTGCCATGTCATTAATACATTGAAATAATAGGTGGAATTGACACTTTGTTTCACCTCCAAAGTTTTCACATAGAACATGTTTTGAAAACTTTATCTCCTTTATCAACTGTATGTGCTCTGGCATCTGAAAAGGGATCTCCTATTTTAATGTTGATTTTACTACCATCAGGTTGTCTAGTGCAGAATGTCATGTTATCAGCCAATGGAATTTCAAAATTCATTAATCAATGACTTTTTTGACACTTTTAGTAATTTCATAAGTTTTGGCATGATGAAGTTTTATTTCCTGTTTAATTTTGCATTCCCTGACAAAAGATGATGAGCTAATACAGATGTGTGTATTTGCCTGAGTTTTAAATTACTTTGTTTCTAGGTTGCTTTTAGTTTTCCTGATGTGTATTTAATGGCGGTCTTCAAATTTAAACTATTAAATCCTTGATTTCTTAAGATGTAGTGTCTTTTAGGGGGACAATGCAAAAAAGAAATGTTTTCAGGTTTTTCAAAAGTCATTTTGTTCAAATGTGCACCTCTGGACAGTTCTTAAATCCAATTTCTATACACAAGTGGATTTTTTTTTTTTAATTTACGTCCTCCAACATTAAGTCATAGCGGACGATGAAATGATGCTCAAATGAGCCCAGGATCCATGGAGCTTAGAGTTACCCGACATTCGCCTTTTGGGATAAGGGAAAACCCCGGGAAAACCTTACCCACGTGACTCACCCTCTACCGAGGCCGGCGTGTGGATTTGGTTAATTTTCCTTGTTAGAATATAGCTTTTGTATCTAAACTACCTACTAGATACAAATTTCAGAAAGGCAGGTTCGTCCAGTCGGGAATTGAGTCCAGATCAATTGTTTGAAATGCTCACTGATTCTACTGATTCTGCTGATTCTACTGAAGTTCTGCCTGGATTCGTGGTTGGGTTTTCTCTACCCCCGAGTTCCTAGAGAACTGACGAGACAAAGAACAGAAAATTCGTACCATTTGGCTAACCTGTTAATGCGAAAATATGTCTGTCAAGAGAATCAATTGCTCGTAAAACTCAGCATGTATGTAGATGTATAATTTTTAAATATTTTTTGGCGTTAAAAGATTTCGCGATACTTTTGGTGAATTTTTGGCCAGCGATGTAATAGTCGTTAATAAGCCTGTTATATAAGGAAAACATTTTTTTTTTTAACTTTATAATGTTTACAAATCTACAAGTAAGCTGTGGCTTTAGCTTAGCGATATCATCGTCCAGGTTGTATTTGATGTTTTTAGTGCCTACTTTGAAGACCTTGACATCCCTAGACCAAAGCTGGGCCAAGGTGAGTACAGCTGACACATAGCTGCAAGCATTGTAGTGCCAAATAATGAACAAAAACACTCCCTCACGACTCTCTGTCCATTAAAGGAAGTTGGTAGCCAAAATATGAATCATGATCTTGTTGCGTATACGCGGCTTCTAAATGTGAATTTTGCAGACCTGGAATTAAGGGCGTGCCTCTCCTTTTATTAAAGATAAGAAATTAGACATTGTCTTACTGAATTTGTGTTTTCGTTACTCATGGTGATCTTGCACACAAATTAGAATCATATGTTAAACATCCTATTCAAGGTCGAATTTGAATCGTAGATCTTTGACATTTCTTACCAACACTCTCAAGTTATTTTAACGAGAGATTTGACTTCGAGATTTTCAAAGGCTTTAGGCTTTGCCGGGATTATTTTAGAGACATATTTCATTGATATGGTACCTTCACATTGCACTTCTTTAGAACAATGAAAAGCAAAATCAAGTTTCAAGGCCTTAGATTCGCGACTAAGATTTCAGCCACAGGCTAATGAAATTTGTTCTAGCGCCTTTGTCGCAGCAATTAATTTGCTATGTATTATTAATGAGAATAATAGCCATTGACAAAGTTACGAAAGTTTTAATTTTCTAAAAGAAATGATGACAGTTCAAGACAAGATGTATGTCTAAAATTTTTGGGTAGGTATAACGTCCTATGTTCTCTGGTCTAATGATACTTGTATAAATCATTAGAGAACAAACTCTTAATACAAAACAATTGTATATTTTGTGAAAGCTCACAATTTGAGTAGATTTTTCTTATTGGAAATTACCACTTCTAAGATATAGTGCGATCTATATAAACCTGAAACATTTCAATAGGCCATAATTTCCCTTTGAAAGCTCGTAGAATGTAGAAATTTGTTTTAATGAATTGACAACACTGACAATTGTTGACAGTTGACAGTCTTAAATGTCTTAATTTTTTTTGACATGACTGTAGACACTGAAGTTTATATGGGTATCTTCAATACATTTGTGGAGCAGCTGGATGATATCGAACTGAGAGGTTATTTCCAGCAAGATGGGGCAAAGTGCCATACATCTAATGACACCAAGGAATTTGTAATCAATTTCTTTGATAATTGAATAATCTCAAAAAGTCAGTGGCCCCCAGATCCCCTGACCGTGAAATTTCAGACAATATGGTGAGACGAGTGCAAACATGTATAGATGCTGATGGAGGACACTTCCAACATTTTCTCTGAGATATAAATAGTGTAATGTAATCTCCGAAATGTGTATTATATTCTCCCAATGCTGCACGTGTGTCCTATTATTGGTTCAAAAGTTATGGCCTTGAAATGCTTTAGGTTTATAGGGATCGCACTATATTTTTGTTGTTGATTTTAGATTTTCCAATACAAAGATACAACGTTATTATTATTTATTGTCTATGGAAAGAGAACAGAATACAATGCCGTTAGTTCGCAGCAGCAACTAGATCTTAAAAAGATTTTACTGTCGCTTAAAATAAGATAGATATGCACCACACATTTCTGAATATTGTCCGTAGAATACTGGGTGACTGAATCAGAAAGTTGCATCATAATTGGTAGATTTGGTAATTGATTGGTCCCTTTAATACTTGGAGCTCCAGATATAGCTTTTAGTTTCTGTAAATGTTCATCTCCATTATCAGGAAATAAGAATAAGTGTTTGTACAGTAGTGGATAGGGAAAGTCGTGTAAGTGCAGTCCAGAAGTTTTATGAACGCTCTCGAAATGCAGAATTTGGTCCTCAGCATACAATTTTATACAGGTCGTGAAATACTGCCAACTTTTCTCAATTGCCTCTTCATCAGACTTGCGTGCCATAAATCCACGGGGCCTCCGCCTTTACACCCCTTCCGAAATAAGTCATGCTAAGGATTTTTATGCTCGGAAAAAATCTATCTTTGCTTGGTTTGAGCTCCAGACGTCGGGATTCAGAAGCTAAGGTGTGTGCGTGTTTTGTAGGAGTGTAATAGAATCTTTAAATTCAATTTTCACCCTCTTTCAATCTTCCAAGTAATCTACAACTTAGCACTTAATCGATAGATCAGTATATAATAACTTTGTCTTAGCATTCCTTAGTTATTTTGAAACTATAATTTATTTATGTTTTGGTCCTCCAAAGGATAGAACGTGGTAGTTGCTGTGGGAATGCAGCAACTATTGAGCATTTGTGGGGAGCGATAGGATAAATAGATAGTTTTATTCACCTTAGGAATATACAATATTCATGGCTTCGTCAAATTTGTACCCATAAGAATAATACATTTCTTATGAGTAATACAATTATGAATAATACAATAGTAATTAAATAATACAATAGTAGTTAAATAATACAATAGTGATTAAAGTAATGCAGTAGTAATTAACAGAATAATAATACAAATAGTAATTAAGAATAATGCAACTTAGGTCACATAATAGTTTAATGTATTACATTTTTAAGAACTAGGCTGTAAGAGATATAATTTTTACAAAAAAAAAAAAAAAATCAATATTTACTTTATTATTTAATTTTACATCTTAGAAATTCATCTGTTGTCTGTGACATTGCTTTTAGTAGGATATTTTTTACAGCTTTTCTGAATATTACAAGTATCACCTCCGAAGTTGCACAGGTATTTATTCATAAACATCATTTTAGGAAGCATTGATATGTTGATAATGTTTTAAGTATTCTTCCACTGAATAATAGCAACCTTCTCTTAAAAATGATTTTACAGTCAATTTAAACCTTTTTTCCGATGTTATACTTTTAATACCATAGGGTAGTTTGTTATATAATAATACTGCTTTATGTTCGAAGCTATGTGTGAATAAAGTTGTATTGTGGCTTATAATGCGTAGATCTGATTTACTTCTTGTATTATGTGTATGTATCTGCGAATTTGTTTCAAATTGAGCAAGTACAATTCTTGTCCTAACTAGAGCTTCATATATATACACACAGGGTAATGGAAGTATTTTAGTAGTTTAAAATATGGTTTACAGCTGGTGGTGAAAGGAATATTTACTATATAACGAATAGCCCTTTTCTGCAGTCTAAATATTTTTGATACATCTTTAGCATTTCCCCAGCTAAGTATACCATAAGACATCACAGAATGAAAATAAGCAAAATAAATAATTCTCAACACATTTGTGTTTACAGACTCCCTCATTGATTTAATAACGAATGTAATTCTGCTTAGTTTCAATTCTAGTTGCTGAATTTGTTTTTCCCATTTTAAATGTTCATCTAACCATATTCCTAGAAATTTGGTATTTGATTCATAGAGTAGTAATTTATTCCCTAAATATATACTCGGGAATAAATCACTACTCTATGCTTGTTTCTTTGTTGTTTTATAAACTATAATTTATATATTGATATTTTGCATTTGAAAAGTAGTTCACTTCAGTGCGACTTATTCTTCCGACCATTCCTTAAAAATCTGTTCCTATCTTCTCTGTTATCTTATTTCATAATATGTTGGATTTTGCTCTGAATGTTTTTATTTTTACTTTCTTTGGCACGCATCTAATAGGCAGAGAAAGTACTGCAT
Organism: Mantis religiosa; assembly: GCA_030765055.1. Lineage (NCBI taxonomy): Eukaryota > Metazoa > Arthropoda > Insecta > Mantodea > Mantidae > Mantis > Mantis religiosa. Next base: position 79,732,083 of record CM060953.1, read on the forward strand.
TTAGCCCATAAATTCAATATACGTATTTCACTAAAAATGCATGTTCTGAGATGCCTGACAAAAACAGGCGAATAGTAGTGTGTGTTATACAAATAAAATATTTAGTGATTATTTTCCACTTATCTTAAGAAGTTGATGACAATACTTCTATCTTCTCTAATTGAAATAAATTTCGTGGACATTTGCCCACATCTTCAGTCAAACACACTTCGTTGTCAAGAATACGACGTATTTACGTATTACCAACATCTGAAGACGAAACAAACCTAAATACAGAATCAATTGCCGATATGTCAAAATTCATTACGCGATTTTCATTTTTAAAATAAATATTTTTTTCCCCAAACTATTAAATCTATGGGAACATTTAATTGTTTTAATAATTTAACTTCGGGATTTATTTCATGGTTAAATGACCAAAAAATGATCTGCCGATTTATCAATTTGTTTATATCTAATGTTACGAACATGTTCTTTCTTTCTGGTTTCCAAACTACGTTTCGTCTTTCCAATATAAACCTGATCACTAAGCAATTAAATTGATAAATACCAGATTTTTTATTATTAGGAATTTTATCTTTTTTAGAAAATTGTAATAAATTTTTAAAGCTATATTTATTTTGAGGAACTAGAGTTATACCAACTTCTTTAAAATTTTCTTGAAAATGTTTATTAACCCAAGGATGGTAAGTAAATTTTTTTTTAAATTTATAATCATCTTTTATTTTTTTAAGAGAAGAAATATCATTAATACTTTATTTGATATTTTTCTATTTTGTTTTGTATAAAATCTTTATTAAAACCATTACTTAAAGCAGTATTAATAATATGTTTATATTATTTATTCAATTCTTCTTTATTCAGTGGTATATTAATGTATAAATCAAACTAATAAAAACTATCAGGTTTATATTGGAAAGACGAAACGTAGTTTGGAAACCAGAAAGAACATTTTCGTAACATTAGATACAAACAAATTGATAAATCGGCCGTGGCAGATCATTTTTGGTCATTTAACCATGAAATAAATCCCAAAGTTAAATTATGAAAACAATTAAATGTTCCCATAAATTTAATAGTTTTGGGAAAAATATTTATTTTAAAAAATAAAAATTGCGCAATGAATTTTGACATACCGGCAATTGATTCTGTTTTTAGGTTTGTTTCGTCTTCAGATGTTGATAATACGTAAATACATGGTATCATTGACAACGAAGTGTGTTTGACTGAAGATGTGGGCAAATGTCCACGAAATTAATTTCAATTAGAGAAGATAGAAGTATTGTCATCAACTTCTTAAGATAAGTGGAAAATAATCACTAAATATTTTATTTGTATAATATTTATTATTCCACTGTAACTAGCTTCATTTTCTGTGTAATCAGTAGTGTGTGTGTTAATACCAAACTTGGTTTATACTCCTAAGTTGAGGATATCAACAAGGTATTTTCGATTTTCCCAAACACAACTAAAAGTTTTATTAAAATGTCATAGATTAAAGTTACTTATGTAATGCAAAATGTATATCTTGAATTTTCTTAAAATCAACTATGAAGTCCTCTTCATTCGAAAGAAATGTTGTAGGTATAACTTGGTACATCATTCAAGATAGGCAAAACCGTGGTGTATTACAAATTATTCTCTATCCATTGTCGTTTATTTTTATATACACAGTTTCTACAAACTGTTTTTATATAAAAGTTAATGACTTGAAGTTGATTGACATATATGTTTACTCATTCTATTATAGGTGCAAGAAGGATACAGGAAACGAAGCAATAATTAAATATTTGGGCTAGCCCCGTAGCTCAGTCGGTAGAGCACCTGCATGCCGTGCGAGAGGTCCCGAGTTTGATTCCCAGTTGGGGGTGGGAATTTTTCTGCAACCATGAGGATTCCCCATCTTCCCCAGAATCTGGAAGTATGAATGATAGTGTGAATGTGTGCGTGATCTAATGATTAAAGAAACAAAAATCCAAAGCACAAGCAACCCAACGTGATAAAACAGCACTTCAAAACTGACAAAGTAGGTACTGAAAATTTAAAACTAATAACGAAGGATATCTTGGGAACGGTCTTGCCAAAAAAAAAAAAAAAAAAAAAAAAAAAAAAAAAAAAAAAAAAAAAAAAAAAATTGTTGGAAATACGTTGTATGGTTTAAAGAAATCCACATATTTTATGTATTAAATTTTTGTCTTGTGATTTACCAGTTATACAAAATTGTAGAAATTGTTTTTAAATGAAGAGTACTTAACAGGTTATTCCCATAACATTCAAGTACGTTTTGTCATATAGATAAGCGTTTTATATAAATATATGGTGTTTTATTTAAAATCTTTAGCACCATTTCTGTAAAATAAAAATATTAAATGTAAAATTTAACTGAGAAAGTTTTCTTAAACAAATTCCTACAAGATCTTTAAATATGTGGGTTTAAATTAAATTTTGGTATAATCTACATTGCAGTTTTTTAATAATGCTGACAACTCCAAATCACGCACATGGACCTTTTTCTTAAAATGTTTTCTTTTATTTAGGATGCCTCAAAACAAGTATTTCTGGTGAACTCTCGATACCAAATTTTTGTTTAGCTTGCAATACATTGTCTACGTACCTACGTATTACGTGGCACAGAAAATAAAAATATAGAACGCTTTGAAACACGTGATTATTTCAAAACTTTTTCATGGCGTCAGTCATTTCCAGATATTCGTTGTTATTAGCTTGAATGTTTCAGTAAGTTGGCATTTCATCTGTAGAATACATAGTGCTGTATATGCTGTGGCGAAATGAGGCACTGAAGCGCTGCTTAACCAAGAATTTCAGGGAAAAATAAGAAAAGCAAGAAAATTTACGCCAAACAATATTTTATTTGCTCTGGATAAATTTTCAAAATTTATTCGCAAACATCGCCGGTGCTGCGGACAATTTGACAGCTGCTTTGGTTTGGGTGACCAGTTCTGCGAGCTCATTCAACACTGAATATGTCTATATTTACGCATTCGTAACCTTGAATACCATGCTTCATAAGTTTCCGGAAGCAATAGCAACTCTTCGATAGTTAGGAAACACTGGCAGATTTTGTCATGTGAAATCTCTGTAGCATATCAAGAAAAGTTTTTTTTTCTATTTGGCGCTTTCAAATACAACTGTAAGTATATTTCAAAAGCATTAGATGTAGTATTTTACGTAGATTAATATTTAGTGGTGAAAAATAGGTAATTCTTGTGAAGTTTTAATTTATTACCAAAAGTGTGTGAATTGCATAATTTATCCATTTCAGACTAACAGTTCACGCGGTGTGGGCAAGCTGTAGGAAACATTGGAATGTCTGAGTGGAGAGGGGAGACAGGAATATGTTTGTTTGTTGTTGAACAGTCTTGCAATGCAAGAAGGGCATACGCGTGACTGTATAGCAGAAAGAGTAATGAAGAGTAGCCTCAGTTCCTTGAATCATTATTTTCTCTTATTTTAATGAAAATTATTATTTGGAGCTTCTTCGCTTTGAAAGTCAGGCCTCGCCACTATGTATATGTATGTTCAGTTAACACACAGCCTCTTTAATTCTGTCCCTTTTTACTTTCTCTATCATATATGTCAATTTTAATTAGTATATTATCAATTTTGATTTAAAAACATGCTTAAGGTATTTTCATGACAAGTGATATATACATCTTGATCTGGGAATGTCATCAGAAGTCCTCTTTATTCTGGATAACTTTACCAGAATTGATAAACCGTAAGAGGTAGCTAAAATCTTACTACACAAAAAATGTAGATTTCACTAAAGTACAATTTACATTAAATCATTTTTTATGGAGGGATTCATTTTTTAAATATTCCTTGTTATTTTACTAAATTTTCCAAAGCGTATACGTTTCCCAAATGAAAGTCTTCATTTGCTCTCTTTGCACGACCAAGATATGACTTGGTTGTGCAAAGAGAGCAGAATTTCATAGACACAACTGAACAGATTTAAAACATTTGCTATCTCTTAAAGCCTGCTGTATTTCCATTTTGCCTTACACTTACAAGTAAGATAATTCCTGCAAATTTTTATCTTAATAATAAATCTTGATAGAGGCCATCTAAGGTTCCTAAGAATTGTCTGTACAAGAGTAGAGAAAGTTATGATAATGCAACACAAGATTTTTTGGCTTATCAGCTTGGTTAACAGGCTTCAGTAAGAACAGATGTGCAGAGGAAAAGTGTGTTTTCTGCGTCTTCTCTTCTTTATGTCTGGAGTGCCCGAAATAGCTTTCTTACTCTGGTAAACTCGAGTATGAATGAAGTTAAGGGTATATTTTATTTTAAATAGGCTGAGCAATGTACATAGGCACCGTCTTAAAGAGCAAAGCACTTTCTGCCTCTCCAACTCAGGAAGTCAGGGGTATCGTCTCCAAATACTGAAAGCACCTTGCCCCTCAAAATGCCAATATCTCTCTAATTATACTAGTTTTCAGTTAAGTTGGATCAGCATCAAAGTACATGAAAGAAACTGTCCTCATGTCAAATATCCATAGTTTCATGCACGGTTGGAAGAAGGTATCGTCAGTTTCAATATCTGTGATTTATAATGATTTATGGTGCAGAAGCCAGATTTGAAACCACCAAAAAAACCACATTACGAAAAATACAAGGAAAAAGCAGATGGCATAAAGTACCTAATGAGAAGCCTGTAAATTAGAACCTGTAACAGAGTGCGTGGACAAGAGAAGGAAAGAATAGAATGGCAATGTGGACCGAATGGGGCCTGACAGATTAATGCCTAAGGCCAGAGATGGAATACCGGATGGAAGACGTAATCCAACAAGACGTAAAATGAGATGGAAGAATTATTTTTCTGGTGAAACAGGCTGTTAGCCTAAATGAAAAGAAGAAGAGAATAATAATATCTGTGATAAGTTTTCAAAGTAAGGTATGATGCAATTCATTTAGCATGCCTTGAGAAACCCACTTATACTAGGTAATTTTGATGCAAGCAGTTTACTTTCTTTCCCACTTACACAGTAGGTTGAGAACCTTTGTATTCCCCCCCCCAAAAAAAAAATCGATATCAAGGTTTCACTGGAAATACACCTTTTGACATCCCCTGAATCCAAACAGGTATTTTAGAAAAAGATCTGAGTGTTAAACAGTTTATTTGTTAAGACGCTGTCCATTGGCTGGTGTGTGAAATGTCCCACGGGAGTTCTTTTACGTATCCCATGGGGCGTCGCTTGTAGGCACACTTAAAAGCCACACATCTGGGCCGAATTTGAAATTGCAACTTGCCAACGCCTGATGCACTGAGGCACTCAGGTCGACGTTTGCGTATGTATGCACGCACATGCATAACTAAAAAACAGAAGTCGGTTAAATGTATAATTTTTCCAAGGATGTGACACGATGGTTTTAAAGAAAATCCCTTCCCATCTCATGTTAAACAGAGGCCGGTACTTCTCAAACACCCCCTCCCCAGGTGTCTAGTGTACGGGATTGGCGATCAGTCCCGAGCCAAATTTAGGAAAAGGTTTGAATTATTGGGTTTAATGAACTCAGAAGATAATGTTCCTAAAATTAATTTAGTCAACAACCTTTTTACAGGTACCGGGTGGCTATTTAACTAAAACTTTAAAGTGAATAAACCCTTAGATTTCAGTGCTAAGAGCATCGAACCTTGTTCCTCTTTAATATTAAGCCAAGTCACACCATATTACTTGTTATATTACTCATGGGTGGAACATTTTTCGAAAATTTTATTTTCTTAAAAAAGACTAACGATTCTGATTAAAATATCGTATGTTTAAGATATTTTTATAACAAAATGCATATATTGAATTTTCTGGACGTCTGAATGAGTCCTGCATAACTCTTAAACTGTAAGATAGATAAAATCTTACTCTAAGAAATTTAAAACTCGTCAAAGGTTAACTATTTTGGTGTAGAGATAACCATTTTAGAGACATTCCTTGGTTTGAATTTTCAAATACTTTTCTAAAATATTAAGTCATCATCTTTTATGTCCGACCGTGCAATGAGAATGGACTATCAAAGCCATCACAAAGAGAAGAGTTATTAAAGGATTTTATTTCCATTGTATCTAGTTATAATAGATTTCTACAAATATTTGTCTCGATTAACGTAAAGCATATAGAAAAATAACCATTTTAAAGAGTAGTTTGTATAAGAGTGAGTCAAGAAAGCAATAGAGTACACACATTTGTGGAAAGCCTGCTCTTTGTAGGAGGGGGAGTCAAATGAAAATCTTAAAAAAGTGTAATTGAAAATCGACATTTCGGGCCATTGTTCTGTTGGTTGACAGCACTGTTACCAATAATGCAAGGAATGCCCAACAGATGGCAGAATACAATGGCTACATGCACCAAATAAAAACAACGCTCAGTTATAGGGTTTCTGAGCAATGAAGGTACAAACTTATTGAAATCTGAAAGAAGGTCCAGTGTGGTTATGCATGTCTATCACTGTAAGTGTATGAGTGGAGTAGAAAGTACGTGGCTTCTGTGACAAATGCTCAGCGTCTGGGTTAGATACACTGCTTGTCGTTGTAGAGATGTACTCATTAATGCTGACTATGTCCAATTCTCTATGCAGCTGTGCATTCCAGATGTACCACGGGGCGTTCACAGACAATTGTAATATTCTGCTTTGAAACACCTGGAGTTGGTGAATATGAGTAGGTGAAGCATATCCCCATACAGGACTGGCATATAGAAGAAGTGGTCGTAGAATACTCTTGTATAGTAACAGCGTACATTTTACTCGTAAAGTGGATTTACGGTTGAGGAGGGGATACAACTTGTGAAGATGAGCATAGGCTTAATTTAGTGTGCTTTTGATATGTGTACTCCATGTCAGCCGACGATCAAGATGGACGCCAAGATATTTGACTGCACAATCAGAAGGTAACCAGGGGACTGAAATGGGTATCACGACAGCTCACTCCAGAACTGAAAGAGTGACGTTGAGTCTGTGAAGAACATTTGTGGCGTTTTGCAGAAGCTGACGGCTTCTTTGCGAGAAGGTTAACAGGTGACAAAACTTGGGTATACTACCACCAACTCGAAATAAAAAAATTCATATTCCTCATGTCTACAGGAAAAGTTATGCTGACTCTCATTTGAGATGAACGAGGCGGTCTTGCAGTACTACAGGACTAGGGAAACAACATCACCAGTGTTTTGCATTCCGGTGTATTAATAAATCAGCTTGAAATAAGATCAGAGGGACATGAACTTTTACTATAGGTGTTATTTTGCAACAATGCTGGGCGTTATACTGCCACCTGTACCGGAGACTTTCGCCGGAAATCAAGATAAAATTGACATAATTTAAATTAATTCACCAATTATTTACTTAAAATTGATAGTATCTATACTATAATATAATTAAATAGGTTGTAATTTAGTAATTTCAGTACCATAGATATAATATTTTAATAATCCCCGATTTTATTGCACAGTCGTGCTCCCCCTTCTAAAACTTCTCAACTAGTCGGCGACCAGGGACGTATTTAAGGGGGGTCCAGGGGATTCGGGCCCCCCAAATGAATTATAATTTCAAACTTTTAATAAATAGTTGAAATAAGACTTAGTTTAAAATAAACCAAAAAAGTTTATTCAAGCTTCTCATCTTAACGTCTCTATTCACTGTCAGGCAGACATGAAATTATTTAAGAGATAAATGAAAAGTTACTGCACAGCAGCCGTGGAACTCGTCAAAATACACAAATAATGTCAATTACAAAAATGTATTGCAAAATTACATACTTAAGGGTATGTAACTTTTAACTTGTAAGTTCCTATTCCCTTTTTCATTCAAGGAGAACTAATACTTCAAATGCATCAATCAGTGGTTCACTTTTTAAATATCTGATTACTGCTTATATCACTTTATCCCAGGTATAAGAAAAAAATGTGCAAGGCCTTTCTACAGACTTTATCCAAACAAACAAGACAAAAACAAACTTTTCTGAGAATTTGTAGAAGCTTGGGTGGAGAAAGTCATGTGAATATAATATATTACATGTGTTTTTATTTTTTACTAACATGATAAAAACACATCCCTGATTAATTATCTATTAAAAACAAATAATTGAACGTAGATTTTTATACCCCCCCCCCGAAAACTAACTTCTAAATACGTGCCTGTCGGTGACTACAGCAATGTGTGTGTATTTCTAATTGTCGTGTATGTCAAACCTATTGTTTTGATGTACACACCATAAATGTAATGGGTAAGTTTAACTCTACATAATAAATTTATAAATATGAATATAGATTATTCGGAGTATAGGTTTTTCGGAAACCACTCACCGCTAATTAATACTGAAATTATTTGCCGTACTTTACTGAAGACTCATGACTATAAGGTTTGCAGGTAAACTTACCCTACACCAAAAGAATATCTTTAAGAGCACATGCCCCTGCATTTGTGACTCCCGGGAGGAGGAGTGGGGTAAGGGTGGCCGGACCAATGGAAATTCATGACAGAGGGAAGGGCTCTAATACTTTCAAATGAAACTTCCCCGTGGTACATCGCCTGAACGGTCTCATTTAATTATGTTAATTAAAAATGCCCCACATGTCAAACTGCTTTTTACTTTCTTCTGAGGTTTTTATTTTGTCTTTAACAGACAATTATAAGAAAGGGTAGAGCCAGACTGAAAAATTCAATGCCATTGCCGGGATCTGAACCACAGATCTTCTGGTTTCCGTCCAGCCGCTCTAACCATTTGAGCTACTATGGCCAACGTGCCAACATGACATTAAACTCTTCAACTGACTCGTGTTTCTCCCGGTAAACCACTAGGAGTTCTCATAAACATATGAGACAACTACCTTAATGGCGACTTACTATGCTGTAAGTACTTCAAGGCCCGGGCTTTATAGTTCTCACCACTATTAGGTACAATTAATGGAAATTAATTATTCTTTCACACTAGGACGCACTATGAAAGGGTAGAGCCAGACTGAAAAAGTAGTTGTCTCATGTGTTTATGAGAACTCCTAGTGGTTTACCGGGAGAAACACGAGTCAGTTGGAGAATTTAATGTCATGTTGACACGTTGGCCATAGTAGCTCAAATGGTTAGAGCGGCTGGACGAGAACTAGAAGATCCGTGTTTCAGATCCCGGCTATGGCATTGAATTTTTTAGTCTGGCTCTACCCTTTCATAGAGCTAATGTGAAAGAACAAATAATTTCCATTAATTATACCTAATAGTGGTGAGAACTATAAAGCCCGGGCCTTGAAGTACTTACAGCATTGCAGGTCGCCATTAAGGTAGTTGTCTCATGTGTTTATGAGAACTCCTAGTGGTTTACCGGGAGAAACACGAGTCAGTTGGAGAGTTTAATGTCATGTTGACACGTTGGCCATAGTGGCTCAAATGGTTAGAGCGGCTGAACGGAAACTAAAAGATCCGTGGTTCAGATCCCGGCAATGACATTGAATTTTTCAGTCTGGCTCTACCCTTTCATAGTGCGTCCTACACACGGCTAGTGTGAAAGAACAATTAATTTCCAATTATAAGAAACTCCACGTCTGAGTTCTTTAAAATACAAATGAAGCTATACTATAAAATAAGAATAAGACCTTTTAATTTAGTATCTTTCGATTTTCTGGCTATCAGACAATGAAATATTTAATAAAATACATAGTGTATCTATAAACTTTAAAAACAGCAGCGCAAGTCTCGTAAATAGTGTTTCATGATTTTTTGCTGAAAATTTAAATATTTTATACGTGGAGCCTTTAAGTAATGAAAATGCCGCAAAAGTGTTTTGAGAAAAACGATGTCTAACATTTTAATGTGCATTACAGTAAGTACTGTATGCAGGAGTATTTCAAAGGCAGGACAGAGTGATAAATATTGCTGATATTAGTAAATTAAATGTATCAAATGGATTATAACTATAGGGAGGAAAAAGGATCAATTGCAGTTTTTTCTCTAGAATTTCATCCAGTTTGCATTGTGTTAATAAAGAAATTAAATATATGATTTGATTTGGTTGTTAATTCAAAACTCGGTTGCGAGTGTAGCCAGTAACGTAAAAACCAAGAGCAAGTTCTGACGTTTATCCTGGAACTCCACGATTCTTCATGCAGACCACGTGGATGCCGGTTGTGGATCGGTGCATTCCATATGCCTTTTGGCATAGGCCCAATTGTGGATCACGTGAGAAACATCATGTCTTAAACCTTCCTACGAGCTTCGAAGCTTTATAGAAAAGCATTACAAGCCAGGAAATACGACAATGAGTCACACAGATTAATATGCAAGACTTTTATGATCTGAACGACTAAGGAAATAAACGTTTTAAGTTTTGTCTTCTGTAAGACCTTTTTTATTTATTATTATTTTGTTGTTGTAATTTACGTCCTCCAACATTGTCATATCCGACGACGAATGGATTGGGTGAAATGATGCTTAAATGAGCCCAGGGTCCATAGCTTAGAGTTACCCGACATTCGTCTTTCAGGATAAGGGAAAACCCCTGGAAAATCCTTATCCAAGTAACTCACCCTGACCGAGATTTGAACTCGGGACCTCTTGAACTGAGGCAGACATGTTGCCACCGCGCTACCGAGGCGGGCAAATAAGGCCTTTGTCATTTTATGTTTAATTATGATAATAATACACACATGGGTAAATTACCTTTAATACCTGCTATTATTTTCAACGTTCTTTACTAGATAAAGAAACTCTGTAAACAAGCTAAAGTTTTTTTCTCTTTGGGAAAGTTTTCTCTCAACAGCTCGTTCCAATTAGGGCCTAATCCGTAGGAGGGCTAAAGAGATTCATCCTCTGTCTACACACTGCCCGCCTCGGTAGCGTAGATGTTAGCGTGTCTACCTCACGTTCAAGAGGTCCCGAGTTCGAATCTCGGTCAGGGTGAGTTACCTGGATAAGGTTATTTCCGGGGTTTTCCCTTATCCTTAAAGAAGAATGTCGGTTAGCTCTAAGCTCCATGGACCCTGGACACATTTGAGCATCATTTCACCCATTTCATTCACCATCCGATATGACAACGTTGGAGGACGTAAAATTATATATAAAAATCTCTGTCTAAATATCATGAAGGTGTTCTTGTCTCTAATGCCGTATATATGCCTGGCGGGGTTTATGTCTCAGCGTTTATAATGAATGTTAGATAACTCAGATAATTTGCTGGTTTATTTCCTGTTTGTAATGTCTCATTTTATTGTTGAACATTAATCCTCGAAATATCCTCAGCGATACTTGCACTAACGGCATGTTGAACTTTTTCTGCTATGTTCATAATAGAGAATTGCATTCTATCTAAAATTTTGGTAATTTTGATACCAATGTATTTGAGATCTGAGTCCTCAAAAACAATTTCAGAAAAGTTTCAAATTTGTGTGTGTGTGTGTGTGTGTGTGTGTGTGAGAGAGAGAGAGAGAGAGAGAGAGAGAGAGAGAGAGAGAGAGAGAGAGAGAGAGAGAGAGAGAGAGAGAGGAGTGGAAGGAGAGAGAGAGTTGAGTGAAACCATACTCCAAAATGGAAAATCAGTTAAATACTAATCTTCATATTTTAGTTCATCATCTTCCAATGTTTGGACGTGAAAAGTTCAAGAAAATCTTATTCTAAATTATCGTTTACATGGAAAAGGTTTGATTTTATCAGAAGTGGCTTTAACGATTTTGACTAGGAAACCGAATGTTATGACAAAATTATATGTTGAATTTTCTGGAAATGATATCTCAAGTCCTCTTCATACTGTATGACTTACACTACTGGTAAACCATAATTGATAAACAAAATGTTACTACACAAGTGTGGATCTCGTTTAATAATGTAATTTATGAAAATTAATTGTTCTTTCACACTAGCCGTGTGTAGGACGCACTATGAAACGGTAGAGCCAGACTGAAAAAATTCAATACCATAGCCGGGATTTGAAGCCTGCATCTTAAAGAACAATTAATTTCCATTAATTGTACCTAATAGTGGTCTGAACTATAAAGCCCGGTCCTTAAAGTACTTACAGCATAGTAAGTCGCCATTAAGGTAGTTGTCTCATGTGTTTATGAGAACTCCTAGTGGTTTACCGGGAAAAACACGAGTCAGTTGGAGAATTTAATGTCATGTCGGTAGGTTGGCCATAGTAGCTCAAGGGTTAGAGCGGCTGGATGGCAACCAGAAGATCCGTGGTTCAAATCCCAGCTATGATATTGCATTTTTCAGTTTGGCTCTACCGTTTCAATGTAATTTATGTTAAATATGTTTCTTTTTGGGGGTAATCATGTTCGAGATATTTTTTTTCTTTTATAATCACACCTTTTTCAAATAAATAGCTATTGGTTTTGTATGCCCTGGCCATCCAAAGAGAATAACATGTCACCACCATCCACAGCGACCTACTCTTAAAATATTTTATTTTCACTTAAACCTGTCGCTTCCTATTTCTATTGTACCTATGAATGAATTTGTACAAAGTGAGTAGAGAAAGTCGTGTGAGTTCAAATTCGGATTCTTTTTCTTATTAGTGCTTAACGTTTGTTCTTACTAGATACCTGCCCGCCTCGGTAGCGTGGTGGTAGCGTGTCTGCCTGACGTTCAAGAGGTCCCGAGTTCGAATCTCGATTAGGGCGAGTTAAGGTTTTTTCCGGGGTTTTCCCTTGTCATGATAGGCGAATGTCGGGTAACTCTAAGCTCCATGGACCCCGAACTCATTTGAGCATCATTTCACTATGTTCTCCCATCGTCCGATATGACTTAACGTTAGAGGACGTAAATTACAAAAAATAAAAAAATAAAAAATAAAAATATAATAAAAAAATTACTAGATACCGTACTGCAGGGCTGACACTGATGAAATGATGCTACGTGACATTAAATGATACTTTGGAAAGGAAATATTTTGGATCTGAGTTTAGATATTTACCAATTTTAAGGAATAAGAAAAACGTGAGGAAAAGAACTCATTTAGAGAGGATCATCCTGGCGGGATTTAATCCGCAGACTCCCGTTCACTAGCCCATATCTTAACTACTTCAGTTACTCGTTTCGGTGCTGATAGGCGTCGGTTTGTTTTTCAGTACAATAACTGTCCGCCAATCAGAGTAAGTCTCTGAATGTAGCACCCTTACTCTGTGTGGGACAGAGAACGCATGCTACACAAGGATCTGAACCGTTAAAAAACAACATGCGCCCTATTGACTCTGTACACCAAAACCGAGAAGATTCATTCACAAAAGTAGAATCCGTCAGAATGTTTTTGAAAGGTCTGCAACTGTACTGACATGGGGTGTCATAAATTACCGCGGGAGGGTGTAGGAAATTCTCCAATCCCCCTGCGTCTCAGGCCCCGGAAGCTTTCTTTCCTGTGGTAAATGAAAATTAATTTTAAATGAAACGTAAATAGACAGAGATGTGAGCAAAACGCTTGCAAAATTCCAAATGATTTGTGGAACAGTGCATAGAACGTTGAGAAATGAAACAAGAAGAGATACAAGATTAAAGTTGTACAAAACAATGGCAGTCCCTGCACCAGTTTATGGAAGTGAGGCATGGCTACTCACGAAGAAAATGAAAAGCCAAATTCAAAGTGCAGAGATGAACTTTTTAAGGAAAACAAAGGGATGCACAAGGTTGGATAGAATAAGGAATGAAGACATAAGAAAGGAACTCAACGTAGACTCGATAAGTAGCAAAATTGAAAAATATCAAAAGGAATGGATGCAGCATATACAAAGAATGTCCGAAACAAGACTGCCTAAGATTGCATTCCAATATCAGCCACAAGGTAGACCTAAAAAGAGATGGAAGGAGCAATTATTGTGAGACGGAACGGGCACACTGCCCATGCCGTGAAGTGAAGAAGATAAAAAGTAAATGAATTTAAATCAGAACCAAAAAAAAAAATTTACTCTCAGCAATTCCATATTTAGGAATTGAATTAGTTCAATGAGTTTGAGGAGCTTTTGCAGTTGATAATGCAACTTTAAATCGTTTCATCAGTTTTCATTTCGTTGTAAATAGCTCCGTATTGGACCACAAACCTCTCTACTGATGTTACACGGCTTATATTAATGAGTCTTTTATGAGCTGTATTTTAGGTCTTAATTATTCGCGAAGCTCTGCGGAAAAAAAAAAACCCTACAAAGTCTGCATAAACTTAAAATCAAAATAGGCGCCTACCACAAAGGAAAACGCATTCGTTAAAGATTAAGCTTTAAAGAGTTAAAGATAGTTAAAGCAGTAATAAACAATGACTAGTAGGTATGTCAGTAATGTGATCCAGGTTCAGCCGAAATAATATGTTTCTTGAGAATGAGAAACGCTGCAATCCTTATGGAACATCTATGTGAATACGAACAATTTCAGATAAATTTCTCCTCCCGCAACTGTCCATTGCATTTTAAAAAGTTTATTATTTTTTATTTTCTCAAAATTGGCTTCAGCGTCTTGTATCAAAATATCGCATATTTAAGATATTCGCATACTATAAAAACAGATACAGAAATTGTGGATCAGTTAAAAACTTAGGACTTATAATAAAATTAAATATGAATATTTTGTACATTTGTTTCAGGTTTGGAAGTTAATTATGAGTACAGTTTGGCTCGGGGTAAGAGGGCTAGTCTCCGGCCAAATCGGGGCTAGATTAGAGAGAGCAAAGTTACTATCCAAAGTTTCCAGATTAGGTATGGAGGCTAGCTTGGAATTCTTGGAATATGTGAGAGTATTTCTTAGAAATTTATAGAGAGAGTTTAGGATGTAAAGCAGAAAATTTTAGTAATATAGAAATGAAATGACAACATATATTAGAAGCTACTGGTGGGTGTCTTAGAGTCATTAAAAGAAGATGAGGTTATTAGGGGAATTTTAGGAGCTGAGTAGGACATCCTGGGCAGAAACTTGGACACTTCTGGACTGGTCGTCGATATAATAGGACAAAACGTAGCTGAATGAGGCGTCATTTCTTGCCTGAGTGATAGAATCACGTGTTATTGTGTGGTGTAAGATTCAAACACGTTAACTCCGGTGTCATTCTTAATTTTATTACACACCCACAAGCAGAGAGATAGAACTCTGCTCGAGGTTGAAGCAGACACATTTGGCTTCAAAATCGCCGAAGCATCGCGAGGCAGTCATGCCGCTTCAAAACAAACAAAACAAGTAAAAAAGTAGGTACATACATATATCTTGAATTTACTTCGAATAGCCTCAATGAACTTTGTATCATTTTGTATAGGAGATGACTGAAATTCCATGCTGTTTGCATAACAAGAAGATCGGAAGAGAGAGGCAGGGAGACAGACAGACAGAGAGAGAGAGAGAGAGAGAGAGAGAGAGAGAGAGAGAGAGAGAGAGAGAGAGAGAGAGAGAGAGAGAGAGAGAGAGAGAGAGAGAGAGAGAATAAACAATTGGTTATTTGTAATTAGTAATTTACCATTTGGAAAAGGTAAGCATATTTGAAAGTTCAAACCAGTTAAAAATAATATGTAATATCGTGTGAATGTTTACACCATGCCACAAAGTTATTATTTGTTAAAGAACTGCATTTTAGCGGAATTTACGTTTTTGTAAGCTATTAGTGTAATGACTACGTCAACATGATTCCAGTGTAAATCCAAAATCTTGGAAGTAGTATAAAGTGGTCAGAGGTGCAAGATCTGGTACGCAGTAAAGCAAAATGTGGATAAAATGCAGTTGTTCACTGAATTTTTCCGAGACATTAATGAATACAGCGAACCAGTTACGACGATGATGTGACAGTTCTGGGTAAGATTGTATAACTATGTACGTGACAGAGAAAATATGAAAGAAAAAGAAAATAAGTTCGGTAAATCTTAAGATAGTAACTCAAGCCAGTTACGACGATGATGTGGCAGTTCTGGGTAAGATATACCGAACTTATCTTTTCTTTCTACTTTCTCTGACATGTACAGACTAGCAGGTAAAGTAAACATTGCATTCTACCCCAAATTGGATACCGAGATTTACGTTTTGAGGTCCCTGAATTAAAACAAAGCATTGTTGAAAAATGTCCCTACTTGTGTGTGTCTTTGAACAGAATCACACTAAATATCAATTAAATACCAAACTTGATATTTAGGTTCAGATGCTATAAAGAATGCAACACGATTTTTTAAAAAAAGTCCTCCCAACCCAAACTGCTTTTACAAGAAATGTTCTTGAAAAGTTTGAGTTTTTCAAAAACTGGTTTTACCGATTTTAATTAAAATGCTAAGTATTTTCATGACAAATGAAATGCATATCTTAAGTTTTCTAGGAAAATCCTATGAAGCCCTCATTCTGAATTACTTATATAACCAGCAAATAGTAAGAGATAAACAAACGTTTACTACACAAAACATCTAGATCTCGTTATAGCAAACTATCTATGTAAAATAAATAATTTGTTAAATATAATTATTTTCAGAATATTTGTTGTTATTGGGTTCAATACTTTCTCCAATGGAAAGTCATTATTCGTTATTTTTAATGTTCTGGACTTGCAAAGAGAATGGGATTTCAAAGTATCACATCGAGTCCAGCGTTGAAAAGATCTGTCGTTTAAATATTCTATTGCAACTGTACGTTTAAGTAATAAGTAATATTTTGTACAAAAGAGAGTAAAGGAGTGCATGTATCAATTTATTTTGGAAAAATGCTAGAGATAGAGAAAGTTGTTAGGTATTTTTATTCCGTTTAGCACTTCATAGTTTTGCTAAATTTATTTCTCCAACATTAAGTCATATCGCACGATGAATGAAATCCCGCCCCCCCCCCCAGGGGCCTACTGCGGTAGGTATGGGATGGGCGATCCCGGGGTCCCGAGCCAAATCTCTCGACTGGGTACCTCTGAGTGGTGAGAGAGCTAATGCCAAACGCCCAAACAAGGTCCACATCCGTTTGACCCTAACCTCCCTGAGCAAAAGTCTGATGGATACTTAGCGTGGCAAGCGGAGGGTTGACTGGGTAATGCGTAACTCCCAGCTACTGGTTATCATGTAGGATTGTGTTCGTGTCCGCTGATAAAGGTCAGTCCCGGGAGGGGCCATGACATGAACTGATGCATTCCTGAAGGCGATTGGGCCCCTCTGTCTTTACATTGGGAGGTGAGACGCTGAGGTAAGCAAGGTCCAGGCCAGGACTCTCACCTAAGCCGGGGTGGCGCCCAGGATGTAAGCACGCCATCGGAGACGTTTGCAATGGTGGAAGACATAATCGCTATGGGAACTGATAAAATAAAAAAATAAAAAATGTAAAGCAAAGAGGAAAGGAAATAGCTGAGTCTTGTGGTCCTTGCTATTTAGTTGTAATTAGAAATGAGGAAGGCCGAAAATTTACTACCGTGAACCCATTTATTATTCAGAAGGGTCTAGATAATATTGCTGGTCTTGTAAAATCATGTACTCGATCTCGCAGTGGCACGCTCCTGGTCGAAGCAGTTTCACTATGCAGGCTGTAAAAGTTTTGAAAGCAAATATTCTTGAGAGCTATCCCGTGCGGGCTAAATTGCATAGGACTCTGAAGAGGAGATTCAGGAAAACTTGGCGGAACAAGATGTGACCAATGTATATCGAGTCCACCGCAAAGAACGAGGTGAACTGGTGCCCACTCATACCCTGTTTCTTACCTTTGATCGGGTAGATTTCCCGCAAAGAATTGAGGTAGGGTATGAAGCTGTTGAAGTGAGGCAGTATATACCGGATTCATTGAGGTGTTATAAATGCCAGCGCTTTGGCTACACGCGTGATTCTTGTAATGGAGTTGCTACCTGTTACTGTGGGGAAGTCAAGCATGATGATGCATGTACCTCACCTACAATGTGTGTTAACTGCAATGGTAATCATTCATCGAACTCCAGAGAATACCCCGTTTTATAGAGGAAAAGGCGATCCAAGAGATCCAGGTAAGAGAGAAGGTGTCCTTCCTGGAAGCCCGGAAACTCTTGCGTATTCGTCAGCCTTCTGTCACTAGGAGCGTTACTTACAGTGCAGTTGCTGCAGTTGCGAAGCTGGTACCTAGACGTGAAATCGCAACACAAACTGGCGACATAAATGGGCAGTAATATCTGAAAGAACAATTACACCAAGATCACATTCAAAGCAACAGACACCAGCACGAACAACAGTGAGCACAACTACCAGGTCCAGTCCTATGAAGAACGTTCCAGCCAAGTCACCGCAGAAAGCATCTACCTCAAGAACATGTGAACCAGTAATATAGATATAATGCATCGCCCAGGAAGTTCAAGGTCTCATATGAAAGAACGGGCTTCCTCAGGGAGAATAAGAAGGCTAGTACCAAGAAAATCAGCGTAAAAGTCACGACCATCTCCTCCGAGAACATCTTATGAGGAATCATCTGGAGAGGGCTCAGATCGGCGGCTCTCATCTTCACCGATCGCAGTTTCCGATCGTTTCGAGAGACTTGAATCGAAGTTATCAATAGCAAAGCGGTCCTCCTCCAATGAGGATGTGGAGCAGGAAGATCCTGTCCTCACTGCCAGAACGACAGTGAGAAAAATGCAGGATAAACCTGCTGAAAATGCTCAGCCCCGAACAAAAGAAACAAATTGATTCGACCACCGCTGGGCAGGTATTTTGTTTTGTCATGGCAAATTAATATTGAAAATAGTCCTTTTATGTCTTTTGGTGTTTTATTGCTATTTATAACTTTTTATTGGTTTCTTCCCCCATTGGGGTTTATGTATTTTATTGTCATTTTGTTTTGATTTTTTAATTTTGGATAATTTATCTCTGGCTATTGCCATTATTTAGTTTTTGAAAGGGCGCTGATGACCATGCATTGAGCGCCCTTATATATAAATCATCATCATGAATGAAATGGGTGAAATGATGCTCAAATGAGCCCGAAATTCATCATTCATGTGGGGAGTGTGAGTAACCAACCAATCTTATCCATATAACTCACCCTGACCGAGATTCGAACTCGGATCTTTTCAACGTGAGGCAGACACACTAGCACTTACGGTACAGAGGCGGGCAAATTTATAGTTGAAGAAAGTCTACACCATTCCACCTGTTTAAGTTACTTTGATTTTGAAATCGGCAGAAAAAATAGTGGGTGTGACACGTTATATTGTTACCTTATATTGTTGTTATTATTATTATTATTATTATTATTATTATTATTATTATTATTATTATTATTATTATTATTATTATTATTATTATTATTATTATTATTATTATTATTATTATTATTATTATTATTATTATTATTATTATTATTATTATTATTATTATTATTATTATTATTATTATTATTATTATTATTATTATTATTATTATTATTATTATTATTATTATTATTATTATTATTATTATTATTATTATTATTATTATTATTATTATTATTATTATTATTATTATTATTATTATTATTATTATTATTATTATTTTTATTATTATTATTGTTATTATTATTGTTATTATTATTGTTATTATTATTGTTATTATTATTGTTATTATTATTGTTATTATTATTGTTATTATTATTGTTATTATTATTGTTATTATTATTATTATTATTATTATTATTATTATTATTATTATTATTATTATTATTATTATTATTATTATTATTATTATTATTATTATTATTATTATTATTATTATTATTATTATTATTATTATTATTATTATTATTATTATTATTATTATTATTATTATTATTATTATTATTATTATTATTATTATTATCATCATCATCGTCATCACCATTACCTCAGTGCCTTATCAGCATATCTTATAAATTTTTATTTCAAATGTACATTTATTTTCTGAAAGAAACGGCTTCAACAGTCCTGTTTCTGTGGAGAAAGAATGAATAGCTGCTTCTCGAATTTGTTGTCAATAAGGTGAGTTTCATTTATTCACTAAAGAATTTTTAGTCATGAATTCCAGCAATTGCAAAATTTGGCGATAATCTACAGGATAAAGAAACACGGACGTTGGTACAGAGCAGAACAGCAATCATGTATGGACCGGAGGAGATTCAATAATGTAACCGTCTGATTCATTAAAATCTCTTAATAATCACATCCACGACGTTATACAGACGCTTTCCGATTAAGGTGAAGTAAGGTAGGAATATGTGAATTATGTGGGAGGGGAGGGGAAGAAAGTGTGGAGCATTATGTAGTAAGATGTAAAGAAGTTGAGAAGTGGAGGAAGCAGGCATGGGAGAAAAAATGGGAGGAAGTTGAGGGTAAAATTGTAACAATAAGAATGTTAACAGGGAAGCAACGGAATAAGAATAAAAATGTAGGAAGATTTCTTGGTAAAATGAAAGATAAATGGTTGAGGATAGTTAGAAGCAAAAGTTACGAAGGGGGGAAGGAAGTAGGGGCGGAGGAAGGATTTTGTAGGGAAAAGTAAGGGATACAGGTAATCCCTCAGTGAAGCATAAGGCTGTTATGCCAAGCTGGCTGAGGGGTGAAAGAAGGTAGTCGCTCAATTCTTGTACATAGGTTAAGGAAAAATAGTATGTAAATAAAAAGGTTCTCTGTAATATAATTGTAAATTATCTTCTTATGTACAGTTCACTGGTTAAAACTAGCATTGAACATCTACATTAAATTTCAACATAGCCTGTAATTGCTGAAGTCTTTCTTAAGGTAGTACAAAGCTCCAGTTTGGTTTGAAATCATAGGTGGCGACTAAGAATTGAAGGTAGGAATTTAACTAATTTAATTCAAATTATTGTGAAAACATTGGTTGATTTCCTCTATATGTTCTTGTACAACTGTTCTTACAGGTGATTATTATTACGATTAGGTTTATTATAGAGGGGATTCGGCACCGAAACCTGTGGTTCATTGTACCTAAGCCACAAGTGGAGCATTCCCCGGAGGAAGGATGAGGCGAGAGGAAAGAGAGGGCAGCCGACCCAAGAAGTTAGACAAGTTAGAGGGTGGGATCCCTACTATATGCCAATTAGAAACTGCCCCGTCACACCAGCACAACCGGCATCCCAGGAATGGCCCACCAGATCGGTCCAAAGACCAGAAACCGTCCTATCGAAGGAGGAAGTGCTTACCAGGAGCAAATCATCCTGACATGCAGCGCCGAAACACACGCCGACACTTCTACCTTAAAAGAGATCATCAGATGACAGATGATGTGAAATGATAATGGAGATGAAATGGAGGGACAAGAAATTCTGGAGATGTAATTAACCTAGCCAAGAAAACCTCCTGAAAAAACCCATTGATCAGTAGGTCGGCCACGGGAATCGAACCTGGGCCTGAGCTATCCCGCTCGGTAAGTGCTTATTTTATCACTTCTCGTTAGTCGAGATAAACACTTTTAGAAATTATTTTAATAAATTTTCCTGGTAGATACCGTGGGAATAGGGGAATAGAGATTTGGTGGTATTAAATAATGTAAGAGCTGGTCACTAGAAGATGCTCTGAAATCCCACTATCTTTACATGGCCAAGAGATTATTTTTTAAAAAAATAACGTATTATTATTTAAGAAAACTGTAAGTACATATTTTAAAATAAAAACTTAAGAAGGGAATATTTGGGATAGTGCTTGTAATTTATTTGGCATATACATATGTACATTTTGGAATCTATAATTTTTACTGTAAGATTTTGTCTGCCTCTTAGATTTACCAATTTTGCAAACGCCACCCAGAGTGAAGAGAACTTCTAAGGCTATTCCAAGAAAATTAAAAACATACATTTAATTTGTAAAAAATATCTGAAACACGTGGTATTTTAATTAAAACTTTTACAATCTTTTTGTGAAAATCAAAACATTCGACAATTTTTCCATGTAAAGGGTAGTTTGGGTTGGTTAGATTTTCTTGAAAATGTTCAAAGACGCTGAACTTATATACCAGGTTTGGTATTAACGCAAATTTTTCGTATTTGCAATATGCACTCACTTATTCCATTTGCGGATCGCCCATTTTCGTTTATTTTCCTATCTCCTGCAAACTATTGTCGTAAAAACTTATTTTTAAAATTACATCATGTTAACTGAGATAAACTTCGCAGAATTGGTTTCTTTATAGATTTGGTTGTAGATTCAAGACATGCACGAAGTCAAAGTGATTAGTAAAATCATAGCCATACACTTTTTAGGAACCTATCAATTTAAGCAGCTCTACACTCTTTATATCTACAGCTGAATGTGTAAATGCATCATGAAAGTTTATCTCATTAACAAGAAATAGCTCGAAGCAATAGTTTATATTAAAACAATAACAAAAATAGAATAGTAAGCAAAAACCGAGCTAGACCCGTAGCTCAGTCGATAGAGCACCTGCTTGCCGAGCCAGAGGACTCGGGTTTGACTCTCGGCTGGGGGTGGGGATTTTTCTTTTTTATTCCTCAGAGTCTGAAAGTATGAATGAGATTGCGAATGTGTGCGTGCTCTAATGATTAAAATACAAAGTACCTGTAACGAGTAAGTATACGAGTTAAC
Organism: Mantis religiosa; assembly: GCA_030765055.1. Lineage (NCBI taxonomy): Eukaryota > Metazoa > Arthropoda > Insecta > Mantodea > Mantidae > Mantis > Mantis religiosa. The sequence goes on from CM060953.1 coordinate 79,754,527, forward strand.
ACCATCGCCAATAGGCGATATGTTCCAACAGGAGAACGGCCGCCGATATGACCATTGCAGTTAGAGGCAGGGTATAAAAAGACCAGAATAGTCAGTAAAGAAAGTTTATAAAAACAACATATCAGAATTTTTCAGGTGGGATGTCGCTATTCAGTATTTCTCTTGGTCATGTGAGAACCTCAGAATTTCAAGGCAGAGAGATTCCTTTTTGTAAAAATGTGACTCACTTTGGGTGTGTGGTTTTTTTTTCCCTTACATTTCTCCCTTCCCCATCAATGCTGGTGCTATGAGTCGCTCGGGTTCCCTCAGAGCGAGGCAACCGAAGCATTTGACCCGATATATCAGGGTTGAGGGTTCGGCCCAACGCCTGAAATGAAGAGATGAATCATGGAGTACTTGATGGAATGATGGTGAAGAAAACCGGAGGACCCGGAGGAAACCCACCCCAGCGCCATGCTGTCTTTTATTCTTTTATGCTCTAACAAAATATAGACAGTAAGTAGAACAATAACTTTTGTAAGAGCAGCTTGTGAAAGAGAGAAATTAGAAAATCATGTGACTTCATCACATGATTCACCTTTTATCTCTTGGTAACATATTCCCAGTTATATCGAACAAGTGGGGCAAGTGTTAGCGCATATGTCTCGGTGACCAGTCTTCCTTTATGACCTATGGTTTATATTCAGGTATTTCTTCAAGTCACTAGAAGAATGTTGAAAAAGTTTCTTTCAACCCCCGAATTTTCTTTGCCCCTATTTCACTTCGCTTCTCAACCCTTCATTCGTTTGGTTCTTTCAGGGTTGCTAGTGTTGTCTCGGCGTTGCATAACAAGGACAAAAATGATACAGAGGAGGAAACGTATCGAGTGTGCTAATCCTCCGGGGAGCTTCAATCTTGATCTGTTAGGGATCCTGCTCAATTATCTATCGTGACTTCTAGATTGACCACACTCTATCTTCTCTGAGCTCACACCTCCCTCCTGGACGCCTCCTAGTGGTACACAGGTACCCCTAAGCCGTGGTGTACACCTAGGTCTTCTCTGCTATTCTTACCTTATTTTACGAGGGCTATCCAGAAAGTAGATTACGTTTTCGTCTGTTTCCGCTAGGGGTGGGGCTAGCGCGGCCATCTTGGGGTCAGAGCGTTGCGCAGCTCAGTCGGCATCTAGCCGTGCTAGTGAGAGGTTCGTGCTGTGCTCCGTTCAGGTACTGTGACGGTTTTAAATGTCTGCGTTAATTGAAAATCCCGCGAGCTGCGAGGTGCGTGCAGTAATAAGGTTTCTGACTGCAAAAAACTGTAAACCGATAGAAATCTATCGGCAGCTTTGTGAAGTGTATGGGGACAACATTATCACTGAAGGTGGAGTGCGTCAGTGGGTCATCAGATTTAAAAATGGCCGAACCAATGTTCACGACGAAGATCGAAGTGGGAGACCCAGCATAGTGACTGCCGAACTTGTCGAAAAAGTCGATGCTAAAGTCCGTGAAAATCGAAGGTTCACAATAACGGAACTTTCTTTGAGTTTTCCACAAATTTCGCGAAGTTTGTTGCACGAAATCATCAGCGAAAAGCTTGGTTACCACAAGTTTTGTGCAAGATGGATTCCAAAAATCTTGACAGAGGACCACAAAAATCAGCGAATGGCTGCAGCGTTGAACTTTTTGGACGTTTACCATAAGGATGGTGACTCTTTACTCGATCGCATCGTTACTGGTGACGAAACATGGGTGAAACATGTGAACTGTGAAACGAAATTGCAATCAATGCAGTGGGGGCACACAAGTTCTCCCCAAAAACCCAAGAAATGCATGCAAACAATGTCGGCAAGGAAGATGATGGCGACTGTTTTTTGGGACAGAAAAGGTGTGATTTTGGTGGACTTCCTGGAAAGAGGTACTACAATAAACTCTCAAAGGTATTGCCAAACTCTCCAAAAACTCAGAAGAGCCATTCAAAACAAGCGCAGAGGAATGTTGAGCTCTAAGATCTTGTTGATTCACGACAACGCCCGGCCCCACACGGCAAATGTCACTCGTGAAGTTCTTGAATCTTTTAAGTGGGAGTTGTTTCCTCATCCGCCGTACAGTCCCGACCTGGCACCGAGCGACTTCTACCTATTCCCAGCAATGAAGAAGTGGCTGGCTATGCAGCGTTTTGATGACGACGCACAGCTGCAAGAAGAGGTAACGAAGTGGTTGAAGGCGCAGGCGGCCGAATTTTTCGACGAAGGAATTTCCAAGCTCGTACATCGCTACGATAAATGCCTTAATTTGAATGGTGACTATGTCGAAAAGTAGTATTTGAGTGTGGCTTTCATCTGTATATAATAAAATTTGTTTCCTATACTTTGTTTACTTTTTATTCCAAAACGTAATCTACTTTCTGGATAGCCCTCGTACCTTCCCAGTTATGCAAAATTTACTAACAATATAAAGGTCTGTTGTCCACGGAAATAGTTAAAACACACTTTTTTATATTACTTATTACAGATCTAAGGACACTGGAAGTTAAATCAAGACTCCTGAAAGCTGCACTGGGGATCTCCAAACACAAGCTCTAGACTGGCATAGAACTAATGAAAGACTTCTGTATGGAACTACCATCCACGGACGCGTGTTACAGACTCCTGCAGTGAAAAAGGAATAAGTGGAGCGAGATATGACTCAACTTCTACTACATATCATTTAAGAATGAAACCATATTATACAGCTGTATGTACCATTCATATATATTTTATATTAACTTGTTCGCGCACACACATACACACCTACTCTAAATGATTTGTTTTTATTTAGAGGAACTGAAAAAACGAGGGCTGTTCGATAAAGAATGGTCAGAATTTTTTTTACGGTTATAATTTTTCGTACTAAAATTCAATCTTACTATGTTCTTTTAGCTTAATGTGAAACAAACGCACCGTAGTAGTTTCATTGTTGGTACTTCTGGTTCCTGCGTGTGAGAACCAGGCAAGCTCAGTCATATTCAGTATCGTCTATTGCTGCAATAGAGGTAACACGCGAGGAACAATATGCGGCTTTCAAATTCTACTTTCGTCTCAACAAATCTTCAGCTGAGGCCTATGCAATGCTACAGGAGATCTATGGAGAGTCTGTTATTCCCTACAGCACAGCTCGAAGGTGGTTTAAAATGTATAAAGAGGGGTGACAGTCAATTTCAAAGGAAGGTGGACCCGGTGCTCCAGTTACTGCTCTTACGGAAGAAAACATCAATACTGCTGCTGCCATTGTAAGAAAGGATCGACGAATTACCTTCTTTGTTGTAATTTTACGTCCTGATCACTTTCTGAAATACTGAACATTTCAATTGGTGCCACCCACACGTTGGTGACAGAAACATTACAGATGAGACGTGTTTGTGCGCGATGGGATCCAAGACTGTTGATTCCCGAACAAAAGGACATTCACATGCAGGTTTGCATGCAGTTAAAGTTGATGTTTAGAGGAAGATCCGGAGCTTATTTCAAACATAATCACTGCTGATGAAACTTGGCTACATCATTTTGATCCTGAATGCAAACAGTAAAACTCAGTGTGGAAATATCCTTCATCACCAACCCCCCCCCCCCAAAAGCAAAAATGGTTGCTTCTGCTGGGAAAGTTATGGTCATCTCATTCTTAGATATTCATGGAATGGTTTATCAGCATGTTGTACCTGCACACACATCAGTAACTGGACAATACTACAACAAATTTCTGGATAGTATTACATTGCTTCCATTTATGTAGCTAAGAGTTTAGAGAAAGTAAAAGGAGCCTATCTTGAAATCCATGTATGAACTAAAAGGTTTGAGAACCAATGCGTATTACATTTTGGATCTGTGACTGGTACCTATTGGTATAAGTGATTCTGATAACTAGCGGGCACTTGAGTTTCTTTCTTGTTTTCATTAATGGATACGATAAGGTAAGTCGTGTTGGCCGTATTTAAGTGATATACATATACTTTCTATCTTGCCGTAAACGTTTTTTAGACCATTAAGATCAAACACTAGCAATGGAATGACATTTCTGTGCTGACTTGATTTCACATTATGTTAATGCACTCCATTGCACTGAAAGCCTCACGTGAGCGTAACTTAAGGTTGCCAAATTCGGTGGTTCACTTTTAGACGTAATTTAAATGACACTTAAGGCCTAGTTAGAGATACACCGATTTAACTTGTAAAACACTCTGTTCATGAACTATTTCTTAACCTCAATAAATACCATTTTAACATTAAAATGTAGGTACTTTAAAGGTTCAATAACTTAAAGGAGCTATACCTGATGCTCAATGTGTGAAGGATCCCGCGTTCGATTCTCAGATGGGTGGTGGGAGTTTGTTTTTCTCTAGTCAAGTTCTTTTTCCTATGCTCCCCAGAGTTTGAACGTGTGTATATGTGAGCTAATGAGAACTGTGTATGAGTTAACAGTTTGCGAATATGGTAATAGGATGGGATAGATTTCCACGGAGGGGATTCGGTACGTCAACCAGACTGATCTTTTGTACCTACACCCCAAATAGGGCATCCCCGGGAGGAAGAATGAGGTGAGAGGAGACAGAGGGTGGCCGAGCAAGAAGTCACGACAGTGCAGAGGGCAGGGTCCATATCATTTTACGAGGGTGAAACTCCGCGGCAGTCCACTATAACCGGCATCCCTTCTAACCTCCATAGGGGAGGGGATCCGTCCCCTTCAGTTGCTGTGGTGTGAGCGCTGCGAAATCCTAGCACTCCTGGTACCTGTGACGTTACCAGAGGAAACTCGGGCCGAATATACGAGCCCCTTCCGAATGGAAGTTGTTCGGATTGGGTTGGACTCGAGGGGGCAGTGTGTACCGGTGCTCGTGGAAGATCGGGTACCTCCTGCCAGGCTTCGGACACCCGGAGGGGGCAGAGGGTTGCCCATGAAGTCCGCGTTACTAGCCTGTAGAGCTAGTAGAAGGTGTGCTAGTTCACCAGGCGGCCCCACCGAGGTTATTCGGTAGTCTTCCTTGCAGGGTTAACGCACGTAAGTGGCGTATCCACTTCCACCCGTCTTGACGTTGTTGTGGACACTTCTATCCTAAAAGAGACTACTACCAGGTGAGAGATGACATCAAATAATGGAAGTGAAATGGTGGGAAGGAAATTCAGGGGATGTCATTAACCCATTCATTTGCCTGGCGATCCAGGGAAACTCCCGAGAAGCCCATCATTCCGTAGGGAATCGAACCCGTGCCTCTCTAATGCGGGTCAGAGACGAAACCGGCTGAGCCATTCCGCTTATGATATGCTAACGTATCACAAAGGTTAAAAGCAGTTAAATTTACAGTGTAAATGAAGCAATAATAGTAATAGAAGGAATCACGAGAACTGAAAATAAACCGCATGTAACATTTTGGTTCAAGTATCCAAGAATGAAAGGGATTGTATATCCATAGCAAAAGTGGAAAGTCTATTTTGCGCATTGCGATGTCATTTTTTTAACTATACTTTTCATCTGTTTCCAAGTCAGTCAACGTAATGCAGTTAGTCAAAATCAAAAGAGTAAACATTTTATAATTACATATCCATTAATATTTCCGATTCTTCTAGTCGTATCACTTCTCATTATTATAGTCACGTTCTTTTATCAATAGCGTCCATTAAAAGTATTTGTATTTCTCTATTAATTTTTACCGGATTTTTACAATGTTCTTGAGGCAGTTTTCATTTGTAGATCGCGTTTTCGCTAGAAACATCGCACTATATATCTTGAGGAAGTCAGAATGCACATTCGCTAGCATTTCTTCTAGTTTCATTTTCCCAGCTTGGGACGAGAGAGAGAGCTATAGCGGCTGTTTCATGTCACGATCGTCTTAATAATTCTACACTGGAGAGTCTGATGTGAACAACTCGTATCTAACATGTCGTGCCCAAGAACGAAAGGCCAATTCTTTTCCCCGTCAATCGTGAACTCTCAATAATACATGTGTTTTCACTTTGTCATTCTCGTTCAGTTACCGTAAACGGTTAATGTGAACCAAGCTTTACTAGAAAGTCATCATTAATTGATCTTAAATTTATTATTCTTAGGGTTTCAACTACTTTCAAAGCTACAAAGAAATGCTTTCACCACATTAACGGCTGGAAAAGGACTGATTTCTAGAATGGTTTAACTACCTTATTTTCTCTTCACGCATTTCTTCTTCTTCTTCTTCTTCTTCTTCTTCTTCTTCTTCTTCTTCTTCTTCTTCTTCTTCTTCTTCTTCTCTTCTTCTTCTTCTTCTTCTTCTTCTTCTTCTTCTTCTTCTTCTTCTTCTTCTTCTTCTTCTTCTTCTTCTTCTTCTTCTTCTTCTTCTTCTTCTTCTCTTCTTCTTCTTCTTCTTCTTCTTCTTCTTCTTCTTCTTCTTCTTCTTCTTCTTCTTCTTCTTCTTCTTCTTCTTCTTCTTCTTCTTCTTCTTCTCTTCTTCTTCTTCTTCTTCTTCTTCTTCTTCTTCTTCTTCTTCTTCTTCTTCTTCTTCTTCTTCTTCTTCTTCTTCTTCTTCTTCTTCTTCTTCTTCTTCTTCTTCTTCTTCTTCTTCTTCTTCTTCTTCTTCTTCTTCTCTTCTTCTTCTTCTTCTTCTTCTTCTTCTTCTTCTTCTTCTTCTTCTTCTTCTTCTTCTTCTTCTTCTTCTTCTTCTTCTTCTTCTTCTTCTTCTTCTTCTTCTTCTTCTTCTTCTTCTTCTTCTTCTTCTTCTTCTTCTTCTTCTTCTTCTTCTTCTTCTTCTTCTTCTTCTTCTTCTTCTTCTTCTTCTTCTTCTTCTTCTTCTTCTTCTTCTTCTTCTTCTTCTTCTTCTTCTTCTTCTTCTTCTTCTTCTTCTCTTCTTCTTCTTCTTCTTCTTCTTCTCTTCTTCTTCTTCTTCTTCTGCTTCTTCTTCTTCTTCTTCTTCTTCTTCTTCTTCTTCTTCTTCTTCTTCTTCTTCTTCTTCTTCTTCTTCTTCTTCTTCTTCTTCTTCTTCTTCTTCTTCTTCTTCTTCTTCTTCTTCTTCTTCTTCTTCTTCTTCTTCTTCTTCTTCTTCTTCTTCTTCTTCTTCTTCTTCTTCTTCTTCTTCTTCTTCTTCTTCTTCTTCTTCTTCTTCTTCTTCTTCTTCTTCTTCTTCTTCTTCTTCTTCTTCTTCTTCTTCTTCTTCTTCTTCTTCTTCTTCTTCTTCTTCTTCTTCTTCTTCTTCTTCTTCTTCTTCTTCTTCTTCTTCTTCTTCTTCTTCTTCTTCTTCATCTTCTTCTTCTTCTTCTTCTTCTTCTTCTTCTTCTTCTTCTTCTTCTCTTCTTCTCCTCCTCCTCCTTCTCCTCTTACGGATTAGGCATTGGCCTGTTCCATTCTCATATTTTTTGAAGCCATCTTTTCTGGAGACGTCTTATTATTCTTCTCCTCTAGGTCTATAATTAACAGCTTGTTTTGGTATTTTTTCTTCTTTCTTTCGATGGAGGTGTTCAATCTATTTGTTTGTATATCTTTGTATTTCCTCTATTAATAGTTGCACCCTAATTCTTCTCTAATTAATTTCTGATATGATCTCTCGTACGAGGGGCAGTATCTTTATATTGAGACAAAGCAATTTCTCAATCGTCTTTTCTAGAAATTGTCTTCACCTGGCTTGCTTCCCGAGAACAACTTCAGCATATTCATCGCCAGGAAAGCTCCAGGTCTTATTTTAAAGTAATTTCTGAATGAAAATGCTTTATTGTTTTTCAAAACATTCTCCTTTATCATCAATACACTTTTACATCCGTTTGAACCATTTGTCAAGGCATTTATTCCAGTCTTCTTAAGACACCTCCAAAACATGGTTTTTGAAGGCATCAACGGCTTCTTCTGCCGAAGAAAATCACTGTCCACGCAATTTATCCTTGATGTCCGGAAACAAAAGGAACTCATTGGGTGCCAAATCAAGACTGTATGGCGGATGACCCATCAATTCGATTTTTTGAGCCTTCAAATACTTTGTTGTTAAATGAAATATGAGTGCGCTCGCATTGTCTCGATGAAGAAAATCCACTTTGTTGGTGGATCAGTATCTTTAGCCAAAATACCTGGTATATCTGAATATTTCTTGGCAGGCTTGAAGGATGGAGGAGTATCCAATTGTACTATAGTACACGTAATCCTCTTCTCATTGTACTGATCTTTCCTGAGCTACAATCCGCCATGCTCTCTTCTTGTTATTTGTCTTGCTACTGAAAAGCGGGTTCTTTAAACACCAGCCTTTTCTTCTGTCATTTCTTCTCCCTGTGTGTCTGGTGCTGTAATTGAGACTGTATTGGGCGCCTCTGAACCACCAACACCACTAGGTGTGCTATGGCTTTCTCCGTCACACACAGGTAGGTGTATTGGATCTTTTGCGTTTTACCATACATGTGACAAAATGAATTGCTAAGAAGTAGTTAACATCCTATAACGTCAAAGAACTTCCACACATAACCACATAACGTTAAACTCTAAAATAATCAAGAACCTCATCCCCCCAAGAACTACCTTCCACCATTGTATAGACGCGAGTAAATGTATTCCGATGCATGCAAGACTGACCTACGGGAGGGAGGCGGTTTTCTTATTAGTTAGTTGTGCCAGGTACGTTCAGTTTCCTTATACATGACCAGCGAGTTCGGCGCACAGGTATTTAAGCCTCAATGGAAAATAAAAACAATTTTACCAAATGAAACGCCGTTGGTTTTATGCAACTCTGCAGTATCAACTTAGAAATTAATCGATCCTTTTCTTATTGACGTCATTTTCTCTCTCTTCCTCTTTCGCACACACATTTTAATCTCCCATTCTTCTTTTTAAATGCATTTCCAATACTCAAAGTAGTACTTGTATCTGGAACGAAATATTTCTACCTTTCTTAGGTTAGCGATAATTAATATAACATTAAACTGCATGGTACTTAAAATTAAGTGTATCTTGTTCCGAAATAAATACATTATTTCCTTTGTTACAGTTCTCAAGAACAGATTATATGGACATACCACTACAATTAATATAGCCACCAAGTTACCAAATGACTTGACACCAAATCACTTAACGACCAACGAAATAAATAAAATAATTGTTTTGTTTGATAATGAGAGTTCAAATACAAAATCACGTTAGCGTCACCAGCATGTCGGAGGTTTCACGGAGAAGTTCTTTAAATGTCAGTAAAACTGATATGATGCATTTCACTTTTAGCCTCACGTAGAAACCATCGAACTAGACCGGGCTTGAACTCGCAACCTTGGGATCAGAATGCCAGCACCTAAGTCATCCTGGTCAGCTTTTATCACCATAATCATCATCATCATCATCGTCGTCGCCGCCGCCACCACCACCTTCACCACCATCATTATTATTATTATTCATAATAATAATAATAATAATAATAATAATAATAATAATAATAATAATAATAATAATAATAATAATAATAATAATAATAATAATAATAATAATAATAATAATAATAATAATAATAATAATAATAATAATAATAATAATAATAATAATAATAATAATAATAATAATAATAATAATAATAATAATAATAATAATAATAATAATAATAATAATAATAATAATAATAATAATAATAATAATAATAATAATAATAATAATAATAATAATAATAATAATAATAATAATAATAATAATAATAATAATAATAATAATAATAATAATAATAATAATAATAATAATAATAATAATAATAATAATAATAATAATAATAATAATAATAATGATAAAATAATAATAATAATTAATAATAATAATAATTTACTATTGTTACTACTATTACTACTATTACTATTATTATTGTTATTATTATTGTTGTTGTTGGGTAGACTGCTAGGCAGGATAACTCATCGTCATCTGCCACCAGTGGTCGGTGGAGGGTAACTTCAGTGTTGATCAGCAGGTAAACTTGGCCTTTGCTTTCACTAGGCTAAACCAAACCATCATAGAATTTTGTTTCCCTTGCCTCTCCAACCCCCTCGTCCATCAGAAAACTTTTGCACGCGTGGGTACATTTCACACTCGTTTAGCCGCAGACCATGCCTTGCGTATCTCAACTTGTTTATATTAATCACGTCTACAACCGCTGAAATTATTTCCGTGTAGTTCATTAACATCCTGTATATTACAAATGTTAAAATTACTAATTAATCTATTTGAAACACAAATATATGCAAAAACTATTATTTGTAAGGTTAACGTTATTGATTTCAATTTTCAAATAATTATTCTTTTCTCAAACGATACGTCGTTATTCCTCCCCCTCCATAGTGATGACAATAGAATGAAATTTTTAAACTATCACATAGCAACCAGCTCTTAAAAGGCTTGACTTGACTACTGTAGATAGTCTCCTAATCCCTAATTTGTACCTAGAGGAAATATTTCTTAAAAGTTTTACAAATGTTACAAATGTCGAAGTTACTTTTACAAATGTTTCTCTTGATTAAAATGAAATAGACAGAAGAATAAGCGTATGTAAAAATATTTTATATTTTAATAATTTTAGTCAAATAAAAATCCTAGTTCAACTAACACAGAAAATACCAATAAAAGGGGGCGTATAAAGGCGATTCCGTAAATCTATTCCTATTAAGCATTGTTGTAAATGTAACAAATAAAAAATGATACATGAATTGGGATACAGTATGGGAGATAAAAGGATTAGCATGGTATGTTATGCAGATGATGTACTAGTGGCTGAGACGGAGGATAATCTACAAAGACTTTTTATGTATGAGTTCCATCATAAATGTCAGAAGTTTAATATGAAAATCTCCACAAAATTATTCAAAAGAATAGTAAACGTGTATTGAGGTTGCAGCCCAGTGACTGCCCTCATTTAAACTGTTTTGAGATCATTTCAAATTAGTATATCTGTGTGTCGTTTTTGCTTCAACTTCTTCGTGCTCGTTCTTGTGGCATATGCTGAGGAATCTGTCTCAAAATTTCATTTTCATGTTCACCAAAGGAAGTGAAGAGGCGTGTGTAGCAGGACTGAAGAGTGTCTTCTATTGTTGGAGCAAGCAGATCTTTGTGTAATGTGCTATTAGGCGCAGAGCCCGATTTTGTAAAGAACCGTTGAGATGCAAATTAGAGCTTTAAAACAAAATGCTAGAACAGGTTATGCATTTCAATTATTTGGGCGTTAATATTACCAGTGAGGGAAATTTTGCACGAGAAATTAAATAGTTGTAAAAGTAAATTAATATTTGGATGTTTATGAATTAACATGGAGAAATAAATACATGAGGAAAGAAACATAGGTCAAAATTCATAAAGCAATAGTTTGATCAGCGATGACGTATGCCTTGGAAACAAGAGCAGAGATCACAAGAACACGACGAATGAAGGAAATAACTGAAATGAAGGTGCTAAGGATATTGTACCTATTCCCCTAGTGAGACATCCCCGGGGAGGAAGGAAGAGGCAAGAGGAGACAGAGGGTGGCTACGACAGTGCAGAAGGCTGGAAACGTAGATGGAAACTTCCCCGGTAGACCAGGACAACGGAAATCCCACCTTACTGTAGTTCGGAAACAGTACCTCCACGAGATCTGGGTTTGGAGACTGGCAGCCATCCTACCGGGGAGACTACCTCATGAAAGTTGATAAGAAATGATAATGCAGTTGAAATGGAGGGACAGGCAGACCAGCAGACCAGCAGAAGATACGAGTCGTCCAGGTTTACCTGGGCGGGGTTCTTTCTGCCCAGCACCTAGCTGCTTAGTGCGGCTTTATTTGGGCAGTATAAAAGAAATATATGTTGCAGGTGGTTGTCTTGGGCAGTGCTATATCTAGCCATGTGTGAGCGAAACTGCCCACAAGGGGTGTTTTTGTCCAGTGCTGGCTGCGCCCTTCCGCCTGCCTATGAGGCATCTGGACATAGCCCGCTTGAGAGGCTAGAGGAAAAGGAAACAAGGTAAAGGTATAGGTTTTACCAAGCTCATTTCTGGACTTGGGGTTACTGGTGTAAAAGGAAAGTGGCCCTGTTCAGGCTAGGTTGCCCAAAGCGTCTTTGGGCAGCCGGTAACTTGGTCTAGGGCGAGGAACCCTGTGGTCGTAATGGCCAAGGGTGTTCACCAGATGATTGGGATGGGAGTCTAGTTTCTTGTATATGGTGCGGGTTCTCGCACGTCTACAGTTTACGGGACTCCGGAATAGGTTTGGAGGATATGGGACGAGAATCTACGCCCAGTATCGTAGATCATTTTTAGCGCCCTGTTCTGCACGCGCTGCAGTCTGTGAATGGTGGTGGGAGCCGCTGATCCCCAGGTGGAGGGACAGGAGGGAATCGAACCCGGAGCTCCCGAATGCGGGCCAAAGACGAAAACGCCTGAGTCATCCCGCTTGGTAAGGAGCATGTGGGATGCACATGTATCCAGGTTGTCTGATGAACGAATGGTAACCATATTGAGAAATAATAATCCGGAAGAAGTGCAGGATGACCGAGAAAAAGATGAACGAGGTTTTGATTTAATCATAGAAAAGGCGATACGTAAAAAGAAGAAGAAGAACAATATTTTGTTTTAGAGTAAGTACAGAAGGTCATGTGATTGCAGCAGTCAGGTTTCTTAAAGTACAGTGGTAGTTCATTTGTGTCTCGCTGTCATTGAAACAGTTTGTGAAGTTAAGGTCAGCACAGAACTGTCCGCTTTCAAACGTCTATTGATTTTGTTTCCATTAACCCTTGTACCATTATAACTAATGTGTGATATAACAATTTCTGCAAGCGTTATCCCAATTAACAGACACAGATAGAAAAGATGAAGTTTCCTAATAATAGTGAATAAAAGTTTTATAAAAATAAATGAGAGTGGATGAAGTCACATGAATATAGAACAAAGGAATTTTCCAGTAGTGAATAGCTATACACTTTTTCTTGTGGTCATGCAAAGAGCCTATACGGGAGAAAAAGCTTATGCAAGAATACTTCTTGAAGAATGAGTATAGAGAGCCATGTGAATACAACAGCTATGACCACTTCTTTAATTTTCAAGTGTAAGGCTTGTGTTGGATTGCCTTCGATATTACCTTGGAAGGTCGTCATCCAACGTTCACCAAGCCAAGCATTGATAAGAAGCTAAACACAAATTGGATAGATGAGGAATACCTTGGCCTGGTTGTGACGAGGGTCATGCGGGTAGAGGGAAAGCAGGGGCAGCCAGTCGGGCGCCGGATGACGTGTCATATGAGTCACACGCAGGAGATCCCCATCAGCCGCTTGGCTGGTCACATATGGTGCATGCTAGAACACCCGAGAAAGTGATATTTTTAAGCAAATGGATGAATATTTTGCGGTCGTTGCAGCTAGGTGTCGATCCAGCGTATTAATCACACCACTTCTTCTTGAACAGATTTTCCAGTAGCATACATAATTTATGTAAAATTATTACTTTTAATACACATATGTATAACTAAATGAAGAACCTCATATAATTATTTTGTTCTAAAATGAACTAACGAACTTCCACCTCTGGCAATGTATTTTCTAGATTATAACAAAATTCAGGTGCTCTTTTGCAAATATTGTGTTAGTTTATTTACTATAGTTCAATATGGTTATCCTTACGCGATTATTTTTAATATTGTCACTTTTATTTGAACATAAAATTCTAATTAAGATTAAGTATCTGGAAATTATGAATTATTATTAATTTACTGTTCATTTGTTTAATTACAAATAAAATACGAGTACTTGCACAACGAAACACACTTCGACCTACCTAGACAACACTTTGCTCACGTTTTCTATAGAAACCAATTAAAATTATTATCTCTGAACTTTCAAAAGCCAGCTCTGCCACATTTTTAGTTACATATAGAAAGCTGCACTGTTTAAACTTTCTGTTCAAAATATTGTAAATTATACTATAGGTTATGACAAAAATTATAGGTTAGCTAACAACTTCAAAACTATACCCAACGTTATTTTTAACCATCTATGGATCCTTGGTCCCATTTTTTGATACGACTGTAGACACTGAAGTTTATATGGTTATCTTCAAGACATTTGTGGAGCAGCTGGATGATATCGAATTGAGAGAAGGCTATTTCCAGCAAGATGGAGCACGTGCCATACATCTAATGACACTATGGAACTTGTAACCAGTTTCTTTGGTAATCGAATAATCTCAAAAGATCTGTGTCTCCCAGATCCCCTGACCTAACCTCACCGATTTTTTTCTTGTGGGCTAATGTAAAAATAGAGTGTACAAGAACAGGCCATGGACTATTGTCGTTCTCAAGGAATCCATTCGAACCGAAATAAGTAACATTAGCGAGGATAATCTCCGTAAAACTTCAAAGAATATGGCGATACGAGTAGAAACATGTATTGATGCTGGTGGAGGACATTTTCAACATTTTCTCTGAGATGTAAATAGTGTAATGTAATCTCCCAATTGTGTATTATATTCTCCCAAAGTTGCACGTGTGTCCTATTATTCATTCAAAAGTTATGGCCTATCTTAATCACTATACTTCTTATCTAATTTTGGTTATCAATCATGAGAACAGCATACATCGTGCATTGCCAATAAAAATTTGCTATTACAAGCTTGTGAAAAATGAAAGAGAGAGAGAGAGAGAGAGAGAGAGAGAGAGAGAGAGAGAGAGAGAGAGAGAGAGAGAGATTGAGAGAGAGAGAGAGAGAGAGAGAGAGAGAGAGAGAGAGAGAGAGAGAGGGAGGGAGGGAGAGGGAGGGGGAAGAAACGTTCATTTTCAGATACTCATTAAAGGAGACTTCAACCTGTAAACGTAATATGCCAAAATAATGTTTATTTAACATAAATTTTATTGAACTCCACATTTTTCTTGAATACCAAACGGACTCTCAGTAAGATTCATTGAAAATGAAGGGACAATTAGAACCTATGTACGTAAAGGTACACACTTCTATTCGTCATGAGTATAGCTTAAACGTCCATTGTTTTGATCTAAAACGCTAAGGAAATAGATAACAACCATTATTCCTATTTTGAGGTGGGAGCAGTTCCATGCAATCTTTAAATGTGCTAGACTTAATATAAAATTTGGAATTTAACCAAAACGAGTACTTTGTGCGAAATCCTGAAATGGAAAAATGTGGTTTGAGGAAGTTACTTAGATGCTTTAGGCTTAACGTTAGAGAAACTGTTATTGCATTTTCGAACACTTCTTTGCTTTAATGTGTCACATTACTAAGGTTTAAAAATTTAATACTAACAATGAAATACATTTAATATAGCATCAAAACATAAAATGCAACATAATTTCTATAAATTCTGTAATTCACAGAATTACCGTTTAAGTGTTTAATCACAGTTCTAGAAATAGACTACTGCATAGAGAAATATGACGGTCTCCCCATGTATCGATTACACATACGCTATATTGTTCACATATGACTTTTATTTTCTGTACTACGTACAGCAACCGTTCTATGCCAACATTCGATAGTTGGTTTCATCCGAAATACACGTTTTGAGACTCCCATTATCCAAAAAAGCATTTTAAGAAAAATATGTTCTGTGTGTATGTATATATTAATGGCTGTCTATTTGTGTGTGATATGTAGGGGACGGATTTTGCCCTATTTGCCTATTTCATGCCTTTGTTCACAAACGTAGGCTTTTAAGTTATAAGCACGTTTCCTATAACTATTAGCCTAATTTCTTAGCTTTATAGTGCCTATAAATGCCTATTTCATACGTTTGTGCCTATTCTGCTTATCTGTGCCTAAAATTGCCTTTTCAGCCAATTTCTTCTGCATGTAATTTGTGACAACAGATTTTTCATTTGTTGGTTTCAACGTTAACTTTTCGGGGAAGAGAAATTCCTTACTGCTGCACATTGGATATACAAAAAGGAGTTTATTAAGGAGACACATCTGTGCAAATTGGCCCAAAACTTACAATACCAAATTTAGTTTCTTTCTTAAAATTAATATAGGCAAACTTCAATAATATAAAGTTTTTTTCTAGCGGCACTACAGAAAATGTCACATGACTATTTAAATAACCCTACACCTGCATCTTAGCTGTTATTACGTAGTTTTAACCTCATAATTCTCAGATTCCATATTTTCTACATTTTCTAACTTCAAAATGTTCCTCAGGATGCAGTTTTCTATTAATCTGTATGAAATTCTAAACATGCTTCTAAGGGCAACTGCATATTAAGTGTACCCATTTACATTTGTTGTGTTTTAGTTATTTTAATTGAAAAGTATTATAATGCTTACTTCTTAATGAAAACGCTTAGGAAAATAAAAATTGTTAAATTGGTATGACTGTTTTTTCCTTTCGCTGATATGTCGATGACAAATATTTCATATAGGTACAGGTCATTAATACCTATTAATGGATGCAGTAACTTATACCCCAAGCATTAATTTTTAAAATTACAATATGTGGGACATTTTGAAAATCGCCTGTAATTTAGACATAAACTGTCAATTCCTCAGAAACTATTGTAACTAGAAAGCTGAAACTTGGTATTATCCCATTCTTGATCGATCATAAAAATAAATGGTAAAAATTTGAAACAAATCTAACAAAAGCTTCAGATATTTCAATTTTCACCCTTAAGACCCATCCCCCCCAGACCCATGATTTTGTTTTATGACATAGTTAATTACTCACACCTTTCTGCACATTATGGTTCTAACTTAGTGAAGTGGATTTATATGTATTTTAATTATGCAATACTATCTGTTATTTTAACTTGCTGCGGAGCCATTTATGAAATTTGGAATAAATGTAGAACTATTTCGGCTAGGGAACCGCAAAATAGTATGTGTTTAGCGAATTTGTTGCAGCATATATTGCGATGATCGTCATTTTGTTATAGTGCATTCATAGTGCATTTTAAGAGCCATTTTACTAAAATTGTGTATTTATAAATGTTTACTTTTGATAGTACTTTATTTATCATCTTTCCTTTTACATCAACAAATGGAAATACAAAATCAAGATTACAATTATAAAATCCATACTGCCATATATTTCTAAATCCTGAAAATCCTATCATGTTGCCCAACATTGACTAATAATTCCGTCCCCATACACTTAACCCTAGGTTTTTGTGTATTGGAGGCCCTCTACTCCTTTTTACATTTTCTGCCATTTCACCTATCCCACTCTACATTTTTCTCTTAATTGTTCTTAGCATCTCTCTTTAACTTTCCCTAAATAATTCCCTATATTTCTCCTGTTCTTTTCCCCTTTTACTGACAAAATTGTTCTAATTACTACTTCAGCCCCCAAATTGTCCCATTTACGTAGCAAAGCCTGCTCTCTCCATATCTTTGTTTGACTACAATTTAATATACAATGGAAATCTGCTTTCTCTTCTCCACACAATGGATATTTATCTAGCTCCCTCTCTTGACCTCTACCTTTCAAGTTTCCCACTCCTGATCTCGCCCAAGCAAAACCTTCTCGCCCTAACTTACTACATATATCTATATATCCTTCCTTCCCCCAGGAAATGTTTACTTAGCAAATTTTTAGTGCCTATTGAAGTGCCTATTTTGCCCATTTTTAGTGACTTCTTGCTTGCCTATTTCACACATTTTTAGTGCCCATAAATCCGCTCCCTAGTGACATGTCTGTAAAAGCGTAACTCAAAAACGAAACGCCGGCTAAATACAAAACCTGGTACTTAGGCATAGCATCTTCCAAGAATGTGACAGGAATATTTTCAGAAAAATCTCCGTACCTTTAGCTGGAGAATGTTTAAAACGAAACGGTCCTAAACAATGTGGTAATTTTTACGGTGGGCCTCAGTAATGTTGAATTAATTAGCAATGAAAATTACCGAGAAGGGTTCAAAATTATTTTGTAAAATAGCTCTAAATTGTTTAATTAAATTAACATTAAAATTATTTCATGAAAAATGAAACTTAACTCTTGAATTTTGCTTTAGTTATAAATAGTCTGAGAAATTTATATTTCTTATTTTGAAAGACTTTTCCATAATTGATAATCCCTAAGGAATATAAGTTGAAATGAGTTTTGTATTTATTTACGCCAGAAAAAATCCATCACCTTCCTCAAGGTTGAATCCGCGACTTCGTGAACCAAAGGCCGGCATGCTACCTTTAAATCATGGAAGACGACATAACAGATTGATAGAATCTTACCCTCCCCCCCCCCCCCACACACACACACACGTTTCTGAGATATTCCTTGTTATTGAATTCCATTTTCCAATACTTATTGCTTTCTCTTTCTATTTATATACAGCATAAGCAATAAGTGCTTAATTACATATAAATGCTGAAATAGCAATAAATTCTTCATCCATGGTAACGGACTCTTGCAGTAAAAAGGAAAATAAAAATATTTAAACTTTCAGGGACCTGCACTTATGCTAAACTTACAGTATAAGTATATGAATGAAACAACTGTGACTACAAAAATGTATTGAACCAAATGTTTTACTTTGAAGTACCCTAACCTGTTTTTCTACAGAAAGATTTTGCCTGCTTCTTAATTTCCATAAAAAATACAGCCAGCACGGAAAATATTTTACAGTCTATCCGCAAATAATTCAATGTATACATTTAATTTTTCATATTAATATTTCAAACACGAAAACACTTATCCGATGGGTACTTTTTGGGTTGGATTTTCGCCATGTAGGTCATGCCAACATTTACCAACATTAAATTTCAAACGAATTACTTTTTGAAGAGTAGCACTCGTTGATATTGCCTCCTGAGCAAAGAGGAATTCGTTCTTTCTCTGTTGGGATTACGTATATAGGCTTTCCCGGAGGCGCTGACGAATCACTTGTTATTGCACCGCAAATCTTTGAAACTGTTTTCTTGAAGCTGAAAAAATAACAAAACTTTTTCCAACTAAAGAGTAGTTTCGGATCAAGGAATTTTCATGAAAATCTTTGTCTGGCACACTTAAACATGATTATGCTGTTTGCAGAATAATCCTCAAATCGGTGCCTAGTTAATCTATTGTATCACTGTAGAAATGAAAGCTTTGAGAAAAAGAATTAAAAGAAAGCAACGAAAGAGAAGACACTGGCACAGTGACAGGTTAGAAATTTCCAAAGCTTATTTTTTTAATAACATTACAATGCGTCTGTAGCTGAGTGGCTAGTATATCTCAGCCCTGAGATGCTGGCTTCCATTCCCAGTGGGGTTCACTTAGGATCAGAGTCTAAAAGTATGAATATGGCAGTGAATGTGCAGCGTTTTATATTAAAAATTAATAAAATTTACGTTTAAGACATATTTACATTAACAAGTTATGAGTTATTTCTTAAGTTTAAGCTCTGATATGCCAAGTGAAGTTCAAGGAGACTTAAAATACTTAAAAATACTTAAAAAGAAATCTCATGCTCATTCACATGACTTTTTCCATTCTTGTAGAAGTATGCTTAGCAATTGATATTATTCTATCTAATTTATGTTAATCGAAATAACATTTACAAAACTTGATTTGTTGGATATTTCTTTATAGGTATAATGGAAATAAGGAGAGTAGAGTAGGCTTAGGAGAGAGTCAAATGTTTTAAGAGCTGGTCGCTATCGGATGGTTTAACATTATATTCTCTTTGCATGTCCAGGAGATAAAAAAGCAAATATGGACTTACCTACCTTTTAGAAAAATAGAAATATTTAAAATTCAAACCAAAAAGAAGGCATATGTTGAAAATGGTTATCTCAAAATAACTATATTACATAAATTGTGTACTTTAATAATATCTAGACTTATTCTAGTAGGATTTTGTCCATCTCTTACGGTGAGTCAATTATGCAAGTCATTCAGAATTGCGTCCTGAGGGGGCTATTCAGAGAAAATTCAAGATATAGCTAGATATATTTTATTTGTCTTAAGAACATCTTCAGCACATGGTGTTTGAATTAAAATTATTAGAGCCCCCTTAAGAAATCAAAATGTTGAAAAATGTTACATGTAAAGGGTTATTTGGTATTCCAGTTTGATATTCAACTGTTTTGTTTTCTTGGTAGGTGTGCTCTTCACACACACACACACACACACACACACACACACACACACACACACACACACACACACACACACACACACACACACACACACCAGACTGCCTCTGTAGCGTAGCTGGTAGCCTTCTGCCTCACATTCAAAAGGTCCCGAGTTCGAATCTCGGTCAGGATGAATTACATGGATAAGGTTTCTTGCGGGGTTTTCCCTCATCCTGAAAAATGAATGTTGGGTAACTGTAAGTTCTATGGACTTGGACCCTGGGCTCATTTGAGTCATTATCCGTTATGACTTAACGTTGGAGGACGTAAATAAAAAGTAAAAAATAAAGGGGGAAAGAAAAAGAAACACACACACACACACACATACACACAAGAACATTTTTATAAAATGTGCTTTTTATTGAGGGAACCTCAGAACGCATGTTTCCAATCAAATCTCGATATAGAATTTTTGGGTAGACTGCAAATATCTTCTCCACCTGACAGTGCGTGATAGAAAAATAATAAGTTATTGTAATGTTGGCAAATATCTTCATAGATGAACTGATGACTTCTTTGGAATAGGAATAGACCATGGAGCATTATCCTTATACACAAGTTGATGTTAACAATTACGATGGCTATCGTAGTTAAACATAGCTGCAATTAAAATCCTACGGAATATCAAGCACAGAGAAAGTTATTTCTTTAAATCATAACATAAAATGGACTTGAGTTTCTGGATTCAGGTTTAAGGTTCCCAGTTATATCACCATTCCAAATTACTTTTTAAAATAAGCCAGGTACAAAATGCTACTCACAAAGTAGGCTAGATAAGAGTTAATTCTTTCTATAGCCTTGATGCCATTTATATGAACATAACTCACTGGCCACATGTTCAACAGACGTCATTGAAAGTGCCTACCGAAGGCTTTTTCTTTATAAGGTAACACACTCCACAGGCAGTACATCTTGTGTAGACATGATCATATTCTATATGGCAATCTCTCACACGTTACTTATCTCGCATTTCTTATGCACGTTTATTTTTCATTTTTAATTTCTCTTGCATGAACTATACAACTTTCCCCTTACTGCATAATATCTACACTGAAACTTGCCAAAGAAATCAATGCGGAATTCCTTCATTACATAATGTATAATACTACAATCAGCGAGTACCTATTTTTTATCTATGTAAGAAGGTTTTTCTTAAAAAGCAACCAAAGACCCTTAAAGGAATGCAGGCGGTGAATAGAAGCAAGAAGAATTTTGCAACGGACATAAATTGAAACTGCCCTAAATTAATTTGCAAACTAAAATAATTTAGCTGATTAAATACTCTGTTGCAGTTTTCAAAATAAACAGCAGTATTCTCCTCCAATATATGTAATTATGGAAACATCTTAATATTGGAGATAATAACAGGATATAATGCACTGGTTCTCAAAAGACAGCAGTTTCTCTTATAAGATACCTTCGCACTTAGTTTTGAAAATTGTTTGTGGGACACATATTTTGAATAGTTATAATCTGAACCCGGATTCTAATGACACGTCTTTTAACTGTTGCATCATAGGTATTGCCAATTTGTGTATTAACTCTTTTTTGTGTCCCAGATCAATAATATGCATATTGATTAGACTAGTTTTGATCATTATATACCGCTTTCTATTTTACACATTCTTGTTGCGCAAAGGGAAGGGAATTTTTCCTCTAGTCAAGGATTATTTCCTAAATCCTAATTTCTCCAGAGTCTAAAAGTACGAATGATGTTGTGAATGTATGCGTGTGTGTGCCTATTTATGTGTGTGTGTGATCTAATGTATAAAACCCAAGATAAAAGCATTGTATATCTTGTATATCCGTTAAGAGCATTGTATATGTTCCAAAAAAACAAAGCCACCGATGTGATCATTTCAGTTAAAGGACAGTTAATAATAATAATAATAATAATAATAATAATAATAATAATAATAATAATAATAATAATAATAATAATAATAATAATAATAATAATAATAATAATAATAATAATAATAATAATAATAATAATAATAATAATAATAATAATAATAATAATAATAATAATAATAATAATAATAATAATAATAATAATAATAATAATAATAATAATAATAATAATAATAATAATAATAATAATAATAATAATAATAATAATAATAATAATAATAATAATAATAATAATAATAATAATAATAATAATAATAATAATAATAATAATAATAATAATAATAATAATAATAATAATAATAATAATAATAATAATAATAATAATAATAATAATAATAATAATAATAATCATAATAATAATAATAATCATAATCATAATCATAATCATAATAATCATAATAATCATAATAATAATAATCATAATAATAATAATAATAATAATAATAATAATAATAATAATAATAATAATAATAATAATAATAATAATAATAATAATAATAATAATAATAATAATAATAATAATAATAATAATAATAATAATAATAATAATAATAATAATAATAATAATAATAATAATAATAATAATAATAATAATAATAATAATAATAATAATAATAATAATAATAATAATAATAATAATAATAATAATAATAATAATAATAATAATAATAATAATAATAATAATAATAATAATAATAATAATAATAATAATAATAATAATAATAATAATAATAATAATAATAATAATAATAATAATAATAATAATAATAATAATAATAATAATAATAATAATAATAATAATAATAATAATAATAATAATAATAATAATAATAATAATAATAATAATTACTTTAGAGAACTTATTTGATTTTACGCTGGTATTTATTTTGTCATTTTTCTCTTTAATTTTGCATTTAAACAAGTATGAACTTTTTATATTGTTAATATTTTTCAGAAGGATAGATGTTGACCATCAGATATTGCATTAGTCACCGAAAAAATAAGAATAGATTTGTTCATTCTTTGCTCTTACTCTATTTGTATTAAATTCTATTTAACTGATAATCTGGAATGGGTGGAGCAGGTATCGTTACAGCTATGAACTAATACCCAAACCTAGGGATGAGACAGGCCATTTTTCTATGTTTCGCGTGTCCTTTTTTGGTGTCCTTTTGGCTTCCAAGAATTTTTTACTGTCTCAGAAATAAAAAAACTTAAATTGATTGTTTTTAAGCCAAAGCTCCAAAACAATTTCTCTGATTTTTTGTCTGATTCTTCAAATAAGGACACACATCAAATATATATATATATATATATATATATATATATATATATATATATATATATATATATATATATCAATGCATTTTATAAATTATTTTATCATTCTTATGTATATTATTTACTTTATCTACCACGTAAGTACATAAGGTAGTAGGTAAAGAAGATATTGTATTCCTCTAAAAGATTCGATGTATAGAGATGTATATAAATGTAAAATGCTCAAAAATATCTGAAACGATTAAATTTAAATATATGTTTATTATATTTGCATAACAAATAACATACATATTATTAACTTTCTGTGCATACCCTATGACTACGAAAAAAATATTGATCCTTTTGGAAAGATAGAGTCAGGTTGAAAAATTAAATGCCAAAGTTGCGATCTCCTGGCCTCCGTCCAGTTGCTCTTAACGATTGAGCTACCATGGTAAAGAGCAACCGGATGGAGACAGGGAGACCTGTGTTTCAAATCCCGACTTTGGCATTGAATTTTTTCAATTAATTTCCATTAATTGACCTAATAGTGTTTGGGGGATTTACGCGTTGTGAATCGCCATTAAGGTAGTTGTCTAATGAGTATAAGAGAACTTCAAGTGAAAAAGTAAGAATCAGTTGGAAAATTTAATGTCCTGTTGGCACGTTGCCATGATAGCTCAATGGTTAAGAGCAAACGGGACAGAGGTCGGAAGACACGTGGTTCAAATCCCGTCTATGGCATTGAAGTTTTCAGTCTGACTCTACGTTTCCAAACCTTGGCCTATACACAGCTAGAGTGAAAGAACAATTAATCTCCAATTTTGGTCCTGTTAAAACACTCAATTATCTAAAATAATTTATTTGTGGCGTTAACCATGACCGAGATATCCTTTTGTTACCGGTTTGAGTTTTCAAATACAATTTTTTTTTTTCGTGGTTGTGCATAGAACTTGGATTTTCGAATTATCACATAATGACCTGTTTTTTAAACAATTTGACCATGGTTGTATACTTCTTATGCTTACAATGAAAACTATAAATGTAAAATGAAAGTTTAACTCAAATAAATACTAAAAATAAGTAGAAAAATAAGTGTTTATAAGAATGGCCAGTAGAAGAATTAGTAGAGAAAGCCATATGAAGGAAACACACATGAGCTTCTTAATGTATGTATAATATATTTCTTTTCTTGTGATTAAATTTTAGAAATATACAAGAATTAAAAATTTGCACATTACATGGTTATTCTCATATAAACTATTTTGTTATTTTTGAGTTAGGTTTAGAGGGCTGAGAATCAGATTATGTTGAATGAAATATTTGGGTATAAAGTTTTCTTTGGGCTACTGTTTAAAATAGTATGAACCAATGTGAAAGTTTTGTCCACAGGATAATGTGAAAGAACAGTTGTCAAAAATATAAATCAGTCGTAATTCGTAGTAAATTACAAACACCCATAATAATACAATCCCTGGAATGATATGATATTTCAAATAAATGTGAGCGACTTGAAGATTTACGGAGACATATGAATCAGATGAGAAAGTTTAATGCTTCATGGCATCTGAATGAAGTTCGACTATTCCTGATTAAAGTCTCGAACTTTACAGAACTGGTACAATAGTCCAATGAATTAAATGGTCATAATATTAATTCCAATATTGAAATTGTGAGATGTGGGGTTCCACAGGGTTCTATCCTGGGACCACTGCTTTTTCTAGTATATATTAATGACCTTCCACTTAATATTCCCCATGCAGAAACTATTCTATATGCTGACGACACTAATATAATTATCAAAGGCTGCAATAATTCTGAATTGCAACATTATGCTAATACTGTGATGACAAATATGATGCATTGGCTAACTAATAATAAATTACTACTTAATATTAAAAAGACACAAAGTATGCATATTTCACTGTCAAATAGAAATGAAGCTAATATAGCTCCTGTAATCGCTTTTGGCAATGAGGTAATACAATATACCAATGAAACAAAATTTTGGGGGGTAATTATTGACAAATTTTTAACCTGGAAGCCGCATATTCAGTATATTACTGCAAAAATTAATAAAGCCCACTACATAATATCAGTGCTAAGGAAAATTTGTAATACACAAACATTAATGCTGATTTACTATTCATATGTGCAGTCTTATCTTGCATATGGTATCTTTATCTGGGGATCAGCTACCGAAATAAAAGATTTATTTGTAACACAAAAGAAAATAATAAGAAGAATGTTTAATCTAAGCAAAAGGACTCATTGTATGAAATATTTTAAGGAAAATAATATACTAACTCTGCCATGTCTGTATATCTTAGAAACCGTATGCTTTATAAACAACAGCATACAATATTTTCAAACAAATAACACTATTCATGAACATTATACTAGGAATGGTGCTAAATTACATATACTGGGATCAAGATCAAATAAAAAACTTAACTCAGTACTTCATAAAGGGGTTCACATGTATAACTTAATCTTAAAGAAAATCGAAAACAATGATAAGAAAAGATTCAGAAGAGATGTGAAATCATTTTTAATAAATCAGTGCTTCTATAGTACTCAAGAGTTCTTTGAATATTTTAGGTACCAGATTAAGTAGAGTAAATGATTACATAAGAATAATTTTATGATACTAATGATTGACAATTCATGTAAGTTTTCTGTATTTGTTGACATTGATACAATTTAATCTGATTATTGCATGTAGAATTAATTCTGTATTTTCTGAATTTCTAGTTTGTATTGTTTGTACTGTATCTTGAAAAAGCAAATATTCTGTACAGAAATTAAATGCTAAATAAATAAATAAATAAATAAATAAATAAATAAATAAATAAATAAATTTTTGTTCTTCTGTTTCTATGCTCATGTCACTGTGCAATAGTACATTTTTGTATCTGAAATATTAAAAAGTTAGGCACCTCCTGCTAAGCAATGAAACACATTTGCTTTCAAATAATTTTTTCTACAGCCATTTATTGTTTTATTGCTACTATAGTGCTACACTCTATATTATTATGAAATCTGATTTTTATATCTACTTCATGTCAATGGACATAAATATTTGCAGAAATGTTTACATTACTAATTCCGTTGTAGGTACAGGGATGGCAAAAACAACTGGGTCGTATTTAAATGTTTCAAATGGACCGTTATATGTTCTGAAAGTACACTCCAAGGTACCCTTAAATGAATAATAAATAAATAAAAAATAAAATAATAATAACCTTTCTTTTTCATTTTTATATTCTATACTATGCACTTACAGCAAGTAGAGAGAGAGGGAGAGAGTATTTTTATATTTGACTTAAACTTTCTTATTCATATTTCATTGAAAATACATGTGTTGAGGCCCCTTGGAGTCAGGATGAAATATACGTAAACAGCAAACTCAAGAACGAAAATTAGGTTAAATACCAAAACCCTCTAGTTAAAAATTATCGTTTACATGGAAACGTTTTCGAAAATGTTTATTTTCTCGAATGTGGTTCGAAAAATTTTGATTAAAATACTATATTGTCGCGGCAACGCACATAAAAGGTTCACGCGAAGCGTAAACGCGGCTTGTTTACACAAAGGAACTGATAAAGATAACAGTCGGATAGTGTATCACTGAGACAAGACTTACCGACACAGATAAGTGAGGCAAATGGAAATTTCTAGTGACTTCTTGACCGATAGAGATTATTCGGTTTCTGGTTTGTTTCAGAAATATCTAGCATTTATCCATGAGGTATTTAAGAAGGCGACGACTCGCCAAGAGTCAGTCGCGAGAGTTGTAAAACAAGAGGCGTAAGCAGAGAACAGCTGGAGAGTGTTGTTGTAACGAGAGCTGATGATGTAGTCAGAACTCTGTTTATTATTGTCATCGACCTTGGAAGAATGTGTTCTATATGTGATGTAATGTTGTTATGTGAGAATGAACAATGTATTTCTACGGAAATAAAGAACATTTAGAATTTCGGCAAATTGGATTTTTAATTCTACGAACCCACAAAGTCACAATGTTCAGGAAAAATGAAATTTGTGTCTTTAATTCTCTGCGAACAGACTTTTAACCCCTCATCATTCTGTATGACCGTTGCATAAGGTAAAACATGAGAGAGACAAAAGCTTATTCAGTCACATAAAAAGGTAGAGTTCATTAAATCACAGAATGTATGTCAGAAAGGTTTCTCTGGCATTAACCATACACGTTGTCATTCGTTTGAATTTTAACATATTGTAATAACAATGAGTATTGAACAGAATCCGGAAGCCTAACGACATGTGACAACAAAACAGGCACGTATTGAAATATTAGCGGAAAATATGAATTACGGCACTGCCAGTAATAAAAAGCCTTATACTTTTAGGTTGCCTTGCATTTGGGTAACAAAGCAATAGAACAACGCCAAGATGCTTATCAATCGGTGGCTTGATAGACCTGCTCGCAAGCGTTGCAAGAAGAAAGTCCACAAGAAAAGCAATTATTTTATAAAAAAAAAAAAAATTATTTTAATATTTATGTTGCTGTTAAAAGGTTATAGAAAATATGTAGTTATCAACCGTTTATTTATTTACTTTACCCCCCTCGTCACTGCAGAAACGAGTGAATTTTGTTTACTTTATCCCACTTGTTGCGCTAATAACCATCATTTTGATTTAAATTTCAAGTTTTCTTGTATCATTTCTCATTAGCAATGGCGTCTATTACAAGTATCTGTAGGATAAAATATCTTAAGCTAGTCGCTATGTGATGTCGTTGAAATTCCATTCTCTTTGCATAGCCAAAGATAACAAGTGAATAACGACTTGCCATTTGATAAAGATATAGGTAAGTAATGAAAAATTCAGTCAGTTAACAAACGATATCATTCTATTCGCAGAAGTGTATTTTACATGAAGTGAGATCTACATTTTGTTTGCGCAGTAAGGTTTAGTTTACCTCTTATGGTTCACCAGTTATGCAAATGTTCTCCAGAATGAAAAGGAAAGAGAAAATATTAGGGAAAGAATTATTTATAGTAATATTAGTAGGTTTAATTTTAATTATTTTTGTAATAGGTGTTGCTTTTTTACTTTAGGTTTGGTAAACGCTGTGCCAGCATCCGCGGTTATACAGAAAAATCAAATGAAATTAACTTAATGTCAATAAAATTATTTACTGCTTATAAAAATCTAAATTTCTTGAGGACACTCCCATAAAATTCAAGGTATGCACACATTTGTCATGAAAATATCTCGAAAATATGTATTTTAATTCACAATTACTGGCATATGCAGACGATATACATATAATCAGCAGAACAGAAAAGGACATGGTAAGGACATTTATAAACTTAGAGTAGGCAGCAACTAAGATGGGTCTAAAATAAATGAAGGGAAAACAAAGTATATGGTGACTAATGTCAAGAAGGAAATTAAAGAGCCAGAAAAATATATCCATATTCTTAACTATAAATTTGAAAGAGTGAATAGATTCACATACCTAGGGTCTCTTGTGAATGAAAATAATGACATGAAAGAGGAAATTGACCAAAGAATACGAAATACCAATGGGGCATATTTTAATCTAATAAAACACTTTAAATCAAAACTCTTAACATATAAAAAATTAGAATTTATAAAACAGTAATAAAATCGGCGGTGATGTATGGGTGTGAAACATGCGTCACTACAAAAGAGGATATGGAAAGACTGAACATTTTTGAAAGGAAGATACTCAGAAGAATTTATGACCCAATTAAGGAGAAAGGGGAATGGCGAAACAGATATAACGATGAATTATATAAAACATATAAAGACCCCAATATTGTAAAATCAATTAAAATAGCAAGGTTAAGATGGGCAGGGCATGTCCAAAGAATGGATGGAGAGGACATAATTAGGAGAGTATTGGAGTGTAAACTGTATGGTGCAAGGAGAGTAGGGAGACCAAACTTGAGATGGATGGATGGAGTATTGGAGGATGTGAAAAGGCTGGAAATAAAAAATTGGTGGATGGTAGCCAGAAGAAGGAATGTCTGTAGGAGGATCCTGAGGGAAGCCGAGGCCCACTCTGGGCTGTAGTGCTAGAAATGATGACGATGATGATGATGATGATGATGATGATGATGATGATGCATTTTAATTAAAATCGTTAGAGCTATTTTTGAGAAAAGCTAAATCATTAAAAACTTTGAAAGGTAGAGTCAGACTGAAAAATTCAATGCCATAGCCGGGATTTGAACCACGGATCTTCTGGTTGCCGTCCAGCCGATCTAACCCTTGAGCTACTATGGCCAACATGCCGACATGACACTAAATTCTCTAACTGGCTCGTGTTTTTCCCGGTAAACCACTTAGGAGTTCTCATAAACACACGAGAAGACAACTACCTTAATGGTGACTTACAACATGTAAGTACTTTAAGGCCCGGGCTTTATAGTTAGGGTTAGAGTCAAGGGTTAGAGCGACTGGACGGCAACCAGAAGATCCGTGGTTCAAAAACCGGCTATGGCATTGAATTTTTCACTCTGACTCTACCTTTCCATAATTTAGCCTACACACGGCCAGTGTGAAAGAACAGTTAATTTCCATTAAAAACTTTTTTACCAAAGGAAGTTTGCATCTCTGGGGATTTTCTTGACAAACTTTCTGTCACATCCACATGACTTGAAACTTAAATTTAAAGGTATTTGTCAGATCCTTCGCTATTGAGTTATGCTGTTCATATGCACACTTACACAAACACAAGGGTGTTTTTATTATATATTTTTATTCAGAGGTGCCAATAAGTGTATTTCGGGTGCAAAGTCAACATCGAATCTTTGAATGAAACGCAATGTCTTCTTTATCTAGTGGTATTGTAAGTAAAATTGAATTCCTGGTAGTCCGATGTGACACTACCAAATAAAACACAAGAATATGGTACAATATACCAATGTGAATTTAACCGTAAATGGTGCTGCTCATTCAATAGATCTATTTATTTGGAATGAAAATAATACTGGACGACTAGATCTTATTCTTTCGCATAAGATGAAAATGAATATAATATCGGCAATATTGATGATAAAATATTTCATGAGGTGTAGGCATTAGGATAATCAGGGTATCGTCGTGGTATACCTTTCTTCCCAAAGTAAATTTATTAGACTCGGGAAGTAGATATAATTTAAACATTTAATTCGCAAGAACCATAGTGCATAAAATTCCTTCATAAAAGTGTGGCAACGGCTAAAAGAAATTACGTACTTAAACCAAAACATAGAAGACCGTAGCTTCACATGTATGTTACGTAGTTTAAGAAGAGAGCAAACAGGGACTGCCGGAACAAACAAGGTCGTTTGACATGAAGCTGATAATCTATAAAGAGAACAACGTTATCTTTGTCACAAAATGCACACAAAGATAAACCTAAATGAAGAAAATATATGGAAGCCAACTGCACGCCAACTGCTCACT
This sequence comes from Mantis religiosa, assembly GCA_030765055.1. NCBI lineage: Eukaryota > Metazoa > Arthropoda > Insecta > Mantodea > Mantidae > Mantis > Mantis religiosa. Next base: position 79,785,150 of record CM060953.1, read on the forward strand.
TACGTCAGTAACTCGAAGATTAAACTGGTAGTATGTTAAGTATGCTCCACTGTAAAAGGTACGCATTCCTTTGCCTTTTTGTTTATTTCTCATGCTTCAAATATTAGCGAAGAGCTGTTTGTAAACATACCGAAGACAAAACCGCGCTAAACCAAACTAAGGGGACAGGTACTTTCACAATGAGAATTACCCTCCCCCCCAGAGATAATCGACGGTATGCATTTGAGGCAGCGAAAAAATAATAGTGTTCCAAATGCAAGCAATGATATTTAATAAAATCTAATAATGTGTGCAGAATTAAAATATGCGTTAAACTATATAAATACGCCCGCCCCAATTCAATGCCTTATTCCTTATTTAATTTTGTACTGTCTTGCAAAATCATTAACTGAATATTTGTCATATATTAATTTATTGCATCTATAGGATATATTATACAAGTGGACAAACCTCTATTATCCACTCGTAGAACTTAAAACGCTCCCCTTCGGGTCGCCTTTTATATTGTTCTATTCTCTGTTTATCCAATTGTATAATAAATTACTATCATTGTGTTTAAAGTGAGTCTTTTATAGATATTCCTTGTTATTTGTCTGATTTTTTCATTATTAATATCTGTTGGAAATAATCATTTCTTCCACACTAGCCGTGTGTAGGCTAAGGTTTGAATGAGTAGAGCCAGACTGAAAAATTCAATGCTATAGCCGGAGTAGTAGGGGAATACGGGAGCTGGCACAGGAATGCTTGTTTTAAAGACCGTTCAATGCATTTTAAATGGGAGAAAAAATTGTTCCAAAAACCTATGACAGATTTTGGAACAGTCGTATCGTTGTTTTTGAAAACAGCCTATACGAGAGGAAGGCAGCACAGCGATGCGCAGATGCCTGAAACATTGTTTCAGAATCCCTTGGGCGGATTTTGGAACCGTCGAATCGTTGTTGCTGTTTTTTTTTTTGGAGTAGAAAAAAAAAACCTATGCTAGAGTAGGCGGGACGATATGTTTTTTCGGGGGGATCGGAAAGTTTGGAAATGTGAATGAAGAGAATTGTGCTAATCTGTATGAAAATCATTGCAATGCTGGAGTGTGTAAATCGGTTTATGTGGGTAAGGAATGACATAAATATGTTAAAAAAATAAGAATTATCATCATCTCTTAGGAAGTCGTATGCCTGTGTGTATGATCATGAGAGATGGCAGTTGAAAGGATATGCTTCATGTACAATCCTCGCTTTGAAAAAGAAAAAAAAACTAAGATCGCCCTCCCCCCACAAACTGTCGTTCCCCGGTGCAAGAATCAACATGTTCAAATCATTGTCCCATTCCATCCAGATTGCTCGTATAGCTTATGAGCAATACGTGACCGAAAAAAGGTCAACAAAAAGGAGGTCATCAAGTTATACACGTGTACAGAGAACGTCCTCCTCCCCACCATCCCTACCTTGATGCAAGACTGAACATGTTTAAATCGTCTCCTATCCAGCCACGTCTGATGGGTGAGAGTATGATCGAATTGTGTGCACAGTTACTTGTGAGCCGTCAAGATGAACAGTGAAATAATCAAAAGTGCTATCGAGAGCGACAATGCATGCTGGGTGAATCTTGCCGATTACGAGAAGATGAAGCAACACTGTCTGGAAAAGCACGAGGAACATTGTAATGGTGATACGCATAGCATCATCTGCAAGGAACCTTCACAACATGATCAAATGACCACATTCTTTCGTTGTGGAGAATACTGCGATGTGTACCATAAGTTAAAGGGGTAAGTAAGATAATGCAAAAAATATATTTTTGACTGATATTACTATATGAGGTATCAGAACTAAAACAATACAAACTGTGTAATTGCAGAATGTATGAAGGTGAGGATGTGCCACCCTATCAGGATGTGGATCGTTCGAAGCCTGTGCCTGAAAGAACCGTGCAGCCCATGGACGAGAAAGAATGTGTAGAAGAAGAAGAAGAAGAAGAAGGCAGGTTAGTACAAATAAACAAGACAGACATAGTGGCAAAAGAGCAAGCTATGTTTTATTTTTCATTTTTAATCGTCTGTACATTTGTCTCCAGGTCCGATAAGAAGCCTGATAAGAAGAGGAGCAAACCGAAGATCGTCAGCAAGAAGAAGGTGAACGACGCTGCTCTGGATAATATTATAGTACTTATCTTCGATGCCATTCCAGAAAAGCCCTTGAAAGATGAATCCAAATAGCGTGTATATGCTTGACAACATCTCCATCAGTGTGAACTGTCATGTGAATGTAGGGCTCCACTACGAACTCCCCACCCTATACATCATAGCAGCTGACGAGACATTCGTATACATAACAAAAGAAGACTGGGTGATAATACTTGAAAATATGTCAGTGATTGAAACATATCTTAGACACGGTAAGCTCCCAAGTGTTTCATACAGTGAAAATATAATATATGGTTATAATATAATATTGCATATGAATAAAATCAGTGAAATAGTTTTGAGAAACACTTGTCTAAACGAAAATATTATAAATCTAGACATAGCTGCAATAGTTGGACTCAAGAGACTAATTCCATACATTGAAAGACATTTATTTCAATTGCATGAAGCTCATAAATCAGGCTGTTCATATGACATTTCAGGTAGGAGTATCAGGAAAAAGGTTAAGGAGATGTATGCTAAAATCAATAAAAAAATCATATAATTGGTAATGTATTTTTTATTGACAGTCAAAGAAAGAAAATAAAACATTTTTCCTATATGATAGATTGAACAACATGAGTTAGAGGTTTGTAAGTGAACAATTTGTCATGAATAATTAAACAAAAAAATGATGTTTGTGGAGGAAAGTTTGCTGATGCTTGAACTTCTAGTCTGATGTTAACTGCTCCAGTAACTGTCTCCTCAGCTTGGTGAGAGCAGTCAATAACAAATAGCGGTGCATATTTCAGAAAGTCACTTCTCTTCAAAAGGGGATAATTCTCCTTACCGTAGTAAGAGTATTGAAATTTAGAATACTGATCATATAGAGAAGCAAACTTTGAATTTGTGAAATCCAAATTCATGTCATGATAGGGATAACATTCACTGTTGAGATAAAGTTTCAGGTTTGTGATATTACAATGATCAAAGAGAGAGCTATCTTTAGCGAGGTAATTTAATCTGTCGATTTGTGCACCAATTATGACAAATCGAGGTTTCTCAAGCTTTGTTGTTGTTGCAACGTTCCAAGTGAAAGCTTTAGTCTGTGGTACTGCAGGTTGAGTATGAAGGTCCATCGTTCGAAAGGCCACGTGTAGAGGCTGATCCGACTTGACGAGTTTAAGTTTCTCCACTCTCTCGGCATCGGAAAGTCGCAGCACTGGCATCCTCCATTCGATCCTGGTTAGTTTAATAACAGTCGGTTCATTGCCCACTATACAATTATTAGAATTTTTCGATCTAATGAGAACAAGTTCAAACTTGCTATTAAGTATGACTTCCCTGTGATCATCGGCAAAACCCAAGAGCATCGAAAGAGGGACGATAGCGTTGAAGATACCATTCGATGCGTTCACGATGTCAACATCGTCTCCAGGATGGGTCCATCCTGCGTTCTGCAAACGATTGGAATCCAGAATGTTGAGAGCTGCATAGTTGCGCATGGTTGAAGAAATGCCAGGATTTCTAGTTCTATCAATAGTAGTACCATTCATATCCAATCGAATTTCATCAAACAGAAACGCCATGGCATTGTTGCTCAGCTTTGAAGAAGAGGGTCCTCCTTCAGGCTTAGCAAGAGTTCCCTCTATGTACAAATAACTTCTGCTAGGAAGCGTGTACAAATCTTCAGCTTGGCAAGGTATTCTAATTTCATCATTCGCTTCAAGGGCTGATGTGTTGTAAGGTAAGAATATGTGTTCCTCCTCTTTACTAATCTTATCGTCAAATGCTGGAACTCCCGTCACATCTAAAACATCCATTACAGAACCTTGAAGCCTAACCTCTCGAGGAACTTCCGATTAGATGATGTTAGCAGTTTGCGTGCTGAAGAGCGAGTAGGCTTCATCCTCGAGATAAGCTTTTTATTATAGCAAGATCTCTTAAAATTTAGTCCCATTCCGTCTTATGTGTAGTCTCACGGTAATAGTCTCGTTTCTAAAGTCGAGGGTATCACCGTTCTGATCTACCACTCGAATGTTGAGATGATCAATGAGATTTGTATCAATGATTGGTAGATATATAGGATTGGATGGTTCCTGCGAGATGTGGTAGCCTGGGGGGACAGATGGGAAGAATTCGTAAAGAGAGTGACCGCTTTTGCCGTCGATGAAGGAACCGCTTGCAAGGCTACACTCGATGCGTATTATGCTAACCTTAAAGATGTTCACCAGTTCATCAGACTCTGTCAGAATATGAGGCTCCACCATTCGTCCCCCGGTGAAACCGAGAATAGAACCGATCGACTTCTCTTGAGTAAAATCGATAGCGTAAGGGCATCGAATCTCTGCTTTCATAGTGTTATTGTTGGGGCGTAGAATGAAGTCATCGCCGACCTCCAGCCTTTCCTTGAGTAAACTGTTTATATCATCTAGTTCGTACGTGCCAGGCGGAATCACTATGGTCTCCAGCCTTCCATCGCGAACGAAATGAAAACGGTTATTACTCTGATCAATATTTGGTATCGAGTAAAATGTCTCAAAATTCAAAAGAGCAATCTCATAAACACCATCAGGATCTAGATGGAGTGGCGGATTTAGAAAAGTAGAGAGGCTGGAATCAGAACCGCTCACAGTGATAGTATAACTCATTTTGACCATGCAAACACTGTAGCTAAAGCGTTTTATGAGAGAAACTGCAAGCACAAGTGACCACAAATTACAGAATCGAAATCTTGATACCTTTGTCTGTTATACATGATTCTGACTCCTGCGAGATATGACTCAATCTCCGCCGGAGGCTTCAGGTTGCCGAAACTATCAAAATAAAATGCTAAATTTCCATCCTTGCGTATGGCAACCCAGTGAGTTCCGGGATTATACGAAGTGTCCAAGTTAATGACAATCCTCTCTGTATGTCTAGGTATAGCAGGTAGTTTATCTAGCATGTACACGCCTCTAAAGTTGGGAATACGTAGACGTTTAGCATAGGCTTCAATCTCTGCTCCGCTTAACGCTTTTTCCGGGATATGTACAGGCCTCGCCCCGAGTTTTTTGGACGCAAATAGAGTCCTTTACCCATCCTCTTCTTCTTCTTCAGTTGCCTGCGTCCGTGCTTAAGACCTCTACCTTTTACTGAAGCCTCCATCTGCTGATGGTGACGAATCATCTCGTTCAGCTGCTTATCTGCAGCGCGTTTCTTATTCACAGATGTAGCGATCTGAGCAGCACCCCCGGCCAGGCTACCCGCTGCACCCAAGGCAGCCAGCAGTGGGATTAAGGGTAAAAACCCTCCCCTAGCGGCTGGCGGCAGTGTCCTCTTTTGACGCTTACGCAAACCTGCACCTAAGGCTAGCTTTCCCTTCATGATGGCGGTTACAAATCGAGCAGCAAGCTTTTCGCCCAAAGAAGCGTCAGCGGAATGTGCGCGCTTCCAAGCTTTCTCTATAAGAACCTTATCAGCCGAATGTCTCGAACCGGTGTCCCGATGTGTAGCGTAGGCCAAGTCGTGCTCGCGGCAGGCGGTGTCCAGTCCGTTAAGGGGTTCGACGCCTTGTTGTAAACGCTTTTGTAGTTTTGTTCCAGGACCGCAGAATCTGTACCCTGGCAAATGAGCCTCAAAAGGAAGAGAGTTAATTAATGAATTAATTATTCCAGAACCTTTTTTGCTAGACTTCCGAACTCGTCCAGAGTTCATCGTATACTATGAAATAAAAATCAATAGATATGGCTTATAACCTTAGTTGCAAGATGGAAGTAGTGAAGCAAAAGTGTTCGCTGCCTATACAAGTCCTGGATTTTGACGATGACATCCGCGTCGGAAGACATGGATCTCTCTTCCCGAGCAACGTCAGAGCTCTCATACTGGGAAGCTCCAATGCCGGGAAGACGAACGTACTACTCAATCTGTTAATCCACGAGAATGGTCTAAGGTTTGAAAATCTCTACATTTACTCGAAATCGTTACATCAATCGAAATATCAATATCTGCTCAAAGTACTGAAAACCATACCCGATATAGGAGTATATACTTTTGAGGACGGCGAAAAAGTGCTCCCGACCTCTGACGCTAAGGAAAATTCGATATTTGTATTCGATGATGTCATCAATGAGAAACAGGGCAAGATAGCATCGTATTACAGCATGGGTAGACATCGTAACGTCGATGCAGTATACCTGGCACAGTCATATGCAGAAGTACCCAAACACTTAATTAGGGATAATGCAAATATGATAGTACTCTTCAGACAGGACAATCTCAACTTAAAGCATATATATGATGATTACGTAAATACTGATATGAATTATACAGAATTTAAAGAGCTGTGTAAGCAAGTGTGGGAGAGTAATCAGGGATCGAACACGAGACCTTTCGTTGTTATAGTACCTGAATTTCCTTTGAATGAAGGACGATACCGACACGGTTTTGACGTCTTTATCAGAGTGAATAAATAAGCATCATCATTCATTCCAGCTATGAGTATCGATAGATTCGGATCTAGGAGAATCATACCCTCTAGGGGTGTGCTTAACCGCTATATCATAAGTCGAGATGGCTCGGGAAACTATCAGTTCAGTAAGAAACGATTGTGCAACATCCAGGATCCTGAAGAAGCCGCTGATGCAACGACTAAACACTATGTGGATACGCTTACGGCTGTCATTGAAACTCGGATGCAAACTTTCGCCGAAAAGACTTCATATCAGCACATGGGTGACTTTGAAGCTATGCTTAGGAACCATGTGCAAACCTCACTCGATGCACAATATGAAAACCTAATGCAATTTCTAAGTAAATATGCATTCAAACGTGATGCCGAAAACAATGTTATTCTGGACACGATAAGAATGAAGGTACTACTGCCTCCAATTGACGACGACGATGTTCCAAATAAAAAATACATGCTAGATTATATACATGCAAGAACGCCCATTCAGGATTCGAACGGTAATGTTTCTTTTCAAAAGAAACGAATCAGGGAGGTAGCCGATCCTGTGGACGATAGCGACGCAGCAACCAAAAAATTTGTTAAACAATTTGTTGTAAAGAAACAAAATGAATCACAGCCTGCATTAAACAGAGCTCTATCTTCCATGGTTAATGATATTGCTTCGGCAGTAGACAAAAATATCGAGCCTCTAGTAAATCGTCAGTCCTCCCTGGATAAATACATAACCTCAACAATGGATAGTGTCAGTGTGCTTAAATCGCAAGTGAATGTTATAAATGCTATTTTAGACCAAATGAGGGGACAGCTCATTATTAAACTGCAAACGAAACCATACAGAGGAAGTTCGCAAAGATACACCTTAACATCAGGACTTGAATACTACAAGTCTTCTGTAAATGGAGAGGTGATCGACTGCAGTATGATATCTCCACCCCATCCCTATACGAGATCAGATACGATTTTTTCAATAAACGATGAAATTATTGAAAGTTATCCAGCACCCATTCAGATAGGTGATAAATTAACCTTCACCGCTCCACCCAATCGTACAAAAGATGGGCATATTCTAAGTATTGAGCTGAAAATTTCCTATAAATTGACATCACATATTTAAATATTCATTCAATATAAAGATGGATGCTGAAGGTATCAGACTCAAACAATCCATCGCCCGACACAGTAAGGCAATAAGGGAAAAGTTACGTTCCCTAAAGGGTCTCAAGTTCGAAACTCAACGTATAATGTCCGAGGTGCTACAGCCTGTAACCGATCCTCTAAATAATATAATCAAGAATCAGGAGAAGCAAAATCCTAAAGAAGAAGAAGAAGAAGAAGAAGAAAATGATGATGATTATGACGATGACGATCTCTCAAAGTATTTGCAGAAGGTTCGTACAGCTAGCGCTAGCGATATGGATGCCACCTATGGTGTACGCTATGAAGATGCTGATTATAAGTTAGGTAATAAAAGAATCATATTTGTAGACGACACTATTCAAATAGGAGAAGAGACCTATAAGGCTAGCCCCGGGCTGTACGAGTTGTTATTCAAGCGAGTACCTCGAAGTTCAGCGTATACTGAAGATGATCTGGATACATATTCAGAGATTTTGAAAAAAACTCTAGTTCACAGACAGGGATACAACAGAAGCGGTCGACTGAGGTCGAGCAAGGGATATAAATATAAAAATATAATACGAGGTCTAATTGCTAGTAGGACTGGATCGGGTCTCAAATGGAAGGAACACGTGCCCGATAGGGGTCTGGATTATGTGTACTGGTCTGACCCTAACATTCTGGTCAATAGACTCAAATTACTTATCGCATCGCAGCAGGCTGGAAATTTAAATCATTCATCTGAAATTCAAGAGATTGTCACGGAATTGAAAACCACAAAAGTAATAGCATGATCAGACGAAACATCGCTGGCGAGTTACATTCCCCTGCCAGACGGAGGTTCCTTCGCAGAAAAATAATTAGTAAAGGTGTTAATGACTTATTGCAAATAGATCTTATAGAAATGATTCCATATGCAAAAGAAAATAGGAACTATAAGTACATTCTTATTGCCATTAATTTTTATTCAAAAATGGCTTATGCAAGACCTCTGAAGGACAAGAGTGGGATTAATGTTACAAAAGCAATGAGTAATATATTAGCTCAATTGGATTCGGCACCAAAGAATATCCAATCGGATAATGGCAAAGAATTTTACAATAGACACTTCAGGCAATTAATGGCTAAACATAGAATTAATCATTATAGTACATTCAGCGTCATAAAGGCTGCTGCTGTCGAGCGTTTAATACGAACACTTAAAGGTATGATGCATAGAGAATTTTTGGCTAGAGGTTCTCATAAATGGCTTGATCTCCTACCGGAAATCATAAATACCTACAACAATACTTACCACTCGACGATCAGAATGCGACCTGTCGACGTCAGCAACAATGATCTGCTCCTCACCGTGTATCGTCGTGACAATTTCGGTAAAGAGAAGCGGAATGCCAAGAAATTCAACATCGGAGATTATGTCAGAATATCTAGACATAAGGGCTTACTGGAGAAAGGGTACACACCGAATTGGAGCACTGAAATATTTCGTATTATTAGGATAAGGAATACAATTCCGGTTACTTATGTTCTTCAGGACAGTGATGGAGTGGAAATACAGGGAGGAGTTTATGGTCATGAATTATTAAAAACTCAGTACCCTGATACCTATCTGATTGAAAAAGTCGTGCGCCGACGTGGGAATAAGTTACTTGTTAAGTGGTTAGGTTTTCCTAAAGCTGAGTGGATAGAACACGATGCTGTAGTGTAGCTGCAATAAAAAAAAAGCTGTGAAAAAAATGAAGGATTTCGGGATGTGTTTGTATATTTGATCTTTGGGATGAAATAAAAAGAAACGTTATTCAAATAAACCTCAGTTTTATTATTTTTGTTACCCCCCCCCCACATTCCCAACCATCATGTTATTTTTATCCATATTCCCATCCACCATCGATCACATCGTGAAATATTAATTACAATCACCATGTATTGATATACATCCCTCAGCCACATAAAAACATTAATCTAATGTATACAAACGAAAGTACTTATAAATGTTTTTTTGAGTATCAAATTCAGACATGTAAGAGCCCCATATTAGGCAGAGACTTTTAACTATGGGGAACACAGCTTCTCAGTGTTCAAAACTGTTTCACTTTTAGCATGGCATCAAATCTTTGCATCAATGGCATCAAATTTTATCCATATTCCCATCCAACATCAATCACATCGTGAAATATTAATTACAATCATCATGTATTGCTATACATCCCACAGCCACATAAAAAACATTAATCTAAAGTTTTATACTGTTACAAGATATAATGTATATAAACGAAAGTACTTATAAATGTTTTTTTGAGTATAAAATTCCGACATGTAAGAGCCCTTATTAGGCAGAGACTTTTAACTATGGGGAACACGGCTTCTCAGTGTTCAAAACTGTTTTCACTTTTAGCATGGCATCAAATCTTGAAAACATAACTATGACATGCAGCATCCATGCGTTAAATGTGAAAAGAACAGAGAAAATATTTCTTTCTTTATTTTAAATCCACCCTCCCCTCTAGCATCTTTTGTTTGATGCATAAAAAGCTACACTTATTTAAGTTTTTTTACAAAAAATTCAATTTTTCACTGAATGTGCACAATTTTTTTTTACAAATTCACACAGGCTCACACATACAGGTACATTACAATATCTCAGTCATGAGCAGATGAAAAAGGATTTTAATAAAGTTAAATGAAATTGTTTAAGCATGTAACACACATTTATTCCCCTGACTATGTCGGCATCTTTCACTTAAGAGTAAATATTTCCCTCTCTCCCCTCAACATGACAATGTATATTTAAGCTGCACAAAAATTTCAATGGTTATAAACATTTTTTCAAAAATAATCTCCCTTTTAATTTCAATGGTTATAAACATTTTTTCAAAAATAATCCCCCCTTTTTTTACATTAAATATCTTGTTTCTTTTATTTCTTTTTTTAACTTAATACTCTCAGTCATGCTCAGAGGAAAAGGTATTTGTGTCAATTGAATAATGATTCCAAGCTAAAGTGGAATGAGATTGTTTGAGCATATAACGCTTCGTGTCTAAGCCTCTCAGAGCCACTTTATTCATTTCTACCGTGTGAACGTCATGTTTATAACTCCTGAAAGACACTTGTTTAGAGAAATGTGTTGCATTCATGTCGTGCAGGCATGACAAATAATCTTCAAATGTGATTGAGCGCATTCCCATTTTTGAAATTCCTTTTGATTTTTTAACAAGCTGACCGTCATAACGAAAAGCATACAATTTAGACCGTAATCCTGCATATTCAGTCATGACTCTACCGGAGAGTTCATCCTTAAAAAGTCCGGGCACTTTTTTGTTTACCAAAGGTATTGCATATACGTTATCCGACGGGTAATTTGATGTATCAAAATACTGTATGTGAGTTTTGATAAATTCATAGATATCAGTACTTGTTTCAAAAAGAAATGCATCTGTGTCCATATAATTCAAAGTTAAATCATTTAAGTTCTTTTTCAGAACGTTATAATAAAAGTCATACATGATAAATTTGGATAAGTCAAGAATCGCCTGACCGATGTATATAGGCTTACACATATGAATTTCCTCTCTTAATAACTCGATTCCGACAAGATTTTCATCAAAAATTATATAACGTTGAAATGTTTGGCGCGATATGAGCTTTCTCGCCTGTTTCCAGCTCGTAACGAGCTTGAAGTCCTTATAAGAACGGACATTCTCCATAAATTTTCCATAAACACAATTGCTCATTTTTTTCCATAGATTCTGACCAAATTTAGACTTTTCCTCGGCTCGTTTTTTAGCATTTAGATCAATATACTTTTTCAACCAATGTGATTGCTTATAAGCTACCGCTCTATGTATGCATTTCAATTTCAAACCCCACTGTATGCACTGTTGCAGATTGCGGTAATGTATAATGTATTTCTCTTTATCCGACAGTGTAGCTAGCAACTTTTTATGTTTATCATTGGGAGGAATCTCACTCCTCGGACATAGTGGTAGATCGTTATGTGCATCGTGAATTTCTTTAGGATATTCCAGATCGACCTCTAATACATATCCTATTTCAGCGTCTTCCGGTATTTTTAAGAAATCGATCTCGTTAATTTCTACCTCAGTTAACCATTTAAGTTCGCCATAAGGGATATTTTCATGCCCCATCACAGAACCATAAAGCGAATTACAATCTGTATAAAATAAGTATTTAGACGGTAAAGACTCATTATAATTAGTCATATACTTGTTATTTGCCTTGGAGTAACGTTTAGACACTGTACATAATCCCCCCCTTATGCCAGATTCGAAAAATTCCATCATCTCTCTATCGGTAATTAGCGATATTTGAATGCCTGTCGTCTTAAGCATCGCATCGAATGCCAATCCTGGTATGGTATAATATTGACAAGGGTCCAGCTCGTATAAATTTAGACATAACGCTCTGAATTGTTGAAAAATGTCTGCGAGCAATAACGTGTCAGTTTTAAGATATAAATCACTATATTCTCCTAAAGTTTGGATATTGAATGTTCTCCATACTGTTTGAGCGTGCAAGTAATCTTCATGACTTATGTCGTCAAAGAATATTTCATCCGGTAATGCATTTTCATCCAATTTCTCTATACAATCTAGATAAGTGTATGGAAAAATACCCTTCCGCGTCATCAACTCTCGATGTATAGGATTTTTGTATTCTTCATTAATAATTTTAAAGTTCTCGGGGTTTAGCATGTCAGCTAAGCTGCTCAATTTATCATCTAAGAATCTATAACTGTCAAGAAATCTGAAATATATGGTTTTCCCACCTGAGGTATATCTCTTACTGAACGAAAGATAGTTCTCAGATGTCTGCGAGATGCATGTTATAGGCTCTTGATCGTAAGCTAGATTTTTTACAAGAAAATGAGCATCATAATTTGATAGACAATGAAAAATAATTGGAATGAAGTTTGGTAGTTTTCTGTTCAAGTTACAAGAATTGTGAGCTGCCCCTAAATATTTACCCGAAATGTGACAGTGATCTCTGACTTTTGTCACATTAGTCTCAAAGTCATGTTTACATAGGTAACACTGATTTGCATTTTGAAAATTGGTTTCATCCTCATCGGACATATTCAGTTCTTTTTTATGTGAATATACCTCCATGACATCATCGGCAATTACAGTAAGTTCCTTGAAAAAATCTTGAATCGCATTGGGGCCTCTAAAAATTTTGAATTTTGATAAGGAATCATCATAGTCGCATACTAATTTTAGCGATATTGAAATCGCTTCATGTCTCTGCAGCGTTCTTGTCCAACTACTGTCATCAGATGGCTGACATGAGTGAACCTTTTTAAGTATCGATTCGATATCAGCGTAAATGACGAATGGAACCGCTGTACACTTGGAATATGCATTGAATTCAATTTTATCATTTACACCTATTTCAGGCATAGTTAAAACTTGAGATTTCTCGCATTTAAGTTTATGTTTGGCTAAATTTGTCTCATTTGAAAAATTCCTCAAACAGCTTTCACATATACACATCTTACGTTTGCTTTTATTTATCTGTTTAGACAACAGTCGGGATATATCATTTATTAAACAATAGTGTGATTTGCTATCATTGCCTATTCTTAACAGGTTTACATGATGTTTTTTTATTTCTCTGGTATGATAGAGCAAAGTTATTGAATGGTCGTCTAGGCCGTATACTGTAATAGATATATTTTGATTCTGCTTTTCGAATTTTTCAATATCATCAAGAGATACAGGAAATGTTATTCCGCTGAAATCGAATTCTTTAAACATGTTATACTTAGAGTAAGATCTAACTCTATGTTTATTAGTCTTAGCAGGATATTTAGATGCAAGCAGACAATAGCCGAAACATTTGTTATCTTCATTTTTTATATTAGTTACCGCCTTTTTGTTCTTTATGTATTCCGGAAGCTTTGTATAACATCCTGCATTTAAAGGATCATATTGACAGGCATTTAGCACTAACGAGCTTATCTGATATAGAGATTTGGAACTACTTTTTGATTCGAATGTATCGATACTTGAAAGAATAGGTTCTTTAAGTTTACTCTCATACCATTCAGTAGTATCTGTACTCTTTAATATAGCTTCCATTTTGCTATGAAAATTAAATGATTCAATTTTTTCATCACAGGAGTCTGTATTATATACTGGCATACTAACGTACCACAAAATTTTATTCCCGAAGTGTATCGTGCCAGATTATTCCTAATTTCATTGGTAACTAGAGCCTTACATTCATTCAAAAATAACTCGGGATCTATCATATTCAATGTATTGTTTATCTGACTTGTGTAAATGCGATTTTTAAATGCTGATTCTATAATGTTACATGTCAAATCCTTTTTTCTCTGCTCACTCACCGATTCCATTTTAGATATCTTTGCAGAGGTCCCATCGGTTTCCAAGGATTTTCTCTTCGTTCCAGATATAACAGGAGCCTGCGTAACACTGTCTGAAATAATACAAATCTTATTAGTATATTCCGACCTTACTAGCCGCTATAATCTGAAAAGAAAAGCGTGTTATGCATTAACATGTCTTTTTTTATTTTTAAGCCGGAATATATATGATATGCATGCATTATGACCTTTTTCTAAACACATTTATTATCCTGCCTAACAGGTAAAGAGAAGCGAATTATGCAGTAAAATGTCTTGTTTCTTATGCATGAAATATATATAAGGTATGCATGCATTATAACTTTTTAATAATTTTTTATGGTAAGATAAATTTTGTAAAGTTAATATTATACTTCACACATTATATATGCTGTATGTTTTATCAAATACATATAAGAAAAACATTCTAATGTTTTAACAACAATAACATCAACAACAATAATAACCAATATTAATTATAAATCTCAATGGAAAGTTTTTCTACGATTGTGCTCATGACAGACATCAAAATTTAAACATGTTTATATGTAATGTTGATTATGACTTCTATTTTTTCTAACTGTATGTGTTTTTTTAAGTACAAAATTATTGTTTTTATATACTATGTATTAAGATGATTTATATAAGACTGAATGAAAGCAAGATACTTTTATTTTTTAAAAAAAGTAATAATGCGAAAAAAGATAACGTTACTTTTTAAAAAAACAATAAATAAGTAGATTTATAATTTATGTCTTACCTTGGCAGTCTGATGGTACTGCTGCGACGCTGTGTGAAACTCCTCCGTCTGACTTTACTGAGATGTCTGAAATAATAAAATGCATTATTAGAAATTTTTGAACAATGGTTTTTACAGGTGTTGTATATAAAATGCTTCTTTTTATAACACATACCTTTGCTTGTAAAAAAGTAATCCTGTGCCTCTTGTATCCCGTGGATAGGGCCTCTTGCCCCATATAGACCAATTGAACACCTCCCTCATTTATTGTCTTCTTCTGAACATCAGTCATATTCTTAAAGCGTTCCGGTAGAAATATTTGGAATTCGTCTAGCTCTAAGACGATTCTGTCTCCATATTTGGTCGCTACTGTTTTCAGTGACTTGATTTGAAATGGCGTATTTTGATCCACTTCCCTCAGCTTTCTTGTTGGAAGAATCTTACATCCTCCCGCCAATTCATTTAATTCTTGCATGAGTTGATCTGTAACATAACGATTTAAAACAAACTCTTTTAGTCTAGAATATATTTATGTACAGTCCAATTTACAGATATTAAGAACATATTTTTGAAGACTTCGAATACTGATATATGTGGTTAAACATGACTCCCGTTCAAAAAAACGAGATAAAGAGTTTCAATTATTAACACTTTTTTTTCACGAAACACATGCATGAATAAGCTAATATAGAAGGGAAACAGAACGTATATGTTTTTTAAAAAAGCACGCTATTATAATATTGAAAAAAGATGATATCCGTACAAAATGATTATACTTCTCAAACACATAACATATTCAAGTACTTACCAGCCATTGCTCGTTCCTTCCGTGTATATCTGCGGTCACAGTTGAATTAGATGTTTCATTTCAGTCGAGGCTTCTTTTATATTATCAGGAAAGACACACACGCAGATCAGATTTACAGGATTTAACAAGTTAAAATCCCCCCACTACCTACGGAATTAGCCTTGACACACTTGAAACTACTCCGCCCATAGTTTAAGAGTCTCTACCTAATATTGCTCTTACATTTCAAAATTTGATACTAAAGTCTAAAGTACTAAGACCAGCGTCTTTATACTCAAAAGTCTTTTCCATATGGAGGCGGGAACTTCCACCCCACCATACAGAAAAAGTTTCTCTATGCGCACGCATATCTATTTCTATTGGATAATTCTTTTTTGTACTTATACACATTACCTTCTTCAAGGTACTTCAGCTAGATTGCAGAGGGGGGGGGGGGGGCAACTCACTTTAACTGTAAATCTACTTTTTTTTATAATTTTTTTTAAAGGCGTTCGAAATAGTGGACCCCATTCTCTAAAAAATGCAACGCCTTAATAATTTCCTCATTCCATCGTATAGATAGGAGGATACGCCCTCTATAATGTTCTTCCTTACAGCCGAAAGTTAATTATATACATGAGATTCAAGAGGATACGCCTACAAACTTTCTCAGGAAGAACCATGTCCGGAGGGGAGGTCAACGCACCTTAACTTGAAATGTACCCTTTTTTTCTATTTTGTTTTTTTTAAACATGACTCGAAAGAGTGGACACATTCTCAGCCCATTGTTAGGATCGAGAGATCCGCCCTTCCATAAATGTTTCTCCTTACATCCGAAAGTTAATTATATACATGAGATTTTAGAGGATAACCATGCCCCGTCCTCGACAGAAAGTTATAAAACATCGATGTTTATCATCCTGCTAGCCTTTTTCTCACCGTACAACTTAACATGTATACAAGATAGATAAGAGGAGCTTCATTTAACACTCTGGACATGTCCAGAGAGAAATATACTTGACCTCAAAAACGAAAGTATACACACACCTGCTCATCCTTAGTCAAAATATAAAAGTCATGACATACAAGTATCCGAAAGTTAATTATATACATGAGATTTTAGAGGATAACCATGCCCCGTCCTCGACAGAAAGTTATAAAACATCGATATTTATCATCCTGCTAGCCTTTTTCTCACCGTACAACTTAACATGTATACAAGATAGATAAGAGGAGCTTCATTTAACACTCTGGACATGTCACTCGACCTCAAAACGAAAGTATACACACACCTGCTCATCCTTAGTCAAAATATAAAAGTCACGACATACAATAATAACCATTAGCATTAATTTCCTATAACATCGGGGGCGTATCCTGCTCACACACGTACACAACGGTTCACTAAGACCCCTTTCCACCGCGCAACACCACTTCCGCCCCTTACTGAAGCATAGGGTGTTTCAAAAACAACGATACGACTGTTCCAAAATCCGTCATAGGTTTTTGGAACAATTTTTTCTCCCATTTAAAATGCATTGAACGGTCTTTAAAACAAGCATTCCTGTGCCAGCTCCCGTATTCCCCTACTACTAGCCGGGATTTGAACCAAGTATCTCTCGCTCTCCGTGTGGTTGCTGTAGCCAACTGAGCTACTATGGACAACATACCGACATGACACTAAATTCTCCAACTGACTCGTATGTTTCCCGGTAGACCACTAGGGGTTCTCATATGTTATGAGACACGCATCTTTTTGTGGCGACGTACTATGCTGTAAGTACTTAAGTCCCAGGCTTCATAATTAAACCACTATGTTATTCAGATAAATTGATGGAAACAATAATTTCTTTCACACTAACCGTGTGTAGGCTAAGGTTTGAATGACTAGAGCCAAACTGAAAAATTCGATGCCATAGCCGTGGCATTGAATTTTTCAGTCTGGCTCCACTCATTCATTAATATCCGTATCAAATGGGAAGTCATTATTCATTTGTTATCTCTTGGCTGTACAAAGAGAATGGAATTTCAAGGCAATCATATAGCTACAGCTGTATTCTTAAAAGTATTTGACACTTGCTTGAATCCTCCACCCTTCCAGCCCAAACTACCTTTGGCAACGAACATTTATCAAACGTTTTCAGTTTCTTAGAAATGACTGCAACAATTCTGCTTAAATTAACATTCTTTAAAGTACTTTCTTTGCAAATTAAATATATATTTTGAATTTTCTTGTAAAACATCTGAATGATCTTTCCCTAGGGACCCGGGGAAACCCTAAAAAGCCTTGAATCAGGAAGATCGACCACGGGATTCGAACCATGATCTCCCATGTAGAGTCACAGACGTTACGCTCGTTACACACGCAGCAAATTAATTCTCTCTGTTAATTTTATTATGTACTTATTCCACCATTAATGGGAAGCCTGCATCGCTTTATACAGGATGAAGCTAAGTATAATGTATGTATGTTCTAACCTGTGTGAAATGATTTTCGTCCTTCTTCATGCTAAGAGTTTATAGCTTTATAATTCGTTATGATTATTGTTACTTTATTCGGTTATCTATTAGCCACTTAGAGATTTGAACTTTCGATTCCTTAACCATACTGGACAAAAGAAGTATTTGTACTGCATGTAACAGTTACAAAAAGGCAGTGAAAATCTGGACTTCAGTTTCATTTGCATGATGCACCATCACGAAAATCGATATTGAGGTAGATGTGAAAGTGGAAACCATCTAGTTCTGTTCAGGATACCGTGTTCCGCATGGCCATAATGTGACAACACTGGAAAATCGTGTAGTGGTTGCGATAAATCAAGTTCTTACTGATCAATCAAGCGTTTCTATGGCAAGACTGTTGCATGAGATAAAGTTTCACCCTTAACAGCTTCAGTTTTGTGCAGCAACACCGAGCGTGACAAAGTCAGCACACGGCAGATCGATTAGCTGCTTCTTCAGCTAATGAAACAGAACCTGAACCTTTGAATGAACTGAAAATGTCCAGCGCAGAAGATTCTCAATTATCGTGCTATGCGAGTGAATAGAAAGACGATTTGGTTTTGTACATTCGACAATCACAGAGAATGCAATCAAGGACTTCTCACTTAGATAAAGCCACGATTTTGTGTGACATAGCGTCTTATTTCTAACTAGACCATGCCCTTTTGAAGCTGAATTGCAGAAAGTGGTGACCATATTCCTGATCGTTACCTTCATATGCTAATGCCGATAATTCAAAAAAAGGTTTTGGATCTCAGTACTATTTAATTTCAGCAGGATGAAGCTGCGGCTCACACGATATCCTTGATGAGGTTGTCATTCCTCATGATCATGATCACTAGGGTGTTTGACTTTGATGTCCCATAGCGCAAGAAACTGCGGTTTTGACCTCTTCCACGAACTATTTATGTGAGAAAGAACAGAAAACAAGAATGACATAAAAACTGATAACTAAATTCAGAAAATGAAGGAAGGAATAACATGTTTTTTTTTATAAACCATTTTCACATGTGAAGAAATCTTTGCATAGCCAAAAATGATATTGTTGGCTTCCATCCCAACACTATCCCTTCTGACATGTATCTTACAACTATGGCCCGGAAGTTGTTGACCTAAAAATTCTCTAAAAAAGAGTTATAAAATGCCTTTTAAAATACCGTGGCTCAGTGGTTAGACCGCTTGGCTCTCACCAAGGCGGCCCGGGTTCAATCCCAGGTGACCGCAAAGTGAGATTTGTGGTGGACAACACGGCACTGGGGCGGGTTTTCTCCGGGACCTCCGGTTTCCCCCGCCATCTCATTCCACCGGTGCTCCATCTTCATCTCATGTATCATCAGTGTCACCGCCTGTGGTGTCGTATGTAGTAAAAGCGGGCGTTAAACACTACACAATGCCTTTAAAATATACAAAAATGCACATAAAATGTAAAAAAATTACCTAACAAAATTTAATACTTTCTTTCATAATAATAAATTAATAACAGTCACAAACAAATAATGAATATATGGTTCGAATTATATCATTTTAAAATGAACTTTCTTAGTAAACAATGCAGTTATTGCTACTAGATAATTAATAAATTCAAAATCCATCAGGTCATTTTCAATTTTATAAAATATGAAAAAAAAACAAGTTACTGTACCCATTAGCCAAAACATACCTTACTTAGCGTTGCAGTACACCACCATGGTCATCTTCAAGTTATCAAAAGTAAAGGAACGGCGGCTGTCAGCTAAAACTGTTTTATACTTTGAGAAACTTCTCTCCACTTCCACAGATGTTATAGGTGCATATTTGAAAAGCACTATGTCACTGCCTGATACATCATGTTCAAAAATATCAGTTCTGAAGTTTTCTCCTGACAAGATATCGGCAATCTGACAAACGTTTTGGTATCCTTTATTTTTGTCCAACACAAATCTTAATTTCTGTCCAATTTTGTCCCCAATCTCAACTTTTATATTATTTTTGTATCCTCTCTTCCGCAATCCTCACTAACTCAATTGACTTATCCAGTGTCATGCCACTTTCTTCAAGGCGGGTTATGGTATCATTCAAAAATATAAAATTTGATTTAATGAAAGCTAACTTACCTTGGATTTGAGTATCAGAAAATAGATCCTGTGCGCTCTCAATTGCCTTAGAATCTACCCTATCTAAGCTATTCACCACTTCTGTCACTATTTGAAAATTGCCATAGTGATATACATGCAGTTAACCATGTACCCCAGCGTGTTAAAATTGGTGCCGGGGGCAAAGCTATATTAGGGGCTTTTTCTTTGAAATACATTTATTTACGAGCTCTTCAGAATGTGAAAAAAGACTAATTTCCACAGTAAATAAAATATTTTTGAAAGCGCCAACCCGAACTATGTTTTTCTGTGGATGCAATCCACACGTATTGCATGATCGGCGATTCCTCGAATTGATGCGTTATAAATTCACCAGCACTGTTAGGACGCTGACTTATGCTAATTACATATTTACCACATATACAAAGTTAATATTTTATAAAAGATTTATAAATGAACTTTTAATCTCAGATTATTTTAAAAGCCCCCGAAAAGCCCATGGGTCAGTGTCAGGTCCACCACGGGAAACGAACCCGGGCCTCCCGAATGCGGGCTACAGATGAAAATGCCTTATAAATTCGTGAAAAAGAAAGAAAATGACCGGAAACTGTATTTAAATATTAATAAAAATGTGGAAAAATGCATTTTGATAACCTATAAAAACCACATATATAACGTATTTGTTCCAGAATGCACTTAATTTTCAATAAGCATCGTCTATGACTACTCATAAAAAAGATGACTTCTCATCAAAATCCGGGTCCTACTCATTACGTTTCAAGTGATATACCTTTAGCTGCCCGTTGGAGCACGTGGTAGTAGCCATATCAAAACAACTTTTGGACAAAATCATGTTGAATTTTTCAGGTTGTTTGCGCAGTCTTTTGGAGCTGAAAGTGCTCTCTGAAAGTTAGTATTTGCACGATTTTTGCCTTGAATATACTGACACACACACAAACAAACACAACACACACACACACACACACACACACACACACACACACACACACACACACACACAAGTTGCAAAGGATTCAGGGAATTTATTTCTGGTGAAATTCTTGGGTATAAAATGTACTTCTTCTATCTCCCCTAAGTAAACACTGCAATAACTACCTTCAGGGTGGCCAAGTCTTTAAGATAGAGACTCGTGAACAGGAGCGTTATCTCCAAATGAGGATTTTTCAGGTTTTTGTCAGTCCTCATAACTGGCAAATCCCGGGTGAGTAGCTTAACTTGAGCCTGGAACGTTTATATTAAATATTATTTTAATGCAGATATTATCAACAGGCATAGCAATTCTCAATGGATGACAGTTCCTTGGAAACCACCCTTTTTTAATTACTTTTGCTGAAAATATATCTTAGTAGCCACATTTGTACTAAATCTAGTTATGTTTACTCCGTCACCTTCGGGCCATCTAGTAGAGAAAGCTGTGTCTTTTTTCAAGGAACTATTAAACTTTTAAAAGAAAATATAAATAATCACTATAGCACAATAAAAACGGAAATGTTCTAGCATGTTGGCTGTTACATATCTTACGGTAACTGTGAAATATAGAAATGTTCATAATTACTGGCTACTTGAATATTTACCTAATTGCTGCCTTAATGCAGGCAGAATAAGGAAAGATGTTACATTGTATCGCATTTACCACAAATTAACAATTACTGGAAAGTGTTAGTTTGCCGATGCGGAATGATGAGTCTTGGTAAAGAAAGCTGAATCAGATGATATGTTCCAATATCAGAAGTGACAACCTAAACTGTTTTGGAAAGGTTGAGTCAGAATGAATAAAAATCAATGCCATATCCGGGATATGAGCCACAGATCCTCCGGTCTCCGTCCTGCTGCTATTAACCATTGAGCTACTATGGCCAACATGCCAGCATGACATTAAACTCTCCAATTGACTCATGTTTTTTCTCGGTAAACCACTAGGAGTTCTCGTAAACACATGAGACAACTACCTTAAGGGCGACTTACTGTTGTAAGTGTTTAAGACCGGAGCTTTATAGTTCAAGATCACTATTAGGTCAATTAATTAGAACTCTTAGTGTTTTACCGGGAATAACATGACTCAGTTGGAGAGTTAATGTGATGCTGGCATCTTGGCCACGGTAGCTCAATAGTTAAGAGCAGCCGGATGGAGACCGGAAGATCCGTGGTTCAAATCCTGGCTACGGCATGGAACTTTTTCAGTCTTACTCTGCCTTTCCATACTTTGGCCTACACACGGTTAGTGTGAAAAGAAAAATTAATTTACACTAAACTATTTTGTTTGACATAAAAATAATATTTTACCACATTATGGTTTACAATGGTAGTTTGACGTTATTGAATGAAATAAAGCCTTTGGTCGGAAAGTTAGAGTCAACCAAAACATTCAAATGAGTTCCAATTAATTCCTAGATACTCTAATAAAGAGAGAAATATTCTGCTTCAGGTTCTGCAGTTTTTATTATAACTTTCAAGTGTAAAAGAAATTTCGAAACTAATATGAAGGTAATTTGTTTTGTTATTCTAACCAGATAAGAAGTACCTGTATGAAATAGGGATTTTCGGAATGCATTACAAGGGCACGTTTCCCGGAAACATTAGTGTTAATAGCATCTCATCAAAAATGTCATTAAGTTCCATCTTGAAGCAAGTTTTTCAGTGCATCTGATATAACTCAATAGAACTTCGATACGGCGCATGTCAATACAAGAACGTAAGAATCACTCACTATACCAAAGGTAGAAACAGCAAACACAATAGACTTACGACGATTGGGGTGGTTCGTTATTATCGCTGTTATAAGTCTAGTTATAAGTTCACTTGTACTTCCATTCGCATTGTAATACTTAGAAATTCCTATGCCTTATGTAGTAAGAAGAGGCGTTAAGCAGTAGTATGCTAGAGAAGTAAAAGTGGACATTTGCAATGTCGGATAAGATAATTAATTAATTTGTTAAAGAAAAATAATAGGCTATGTATTATTTTAAAATTATATCATTGTGGCACCTCTCCAAAGGCTTCTGTAAGTTTTACTTTTTGAAGATAACATTGACCATGACGGACAAAATAAAACCAATAACATATAATTGAGTCAGAAACTGATACTCATGTATTTAAATATGAAGCTGTTAGGAGATATCCTTACCTATCTTCTCTTGCGTTTCTCTAACAGAACCGAGAAGAAATAAAGTCTTCTCTTCTTCTGCACTATTATAGCCATAGGTGAGGTAACCTTACCTCTCGAACACATTCACAATAATTAATGCAACCCACGTTCGTTGTGTCCGCCTCTTATACAAGAGTCCTGAGCTCTAACCTCGATAAGAAGTGGCGTGGTTTGTCCAAGAGTTTGCCTTATTCTCAGAAGGCTAATATCGGGTAACTCTAAGCTCTAAAGACCTCAAGATCTTCGTGTCGCATCTTTGCAGGATACTGAACCTGGTGACCTTTGGTGTTTGAGTTTTACAAATATTTCTTAAATTGTTAATTCCACAACAAGGATTTATATTAAATTGTATATTATAAAAACTGCATTTTGTCTGAAATTTTTTGTTTATCTCTAATAGTTTTTCAGTTACACCAAATTACACAAGAATGAATAATAACGAAGGACACTTCACAGAGTATTTAAATAAAATTAGATTCATATATGTTATTTATGCCATTATTTTAAACATATGTTTTAAAAATCTCTTAACAACGCTTTTGATCAAATAAAAAGGAACAAACTTAACTTTCCTTAGAAATATAAATTTGGATAGGAGACTTTTTGAACATGTTCACGTGTTCTTGAAAGACTTTTCCAGTTTTGTGTTTCCTCATTTTTACATTTTTAATTATAATGTGTGTGCATGTACACGCACATTCACAACCCCCCCCCCCTTTTCCCTCACTGCCATCACTTTATTATATTGGAACTGTGATACGTATATTTCTGAGTTTCCGGTGAGACATCTAAATAAAATTATTAGACTGAATGCAATCATTCCTGTATTGTCGCGCTGGTGGAACAGTTACCATGGATTTATCTTTGTTTATAGAAACCTCTCAGATAACGCACTGATTATTCTTGTAAGAGTGAGAGGGGTACTGACGGGCCTCCCGGTCATGTGCTAAGCACCAATGAACGCATCGCTTCAGCCAATGGAATTCGCAGGAATCACAAATGACAGATATATGTTCACTCCACGTTGAGTAATCAGTGCGTTATCTGAGAGGTATCTATTACCAAAGATAAATCCATGTTAACCGTTCGAACAGCGCCACAATACCGACCACAGGTGGAAGTTAGAGAAAATTACTATGTTTAATCGTAATATTTGCTCGTAAGATTCCAGAAAGTCATGTATGTCTACCAGAGCAACACTGAACATTTTTAGAAAGCTAAGCAAGGATTAGTTTTAAAATGGTATATTCCCTTTAACATCATTAACGATTTTGCATTGGATGAAACTATTCCTTCAAGCAATAATGTACTCTTCCTGTTTCACTTCAGAAACCAACTTTTATAACGTTCTGCTGCTTCATTCGGTGAATATGAAGTGACCCCATGCACTCTGTCTTTAATTTTTGAAGAAAAGAACGAAAGAAAAAGAAACCAAAAGTTGCTAGGTTACAGCTGTAATGTTGGAGCATTCAGATAGTTTTGCTGCATGCGACGAGGCATTGTCATGATGCAAAAGTATTCTTCCTCATGGACTCATTTCAGAACGTTTAAAAATTTCGGTAAGCAGACAGTATGGTGCCAATCGGCAGTAAAGATAGGTATCTTCTAGTGCTATAATAGCAATATGGCTTGGCGTTTTCTCTTATTCATCCTGAAAGATGTATGTTGTGCAACTCTAAGCATTATAAACCCTATGTTCATTTTATCCACTTCATTCATCATCCTATATGACTTATATTGGAGGACATTAAAAAGATCTACGAACGCTCCATGGTTCATCCGTAAACAGCAGCTCCATCATGAACTAGGACTGTTACCTCTTCACGACTACATTCGCAGGATCGCCCGTCGTTTCTTTTCCACGCTGCAAGAAGTTCCAGGAGCTGTGCATTATAACATCGGCGTGCGAGCGCGCCAGCCCTCACGCTTAAAGAGGAGACTACCACAGGACCTGCTTCTGAGTGATACATCTGATTCCAGTGATTCTAGTGCTTGATGTCTGTCTTACATCTTCAATATTGACATTATTTCTCAAAGTGTATTATTGGAGTTCATACTTAATGTAGTTAGGGGGCGGCCCGTTAGCCTACCCCTGAGTGTTATTGTTCTTTAATGTATTGTTCTGTTACCTTCTTTTCACCCTGATCTGTAAAGCATTGTACTGCTGATCGATCAATAAAAATTATAAAAAGAATCTTAAAAGCGCTGTTAAATTGTAGGAATGTTTTAAACTTAGGTTCTGTTCAAGAGATCCATTAAACTCACTGGCTTTTCTTTTCAGGATCATGACACATACTCAAGGTTCGTCACTATTAACGAAGTTATAAATCAAATTACCCACCAAAAACTATACAAACTTCTTTCCTTCTTCTAGAAACTATTATTTGACTACAACACATATATTTATGAATTTCCAGTGAAGTATTAAAATGTAACTTTTAGATGGAACACAATGATTCCTGATTGCATATAGGTATAGTATGGTGGTTAGTCATGCTGACCTTGAAGTCCAGAGTTCCAGATGTCCCAGGTGAATGTTTCTTTATCCACGGTTATTTTACATTTTTTCTAGAGCCTTGAAAGTGTGAAGGTGTATGTGTGAATTTAATATAATAACCAAAAATAACAAAACCTGAACGTAAACAAACTGAAAGCAATTAAACATTGATGTTGAGCAAAAGGGTTAAAGCTGCCGATATGACTTAAGATGTTGAAGGTGGCATATACGGTCGTCTCACAAGTAAATTATTTTTTTATTTCGGTGTTTTGGAAAATTGATTGGTTTCTTTGGTTTGCCATTGCTATTTACAGCATGACATGGCTAGTGTTACGTACATTACGAGCGTGTATCAGTCTTCAGTTGTTAATAAATAATCACAAAATGGAGATAACAAAGTTTGAATTTAGAGTCCTTCTGAAACACTACTGGAAACAAGTTTATAAAACCGCTGCTGCAGCTCGAAGAATATGTGATGTGGAAGTAGAAGATTTCGTTAGTGAGCGTGTAGTACAACGATGGTTCCAACGTTTTAACAATAGAGACGAAACACTAAAGATTTACCACGTTGTGGAAGACTAAGTCATGGAATATTGCGGATACACGCCAAGTTCTGCGAGATAATCCGCAAAAAAGTACCCGTAGGCTTTCAGAATAACTTGGTGCATCAAAAGAAACCATACATCGTCACATTAAAATATTTGGAAAATCATACAGAAGCTGTAGATCTGTACCTCATAAACTGACACCTCAACAGGCTGAATGTAGAGTGGACATTTGTCGTCAGCCTGTCTGTAATCCCATGGATGATAGATTTGTCAGGACAGTTACCACTTGTAATGAAAAATGGGTGTATTACCAAAACTATGGTGCCTGGAAAAGTGGCTTGATCCCCGCCAACTTGCCAAAGTCATCGTTAAAATAATCATTTCGGTCCCAAAGTAATGTTGCGTGTCTGGTATTGAATGTGTGATTCACTGGGAGTTTGTTCCAAACGGGGGCGGGGGCAATTGAAGCGGATCTTTATTCTCAACAACGGGAACGAGTTCATGAAATTTTGAGACGGAGATACCCAGCATAAACTAACCGAAATATACTTATATTGCAACAGGATAATGCAACACCCCACACTGCACGGGCAACCATGGAAGAAATGCAGGGATTGGGAGTAATCGAACTGCTACGACAACCAGCATACAGCCCTGATCTCACACCATCAGATTATAATCTGTTTGGATCCATGACCCATTTTCTACAAGGAAGAAATTTTGACAACATTGAAGCAGTGCACATGGGTGTTACCGAAATTTTTTTTCGCATCAAAAACCAGAGACTGGTATCATCGTAGGGATAGCTCTAGATCAGAAACTAGGGGTCTTTACTTTGAAAATTAGTTAATTGCTTGTCAAAAACATTTCAAATAATTGTTTTTCTTTAAAACGACATTACTTATGAGATAATATCTATAAATGGAACATAAAAAGGAAATAATCCTTATTATATCCTTCTTAGAGGAGTACTAAACTACCTCGAAATAAATCCACCATCCTCAAAAAAAAAAAAAAAAAAAAAAAAAAAAAACAGTCATCCTAAACCATCCCGAAAAGAAAATGCTTTCTGTGGTTAAACCCTATCCTGGGTGGGCACACAACAACAATCTTCTGGCTAACACAGCCTGCCAGTATCTGCGATGCGATAATCCTTATACACATCACAAGTGAGAAGTAGAGAACAATCGCAATCCATTTATAGTCCTAATGCTTGCTAGATATACAGCGATGTGCCAGAAAGTAAGTTTCCTTCTAAAAACAAAGAAAGAAAGAAAGAAAGAAAGAAAGAAAGAAAGAAAGAAAGAAAGAAAGAAAGAAAGAAAGAAAGAAAGAAAGAAAGGAAGGAAGGAAGGAAGAAAAAAGGAAAGGAAAGAAAAAGAGCCAATTAAAGTTATTAAATTCTCCTAAAATGCAGAAGTCCCCTCTTGAAAAAGAAAACTAATTAATACCAGAAAAATTCTAACTTTTAATGTGCAAAAATAACCATCAATATTACAATTTGTGTGTTCTGGCATTTTTCAAGATTCTTTTACTTGCTAGCAAGCACTCACCCACCACTTCCTGCTTTCCTTTAAGACCCGCTTTCTCTCAAGCAAGATATTTGCATTACTGATATTATAGACTGCTATAACACTTCCATTTACAGCTTAAAGTATGCAGACTTACACGAGACAGGGGCCCATTATAAAAATTTCGCTTTCGTAGCGCTATTTCAAGAAACCAGTGAGTTGTTCCCCTTATATGGAATCCCGCTCATTGCGTTATTTATCGTTAACGATCAAGTGCAGACGCAAGATTCCAGTGTAACACCAAGTTCGTGATTCAGAGCAGATATCGTGTGCACCAGTATGCAGTTTAGTTATTTCAAAAGGCCAGCAATGCAAAATGAAGCATAAACTTTCTAGATATCTTATATAATTTCTAAAAATGCCTCAGGTCCAAGCTATACTTTAGAATTACCTGGCTTATCAGACGTTATGTGGGTGCTTTTTAAATGCCAATTTGTGATTAAATATTTACCTCATCTCCCTCCGTATTCATATGAAATTACCGTAAAATTACATAGAACTACTGCGTACTTACTGAAAGTAGGGAAAATATAATCTGCCCAAAAATTGGCTACAGAGACTTCATCAGAAATACACGTTTTGAATACGTCATCTTGAAATACAAGGAAAGCATTTTTAAATAAAGATCTCTCCCCCCTCCCCCTCCCTCTTTCGGTATCTGTGTGTGTTTGTGTTTGTCTTCCTGAAAAGAGCATAATTCAAAAATGGAAAATGGATTAAATACGGATCTAGTATTTGAGTTCAGCATCTTTCAAGGTTGCAACAACAAAGTTTTCAAGAAATCCCGGACTATATAAAATACGTTTAGAAAATTTTAATTTTATTAAAAGTAGCTGTAACGATTTCTATTTAAATACCACATGTTTAAGATATTTTAATGCCAAATGAAATGTATATCCTGAATTTTCTGAGAATGTTCTTCCAAATCCTATACATTCCGAATGACCTCATTTAATTAAGGTCCTGTAACCGATTAGATCATATCGGGCGGTGAATTAAATTGGATCGAAATGTTTAATAGACTGTCTATAGAAGCTCAATATTGTAGCCTCAAACACTTCAAACAGAAGCTGAAAAATTGGCACCTTCTTAATCCATTTTATCATATTTCTGAGTGTTTTAATTCTAATCTTAACACTGTACTTTAAACTGTATTAGATTGACTTATGTCACAAACCACAGTTGATTGTAGTTTCTGTGACTTGAAATAAAACATGAATAATATAGTAAAAGCTCTTTTACATAGAGTATTAGTATTCACAAAATTAAAGATAAAAATTTATAAAATGAGGGGCACTCATAAATTTATTTTCATATCATTAACATTTTTTTCCCCTTATGAAACTTTACTGTAGGGTATTTCAAAGGGATTTTATGGTGATTCTCTTTTTAAAAATCATCCTGTCGTTTCAGCTTGATGGGTCCTTCTTGTCACTATAACGAAATTTATAACTGTGCAAAGAATATTTATCTCAATTAACAAGAAATAGAAGCGTAAGCTTCTGTGGAAATATTTGAGAAGTGGGTTAAGAAAGCCATGTGGGTACAATATATATGAACATAGCCGGTGTGCCGACATTTAGCCCGGCAGGTACTCTTTTACATGCTAGTAAATAAACTGACATGGGGCTATCACTTTTAAGCACACTTAAAAGCTATAGATCAGGGGCGAGATTTGAAGTCACGGCTTTGGAGACATAGCCATCTCCTAACTGAGCCACCAGACCGACATACTATTATACTGTTTGTGTAAAAGTTATTTTTTTATTTTCACTGTGATATTCATGAAGTCATAACATTAGTTTAAAAATTAAATGAAAAGGTTACAGCAAGCATTAATTTTATTTTTTCCATGTAATAAAATCTTGTAGTGAAAGTGGGGAATAAAGCACTGATTGTGAAATTTCGAGCATCCATTAACGGATGCTTAAGAAAATCTATTGAATTCCATTATTTCCCTTATATCTACAAGGAAGGTGGAAGCTGAAGAAGAAGTATCTACAAGGAAAGCAATAAATAAGTTTTGCAAACGTTTAACTTGATTAACATAAAGTAATCAGAAGCGGAGTCGCTTGTAAGAATAGTTTTAATAAGAGTAGATTAGCCCACTTGGTAGCGCGTCTGACTTACGTTCAAGAGGTCCCGAGTTCGAATCTCGGCCAGGGTGAGTTACCTATCTAAGGTATTTTCCGGGGTTTTCCTTATCCTGAAAGACGAATGTCGGGTAACTCTAAGCCCTATGGACCCTGGGCTCTTTTGAGCACCATTTCAATTATTCCATTCATGTCCGATATGACTTGATGTTGGAGGACGTAAATTACACACACAAAAATAGAGTAGAACAATTCACGTGAGTGCGACCAATCGGACATTTTTTCTTATTGTTTCTTTCTCCATAACTCTATACATATTGGGTAAAAAGATATTTCAATACACTCAAAAATGTTATGTTAAGATTTCATCAGAACTACTTGTTTTAACTCACTGATATCCAAAGCAAAAGAATGCTTAAAAGTAGGCCAGCGTGTGTGTATGAACAGCATAGCTCAAAAAATTATGTAAGTCAGGATAGAGCGACCCGGCTTTTAAACATTATATTGTGCCCCCCTTGTATCCTTTAGCGTAATGTATATTGGAAATACTTCAGTCAAGATTAAAATAAGACCTGAAGCTTTCCTGGTGACGAATACGCTCACTTTCTTCTCGTGAAAAGATGATTAGATATCAACGTTTCGGGAGTGTGCATCTCTCCCATCATTAGGATATTTATTAAATGTTATTACCACAAATGAAACAATGGCTGTAATACAACTATAAACAAAGACAAAACACTATCAAAATTCGCATTTCTGAACAAAAGATTGTTTTAAGTAAATTAGTAAATCAGGAGATGGCGTGAGTATAGAAAATTGTGTCAAAGAAAAGTAACTACTTAACTTGATCATCAAGCTGTATTGATCTTTGCTTCTTAAATCGACGGATTTCAATTTTAAGACCGGTTTCCAAGAGGAGCTGAACTAAAATCCAGCATCACGATTAAGCGTGCTCCTTTCAGAGGAAATCGCCATCTTGGCAAAATGCAACAGTTACTGGGAGGCTTTTGCGATTTCCTCTGAAAGGAGCACGCTTAATCGTGATGCTGGATTTTAGTTCAACTCCTCTTGGAAACCGGCCTTAAAATTGAAATCCGTCGATTTAAGAAGCAAAGATCAATACAGCTTGATGATCAAGTTAAGTAGTTATGTTTCTTTGACAGAATTTTCTATACTCACGCCATCTCCTGACCTGGCATTTAATTTACTTAAAACAGTCTTTTGTTCAGTAATGCGAATTTTGATAGTATTTTGTCTTTGTTTATAGTTATATTATACCCAGTGTTTCGCCCGCCTCGGTAGCGTAGATGGTAGCATGTCTGCTCACGTTCAAGAGGTCCCGAGTTCGAATCTCGGTCAGGGTGAGTTACCGAGATAAGGTTTTTTCCGGGGTTTTCCCTTATCCTTCAAGACGAATGTCGGGTAACTCTAAGCTCCATGGACCCTGGACTCATTTGAGCATCATTTCACGCAATTCATTCACCGTCCGATATAACAACGTTGGGGCGGACGTAAATTACAAAAAAAAAAAAAAAAAAAAAAAAAAAAAAAAAAAAAAAAAAAAAAAAGTCCAGTGTTTCATTTGTGGTTATAAATTTTATAAATATCCTGAAAGTTGATATCTAATCATCTTTTCACCTGGCTGGCTGCCCGAGAAGAAAGTGAGCATACTTCTCTCAATATTATTCTCCATTTAATTGATGTACATAGGAGTAGTTTACAGAAGTAACTAAAATAAACGATAATAGGTGCAGAAAGTCATGTGAATGTATCAAAGTTCTACATATTCTCTAAATTAAGCCACGTCGTTTTCTAAATACTTTAACTTGCTCCAAACTCTTGTTTTCTGTACTTTTAATTAAGGTTGGTTCATCAGCTTTCGGTTTTTTTATTTACATAAATCACTGCACTTTGGGGCAGTAAGTAAGTTTTGTAAGTCTCACAGTCACCTTCGTGTACAATCTATTTTATTCGTATTTCTTTTGTTCTGTGGGCATTTATTTGTACCTAGGCATTAAATATACAAAACAGGATTTTCGAATAACAAGACAAACAATGGAACAAAATGAACAAAAATAAACAAATTAGCGATACGTGGGAATTGGAGCCGGCCATAGATGTCACTGTCATGTCATCTTGCTTTGAGTTTTACTATTATTTCAGCTCTCAAGGGAAATTTACCTGTAGTACCATTAGTTTTTTTTCTTAAATCGAAATTTATGCTACAATTAAGAATTCAACACAAATATGATTTTAATTTTTAAAATTTAAAGAATAATTAATTACAAGTCAAAATAAATATTATTTCCAGAGATATCTAAATGGATGATAAAGGCAAATACATGGGTTGGTACTAGCCATTGTCAGTTATTTACCATATCATAATCATTAGCAGCTGAAATATGGCCGTCTAGATACCCTACACCTTCTTGTCATTCATCTTGAAATTATATAAAGGAAAGTATAAAAATAAAATAAAAATAAAATCCCCAATTTATAATAGGAAAGATATACACCGAGGTTCATTAACTTCATTAGTTTCTTTTAATATTTCTATTCATATACGGCGTTCATAATATACATTTGACTAAAAGGTTTGATATCGTAATTTCACCGCTAATACACGTTTTAAAGCACACTGAATTTATCTGAATTTAGAAAAGCACTTTCAGAGAAAGTTTAATGTGTGTATGTCTGTGACAATAAAACTCTAAAAGGTCTATGAAATACCAAAATTGTGTTTAAGTTCAGCATCGGGAAGAAGGAAAGATTTTCAAGAAAGTCTCCCATCTAAGTTTTCCTTTACAAGGAGACATTTCCGAAAAGTTCTGATTTATTTATAATGGTTGTAATAATTTTGATTAAAATGTCGTGTGTTTCAGATGTAAATAAAAAACTATGTGTCGAAAATTTTCTGGGAATGTCCTCTGAAGTCCTCTTCATTTAGTATGCCATTTTTGTAATTGATAAAGTGTCAAATCATACTACACAAAAGCAGTAGATTTTGTTAAAGAAGTTTTGACATTTTGTGTCAAGTAGATGTTTATGTAGTGAACCATGTTCAAATGAATAATTTGTTTTAGAATGGTTGGAGAAAGTCACGGAATGAAACAAATTCAATTGTTTTATAGATTTTAGAGATATTACCGAACCGCTAATGTTAAGATGAAGTCAAGTGAATCCTGGGTGTCATCTGTACAAAGACCTTCCAACATAAGGTGTGCTGCTGTTCTTTTTTTTTTTACCCTTTAAAGAAGCGTGAGTCAACTGACCCAGTAACCGACATTGTCCACAAATGTTGCTATTTGCAGACATTCTGGGTAATTGCCGCCTTTTACTTGCATTGTGTTGCCGACCAACAAATTCTAGGGCCCAAAAATGGACACTCTGCATCATTGGGGCTTTCCTTTTGGGAGGAACGAACCCTTATATTTTTATTTTTCATCGAGTTTGCATTGAATGGAGATAGAGACCTTGAAGGCGGGTCACGCTTGCCAGTGGTTTTCACAGTGCTGGTCTGGTTGCAATGAGCTTTTGTAGCGGGCACGTACAGCATTTGCACCTTGAAAAATGGAACAAATTGATTTTGATAATGGTTTTATCAGTAACTGGACCGAGTTTGTATAATTTGTCCCTTCCCCAATTGGCATTCCATTGCCTCGTTCAGAGTTCTCATATCAAGAATCATCACCCTTATCGAGTAATATAAACAAATTATTTTAAGGCGGTATGTGCTCGAAAATTGTATCCTTGTCATCTTTTAATTTTCGAAGTGAAAATACATTATATCAGTCCATTTATATGAATCTAAAATAATATTTCTACTCTTAAATCTTCCTTCAGGATCTTTATGAAACAGAACATTTTTCAAAATATTTGCCGATCACAAACCATAGAGGGACCTATGTTTGTTGCTCCATTTTTATACCCCGCCTTTAACTGCAATGGTCATATCGGCGACAATTCTCCTTTTGAAACATATCGCCCATTGCCGATGGTGTTAACTCATAAACGTTGGGTTGTAGGTCCTTTAGATTTTTAATCTATAGATCACGCACACATTCGCACTCTCATTTATACTTCCAGGTTCTGCGGAAGAAGGGGAATCATCCTGGTTGGAGAAAAGTTTCCACCCCCAGCTATAGAGGGATTATAACCTTTGTGAGTTTTGTTTTTTGTAATTTACGTCCTCCAATGTTAAATCATATCGGAAGGTGAATGAATTGGATGAAATAATGCTCAAATAAGTCCATGATCCATGGGACTTAAAGTTACCCGACATTCGTCTTGAAGGATAAGGGAAAACCCCGGGAAAAAGCCTTATCCAGGTAACTCACCCTGACCGAGATTCGAACTCGGGATCTCTTGAAAGTGAGGCAGACAAGCTACCATCTACGTTACCGAGGCGGGCAACTAGTGTGAGTGAAATTAGAAATCTTAAACTTCTATCTGTTTATTAAATTAATTGGGAGTCGATTAATGACACTAAACAACACTTACTTTTAAATTTTCCCGGAACTAGTTTCAGAGGCTTTCCCTCTATCTTCAGCCGGACATCGACTAGTTCCGGGAAAATTTAAAAGTAAGTAAGTAAGTGTAAGTGTTGTTTAGTGTCATTAATCGACTCCCAATTAATTTAATTTATACAACAACACTGTTTTCAACACTTCCATGAAAGGATTTCTATCTGCTTTTTTCCTTTTTTGGTCAGAAATGATTCGGTAG
Source organism: Mantis religiosa (assembly GCA_030765055.1). Taxonomy (NCBI): domain Eukaryota; kingdom Metazoa; phylum Arthropoda; class Insecta; order Mantodea; family Mantidae; genus Mantis; species Mantis religiosa. The sequence continues at coordinate 79,819,917 of CM060953.1, forward strand.
CTCCCGTTAATTAGTTTATTTTATTGTTTCATTTGTATAGATCTCCTTGACTTATCTGACTATATCATGAGTTTTGACTTGAAAAAAACAATGGAAATCCGTCGAATTAAGAAGCAGAGACCAATACAGCTTGATAATAAAGTTAAGTAGTTACGTTTGTTTGACACAATTTTCTATACTCAAGCCATCTCCTGACCTGCCATTTAATTTACTGAAAACAGTCATTTGTTCAGTAATGCGAATTTTGATAGTGTTTTGTCTTTGTTTATAGTTGTGTTATATCCAGTATTTCATTTGTGGTTATAACATTTTATAAATATCCTGATGATGGGAGAGATGTACACTCCCGAAACGTTGATATCTAATCATCTTTTCACCTGGCTGGCTTCCCGAGAAGAAAGTGAACAATGGATGTTGTTTTTACTCCATGGACTATAGTTATCTTAACATAGGTTTTCAATATTTTGGTTAAAAACATATTCACAATTCCAGACTCCGTGGATGATGGGGAATGATACTGGTATTTTTCCCCAGCCGAAAATTGTTGATGGGGCCTTTATATTGAGAAGCCAGTATACTGATCTGTAAACGACAGAGGTTGTGATTAATTAGATCTGAAAAGAATCAGACTTCTGTCTTCAGCGGTCCTGTTGGCACATCAGATAGGATTCTCATGTTCTTACCTAAATGTAATAAGTGACAGAGTTTATCATTTTGTTTTCCACTATATGCATGTATTTCTGTTTAATATATACCAATGAAACGTTTTCTCAGAATTATAACGTTCAAACACTCCTGGGTCATAATAAAAAGCTGTCCAGATAAGAGATAGCATGTCAGTAATAACTGACCGCGAAATTTACAAGTATCAGTCGAGCAAGATGGTCTTGTGGTACGAGACTTCCATTCTTTCACTCCCAACGTTCGATTAACGTCGGACCAACCACTTTGGCCTTCTATTTTTGTGGTTTCTCCAGGACGGTATGCAAATGCTGGGGTCGTTCCTCTGTTGTGATGATTTTCCGGTTCTCTCATTTCCTTTCATCTATTCCACCTCATCTATTTCAGGATTGTAGAACCTGGCGACGGAGATGAGTGTGCTGCGGCAAGATTGTTCAATTTGTGCTGTGGAAATGTCTCCCTGACGCTTGGTGGACTCCTTCCTGGGAGTATGTTTGTCTATTCCCAGGACCCCCAGATTAGCAGAACTAAGGTAGTAGTAGTAATTTATTTCCTTTTACATCAACAAATGGAAATACAAAATCAAGATTACAATTATAAAATCCATACTGAAATATGCCATATATTCCTAAATCCTGAAAATCCTATCATGTTATGTTGCCCACCATTGAATAGTAATTCGGTCCCCATACACCTAACCCTAGGTTTTTGTGTATTGGAGGCCCTCTGCTCCTTTTTACACTTTCTGCCATTTCACCTATCCCACTCTACACTTTTCTCTTAATTGTTCTTAGCCATCTCTCTTTAAGTTTCCCTAAATAATCCCCTATATTTCTCCTATTCTTTTGCCCTTTTAATGACATTTTTATAATTACTACTTCACCCCCCCCCCCAAATTGTCCCATTTACGTAGCCAAGCCTGCTCTCTCCATATCTTTGTTTGACTACAATATAATATACAATGGAAATCTGCATTCTCTTCTCCACACAATGGACATTTATCTAGCTCCCTCTCTTGACTTATACCTTTCAAGTTTCTCACTCCTGTTCTCGCCCAAGCAAAACCTTCTCGCCCTAACTTACTGCATATATCTATATATCCTTCCCTCCCCCAGGTTGTTTTTATTTCTCTATATAATCTCAGTGAGCTTTTGTCACTTGTATTGGCAAAAATGTCTTTTCTGTCAATATCTTCTAATCTTAGCTTAAGTTCTTTCCAGAAACCTCTATACCCATACTCTGCATTTATCCAAGAATGACCCATACCTATCTGCTTCAACAAATCATACATTTTATGTGCCCAAGACCCACCCCAGTTACTTCTCTTTTGAATATGAAAACATTATTTAATTAAACTAAGGTAGCAGGGCTAGGCGATGTCAGCATTTGTATAATGTTGGATTCATTACGGTCCCCTTCCGTATTAGTGTACATCGTCGTGCGGACCTGGTCGCCTTTGGGACTCCCTTCTTCATCCCTTCCTCACAAAGCTCACGTTGGTAGCACAAAGGACTGCTTTGGTCTATATACGGTCTGTGATTCAGTTATCGAGGCCCCTGTCTACCCAGTGGCGAGGCATGATTTCATAAGCGAAGGAAGCTCCAAGTAATACTTTTCATTAAAATAAGAAAGAATAATGATTCAAATAACTAAGGCTGATCTTCAGTATTCTTTCTATTGTACAGTTATACGTAGGTCCTTGTTGCATTGTAAGACTGGTCAGACTACAAGCAGATATATTCCTGCTTCCCCTCTCCATTCAGACGTTCCAATTTTTCCTACAGCTGGCCTACACTGCGGGAACTGTTAGCCTAAAATGGAGAAAGTATGCAATTCACACGTCTTTGCTAATAACTTAAAACTTCACAAGAATTTCCTGTTTGTCACCACTAAATACCAATCTACGTAAAATAATATTGCCAGTGCTATGGAAATATACTTACAGTTGTATTTAACATGCCACATAAAAAATAAACTTTTCTTCATACGCTACGGAGACTTCACATTACAAAATCTGTCAGTGTTTCCTAACTATTGAAGAGTCGCGATTGTTTCCAGGAACCTTTAAAGCATGGTATTCAAAGTTAAAATGCGTAAATACAGAAATATTCAGTAATGAATGAGCTCACTTGAATCTAAGCAGCTGTCAAATTGTCAGCAGCACCGCGGATGTTGGCGAATACATTTTGAAAATGTAGCCAGAGCAAATAAAATATTATTTGGCATGCATTTTCTTGTTTTCTTCTTTTTCTCCAGAAATTCTTGGGGAAGCGGTGCTTCTAGCATTCATTGCACTCTTCGTCACTAGTAGAGTGGCCCTCTACTAAGTTTGAGCAAATCAGAATCTTAAGTCAGCGAAGACGACGTGAAGTAAAGCCATAAATGTCCAGTTCTACAGCCAACAATTAGTAAGTAATAATGGAATATTTATTAAGGAATAAAAGCGATTATACAACTCGCCACCTGATTTATACTCTAGTTAATGGTTCCGAATTTAACGTTACAAAGATTTATTTCGAATTAAAGCAACTGGCCCTTAAAGACTTTGTTCTGACCCGAAATGAACCCAGATTCTTATGTGCATGACGTCACCATGTCGTAATAAAGATTAGCCGCCTTTCCCTTTCTGCGTTGTGACCCAAGTTCACTAACAGATCGATAATGCTGCACTCATCTGTAGCTAAAGTGCAGTTATAGTGAAACGAATCACGCGATGTCTGGCCTCTTAAGAAATATATTTGTAGAAGTACTAGAGATGCAATTGTACAATTTTATTGTCTCTACTAAATAAAGTAAGTAGGGAAAGTATTGCTTTCCACCCAAAAATTAGATACCGAGAGGTCATTAGAAAGACAAGTTTAGAAGTCCTATGAATCCAAAGAAAGACATTTTTAGCAGGTAAATCCTTTGTGGTGAGTGTGTGTGTGTGTGTGTGTGTGTGTGTGTGTATGTGTGTGTGTGTGTGTGTGTGTGTGTGTGTGTGTGTGTGTGTGTGTGTGTGTGTGTCTTCGTAGGTTGCGACTCGAAGATTTTCAAGAAATTCACCAACCCAGAGTGGCCCTTACATGAACAATTTTTCGAAAATGTTGATTTCCTCAAAAATAATGGTAATAATTCTGATCGATATATACACAAATATGCTATTTTCATGACAAATGAAATGTACATCTTGAGATTGGTGGGAACAGCCTCTGAAGTCCTCTCCATTCTTGATACTGAAATTAATTTGATGATTCGAAGTAAGAGATTTTATTTGAGTCATAAGTATAACGATATGTTAAATAAGTAATAAAATTGTAGTGGCAGATTAAAAGAAACACAAATAATAAGGGAGACAAATAATAATGACATAAAAGGTATAAATAACAATTAAAATAAGAAAGAAGAAGTGAAAAGATGTTTGAACTAAAGTATTGATCCGTTGGTGGCGTCGCTTCGATCTACTGCGCGTCTGGCTATCAGCGAGAACAGACCTATGTGGCATTCTGTTCCTTAAATCTGTTAAGAAACCAATAATTTATGAATATATTGGTTTTATAACATGTGAATTTATATTAACGAGTAATCGCTATATTTTAAATATTGCATATCAAGTTTTAAAGAAATAAAACTTGAATAAAAGAAACTTAACTCTAAGTAATTATGCTTCTAACAGTGTTCTATATGAGAAAATGATGAACTTAATTGAAAGCACGTTATCTAATCAGATGTGCTGTTTCTTACAACACCTACGCAAATTCTGAGGATTACCTCTCATCGTTCTACAGAGCGAGCCTGGGATCAATATGGATGCTGATAGGATCTTCTAGATCTATTTTACATCATCATTCCCGCATCATTTTCATCATAATCATGCACGATGGAGCATGCTCCGCACCTCTAAAATGTGTCAATTGTGCAGGGGAACACCCCTTCAGTTCCAGAGATTGTACACGCTTTGCGGAAGAAAAGGCCATTCAGGAGATCCGGGTTAAGGAGAACGTATTTTTCTCTGATGCCCGGAAACTCCTTCGCACTCGCCAGCCCTCTGCCTTTAGGTCCGGTACGTACAGCTCTGTCGTATCTAAACCGGTACCGAGAAGAGAAATCGCAACCCAGACCAGCGATTCCAGTGCGCCTACGGTCTCTGACAAACTCCTTGTGCCAACACAAGTACGGAAGCCAGCAAAACCAACACCAACGACGGCATCTCCATCGCCCAAACGACGGAATCCAACACCTCGTCACTGCCACCTGCAACACCATCCACTTCAACCGGCAAGCCTGGCAAGCCTGGCAAGCCCATCATATACGATGCACCGCCCAAAACTTTCAAGACCACATACCAGAGGTCTTATTTTCTCAAGGACACTAGCCATACCACCAGGCAGAAGACAAGTCCTCGGGCATCCCGAAGTTCCTCCTCTGAGGTTTCTTCTGGCGAGGACTCTGATCGACGACTGTCATCCTCGTCGATCTCGGTGCCCAACCGGTTTGGGGTGCTTGAACCGAAGTTTTCAATCGGGAAAGGGGCCTCATCCGTAGAAGAAATGGAGCAGGAAGATCTGGACCATACTGCGAGGACGTCTATTAAAAACGACAGGAAAAACCTGCTGAAAGTGCTAGCCCTGCTCCAAAGAAAAGAAACAAATTGGTTCGACCACCACTGGGCAGATAGCCCTTTCATGGCAAGTTTTTATTGAAAGTAGTATTTTTTATGCCTTTTGGTATTTTATGGGAAATTATAGCTTTTTATTTTTTCACCCATTTGGACTTATTTATTTTATAGTCATTTTGTTTTGATATGTTTTTTTTTTTAAATTTTGACTAATTTATATCTGGCTATTGCCATGTATTAGTTTTTGTAAGGGCGCTGATGACCAAGCAGTTGAGCGCCCTTATATCCAAATCATCATCATCCCGCATCATTCTGAATGACTTTTATGCAACTGATGGATCGTAAGATAAAGCCACAAGATTATCACCCAGAAATATATATCATGTTAAGGCATGCAGTATCTATCAAATAATTCTTTTTGTGTGAATTTTATTAGTTTTGTATACGTATTCCTTGTAATGGGTTGAATTTTCAAATACTATACTTCCCTCAAACGGGAAGTCTTAATGAGCTTTTTACATCCTGGCCATGTGAAGAAAATGGAGTGTCAAAATCACTTAGTGACTAGCTTTAAAGCCTATTGTAATTTCTTGTTCCCATTATACCTACAAAGAAATGTATAATAAGCTATTTCTGGATTATCATGTAATAGATTGGAGAGTATGAGTTTCAGAATAACTTGTACAAAGTTTGTACACATACACATTTTATTAGGACGTTTCATAAGCAAAGTTCGGTTTTTTTATTTTATTGTTTTGGAAAATGTATTAGGTTTCTTTGCTTAGGCAATATTCAAGTGTTGCATACTTGTTGCTAGTGTTGCATACATTGCCAGCATGTATCAGTCTTCAGTTGTTAATAAACATTTACAAAATGGAGATAATAAAGTTTTAACTTACAACTCCCATAGGGGAGGGGATCCGTCCCCTTCAGCTGCCGTGGTGCGGGCGCTGCGGACCCTTAGCACTCGTGGTACCTCTGACACTAGAGGAACCTCGGGCCGAACTGCCGAGCCCCTCCCGTCGGGGAGTTGCTCGGATTGGGTTGGACTCGAGGGAGCAGTGTGTTCCCGACACCCACGGGGAATTGGGTACCTCTGGCCAGGCAGAGTTAGCAGAAGGTGTGCTAGATCACCAGGCGGACCCACCGAGGTTTTCGGTAGTCTTCCCTGCGGGGTTGACGCGCGTAAGTGGCGTATCCACTTCTATCCCGTCTTGACGTTGTGCTCAGCGGAGGGGCTTTTTAGACTCAAGGTATTGCCCCATGGAAAAACCCCCGGAGTATCCATCGCTCCCGGGTTGAAGGAGGCCCTGGTCCTTGGTCCTACGGGTCCAGGACTAATGGGAGTGGAGCCTCTGCACTGAACAGTCCTTCTAAAACACTACTGTAAACAAGATTGTAAAGCCGCTGTCGCAGCTCGAAGAATATGTGAACTGGAAGGAGGTGTCGTTAGTGAGCGTTTGCAACAACGATGGTTCCACCGTTTCAACAATGGAGAGGAAAACAGTAAAGATTTGCCACGTTCTGGAAGACCTAAAGCATGGAGTATTGAGGATACACGTCAAGTTTTGCGAGAAAATGCGCAAAACAGTACCCGTAGGCTTTCAGAAGAATTTGATACATCAAAAGATACCATAGATAAGAGACACCTGGCAAATCATACAGAAGCTGTACATCTGTACCTCATGAACTGACACCTCAACATGCTTGAACGTAGAGTGGATATCTGTCGTCAGCTTACCCTTAATTTCCTGGATGATAGATTTGTCAGGAGAATTGTCACTTTTGATGAAAAATGAGTTTATTAAGGCACCCTAATGCTTCGAAACGGTGACTTGATCCAAAGTCACGTTAAAATATCAGTTCGGTGCCAAAGTAATGTTGTGGGTCTGGTGGAATTTCGAAGGCGTGATTCACTGGGAGTTTATTCCAAACGAACGAGCGATTGATGTGGATCCTTATCATCAACGACTGGAACAAGTTCATGAACTTCTGAGACGGATACCCAGCATTAGTTAACCGAAATAAGGTTTTATTGCAACAGGACAGTGCAATTCCTCATACTGCATGAACAACCATGTAAAAAATTCAGTAATTGGGAGGATACTAACTGCTACCACACCCAGCATACAGCCCTGATCTTGCATCATCAGATTATCATATTCTTTTTTTTTAATTTAGTCCTCCAACGTTAAGTCATATCGGACGATGAGTGGAGTGGTTGAAATGATGCTCAAATGAGCCCGGGGTCCATACAGCTTAGAGTTACCTGACATTCGTCTCTCAGGATAAGGGAAAACCCCGGAAAAACGTTATCCAGGTAACTCACCATGACCGAGATTCAAACTCGGGACCTCTTGAACGTGAGGAAGACATACTACCATCACGCTACCGAGGCGGGTCTACCATCTTTTTGGATCCATTGCCCATTTTCTATGTGAAAGAAATTTTGACAACATTAAGTCCTGCAAAGGGGTGTCACTGTATTTCTCGCATCAAAAACCACACTTGTACCATCGTGGATAATAAATCTAGCTGAACGATGGTTCGAGACCATAGAATATAATGGTCTATATTTCGAAAATTAATTAATTGCTTGTCAGAATATATTTCAAATAATTGTTTTCTTAAAACACCACATTTATTTATGATACGTTTCTTTATTAAACAAGCTATCAGATTGTATCTTACCGAATGTTAAGATTTAAGTTCCAACAACAGGTCTGTTTTGCCAAGCAGTTGGTGCATCTTAGATTGCAAATATCTATAGCAGCACTCAACCAGTCTGAAGTGAGGTAGTCATTCACTGTTACAGTAATTATAGCGTAGCATTACATATCATCCAAAAGAAGTAATGAGATATTGCAGGAGGTAGCCCATCACATTACTGCCAAGCTGTTAATGATTCTATCTCTGAGCATGTTATGAACACCAGCCTCTCAGTTGATACTTCTCTACGCTCCACAGGCTGGGCTTTATAAATGTGCAAGAAGACAGCGGCATTTGGATGAAAACGTATTTATGTTCAAAGCAATGCTGCTCCCAAAACCTGACTTATTGAAATTTGAGCTGTTTGGAAATAATTCTTTTCAACCCTTCACTTTCTCAAGATGTTGCACATAATTCAGTTTTGGTCCAATTTTTCTGGAATTTGTTAAGAAGATTTTCAAAAAAGAAAGGAAAAAAACTTAAATTTGCCGTACTCATTTTTCTTTATAAGGGATTCTTAGTTATTAATTTGTTAAACTATATTAAACCTCAACAATTACACATTTCGAATGACAGAATTTAACTAAGGCCAGTAAAAATTTAAACATAGAATATTAAAATATCGTTATTTTTTAAAATGTACAACTTCATTAAATATTTTATCATCAATAGGATCAATGATTTCTTTTGTTGCCGTAATCATTTTATTTTAATTTTATAAGAAAGAATAAGTAAGAAAGAATAAGTATAAGAATAAGAGGCAGATCCTGTGTAGATAACACCTTTATTGTTAAACAACTAATTGAAAAACATAGGGAGTTTTATAAAGAAACGCATATGACATTTGTTGACTTTGAAAAAGCCTTTGATAGGGTAAACCGATGCAAAATGTGGCAAATATTGGAAGAACGAAGATACCCACAACAATTAGTAAATATGATACAACGCTTCTACTTCCAAACAAAAATAAATGTGAGGAACAATGGTAAAATTTCTAAAAATTTTTTTTTACTAATCAGGGTGTCAGACAAGGGTGTACTTTATCACCTACACTTTTTAGTATTTATATTGACGACCTAGTGTGCAAATGGAAGCAGCTAGTGAATGTAGGTTTTAACATTTCAAATAAAAACTTTTTAAATATTTTATTGTTTGCTGACTACTTAGTTATTATACAAAATAGCGAGTCTGCCCTGCAAAAATCTATTTTTAAACTTAGTGAAATTTGTAAGCAATATAATATGAAAATTTCTTTTATAAAATCAAAGTTAATGGCATTCATTGGGAAAGAGCCCATTAGAACAAAAATAGTTATAAATAATAGTTTTGTTGAACAGGTAAGCCATTTTAACTACTTGGGAACTGATGTTAGTTATGACAAGGAATATGATGTCTACAATAAAATATGAAAATTTCAAAGAGTGTGTGGAACAATAAATAGAACATTTAGAAACAAAATACGTAAAGAAACAAAATTAAAGTTCTACAAAGTTATGGCTGTACCTATACTGACATACGGAAGTGAGACTTGGACGTTAACTAAAAAGCAACAGAGTAAAATACAGGCTTCAGAAATGAAATTCTTGAGAAGTGTGAAGTGATGCACGAAGAGGGACTTAATAAGAAAATATGAGAGAAGAGCTGGGCATTTTTAGTATGAATGATTGATTAAAAGATCTCAAACAAAAATGGAAGGAAGATGTTGAAAGAATGTCAGATAATATAATTACAAAACAAATATTACAGTATCATCCTAAAGGTAGGAGATCGGTGGGCAGACCCAGGAAACGATGGCTGGAGGACTTCGAAGGCGGCAAAGGCACTTGATTGCCTATGCCATGAAGTGAAGAAGAAGAAGAGGAAGAGAATAAGTTATAATCGCCCAGTTTTATCCTCAGTGTGCAGCATTTGGCATAAAATATTGAATTGTAATAAATACTCTAAAATGTAATAGCTTGGAAAAAAAGGATACCCCATTGAAATTTAAAGGCACCCAATGCGGGATTAGGATTTCATTGCGGAGAGGATTCGGTACGTAGGTCACCATGCTGGACCCATTGTTCTATGCCCCCAAGTGGGGGCATCCCTGGGAAGAAGCATGAGGCGAAGGAGACATAGGGCGGCCGACCCAAGGAGCCACGACAGTACAGAGGGCAGGGTCCCTACAGTTTACTTGGATAGATACCTCCCCCGGCATGCCAGGACAACGAACTCGCTCCCCTACAGCGGGACGGCAACGAGCCCAGCAGCCGAGGCCCCAAAGGTCCCATCAGAGGAGCGGAAACCAGCAACCGACCTACTGGAGGAGGAAGTAGTTTTCCTCAGAGCATATCATCCTGCCATGCACCGCCAAGACACCCGCCGACACTTCTACCCTGAAAGAGACCACCAGATGAGAGATGATAGGAAATGATAGTGGAGATGAAATGGAGGGACAGGAAATTCGGGGGATGTAATTAACCTACCCAGTATTCCCTAGCGACCCGGGAAAGCCCCCGACAAAACCCATGGGTCAGATAGGCCGGCGACGGGAACCTAACCCGGGCCTCCCGAATGCGGCACCCAATGTGTATTAAGACAGCACTGAAAATAAATATTTATAGCTAAATTGTCTGAAAACCTTATAAAATAAGATTTTCAATTAGCGTACCTTAAAACAAATTTCTTGAGGCAAAATTAAAGAATAAAATGATAACAGTCCATTTCTGAATAAGAGTTTTACTTTGGAAAGTAATTTGAAGTTTTTAGCAGGTGATCCAGTTAAATATCTATACAGTCAATTATCTATCCAGTCAGTTATCCATGTTATCTCCTTTATTTGTATTTCGGTTACTAAAATTTCATATTACTTATTGTTTAGTTATTCATTTTAAGAAGCTCTGCTTCAAAGTGAATGCAGACTTCAGTACTCATTACTGCCAAGTAAGTACCAAATTATCCCAGACTTAGCAACATAAAATCTCCTAAAACAGTCAGATCTTTGTATTTCCCTTAACTACCAAGAACATAGTCAACTTAATTCATAAAATCGCTGTGCGACTTGTGTTTATTATAACAGAAAATTTAATGTGAAATTCGAAACGTTTTTTCTATTATGCTTTATATTATAATCAGTTTAACGAATTATTAAACAGATATCGATGATTCAGATAAAATTAATTTTATATTTGCTATAGTTACAAAACTGAAAGAAAGGGCCCATCATTTTAAAACTAAAATGTTTTAATTTCTTCCCTCATCTTTGAATATGTATGAAAACTACAAATTCTCAGTGCTTTGGGCATTATTCGGTTTGTATTTTACAGAAGTTTGTCTAAAACTTTAGAGATGAAACTATAAGCCCTTTCGGTATAGCTTTTGCTGTTTCAATATCGATTCAGTATTTTTCTTATAAGCTCACTATATACACTTATTGCTGAGCACCTATCCAAATTTCTGATTCATATAATGGATGTGCTAGAAGTGGTTCCATAGTAGTGAGCTCCATAAATATCAACCAGAAAAGTTAATGCTATAGCTATCGCTGAAAACCTATGAGATATTAGTAAAAATATAGATAAATAATAGTGTGATTTAACATATAGGTATCAACATTTATATACTTGCGTATAAAATAAGTACCAAGCCGATGAATGCTCGGTTAGTTAAAAATAGGGCTAACTCGTTTAAGTTAAATGAAGGTATTATATTTTACTAATAATGCGAGAAAAAATAAAACAAAGCTATGTATGTTACATCCAAACCTTCTCTGAAAGAGGAAAGCGAAACATGAATCCAAGATAAACGATGCAGAGGTAAATGAGTTTAATGAGATCCATGTGGGTAAGACAAGAAGGAAGTGGAATTGGATTATTTCGGAGGGGACTCGGCAGGGAGGTCCAAACTTGGCCTATTGTAGCTATGCCCCCAAGTGGGGCATCCCTGGGGAGGAAGAATGAAGCAAGAGGAGACGAGTGGCTGTCCCTACATTTTACTTAGATGGAAACTTCCCCAGGCAGGCCAGGACAACGAACATGCCCCCCAGTTTCGAAAACAGCTCCACAATGAGACCTGGGTTCGGTGACTGGCAACCGTCCTACTGGAGAAGGAATTGGTTTACACAGAGCATATCATCCTGCCATGCACCGCCGAAATTCCCGCCTACAGTTCTATCCTGAAAGAGACCACCAGATGAGAGGTATGTAATGATAATGGAGATGAAATGGAGGATCAGGAAATTCGGGGGATGTGATTAACCAATCCAGCATTCGCTTAACTACCCGGAAAACCCCGAAAGAAACTATGGGTCAGGTAAGTCAGCCACGAGAGTCAAACCCGGGCCTCCCAAATACTGGCCACAAATGAAACCGCCTGAGCCATCCATCCCGCTCGGTAAGATAAGAAGGAACTGAGTGATAAATCAAGATATATGTTCTCATTTGAGACAAGTATAGTAGCTGAACTATGTAACTACCATAAACACCATGTGAGATCCAAAGTTCGCCTTGTTTTATAAACCAGAGGGAACAAGTACCTTGGTGCTTTATTCATAAAATAATTATTTCTTTAGCATCAATGGAACCACTGACGATCTTAATCAAATTTCTCCACGAAGAAGATGAAATTACAAATGATTTTAATTGCATGTGATATCCTCAGAACAGGCCATTTAGTTCCAAACTTTAAAATGGTAAGAGATAAATAAATATACTTAGAAAATGGCTTGATTATGTGGAGATGGCTGTGCGGTATTGTCGAACCATTTTTGGAGCAGAAGGCTGGTGTCTTGGTTTCGAATATCATGAGCTGCACGGCAGTCATGTTGACTTCTAGCTGACAGAGATTCCTTGGAAATATTTAGAAACAGCATCTGTGCATGGAAAAGCGGGAGACAAAGAAGGGGAACTTCAGTTCAGTTGCGCCCTTGTTAGTTAATTTATCAGTGAAGCAGTAGAGTGAGGTAAATGAATGCGAGTATTAAAACAGCTGTTAGAGTATTGCAGAAGCGAACCAGCCTCGTAAAAATACGCAGAAAATGGACAAACGAGCCACGCGAATTAATATGGTAGATATCATCCGAGAAGCCGGAGAGTAGAAAACAATTTATTTATCACGGAAAATAATTATTAAAACCATTGCATGTATTATAGATTACTGTTTATGGTGTTTATGAAAGAAACCCGAAATAAATAAAAAGATATGCAAAATATAAGTACTGCCATTTAGATATCCTGTTATTACAAAAGGATATCACAAACATAAAAATAATACAGTTGCGATATTTTAATTATCAAATATATATTTTTTCATGTAACAGATAAAACATAACTGGCACCGCTGTACAGGATTAATTAACGGAAATACCTAGTCATCTACAGGAAATTAAAAATGATATAGCCGATTTTTTGCTACTTCCGGTTTAACAGGAACTCCCTGAGTATCAGTTCTTCGCTAATTGTAAACAAAACCCTCTGAGATAATTTGTTCAACTGTGAGCAGATTTTTCAGCCATCCGAATGTGTCTAACTTTGGTCATGGTTCCTTCGCCGCAACTTTTCATTTCATTTACAAATTAGCTGGATGCAGTGATGTTTTGCATAGTTTGCGTGATTAAAAGTGCAAAACAGGTAATCCGGCACGACGAGTGCCCTTGAAGGTGGGCATACTGTTTTGTTGACAACGTATAACGTCATCAGTGCTAGCTATATATTTTTATATAATTAATGCTAAATGCATTAATTACTACTATAACTAAGTAGAAGAACTTCTCTAGTAGTTCACTATCATAGTTGAGTCACTGTTTGGTAGCAATTTATTCCAATGAATAAATTCTGCTGTTTGCCTTTTTCATGCAAAACACACATCACTGCACTTTCTTCAGACTTTGTCCTTTTTAATCTTCTTGATAAAACGTGGTATCCCGTAGTTGAAGCACAAGAATATGAATGGCTGCGAAGTTGGTTTTCATGCTTCATTGTCATGGTGCTTATTTCTTCACTGATGATGTCTGTTTGTAAATCCCCATTGTCGCGAGGCGCGTGTTATTTTGCAAGAGAGAGATAGAAGCGGAGAATGACAGAGATAGATAGTACCCAAGACACGCCCGCGGACCGATGAGCGCTGGGCACTTGCTGAGAGAGAGTGAGAGAGCAGCAGAGGGAGAAAGAGATAGAGATAGTCCGGACGTTCTCGCTCCTCCACGAAAGTCCGTGAAACTTCGGGAGATTTCGAGAAACTTCGGCAAATTCCGAGAAGCGATGGTTTGGTTATAAAAGCGATTGGTGCGGCAGTCCTGGAAGGGGTGCTCTATATTACCGCACGGGTAAATCCGCACAGCGGATAGGTACCGTGGCGCGTAACCCTCCGCCCGGGAGAACCCGGGCGACCTGCACCTGCTCTTGGCTCTTGGCTCCTGGAAGGCAGCGTGCTGTCGCCGGCACTTTTCGCAGCTTACATGGCCGACATTCCTACGCAGCACAACACCCACACCTGTCACTATGCGGACGATCTCATGATCTTCGTAGTAAATAGAAAACCTAGGTACAGCTTCCGGCAAATCCAAACCCATCTCCGGGCCATTGGCGAATGGAGTGCAAAATGGCGAATGGCAACTAACCCGGAGAAGAGTTCTGCAATTCTCCTAGCGAAAACCAGGGCCAACCGGTTACAGCAGAACTTCGTTTTACGGCGCCGTAGAATCCCATGGGTGCAAACGGCGAAGTATCTCGGAGTGATGCTGGACCATAAATTAACTTACGTTCCGCACGTCAAGGGCAAGGTCCAGCCGGGGCACATCGCGCTCGTGAACCTATACCCTATAATCCGTTCAACCATGCCCCTCCGTCTCAAACTTCAGCTGTATCGGGCGATCATTTCGCCTATGATTCTGTACGGCTGTGAGATCTGGAGAACGGTGGCTAATACCACTTTCGTCAGGCTCCAGACGCTGCAGAACAGGCACTTCGAATCATATACGACACAGATTGGAAATTTCCTGCCCATATCCTTCATGAACATTCCAAGATCCCGTACATTGTCGATGTCATCCGCGAGAGGGCACGATCTATGTACGACAAAATCCAAACCCACAACAACCCTTTGGTGAACACCCTGGGCAGATATGACCAGAGGGAACAAAGACGCTTGCCATCGTACAAACTACCAAGAGATGTCTTGGGGCCCCTTGGTTAACCCAAGAGAAACCCCATATGTCTCTATGACACATATTACGCCTGATTGCTCAAGCGATATGCAATCCGTAACCGAAACGGAGCAAAAACATCAAATCGTTTCTCCCAAAATGGGGGAACGCCATAAAGCAGCAGCCTTCTGAGATTATTCAAGGACACCCCAACCCAAATTCCCTAAAAACCCACAACCTACCCTTATCAGAACATAACATCACACTAGACTCATTTCGCAGGTTAAGCCGCAAAGCGGCTAAGTACTGCAGCATAAGACACCCGGACGATGAGAAGCCCCGCCTGACTAGTACTACCTCTGGACCTCTGGAGTCAGAGTGTGCAGTGAGAGCTGCTAGAGAGTGGTCAATGGTAGTTTTCATGCAGTGTGTGTGAGTGTGTGTGTGTGTGTGTGTGTGTGTGTGTGTGTGTGTGTGTGTGTGTGTGTGTGTGTGTGTGTGTGTGTGTGTGTGTGTGTGTGTGGACATTTAAACTGTATAGAGTTGCGAGTTGATAGCTGATAAGCCTGTAGTGATTTGAAAGTAAATTCTTTTGTTTGTTTACGTCTGATGGTATATGTTACGTCATTCTGCTGCCAAGGGCTGTACAAACTGTCCTTCTACGGAAATAAAGAGCATTTTGAATTTCTGCAAACTTGACTTTTAATTTTACAAACCCACAAAGTCACACTATGGATGTTGCCATTCCCGATGTACCATGGTGCATCTACAATACCACGCAGTGCTTTGTATTGAAAGTTTTGTGTAATTTTAATATTAGAAGTTTTGGTGCAGCTACAGATCTGCAAACCATACATTCAGATAGGTTTTATACAAAGGCAATTTCGTATAAATTGAGAATGTCTTCCTAACAGCCAATACATTTTTCAATATTTTATGTCAAGTTCTTTTTTCTTCTTTTTAACACGTGCCTTCCATTTTAGTTTAGCATCAAGTGTCATGCCCAAGTGCTTTGCTTCGGTTGCATATGGAATTAACTATTTATTTATAAATACAGATAGCATTTTTACTTTTCTATTTGTGAAACTGATATGAGTTGATTTTGTCTCGTTGAGTTTATTGCGCTAGATTTTAGTCCAGGCGTTAACTTCATTTACTGCAATTTGAAGTTTACATTTTGCTACTTCCTCAGTTTCACCAACAGCCAGCCATAATGACAGAATCATAAGCAAAGGCAGATATTGCCCGACTCGGTAGCGTAGATGGTAGCGTGTCTGTGTCTGCCTCACGTTCAAGAGGTCCCGACTTCGAATCGTGGTCAGGGTGAGTTACCTGGATAAGGTTCTTTTTGCCGGGGTTTCCCTTTTGCTTAAAGAGGAATGTCGGGTAGCTCTAAGGGTAGCTCCTGGACACATTTGAGCATAATTTCACCCATTTCATTCACTTAACGTTGGAGGACGTAAACTAAGACTAAGAACTAAAATAAACAAAAAAATTGGCTACTGGTGTTTTCTGATTTTCTGGTATATCTTTTGTATACAACAAGTACAATAGGTCCAAGGACACTTCCTTGTGGTATTCCCGCAAATATTTCCTTAAAGAGTGAATACTCGCTTCCATATTTAACCAGAATTAACTTATCTGAAAGGTAGGACTGTTGTTTTTCAGAGTATTGCTTTGGTAAGTATCGTTGCAACTTATAATTTAGTCCAGCATGCCATACCTTATCAAAGGCCTGGGACACATCAAGAAACATGCAATTTTTGCTTCTAATGATTCTTCGATTAATTCAAGTTAGTCTACGTACATGATCAGTGGTTGAATGTTTATTCCAAAAACCAAATTGATTTCGAATTACATTTATATCTTTCAGATAGGTTTCAAGCGGCTAAGCAATAATCTTTTAAATACTTTAGATAATTGTGATAAGAGAGATATAGATCTATATGACATTTTATCATTAGGACCTTTCCCTGGTTTTGGGATCATAATAAATTCGCTACTTTCCACTCTCTTCCCACATATCTTGTTCTGATAATAGCATTTAAGTTTCACTAGTGCTTTATTAGGTAACTTATTTAAGCAGCTGTCCTCTGCTTAGGTCATATGAAGGAACTTTTTTTTAAAATTTATAATTTTAATTTGCTGTAGAGTTAATAAGTTAATTTTTGTAATAAAAAATAAGCGGTGTATTGCAGTGCTCTCATCAGCTGCTTTTTCTTTATACCCTCTTGCCCAATCATTATTATCTTTTCTAATTAAATTAGCTATATATTAAAGCTATTTTATTACAAATTAAATCTTGAATGTTCGGGAATAACCTCTAAAGTCCTCTTCATTTTGCATAACTCTTAAACATTAAGAAATAGACAAAATTTTATTATTCAGGAAAAGCAAAATGTCAAATAACAGTTTTTTCCTTGTAGAGTGAACCACTTGTGAGAAATTCCTTGTTATTCCTTTGAGTTATCAAATTCTCAAACAAGAATGTACTGGCCATTAAAGAGAATGGAATTTCAATGCCATTATATAACGACTAGCTTTAAGTAGATATGAATATTGCGTAAGTACATTATATTTTCTTATTCCTATCGTATCTACAAAATATGTAATAAAGTCATTTCTATAAACATTTATCTGGATTAACATAACCAAAAAATAAAAAATAAACTTTTGTAAGAACAGTTATCAAGCGAGTACTAAGTCCCACATTTCATTTTTTTTTATGAAGTACTGAATTCAGAACAGAAAATGACAGTATCATTTTTAAAATATATTATTCCTGCAATGAACTACGAACATATCAAATTACATGTCATTTTGAGAAGTTTTGGCTTAAAGCTCACATTACATAAAATAAATACGTTATACCCAGTATTTATTGGATTTATGTAAATATTTAGAACTGACACAATTAAAAGACTATAAATCCACGAGAAAATAACTGTGTATGAACTGGTTTGTCGTATGGAGGTCATGATAACGAGCTTCTTCTGAAAATGTTTCCAAATATGTCCCTAAAAAGGAATCTAGCGGTGTTTTGAGCAACTCCTACAAACATGCACCGAGCAAAGTCCTGGTCTGCGACACAAGATTTAACCTCATGCTGACAGTTACTTGTCATGTTGGCATGCGGCATGCAGTGATCTTGCGCAAGGAATGCGACCCGTGCAGTGTCGTGCTCTGGTGGCCGGCGATGGAACACCCCTTTCCTGCCCAACCCAAATAATCACGCCCAAAAATAGATTGCCTTTGGTTTGCGAATCTCTTTCGTCGCCCCCGCAGTCTTTTCTACACTCTCAGAGTTTAAAATTTATAGATGAATTGATGTTACTTAATTCTGTAAACATGTAAATATTTTGAAAACGTATCCCTGTATTCCTTTCGTAATATTACTTGGAATGCAAATATATATTTCTTGGAAGTAATGCAAAATGTTTTCTTTCGCCAGAATATAAAACACAGCATTAACCCTGAAGACATAAATTCTTTTGTGCGTATTACAGGCGCTTTCTTTTCTTTTATAAGAAAGTAATACTTGAATGTGCGTTACAAAGAAAATTTCTACTATATTCATTATTACTGAAAACACTAAACCTCCAGCAAAATACTAAGTCGTTTAAATTAGGAACTTTAACAGTACAATAGTTACGTTGTGTATTGCAGAGAGGTGATTACTATATTATATTTCTTTGCTCATTTTATACAACAAGAATTCGCAGAACTGTTGAAGACTTCCAGCAGCCAAAGGAGGCACGTGCAGATCAAGCAGTGTGTAATGGAGTAACTAGTCACCGGTACTTTCGTATAGATTCATTAATAAAGGGAATGTAATACAAATTGCATTCTAGTAATTTTTCTTATGTTGAAGTTACCCGGTTACCCAGTTAAACTATGGTAACAACAAGGTACTCAAATTCATATCGAGAAAATGTTGGGAAAGTACTTTTTATATTAACCAGACTTTGGTTAGTCATTTGCATCGCAAATGTATCACTCTTCAGGTTTTAACATTCTTTAACGCCAATAGCGGGTTTCTAGAAAACTTAACACTATTTGATTTAATAATATATGATTTGGTTGTTAAAGGATGTTGAGGAAGTTAAACGATGCATCTTGGAATAAATTCATAGGAGATGTGGAACACGACTTACATGGAAGATAGCTCTTTGCATATAAACTGCTGAAACATTTAAACCAAAATGAGAAAGATACGGCATATTTAAGTATAATACCCGAGTCTAAAAGTTTAGAAAATTACAAAGCTTTATGGTATGATGAAAATGCGGAGATAAATAACGAAAACGCAAAAGGCAACGTCACATATGAAGGAGATTTAATTTTAATTGAAGAATTGGAAGAAGCACTCATAAAAACTAAAAAATAGGAAAGCAACGGGCAAAGATGGATTGAACGCAGAGTTATTTAAATATGGAGGGTTATTGCTAAAGCTCCGACTGCTACATTTCTATAATATGTGCTGGAAGAAGCAATGCATCCCAGAAGATTGGCTTATAGCCCAAACCATCTCTATCTTTAAAAGAGGGAAACGAAATGACTGTAGCAATTTACAGAGGAATATGTTTACTAGAGACGGCCTATAAAATATTTGCTAAAAGAATAAACAAAAGGTTGCAGAATATAGCTGAATGTCTACTCTCGGAAGAACAAAGTGGATTTAGAAGATACAGATCCTGTTTAGATAACATTTTTATTGTTAAACAACTAATTGAAAAACATAGGGAGTTTAATAAAGAAACACATATGGCGTTTGTTGATTTTGAAAAAAGCCTTCGATAGGGTAAACCGATGCAAAATGTGGCAAATATTGGAAGAACGAGGATACCCACAACAATTAGTAAAAATGACACAATGCTTGTACTTCCAAACAAAAATAAATTTGAGGAACAATGGTAAAATTTCTAAAAAAATTCTTACTAATCAGGGTGTCAGACAGGGGTGTACTTTATCACCTACACTTTTTAGTATTTATATTGACGACCTAGTGTGCAAATGGAAGCAGTTAGTGAATGTAGGTTTTAAAATTTCAAATATTTTTTTTTAAATACTTTATTGTTTGCTGATGACTTAGTTATTATACAAAATAGCGAGTCTGCCCTGCAAAAATCTATTTTTAAACTTAGTGAACTTTATAAGCAACATAATATGAAAATTTCTTTTATAAAATCAAAGGTAATGGCATTCATTGGGAAAGAGCCAATTAGAACAAAAATAGTTATAAATAATCGTTGCGTTGAACAGGTAAGCCATTTTAACTACTTGGGAACTGATGTTAGTTATGACAAGGAATATGATGTCTACAATAAAATATGCAAATTTCAAAGAGTGTATGGAACAATAATTAGAACATTTAGAAACAAAATACGTAAAGAAACAAAATTAAAGTTCTACAAAGTTATGGCTGTACCTATACTGACATACGGAAGTGAGACTTGGACGTTAACTAAAAAGCAACAGAGTAAAATACAGGCTTCAGAAATGAAATTCTTGAGAAGTGTGAAGTGATGCACGAAGAGGGACTTAATAAGAAAATATGAGAGAAGAGCTGGGCATTTTTAGTATGAATGATTGATTAAAAGATCTCAAACAAAAATGGAAGGAAGATGTTGAAAGAATGTCAGATAATATAATTACAAAACAAATATTACAGTATCATCCTAAAGGTAGGAGATCGGTGGGCAGACCCAGGAAACGATGGTTGGAGGACTTCGAAGGCGGAACAGGCACTTGATTGCCTATGCCATGAAGTGAAGAAGAAGAAGAAGAAGAAGAAGATGAAGAAGAAGATTGATTTGGTTGTCCGAGATCAAAGTAAATCCTGAAGAGAAAACGGCTAAATTATTGATAGAAAAGAAAAAACATGAACGTGGATGTTCGAAATGAAATGCTGGAACATATAAATGCATCAGTTGCTTGGTAAAATATCATATTTTATTTGTTAACGACACCGTCAATTGTTGGAATTATATCAGCGCTGCCTGCGCCGGAATTTCGTGCCGCAGGAATTATTTTACATATCAGGAAATCTACTGATGTGGGGCTGTCACTTTTAAGCACACAAAAACTACCGGTTTGAACCTGCGGCCCTGGGATCAAGACCGGCGCCTAACCATCTCAGCGATCCAGACTGACATCAGTTACTTGGGCTTTACCATTAAATCCAACATGGGCTATCGTCAAGATGTCAGATGATAGCAATGAGGCCTGAATTACATGTATTGCAGTACTCATAACCAGGAAGGAGGGATGAGACCACAGGCGTCAACAAGTCATAGTGGACAGGTGCACAGAGACACGCGGTAGTCTAACATTTCCTGCCCGAAGAGCCAACCCACTACTGGAGCTGCCCAGAGAGGGTGAGGAACGGCCGGTACAACTAGATGTCCACGGGGTATACTCTTTCCTTAGAGCAAGCAACACACCATTTCTGGCACCGCTGCACACCACGAAACCTCGAAGCATGAGAAGCAAACATAATTGAAGGGAAATGAGAAAAGCGACATCATGATAAACGAAATGCCACCACAGCATTCGTTTAGCGACTAGAGAAAATTACGAAAGACCTAAGGTACAGGAGTGCGAAGTGTGGCATAGTAAAATCAGAAACCTTAATGTTGTGACGAAGTGCGACAGTCAAAAAGAAAGATAATATGGAAATAAGAGATTCATATGCACGATGCAGATAAAACTGGAAAAGAAGGACGAATGACTGATCTTAAAATTAGAAAAGATGATACAATAAATTTCATTAAAATTTGCTGTATTTTTTCCAATATTAATATTACCACCGAGGATAGTTGACGTAGGCAGTCTCGTTCCTCTATCTTCATTTCCGTTGTTCCATATAACGTTAGAAATTAGTTATATACATACATAATTTTTTCTGCAAGTCTGAGGAGCAAGGAGAAACATTGAAACGATACATATAACACGTTAGATATATTTAAAAACTTCAAAAGAAACAGTTACAGTCACATAAACTTCCAAGAATATGTTATGGCTGTATACATTTACTTCGTCATTAATATGCACATAAAATATTTGCAGATGTTTAATTTCGGAAACTTGGCAACCTTCTGTAATGGCCCTACGCCCCAAGCACTTTATTAGCTCTTCTGATCTGCAGACACATTGAGACAGACCATTTTTTAATGTTTTGTTCATTTGTTATCCAACTTAAAAGCAATGTAAAAAGTAGTTATCTACTCTCTGCTGCTTAAATAGAGTTGGAGTGTTATAAAAGGATCTTCATGCAATGTCACATGGATTTATCTACCCAATGTCATTTAACTAAAAGGTTTATCGTGAAATTATCTATTCTAAGTTAAGATACATAACTAATACTCATTTAGATAATGTCTTAAATGCAGGGGCTGAGAAACTAATGAATTGTCCATAGAACACAGCTCGTGGGAAACAGAGGAATTGTGCAAATAAAACGTACCCCCTCCCTCCGCTACTAGAAGATGTTAAATCGTACAACAAAGACCTTTAATACTTAAAACAATTATTAACAGGTCCTTAGAGGCTTTGGTCCATCAACGTGTCCTCATATCTATGCAGAACAAAGGAGATATCATTCAGTGATACAGAGAGAATGTGGTCAGCACCGTGCTTCTCTCAGCCGGAATGTTTACTTTTGTGGCTAAAGACCTATCCCACCGAGACTCCTCAAGTGTATCACAATCCTCAGTGGGCAACTGCCGATAAATCCGTCTCCCCATATGATTAGGCTCGAACCTTATCTACCATTTCGTGAGTGAGAATACCATGCTGCAATCCTCTACGCTACGGCGCAGGTTATCAACAGTGCCATTTAACATAAATCATACATTTTATGAAATTCTGTACTTTCTTGTAGTGACCATTTTCTTTCCTTTGTGGTTTTATACAAATTCCACAAGAATGCGAAGAGATGTTCTTAATATAGCCAATGGAATCGTAAACTTTCTCATGGAAATTTATTTGAAAACCAAGAGGTAAAACAGACAGAAATTTACTACATAAAAGAGTAAGTATAGTTTTTTTTCCAAAACATGACAGCTCTACCCTACTCTTGTGTAAAAGGTGGCGGTACTTTGAGGTTTGGATTTACAAGGTACGTATCTGCAGGAAATAATGAAACAAAAAGACTAGCTACATTGCCTCTCGCTCTGATTATGAGAGTCCCCTTTTGTTGGCTAATGGTTGTAGTCCAGCAACAAAGGAGAGCGCTTCCGTTTTAAAATTGTCATGTTTTCTAAAATGAATAATAATTGATTTAAGTAAAATGGCATAAATAATTTCGAAAACATTTATCTCTCTTCCATTGAAGTTTTCCAAACTCTAAACAGCAAAGTTTGACATGTGAAATGGTTGTTCTTTTGTTTCTCATGACCTTTGGGCTTGCATAATTCTATTGGTCTGTTTTTTTTTTAAACATTTTACAGTCATCTCATTCTTCTGTGCACAACAAATTATTTGTCGCCGTATTCCAAGCTTATTATTATTATTATTATTATTATTATTATTATTATTATTATTATTATTATTATTATTATTATTATTATTATTATTATTATTATTATTATTATTATTATTATTATTATTATTATTATTATTATTATTATTATTATTATTATTATTATTATTATTATTATTATTATTATTATTATTATTATTATTATTATTATTATTATTATTATTATTATTATTATTATTATTATTATTATTATTATTATTATTATTATTATTATTATTATTATTATTATTATTATTATTATTATTATTATTATTATTATTATTATTATTATTATTATTATTATTATTATTATTATTATTATTATTATTATTATTATTATTATTATTATTATTATTATTATTATTATTATTATTATTATTATTATTATTATTATTATTATTATTATTACTACTACTACTACTACTACTATTATCACGCAATAAGGTTAAATGAAATGTATAGGGTTTAACGTCCGCTTTTACCACATACGATACTGCAGGTGGTAACACTGATGATACAGTAAATGAAGATGGAACAGCGGTGGAATGAATAGCGGGGGAAACCGAAGATCCCGGAGAAAACCCGCCTCAGCGCTACGTTACCCTCAACAAATCTCACTTTGCAGTCACTTGGGGTGGGATTGGGATTAGGATTTTCATTACGGAGGGGATTCGGTACGTAGGCCACCATGCTGGGCACATTGTTCCTATACCCCCAAGTGGGGCACCCCCAGGAGGAAGGATGAGGCGAAGGATACAGAGGGCGGCCGACCCAAGGAGCCACGACAGTACAGAGGGCAGAGTCCCTACAGTTTACTTTGGATAGAGACTTCACCCGACAGGCCAGGACACGAACTCGTTCCCCTACAGCGGGACGGCAACGAGCCCAGCAGCTCAGCCCTAATGGTACCAAGGCAGGCGGTCACGAAATGGCTCCAGCAGACGAGCAGAGGCCGGCAACCGACCGACCAGAGGAGGAAGTAGCTTTTCTCAGAACATATCATCCCGCCATGGACCGCCGAGACACCCGCCGACACTTCTACCATGAAATAGACCGCCAAATGAAAGATGGAGATGAAATGGAAAGGATGGAGATGAAATTGAAGGACAGGAAATTCGGGGGATGTAATTAACCTACCCAGCATTCGCCTAGCGATCCGGGAAAACCCCGAAACACCCATAGATCAGGTAAGTCGGCCACGGGAATCGAACCCGGGCGTCCCGAATGCGGATCTCACTCGAAACCGCCTGAGCTATCCCTCTCGGTCACTTGGGATGGAATCCAGGCGACAGCCGCGTTCACCGTTACCTTGGTGAATGCGATAAAGAGGGACTTTTATTTTAATAGTCTATAAAATAATTATGGTTTGATCATAATAGCCAGATATAGCAGTGGAACTATCATGTAAAAAAATAAGTACTTATTGAACATTTTAGAAGTAAATTAAATCGCTGTGGGGAAATTCCCTGAAAAAAAAAATCATCATGCAACCTTGAAAGACGCCTGACTTAAATACAAATTTGATGTTAATGATGCTAATACGAGCCCACTGCTGTCTTTCTTTCCTGTAGCAGGTTAGCGGCGCTTTGTACGTCGGTCCTTCCATCCCAACATCCCTGCGTATGAAGAAACCTCACCAATCCCTACTATGGTTGGTGCTTGAACAGAATTTATAGAATTTATCACTTTAGATTTATCACTTTATTTATTTAGAGAATTTATCACTTCAGATACGATTTTGAAATGTTATATACATAAATATGAAGAGAATTTGTCGTTATTTCCCAAAGTTGTTTGAAATCGGTTCATTGTTAAGGGTAGTTTCTGAAAGTTTTCTGGTTTAAAATTTTTGCCCGAAGCATTGCACTTATAAGCTGCCACGTTTTACACACGATTTTAAAAAAAGCTGTATATACTATTTGTTGGTAAAGAACAACAGTTGATATGAGTATTAGTACATTGGAGAATATTATTTGCTACGCTTTAGCAAATGAAGCCAAATCCACATTGAAACTTGTGAACTAATTCTTTTCTTAGTATTATTTTAAACTGCTCGTTAAAATGTTCACTGATTTGGCACTGAAGTATTTAATGACAATTCAGTATTTGTTATTCTCGGAATGCTTTAAGCGATTCAAAAACCCGGATGTGTTACTTTTACATTGTTTTACCTATTTTTAACATAAATTGTGTTTAAAAATACTCACCATTCTATCTACTGCATATATCGAGTGGGATGTCCCAGGCGGTTTCGTCTGTGGCCTGCATTCGGGAAGCCCGAGTTTGATTCCCGTGGCCGTCCTACCTGACCCGTGGGTTTCCCGCATCGCCAAGCGAATGCTGGGTAGGTTAATTACATCCCCCGAATTTCCTGTCCCTCCATTTAATCTCTATTATCATTTCATATCATCTCTCATCTGGTGGTTTCTTTCAAGATAGCACTGTTGGCGGGAGTCTCGGTGGTGCATGGTGGGACGATATGCACTGAGTGAACACTTCCTCCTCCGGTAAGTCAGTTGTCGATCTCCGAACCGGCTACTGGGACCACTTCCGAACTACAGTACGGGGGTGTCCGCTGTCCTGGACTGCTGCAGGAGGTTTCCTTCTAAGTAAAATGTAGGTAACCTGTCCTCTGCTCTGTCGCGCCTCCTTGGGACGGTCACCCTCTGTCTCCTCTCGCCTCATCCTTCCTCCCTGGGATGCCCCAGTTGGTAGCATAGGTACAATAGATCAAGACTGGTCACAGTGACGAATCCCCTTCTTGTTAATTCTAATCCTAACCTACTTCACATTAATCTAGATAGACATTTTGTCAAAATGGTTTTATTATATATTTCAAAGGGGAATTCAGTGGGCTTAAGCGATAATGTAAATTTTAAGAGCTGGACGAATGACTGGGATTCCATTCTGTTTACACGACCAAGAGAAAAAATAATCAAGTTAAAAAGGTCATTAACACTAGAAAATTCGAGCCAGTAACTAGGAATTTCTCGGAAATGGTTAACTTCACAAAATTATGAATTTGACACACATTTTACGGTAGTAAGTTTTTGTCTCTCTTAAGGCACACCAGTTATGAAAAGTTCGTTCAGAATGAAGAGACATTAGAGTCTATTACCAGAATATTTTGTCGTAGAAAAATTGTTAAACATCTTGGAGAAAATAAAAACGTTCTAAATTTTTCCTAATTCAAGATGGGAGGAGTTTCTTGAAAATTTCCTGCCGTATCCTTGGAAAACCTTGATCTTTATATAATATCAAGTTTGGTATTGAACTGACATTTCGTTTTCTATTTATGTTGTTCAGAAAGATACACACAATATACATACTGATCTTTATCTAAAAGGATTTCATTTAGGGGACCTCAAAACGTAAATATCTATATAGAATTTTTGTGTGGAACGCAATACCTTCTTTACGTGCTATGTACGTGGCAGAGAAAGGAAATAGTAGTGAAAATTAAAACCAAACAAAGAAGAAAGAAAGAGGAAACAAGAAAATAGAGAAACCATAGCTCTTGAAGAACGTCACGTAGTCAAACAGAAGCAAAGAATGAGTAAATGCATAAAAAATAAAAGCATTTGGACGATAAATTAATGATGACCAAATAAAAAGGGTTAAAACAAAACAAGGTAGAGCACAGAGAAAAAGATGGGAGGTAGGACTAGCGCAATGAGTTGAGAAGAAAGAGTGCAGTGTATGTACATTACGTTAGCCCGCTAATTACCCGCTCTAGTGGCGTCTGCAACTGGCATCCTCTGTGCCAACCAAAACGCAGAACCGCGTATAAGGCCAACAGAACTCTGGTCCTTGAACTTTTTATAGAAACTTCCACAGCAGCATCGCCAGGCTTACTTACGCACATTGGAGGTTTGTCAAACATTACCTGTAGATTTAAATCGGGCGTAGCTGTAAGTCAAATCTATAAAGATTGTGTCTAGACTAAGGGGAATTCAAACAACTTTTCGCTTCAGTGATGAATTTACAAACTTTATGGCTCATTTTCTGTCAAACCAATGACACTAATTTGTTTTCTTCTGGAATATAAAGTTACAACTTGTGGTATCTCAAGGTTTGGAGGGAGGTGTTAAAAATGTTCTGTGCCTTTTCAACAGATGGGTGCCCTCTCCGGTAGGGAAGATTAAGATAGAGGATGCTAAGGGTGACTAGTTCTAGGAGACACAACAGCAGAGGGAAGGGACTCTAACAGTTTCAGGTTTAAACTCTACCGTGGCAACTCGTATAACCTGCTCCCCTTTCCTCTCTCTTCGGATTTACACGGAATCTGGGGCGCTCGGGGCTCTGAGACCAACCCTCATTCATAGTGTGACTTTGTGGGTTTGTAAAATTAAAGGTCCAGTTTGCAGAAATTAAAAACGCTCTTTATTTCCGTAGAAAGACAGTTTGTACAGCCATTTGCAACAGGATGACGTAACATACACCAACACAGTGTCTCGTGGCTCCACCACACGTAAACAAACAGAAGAATTCACTTACAAATCACTACACGGCTGCACACACACGATTCAAAAGTCCATAGACAAGTCACAACACAACTGACTCATCCCTTGTACATTATTTATACCCGATCCATTGTTTCTCGAAAGTTGCCGAAGCTTCACGGCCTGTCAGGAAGCAGCGAGAAATTTCAGACTAGCTCCGTCTCTTTCTCTCTCGACAAGGGTTCAGCACTCGCGCGCGCGTGGGCGTGGCTTGGACATTATCTATCTCTTTCTTTTCCCGCTTCTCTCTCTCTCTCGGCGTTCACCTGCGCGCAGGCAGACATTATCAAAACACTGCCTAGTGAAAATAGGATGAAAGGAGAATTGAAGTAAAATAAGCAGTGAGGTGAAATGGAAGGATAGGACACTCAGGGGATGCAACAATCCCTTTAAGCATTCACCCTAAAAATGCCCTTGGATCAGAAAGGTCCTCCATAGGAATTAAACCCACGACGTCCCGATGCGGGCCATAGACGCTACCATTTGAGCTATTTCGCTAGGTTGGTTACAACTTACATTCGTGTTTACATTTAAATATATCAAATATATGAAAATAATCTTAAATTCAGCAGTTCTACAATCGCAATGTTGAAATTATCTGATCGTCCACCGTGGTGTATAGTTTACATGCTAGCCCCTGGTCGTAGGTTCAACCCTGGTAAAATGCGGTGTATTTTTCTCCTGTGCAAAGATCCATAACATGCTTTTTCTTTCATTTCTTTTCCATCCTCCTCGTATGGAGGACTTGACTCCAGGACTTACAAGTGGGTGCCTGGGTCTGACATCTGTAGAGGACCAGGGAAAATCTATCCGGGATAGAATATCAGCCCGAAGGCTGGTAGATGGAGGATATGAAATTGTGCAATGGTTGAAAGGAAAGGTAACTAATGAGAAAACCTGCTTTGTCGTGCACTAAAAAATCTAACAAATCCTGGGCTTCATTGATGACAGGTAGCCGCTCTAACCACTCGACCATGTCGGAGCGTGTAAAGAAGCCTCTGAGCAAAATTAAGTGGTACTTCACGACCAATATAGAAATAGGACTCAGAACCACAGCAGCTGAAGGGCGTCCATGAATAAAAACTCAGTATCAGTTTAAAATTATTTGTGTAACTTAAAATTTGCGTATTGTATTTATTAAAACTCTTTCTCAAATAAAATACGTTATGCACAGTAAAACACTAAAACTATGTTCTAGGAGCGTAACGTAACATGGAACTATTTTATGCTAACTCACATACTAACGTTTTTACCCATTCTTCTACAAACTTCTTAGAAAACGGTAGTTTATTATATAATTTATATTACCCAAGACAGACGCAGTTTCATTACACATTTCTCTATAGTAGGTGCAAAAGCGGTACAAGAAGCAGAGGGGAATAAAATCTTAAAACAGCCCTGCTACTACATTGCACACTCTCTCCAAAATATCGTAGGAAACAAATGAATGTGACCTACTATATGCAGAAGCTAAAGAAAGTAGGAAGATATTGTCACGTGTTTTTATTTTTTATTTTATTTATTTATTTACTATTTATTTATTTACTATTTATTTATTATTTATTTATTTTTTGAATCTCCATGAAACCCAAAACCTATCTATGAAGCTGAAGCAACTAGCAGATATAAAAAGAAGCTATTTTATCATCCAGCTCGACACATACCATTGCCTGCTGCACTCTGACGCTCTTAAACTGCAACACACTTGGAGCGGGATTTCTATGTTGGAAGCACAATTCCTTCTCTTCTCGTATAAGTTTTTGCGGCTATCAGTTTCCTCTGGTCACCAACTGTATCATCTTATTTTAAATAATAGTCATGAGACATCTGGTTTTCAGATACTAAACCTAACCCATCTCAACCTAATAAAATTCTAATTAAATTAGGTCTAATAATTAAAAATATGATAGATAATACAAATATTAATACAAAAAAAAAAAAAAAATGATTTATTGAATAAAGTTTCGTAGAAGTAAAATTTTGTAACAAATAGTTTAATTGTATTATCTGGATTACATTTTACTTAAACTACCTTTCCTAGTCAATTGCAGGTTACCTCTAGCATATCGATAAATTCTTACTTTTCTTTTAATAAAAACAGTTCCAATTATTACATAAAACTTCTTGATCCTGCACGACTATTCATCACTGTGTGCATGTGGTGCTGGCTGGCTGTATATAGCCAGAAGGTTTTTGCTGCGTGCCCACCCGTTAAGGGTTTTACCGCAGGTAAGGTAGATTTCGGGATGTTGTAGGGTGAAATGTGGGTTTTTAGATTGGTGTTATTTATGAGGTTACAAGCATGCACCTAGGGGTTGAAGGAATATTCAACACTCCCCAGATTACAGAACATCTCTACCAAGATTATTGATTTTCCGTTAATATCGTTACTCCTACATTAATTTTGTGTTTGGCCGATTTAATGCTACATCACCACATTAAGTCATACAATTATTACTACGGCCAATCACAAAATTACATATATTTTTACTTATTTAAATTATTAAATATATTTAAATAATCATTTAAATCGTTCCACACTACAGTGTATATATACAATGTGGTCGTTTTATAGCCAGGCCAAAGACCACGTGGATGCAAGTTACTTGGCACTACAGCTTGCAGACCGTCCGTGGCCTGGTCGCGAAGCAATGAAACTCCAGTTACCAGTCATGCTGTTTTCAGCTACCGGAAGAATGTGGCTTTGAATGTTTAGTGAGCAATATTCTCTTGACTTTGCGACCCACACTAGACGCCGATCTAGACTGCACCGGGTCCCCCGTATGATATGCGGGCACCCTAGATAACCCAGGAGCTAATCCTATCAGCAGCTAAAGCTGAGCTCCTCATAATTCTTCTAAACTGTTTGGCATCTAAATTTTTCCCCAACTAAAAATTAAACAAAAATAAAGATTTGGGTGCAAACTACTGCATCCTCCCCTTCTACACGATGGTACTTCTGTAACCTGTAAAATAACTTCCAACCAAAATACCTACACCACCTTCATCCTACAAACTTCAATTTTAAATCTTACCTGCGGTAAAACCCTTAACGGGTGGGCACGCAGCAAAAACCTTCTGGCTGTATACAGCCAGCCAGCACGAGCGAGCGAGCGAATTTGTGACTGTGCAGATGGCTTTGTCTTAGCCACGGCGTCTACAGTGATACACAAAAATTCGTAAATGTTAAATTGGTATAAAAATTCTAAAGACATTTTTTGTCCATCTTTATACAAAAGAAAGGCATTGCAATGGAAAAGTCTCATAATCAGGATGATGGGAGCGCTGCACACCCTCGAAACGTCGATGGCTCTACATCGCTATACCTGGCTCGAAGCCCGAGAACGTCTAGAACATATACGTCGCCAGGAAAGCTTTAGATCATATTATAGTCTCATAATTGTTTCTATCAGTTTAGTCATTTTGTTTAAAAATGAGACATTTTATGGAACGCTTATATTAAAGAATCCTGTGCAGTGGCTAATTGGGCTAAGAGATTATGATTTGGTTCCCCTCCACGGAATGCGGCCCGGGATCGATCCCACCCCTGAAGGTGCAGATTTTAAGTCCCAGATATAGGATCGGTGCGCACTCAGCATCGTGAGGAAATCGAGGAGCCCGCCTCGTTAGCATGGTGGTAGAGTGTCTGCCTCACGTTCAAGAGGTCCCGAGTTTGAATCTCGGTCAGGGTGAGTTACCTGAATAAGGTTTTCCCCGGGGTTTTCGCTTGTCCTGAAAGACGAATGTCGGGAAATTCTAAGCTCTATAGACCCTGGGCTCATTTGAGCATCATTTCATCCATTCCATTCATAGTCCGATATGACTTAACGTTGGAAGGCGTAAATTACAACAACAACAACAACAAAAATTGAGGAGCTTATGATAGGTAAGCGGTCCTGGTCTAGACAGCCAACTTTCCGGCTGGGGGATGTCGAGATGCTGACCACATGTTCTCCCCGTATCGGTTGGATGATCGCCCACCTGTACCTTGCGTATGTGGGCGTGAGGTCGGCAGTAGGGTTGGCAGGCCTTAGCCCTATATGGGTTGTCACGCCATGGGATATTAAAGATACAGAGGAAATAGAAACTACTTAGTGTGTATACTTTTAATTAAAATACAATAATAATTAATGTTTTGCACATAATAACTAATAAAATCCCAGCACATCGTGCATAACCCCGCCTCTCCAAACTACACATTTACATGGAAGCATTTTCGATATTTAAATTTTCTCAAAAATGCCTCTAAGAGCTTGGAGTAAAGTATATTTGACATATTTACGTTACAAATAAAAGTATGCATCTCGAATTTTCTGGTTATGGTTTATCAACGAACTTGAAGAATTTAGAAGAATAAGTTTTGAAGGAGCAATCTATAGAGATTTTAAGTCATAATTTTTTCTGTCTGCTTCATCGATTAATTCCTTGTAGGAATTGTTTGCAGCTGAAATGTTATATGACATTAGAACCTTAATAATATAATTGTTATTCCACTATACTGCCATTTTGCTGCTGTAATATAATGGATGGCATTTCTGCCTAATATAGGGAAGGTACCGGTTTGAATCTCGGTGGAAAGAATTGCCAAGTAGGTTTAATTTTGGGGAAATAGGGATCCTTAAAATCGTATCGCAAAAAAGTAGATTAGCCTTCAGTTAGATGCAATATATGCACTGCCTGCGTAGCCCTGAGATGTTATAAATAACTTCCAAAAAGTCTGTAAGGTAGGCGAAAATTAGTTCCTGTATTTTTCCCTTCTATTTCTTCATTTTGAAAGAATTTGTGTTTATTCAACAATTATTACCCTGCCACATATTGAATTTAAGCGATTTTAATGTACATTAGTGGACCATAACCTAAACCAAGAATTTGCCCTTTATAAGCATATTAAAAATTAACATTCCTTATATATACCAAGTAACCAATTTTTCGTGCGCGAATGGAGCAATGGAATTAGATGAAGCCGGCGAAAGGCAGAATGGCCTGAAACAAACACAGTGATACCTGTTTCAAAATGATAAAGAAAACCTGTTCTTTTACCGACTTTTAACTTCAGTTTGAATTTAATTAAGCAATTCACTAAGCCAATGGACACAAATGGTCAGCATTTAAAGTACCTAACCAACAAGCTATCCTGCACTTTAAGAAACAAAGGTCACTGTCGGTATCTTTGTAAGCTGAGGAAATAACCATAGATAAAAAGCCTCTGACCTCTCTTGGAAGAGAATGTTTTAGTTACTTAAGAGAAGTTAATACGGTCTTAGGAAATACTACAAATACAAATTAAGTGCAGCATGTAAACTTTTACCATATTTATGAGTATGTATAAATATTTAACTGGTGCATTGAATTGAACGTATCCTTTTCTTACCCTCATTTTGATGATAAACACCTTCAGAGCTCCAGATTAAATGTGATTAATGACTTCTCTTAATGTTAGTCAAAATAACGATTTCACATAGATAAACAAACTTAGGTCCAGTTGGTGTAGAAGTTCAAGACAAACATCAGAAGGCAAGCACTAGATTTATTACCAATTGAAAAAACTTTGGTTAATTAACACTTCGCATACAGAAACTACTAGGATATTGCGCTATAAATTTCAAAAACTGCCCATTTTGTACAATTTTACGTAATTTAACCGATCACAAAGTAGATGATTCGTGGTCAAACCCTTACGTACAACCTGTCTTTACAATTAGCTTACGCTTTTGGCCCTGGCAAAATGTTAATGGCTACCTTAAAACCTTTAAATGATTTATACCCTTATTTTTATCCCCTTGTATACAATTCTGAAACGTGAGATTGAACTTATAAAAACTTGTTCGCTGCATTCGGGAGGCCCAGGTTCGATTCCCGTGGCCGACCTACCTGACCCATGGGGCTTTTCGGAGGTTTTCCCAGGTCGCTAGGCGAATGCTGGGTAGGTTAATTATATCCCCCGAATTCCTGCCCCTCTATTTCATCTCCATTATCATTTCACATCATCTCTCAACTGGTGGTCTCTTTCAGGGTAGAAGTGTTGCCGGGAGTCTCGGCGGTGCATGTCAGGATTATATGCTCTGAGGAAAACTACTTGCTCCTCCGGTAGGTGGATTGCCGGCACCCGCGCCTCTGCTGGGACGATTTCGGGACCGCCAGCCAGGGACCTTTGGGGTTCGGATCGCCTGCCTGGGATCTTTAGGGCTGGGCTGCTGGGCTCGTTGCTATCGCTCTGTAGGGGAGCGCGTTCGTTGTCCTGGCCTGTCGGGGGAGGTCTCTATACAAGTAAACTGTGGGGATCCTGCCCTCTGTACTGTCGTTGTTCCTTGGGTCGGCCGCCCTCTATCTCCTTTGCCTTATCCTTCCTCCCGGGAGTGTCCCCACTTGGGGGCATAGGAACAATGGGCCCAGCATGGTTGCCTACGTACGTATCCCCTCCGTAATTAAATTCTAATCCTATGCATTAGAAGCCGCTAAAAGGTACAAACTTTCTGATGGATTTCAAAGACTTTCCAAGTCTTATTTTTTCCCCTTATACATAAAACTAAACTGTTTAACCGCTTCAAGTAAAAAATTAAGACGTTCATATGTTACCGTTTGTCATATTCTCGTAGCCAACCTTATAATTTCCTAAAAATTCTGCAAACAAATTTTCAATACTTACACATCATACCTGCACACAGAGTTGTCATTGCTTCATGTCACTATTCTTTGTTCATTATCAATATATTTAAGTGTATAAACGCGGTATTTAATACATTTATAGTTTAATTTTACGCATTTTGACAACGCAATTTAATGTGGCACATATTGGTGTGAAATTATTCAGCATTATCGTTGGGAAACTAATTACTATGCAAAATTCAATATATTATTAAACATTAATGGTTCAAAATATGTGGTCAATGTTTGTTGTTCTAGTCTTAATAATCAATATCAACATTATCATTATTAAATATTCTAAAAACATACTTAAAAGTTATAATATTACTTTAAAAAGAGAGTTTGTTAATGTCTCGTTGCCTCATCAATCTTAATTCCGATTCCATACAAGCTCCAACTCGTGGATTATTTCACACTTACTGACAGACCAAGTGATACTAATAGGCATAGGTGAAAAAATCTAATATGTTTAATTTTCTACCCCAAGTAAATCCTATTTTCGTCATTTAGTTAATGCATGCTTTACAAATTAAATAACGGAAGTGAAAAAAGAAAAGCAAGACAGTAAAATATCTTGTGGTAGGAGCAAAAATAATAAGTGCAGAATGAAGCGATGAGTGCAAATGTCCCAAATTGCAGCTTTCATATAGTAGATTGTAGGGAAGCAAAACCTATTTCCGTGCTAGCCCAGCCCTGCGTGATGAAAGCGTGAAGCGACTGCCAAACTGAATGTATACCAGCCACCATTGAGCTTCCACCCACCCGTTCCTACATTTAGCTCGTCAAATACTAACAAATCTGAAGCTACTTTCAAAATAAATCTCAATGCGGCAGTGAAACTCACAAACGAAGCATGTAAATAAGTCAGTAGGACTGTAATGTCTTAAAAACTAATTTCCAGTCACTAATACGTGGGATGAGAGTGCAATCTAATTAATGTCTCCTTCAGAACTAATTACAATCTACAAAATGAGAGGGAAATTAAGATGTTTACCCTTCAACTGCTAAAGCTTAACAATGGTTTATCGGTTCCTCGTCTATTATAAATAGATTAGACAATGAATAACTTATTGCGGCTTCAAATTTTAGCTGCTGGATCTATTAATAGTTTATCCTGTAAGTTTGTAATCTACTACTCTTCGGGCTACTCCGTAGTGATATTTCTAGGAATTTATTTAATATTAAGCGATTTGCAGTGCAATATTTGACAACCCTGCACCAATAAAGCCAGGTGAACACCACTTGGTAGGTCCCCGCGGTATTTCTGAAGTAAACAAGTGTCTGTCTGGGTAGCTCAATTGTTTAGGTGCTGGTCTACTGATTCTAAGGTCGCGGGACGACCTTAAAAGTGAAAGCCTCATGTCGGATTTACTGCCATGTTTCAGAACTCCTTTGGGACAAAATTATGGCAAACCGGCGGCGCTGATATTTTCCTGCCAATTGAGAGCGTCGGTATTAAAATTGTGACCTAAGCAGTAGGTGTAACAGTCTGGTGTTGCTATTCCAAAGTAGACCAAGCGTATCGTCGCTGTCATATCTGCTTGCTTGTCAATTCCATACAGTAGATAATACACCAATCTAATGTATCGGCATGCATATCTTGTCTATTGCACACATTACTACTGAAAAAAAAAAAAACCATCAGACCTATCTCGTACTTGCAATCAGAACCAGAGTAGTAAAGATTTGCCATTGTTAAGGATACTTTCCCCTCTTTTTCATTCGGTTCCCGAGTAGTGCAACAGCTCTTTTGTTTGGAACAGAATAAGACTTTTAAATATGAAGTTGAAAAGTTCACTTAAAGTGATGCATAATTTAACGAGTAATACTCGTGAACTAACGTAATATTAAATAAGAGGTTTGATATTAATAAAATAAAAAGTAGCTTAAAATAATAAGTAGGCGCATAAAACGAAATTTTTGAAAATCTTCTTCGAGTTCTCTTACTTCACATGCCTATAGAGAGAGAAAAAAATGAAACGCTCTTTGTGAAAGGGCCTAAACTGGTATCAGTAGATAGCTAACTCACGTGGTAGTATAGCAGCACTAAACATCTTATTGGTAGTGAATAAGATGGTGTGTTTGTTTACAATACATTCTAGACATGATTGTTTCTAAAACAGCCATGCCGTTATATAGCACTTGGTTTCTTTGTTTCTCCTCCAACCTTATGTGTTGGAGGTAGTCAGACTTCACGGCGACGCAGTGTTAATAAAATGGAAGCTCCTTGGACGGTAGGAAGAACAAAACAGGTGGCAATCCAGCACTAAAACTAAACAGTACGAAACTGCTATATTTCCGCCTATTTTTTGTGTTCGCTGTTCCTTTACACATCTCCTATTGGCTGCAGAATTTATTCTCCTGCTTCAGGATTTTTGTGCACTTTCCAAGCCGCTCCGTTCCTCTCACTCTTTATTTAGTCCAAGTAACTTTCAACTATATTTCTAGCACTGCATTCTGGTAAATAACTATTATATTGCGATACTAATGTGGTAAGCACTTTATACGGAACAAGCAAAGATTTGAAAAAACGAAGCGCTTGTGCCTTGATTCCGTTATGTGCTTACTACATGTTTATTGCATACTATTTCTTTTACACTCTGTGTATTTATATCAATCTAATTTTAGCAATTAAGATATTATTTAAAATATTAATAAATATAAGATGAAGATAAATGATGGATTAGAACGTGCATTGCCTCTGTATTGCTGTGGAGAAACAATATATGTTGTTGGTCATGTCGCCCTACTATATTTGTTAAAAGTGTAAAATGAATTTGACAGAGGGTTTAATTCTGATTATGGAGAAAGTTTCAGATGATGTGTGAAGTGACGATAAAATAGAAGAGGCATTGAAAGATGGATGTGATATATTAATACCAAAATATCAAAACAGAGGCATGAGGTTGTATATTATTCATTGTGTAAATGGGTAAAAGAACATAATGTGGATATTAATGAAAAGAACATATTGGCGTATTTTTTACTAAGAAGTAGTAAAGTAGTGAGTCCATAAATTTTGTGGTCTGAATTTTCTATGCTAAAAATAATGATAAGTTTAAATAATGGAATTAATATTGGAGGTTTCACGAAGTAGTGTGCTTCTTGAAAAAAGAAAAATGTTGGACATCGACCGAAGAAACTAAAAGTATTTTGAGGGAAGATGTAACTAAGGTTTTGAATTATGCTCCTGATGACAAGTTTCTGTTAATGGAAGTGGTAATGATAATGGGGATTGCAAGGGCTTGCCGAAGAGAGCAGCTGGTAAAAATTATGCTCGATGGTGTTGAAGATAGGAATGAATTTATAATGGTGAATAACCCAAATAGTAAAACAAACATGTTTCGCTCTTTTTCCATAACTGAGAAGATTGATAAACTTTATTATGTGGGAATTTTTCGGAGGTATATTGCAGCGAGGCCTGGAAACTGTCAATGCAAGCGTTTTTTCCCTAACATTTCGAAATGGTGAATGTATTGGTCTACCAGTGGGGATAAACAGCATCGGTGCAGTGTGTTCAAAAATAGCAACATATATGAAGTTAGAGGATCCAAAATCGTACACTGGTCATGTTTTTAAAAGAACATGTGCTACTTTCTTCGTAGATTCTGGTGCCAATGTTCCCTTACTGAAACTGCATGGAGGATGGAAATCATTTACTGCGCCAGTGGGTTGTGTGGAGAATTCTCTACGAAATAAATTGAAGTTTGCTGACAAGATTGTATACAGTGGGAACGGTAGTGACGGAATTTCAACAGAGACAGGAACACCGTCCTCTTCTAGAGAAATATATAACATGAGTTTAGATCTAAAGAGCAGGAATGAAGATGGTGCAATTGCATTCAATAGTTGTACAAATTATAATATCAAAATCAATATTTCAAAATAAATGTTTTTACTTACCTACTAGTGCTTTTGGTCGTTTTTTAACCACTAAGGTTTTATATATATAGCAACTAGATTGCAGGCGGGAATGTCAACGATGCATAGCAACAATAACGGTAAGTATGGAACACTAGTTACGTAGGGCAAAAATAGTTTTTAGTTGACTTCCTTAGTTACTGTCGACTTACTGCAACTTGCGAACTTAGCTTTTATTAGCGTTACATTTTATAACCAACCTAGATTATAAAATACAGGATGACAAATGAGGAGAGGTGATATGTACTTTGTACGTACACCACAAACATCACGATTGTGTGGAAATTATAATTTTAAATTGTGTGAAATTAGTGGATTTTATGAATATATAAAGGAAAACTTTTCTCACTTTCTTTTAAACTGTCCATAGCTTTAAGCGTGTTCAGATATTCAGAACCATTAGAATGCGATGTGAACTATTTTGAAGTATCCATAGAGAGAGAGAGAGAGAGAGAGAGAGAGAGAGAGAGAGAGAGAGAGAGAGAGAGAGAGAGAGAGAGAGAGAGAGAGAGAGATGTTACTACATACTGTGTGTTAATCAGTGTACCGTGTAACTGTGGAAATCTTTATTCTTCTCAACTGCATATCCGTCTTGTGCAAAATCAGTGCTGTTTCGAAAACATTCCACAGCATGGTCAATGCAGAGAGGCTTTGATTACTAACGCTTACAAATCTCATCGCCTATCCCATATTACTGAGAACAGAATAAAAGAAAACAATAATTGCTGCTACAGAACCAGCCACCGAAGTGGGCCCTGCAACAGGAATCACCAGTGGTAAGGAGTCTTTTGGATGAGCGCGGGCGACGTCGGAAGGAAATGTTATGGATCCGTTGGTTGCACCCGTTGTCATATTCGCCTTTGGTTGCCCTTCGAGTCTCTCTCTAATCCTTCCCTCCCAAGGTTATTGGTAGGGCCTACTGACCTGCGTATAAAACTATACCTCGGTAATGCAGGGGCGTCTCTATGTGCATTTAACTTTACCTTCTTATAGAGGAGTGTAAAGCTCTTTGTGCAAAATGTGCTTCGTGATTTGGTTGCAATGGTAACATAGAATTCTGAAAATGTGGCTATCCTATTTTATTCAGTTTTTAATTTACTCCTCTAATGTTAAGTCATATCGAATGATAAAGAAAATGGGTGAAATGATGCTCAAATGAGTACAGGTTATATATAGCTTAGAGTTACCCGACACTCATGTTTCAGGATAAGGGACAACCCCGTAAAAGCCTGACAGAGATTCGAACTCGGGACCTACTTAACGCGAGGCAGATACGCTACCATTTGCGCTACCGAGGCGGGCAGATATCTGTTTAAATTCCTAGCAGTTATGGAAAAGCCATGAGCAAAGGTTTCACAGAAGATGGAATATATTTAAATATGTTGCTTTTTATAACTAGGTTGAAATGCTAGTGTATAGATTAATCTCATTAAAGTATATGAAATAAAGAATGCAAATATTGCCTTATCAAATAGAGTAACGTACAGTGTACAGTGAATTAGTTTATTATTCACAGTAAGGAAAACAAATGTTCTAGCCATATAACACTCGATACAGTTGATTTGCTACAGGAAGCAGGGTCCTTAACGCTCCCATTTTCTCCAAAAAAAACGTAACCACAAAAGGGACACGTGTCGCAAGGATTTGTTCAAGGGCGCTGCAGCCCAAACACACAACTGCGAAGCGGGTGACCATAACCACACGAAGCAGCGACCTGGAATCAATCTAGACACCAATTTTCATCATAGGTCTGGTAACAAAAAATGCTTTTCTTATTGATGAACCTTGAAAAGAGTGCGCGTGTAACATGTTGCCTGAAGGAGATGGAACCTCAAGAACCTCTTGTTGTGTAGGTCATGTTGTAAGATGCGACTGCTTAACTGTTTATAATGTATGCACTTCTCAAGTACTGTCTGCTCCACTCGACGTAAACGGCTTTCAGAAGACACTGGAATAACTGAGGCTCAAGAATAGATAGCTCATGGTGCCATTCTGAGTATTAAAGTTGTTGAATGGTTCCCGTGGGAAATATTATAATGACGTCATGGAGGATCGCTTAGTATCAACTCTTTTGAATAACACCAACAAAGAATGCCAATGTACCGTCACTGTATCAAAGAAATCATTGTGAAAGATAACAGATCAAGAAGAATAAAATAACTTTCTTTCAGCAATCGATCTTTATAGCCCATGTAATTTACGTTGTACATAGTGCTATACCATCTCAAATTAGAAGGAAACTAATTCTGTATGCAACCAGCAACACCTGAACTCGAAATTCCTTTCAGTAGGACCGTGAAATTTGCTGAATAAATATACTTTAATGCGATATGCACAGTAGCCTACATATTATACAACAAACATGTTAAAATGATTGTAATATATAAAGAAATACCTATTGCTTTTCTTATTAAATTGGGAAAAAGTAAGTACATTTTAATTGTTACTATCACGTATGGCTGATTATTTCTTACAAACGTAATTTGGTCTCTTTATATATAATAGATGCCGTAAATAAAATAGGTATGTTTATTCTGTATATACATTATACATAATATGTTTGTATGTATACCAATACTCCCCATATGACAACTACGGCCTTCGGGGTAACCTCGCCCCACCACATGATGACCGGAACAATTTCTCAGGTGGAGGCACCCAGAGGGCGGTGTCCATTACCTCCAATGATAGGGTGATAGTGAAGATGACGGTGAGGCGAGTGGACCTACAGTTTATACCGTGGACTCCAAACCATGTTGGGCAGAGGGGACACTTAACATGAGCTAGACAGAGGTGAAGGAGCGAATAGGGCCGACTTAAAATCGACATCCCGGAGCCGAATTTCGAACTCGGACCCTCAGCACGAAAGTCGCGAACGAAACCAGTGCGTTATCCCGGCGCCCATTAGTACATATTATCTACTTATATAAAATGCCGGTTATATTACGACAGTAGCAAAGAGATATTTATTATAAAAATAACCTCACCAGATAATAAAAATCAGTATTTTGGGTGGGAGTAGGCTATTACATAAGGGAGACAGAAAAGTAAATGACCCCCAGAGAAATTATTCAGTTCTGGAACTGTTGTTTATATTACAATCTATTTAGTTGTCATCGACAGATTCGCACAAAAGCACGTATTATATATATATATATATATATATATATATATATATATATATATATATATATATATATATTACACAATGATACACCAAGGAAGACTCCAGACTGATAAATATTAAATATAGATAACAGCGAAATGTTGGAAATAATTTTTACCATAAAATGTATACTTTAGAGGTCTGTAATTTTTTGTGCAAGTTTCTATCTACCTTTATGTTTTCATAATTGTACAAAATCCTCTAAGAATAAAGATAATTTCATAGATTATTTAAAAGAATAATTAAAATCTACATTTTATTTATTGTGTAGAAGGTAATAATAGACTAATATCTACAACTTTGATTCTTTAATAAAATTACAAATATTTGAGTAGATAAAAACTGAAGAGTGTTTTTCATCTTATAGTATTGTTTGGATTAATCATTTTAACTTTTCATTCTGATTGGATATGATATTTGGTATATACTTACTGTCGCGGCGGCGTGCATAAATGATTCGGAGCAAATAGACAACAGACGGATAGTGTTTCACGGAGATAAAGAGCTTGCATAAGCAGATAAACATAGCGCCGGAGATAAAAGACTTACCGACACAGATATGTGAGGTAAATAGAAATTTCTAGTGACTTCTTGGTTGATAGAGACTATTCGGTTTCTGGTTTGTTTTAGAAGAGTCTAGAAAGTATCAGTGAGGTATTTAAGGGAGCGACAGTCGTAAGCAGTAAACAGAGAGACATAACAGGAGTGTTGTAAACAAATGTAATCAGAACGCTATTTGTGTGGTCATCGACCTTGGTAGACTGTGTGCATATGACGTAATGTTGTTACATGAGAATTGAACAGTGTATTTCTACGGAAATAAAGAATATTTGGAATATCTGCAACTCAGACTTTTAATTCTACGAACCCACAAAGTCACATTAATCATTGCCTGTGTGATGTGTTCAGATATCACGTAATTGTGATGAAATTTTGATATCGAAAATTTAGATTAAGTACTTTATTTTCTCTACCTTATAGTAACACATTCAAAATGCTACATGTATAAGTACATGTAGTTGCTTTGGTTTAATCGTTGGTGCATTTCAAACATAAGTATACAATATATTGATATAAAATAACTTAAGCCTGTGGTTAATTTTTTACTTTCTCCACTACTTACTTCCATCCAAAAATTCTATATACATATATTGAGTCTTCCTGAAATAAAAAAGTTGTAAAAGAAGGTCTATGTGTTTATGTGTGTTTGTGCCTATAAGTGTTTCTGTGAATAGATAATTCCAAAAATAAAAGTGTTTTAATACCAAATTTAGTATTCCAGTTCAGCATCCTCGAACGAAGCGACATGAATATTTTCAAGAAAATATGCCCAACTTAGACTATATTTTCTTTGTAAAAAGTTTAACTGTTTATTTACTGATAAGTGTTTCCAAGGATATTAATACACTTACCATCTTTTATCATGTTTATGATTTTACCTGAATAATAAAATGTATACCTTGATTTGT
Source organism: Mantis religiosa (assembly GCA_030765055.1). Classification (NCBI taxonomy): domain Eukaryota; kingdom Metazoa; phylum Arthropoda; class Insecta; order Mantodea; family Mantidae; genus Mantis; species Mantis religiosa. Next base: position 79,863,248 of record CM060953.1, read on the forward strand.
TCGCAAAAACCTGCGAAGTCCTCTTAATTCTGAATTACTTTATATAAGTTGTTAAGTGAGGAGATGAAACTTTATACAAAAAAATCACATTCACAATTAATGTCTAATAATTTATTATTGTAAGATTAAGGATTTCTGACCTATTCTTGGTTATTGGCTCTGAATTACTTTATATGAGTTGTAAGGTGGGGAGATGAAACTTTACACAAAAAAATCTCATTCACAATTAATGTCAAACTATCTTGGCCCCGCCTCTATTTAATATATACATTTTTGATATTCCTGACTTAGCTCCGACTTCTTTAGCTCTTTACGCTGATGACACAGTACTATATTATTCTCATGTTAATCTCCAGCACGCACAAGTCGTACAGCTCTCTTTAGATCGCCTAACTCGTTGGTTCAGCACTTGGCGGATCTCATTGAACCCTCAGAAAACCGAAGCTAAAATCTCCACTCTTCGCCGATATACTCCGCTTACTCCGTTGTGTCAACCCACTACAACTCCGGTTAAATACCTTGGAGAGCTTTTGGACTCTCGACTGACCTGGCGTGCTCATATCGATCGTCTTATATCATTGGCCTCCGGGTGACTTTCAAAACTCTCACCTCTGTTGCATCGCCGTTCTAGTCTCGGCCTACAGTCTTCATTGTTACTCTACAAATCACTCGTTCGTCCGCTTATTACATATGCCTGCCAGGTGTGGGGGGCCGCACACACATGTCATCTCCGTCGTCTTCAGGTCATACAGAATCGCTTCATGCGCATCACTACCAACGCTCCATGGTTCATCCGTAATCACCAGCTCCATCACGAACTAGGACTGTTACATCTTCACGACTACATTCGCAGGATCGCTCGTCGTTTCTTTTCCACGCTGCAAGAAGTTCCAGGAGCTGTGCATTGTAACATCGGCGTCCGCACGCATCAGCCCTCACGTTTGAAGAGGAGACTACCACAGGATCTGCTTCTAAGTAATACATCTGATTCGAGTGATTCTAGTGCTTGATATCTGTCTTACATCTTCAATATTGACATAATTTCTCAGAGAGTATTATTGGAGTTCTAACTTAATGTAGTTAGGGGGCGGCCTGTTAGCTTACCCCTGAGTGTTATTGTTCTTATTGTACTGTTACCTTCTTTTCACTCTGATCTGTAAAGCATTGTACTGCTGATCGATCAATAAAAATTATATGTATAATTAATGTCAAATAATTTATTATTGTAGGATTAAGGATTTCTAACCTATTCTTGACTATTGGCTTTGAATTACTTTATATAAGTTGTAAAGTGAGGAGATGAAACTTTACACAAGAAATTACATTCACAATTAATGTCAAATAATTTATTATTGCAGGATTAAGGATTTCTGACCTATTCTTGGTTATTGGCTCTGAATTACTTTATATAAGTTGTAAAGTGAGGATATGAAACTTTACACAAAAAATCACATTCACAATTAATGTCAAATAATTTATTATTGTAGGATTAAGGATTTCTGACCTATTCTTGGTTATTGGCTTTGAATTACCTTATATAAGTTGTAAAGTGAGGAGATGAAACTTTAAACAAAAGAATCTCATTCACAATTAATGTCAAATAATTTATTATTGTAGGATTAAGGATTTCTGACCTATTCTTGGTTATTGGCTTTGAATTACCTTATATAAGTTGTAAAGTAAGGAGATGAAACTTTACACAAGAAATTACATTCACAATTAATGTCAAATAATTTATTATTGCAGGATTAAGGATTTCTGACCTATTCTTGGTTATTGGCTTTGAATTACCTTATATAAGTTGTAAAGTAAGGAGATGAAACTTTACACAAGAAATCATATTCACAATTAATGTCAAATAATTTATTATTGTAGGATTAAGGATTTCTGACCTATTCTTGGTTATTGGCTTGAGTTTTGAAACACTTTTACATGGTCATGTATAAAGCATAGTATTTCAGCCATCATATAGTGACCCACTTCTTAAAAAATATAATTATCCTTTAACCTACTGTACTACGACGAATGTACAAATGAATATTGGAAATTTACCTCCGCTTAAAATAAATAGATAAAATAATGTCATTTTGTAAGAATAGATTACCTATATAGAAGAGTGAGCAGAAAAAGTCATGTGAGATTTTAAGTGTCATCAAAGGCACTTTTTCCGCCAATCAGAATGCAATTACTTTCTGGAGCTCCTTAACACACAAAAGCTATGCAGATATTTGCAGAGACGAGTTATCGTTATCATGTCTTGCTGAAATTAAGTGTGTCAGACATATCAAGGTCTAAGTTATGGAACTGCGTTTCTTGAGAAAGATTAATGTAAACCTCCTCAATGTGCAAGTGGTAGATGAAAGAGAGAGAGTGCACCGAAAAGGAGATGGAGCAGCAATCACAATAAATTCAAGGACAAGAGGATAGCCGTGTACTGCTAGATTTTTTACCTTGGGCAAGACGCCGCGAAGTAGGTATTTTGGGTGGTGTAAGAAAAGCACGGCCGGGCGACCAGCTAAGGTATATCTGATCACAAGGTTATCTGCCCAGCGTCCAATGTGATGGTCACGTACTTTGATAACAGATGGAGTTTGCTTTTGCTCTGTGTTAACCTAATTTTTCTCTTTCAGAAAATGTTACTTTGGATTCGTAACGAAAATCAAGCAAATGTTTAAGAAATATACATATTTTAGATTTAGCCACGAACGTATCAAGAACTTAGGCATTGCGAAGATAAATGGAC
>CM060953.1:79870990-80133882 GCA_030765055.1 Mantis religiosa
CCAGCATGTCCATTGACTTTTCTTGGAGCAACTATTACATAATTTCCGTTAACCATACTTTTCTCTCTGAATTTATCTTAAAATTAACAGCTGCAGAGCTCGTATTTTAGGTACCGTTAGCCTGAGTCACTACAGCTATAAAATAAATTGTGGCGCCTAAAAATTACGTAAATATTCAAGAGAACAGATGGCAGTGTCGATCGAGGTCGCCTCTTTAGTCCTCAAGGTAGCCGAAAGACTTTCTTTTCTTTGCAGAAGGTCACAAGTAACTTTCCCGTTGCAAGGCACCTCTGACCTCTACAGAACCTGTAACTATTGTGTAGGCTCCTGACGTTACAGAGGATGTTCTGTGTGTAAAGGAACGAACCTAGGTCATGTTGCACTTTTAGGTGGGCAGGGACTGGTTTTGGTTGTTGATATTAATATAAAGTTTATGAGGAAATTTAAACATAATTTCTAAAATACATATAACGTTCGCGCCTATTTTCATACATGACTACTACTTTCATTATTTTTATACCAAGCTTAAAACACACAAATCTATAAGGCCAAGTGAAACATAATTTTATTTTTAAAGTTGGAGTTTTCCTCACATTTAAGATATTCACGAATTTACATCCAGTACATCTGAAATTTTCTTTAAAAATAAGAAAACTAAAAAATAACAAAAGAAAAACAGAAATGCCTCCGTGATCAAGTGATCAAATATTAGACTTCTCAATCTAGTTCAATTCCCGGCCGGCGAATTGAATTGTTATTAAATTAGGATTGTTCCCTACCAGTAGGGTCTTCAAATATGAATGTGTGAGCTAATGGCATATGAAAAAATCTATGTTTTAAAAATCAATAACAAGCTCAAGTAAGATAAGCTAAAAATTCAAAGAGTAAAATATATAATTCTTTTGTCCCTACACCCCGTGTAGTGACCATGGTTAAAAATAATCCAAACGTAGTCCATGCGTTTCGCAGAAGGCGACTAATATGGGCACTAAGTGCTTGGGGGTATAGCTGAGCCACTCTGACACGCAGGATATAAACAGGAATCCTGGTCCTCCAGGATGGGTGCTAGGCTAACAATCTAGCCCCATAAAAAATTATTATTAGAAAAACCTCAGATAAACCTCAGATTGGAAGGCATATTGGAAAGAATAATAGTAACTGATTGGGAGTCCAAATGTGGAGACGGAAGGCAGAAGATGGAGGTGCATGGAGGCAAAACCTGAGAGAGCATGAGACCCAAAATTGGGGCTGTGAAAGTCATGTACTTGTAATAGAAGTTTGTCTCTATATAACCCTAGCAATTAAAAGGGTTTTCAAAATATGACCATCTCCCAATAAAAATCTGGACTGTTGAGTTCCACTCGACTCCTTGGTCGATTCGCCCTGCCGTATCTTCAACCAAAATTTTAGCCCATAAAGCCCATAAAGTATTTTAAATATGAAGTATACGCTAGAAGCCAAACAGTTATTTAGATTTGGTTTCCCCCCACCTACGAATACATAATCTTTATTCCATACACGATCGTGCAATCTTTAAGGCTTATTTAATTTTAAATGTATTGGAAATTAATTGTTCTTCCACACTAGCCGCGTGTAGAACGTACTATGAAAGGGTAGAGTCAGACTGAAAAATTCACTGCCATAGCCGGGATTTCAACCACGAATCTTTCGGTCTCCGTCCGGCCACTCTTAACCATTGAACTACTGTGTCCAATGTGCCAGCATGACATTAAACGCGTTTAAATGCATTTATAGTATATATATACACACACAACGCAGGGTTTTTATGTTCTCAAAACAGCCATGAAACTAGTAGATATTCTAAAGCGAAATATCAAATAAAATATAAATTAATATCAGATATATTAACTCCTCGCTTTTTTGTTGTTGTAATTTTGTTGTTGTAAGTCATATCGGATGATGAATGGAATGGGTGAAATGATGCTCAAATGAGCCCAGGATCTATAGAGCTTAGAGTTACCCGACATTCGTCTTTCAGGATAAGGGAAAACCCTGGAAAAACCTTATCCAGGTAACTCACCCTGACCGAGATTCGAACTCGGTACCTCATGAACATGAGGCAGACACACTACCACCACGGGCACGCTTGTGTTGCTACCTTCATTCTTCGGGGCATTTATTTTGAAAATAAAGATGGTTAATTTTCAGCTGTTTTGTTTAAATTTGATACTCGATAATCTAAATATGTGTAAGTGTACTTTCTTACGTACCCCTTAAACAAAGGAATAGAACTGCTATAGTGCGCCTATTAGTAAAACATAAATGTATCAAACAATCGCAACAATGAATTTGGGAAAGACATTTATGGAAATAAACGTTTTAGGCCTAACAGAAAAAAATGGTAAACAGTAGACAATGGAGCAACAAACCTCGAGCTTGAAAACTCCACACGGGTGTATAGTGACTAATGCCCCTCAGGAGGAAGGGATGAGGTGAGGTAACCTCAGGAGGCCAAACGGTTGCAGGTAGACAGGGCACAGAGACACACGGAAGTCCCTAGTAAGTTGAGATTTCTTCATTGCTGCCTCAGGACCCGCAGCGCAGCCACCAACTCTCATAGTCCGGTGTCGACAAGTGTCGTCATCAACCCCGCTCCCTCGATGTGTGGGGAGTGACTACACGTCATCCATTTAGAAAACAGAATTTGAAATGCGCAAATATCCGCGTCATCTGTCCGGCACGAATCTGAAAGCACACTTAAAATAGGATTAGGAAATGGCATAAAAGGAAATAATGGAGAGAAAATCGTGGTGTGAAAGTGAACATCCCAGCACTTACCTAAATGACAGGGGGGAAACACTATGAAAACAAGTCAGAGTGCGCGTTTGATGGGAATTGAACCCGCAACTCCTGATTGAGAGTTGCATACAGAGCTAAGAGGAAAGCGCCCGCTCGGCAGCGTAGATGGTAGCGTGTCTGCCTAACGTTCAAGAGGTCCTGATTTCGAATCTCGGTCAGGGTGAGCTACCTGGATAAGGTTTTTCCGGGGTTTTCCCTTATCCTTAAAAGACGAATGTCGGGTAGTTCTAAGCTCCATGGACCCCGGACTCATTTGAGCACTATTTCACCCATTTCATTCACCGTCCGATATGACTTAACGTTGAGGACGTAAATTACAAAAAAAAAAAAAAAAAAAAAAAAAAAAAATAAGAGGAAGCTATAGGTATCTAATTCATAGTAAATATTTGCGAATAAACCTTTGGTTTACTGTGATATAGGAATTTTGGCAGAAGCAGATTTTAACGCTTAATTAGAAATAGTTATATCTGTAAGGAAGCAGGTTATCGGATATTGGTCAATACTGTAACCGGTATTTAGGTCTAGGTACTGATATTCCATCCTTAATTTAATGATTACTTTAGCGATATAAATATTACTGCAACATCGTAAAACTCGGTCACGGGAATAGATCCAACAACCTAGGATTACAGACGCCTTACCCATCCCGCTAAATATCTTTTGCTGTAACATCAAGTTTACTTAAGGTAGTATTTTATTCTTGACTTATGTGGTTGACTGTTATAACCTCTGCAACTATCGTTTGTTTTAAACACTCAATGACCTGTTATTGGTTAGCAACCTCAGGTGTTTACGACGTGTGGTATGATCACTGTTTGTTTTCCTTAACCACGAATATTTTATACTGAAGCTATCAATGTCAAGATGTAAGGTCAGGAGTCATCAGTTATTTGGGAACATCGAAAGAAAAAAGAAAAGCATTTTGAGTGGTGTATCTAGAGGAAAAGCCTGGAGCATTGTTCCAGGTTGTGGCAGGTGGTACAACTGCCCACGGAATCTTGGTAGAGCAGGTGTTGGTGGGTGGCGCATCCGTAGAAAAAACAAATAACCACAAGGAATCCCAAGCACGCGTCCTTGTACTCCACTGATGGCCGCATTGTCATTGCGCGCTGTTGGCATCTTCAAACGCCATTGTCAAGGATCTTTCTGATCAAGCTTGTTTCTGAAATATGGAACATGGATTTGTGATTCAAATGGTAAATATGCTCATAATTCTCAGCCTACTATGAATATATGATAAGGTTCATAGGGGATACCTAGCAACTGGACCTATATGCTTCACAGAGATGAGAGAATGCTAAGAACAGTCTGACCTGAAGAGAGACGATAGCAGAGGGCAGGTTCCCCAACTACTAGAGGTTTGAAACCTCGAAAGACGCATGGTTAGAGTGAGTGTTCACCGAAAATAGAATCCGGGACCTTACGAATGCAAGCCTAACAGTGATCCAGAAGCCGTCTTGCTCATTAACAACATGCAAAGTGATTTTTAAGCATTTGGTCTCATTTTCAAACAATACAAAAATGTAAACAACAGCAGCACGAATCTCTGACGGGCAGGTAAACACTTTCTCCTGAGAGCTGTCTGCATACACTAACAATGTGGGTGTCACTGCATAGGTAATGTACAGCAGCATTGCAGTTTCATTTGCTTTCGTCCTGCGTTAATACTTGGAACTTTATGTGCCACAAATCTTGAATTTGCTCAAGAAACTATGAGACTGGTAAACGTAACTCATGGCATAATAGCCCAAAGTAGGCCTGAGCTTGCCAACCCGACTGCTGGACTCACACCGACATATGCAAGACAGAAGTGGGTGATCATCCAATTGATACGGGAAGGAGATGTGGTCAGCATCTCGGCACCCCCAGCCGGAAAGTTGGCTTTCTAGACTAGGATTCGCTACCTAGCGTAGATCCTCAACTTCCTCAGGATGTTAAGTGGGCACTGGTCCCATACCCGGGACTTAAAATCCACAGCCCCAGGGGAGGATCGATCCCGGGCCGCATTCCACGGCAGGGAACCAAAGCACAAGCCAATGCGCAAGACATAATAAAGGTACCAAAGCTTGTTATTGATATATGGTTAAAATGAGCAACAAATGTTCACAAAATATCTAAAGTATTAAATATATATTATGAAGTATTTGCTATATGTATTGTGAATGTTCCAATATTCTAAACGGTGACTTTTGAAATTATAAGTGGAGCTGAATGCAAAGAGCATGTACAAATATGAACGCTATCATAACTCATATTACTGCTTAAGCAGCTAAATTTCATCTTCTGCTTTTAACTTCTACATAAACTGGAAATTGGCTAACGAGACTTCGCATTGTAGAATAGCTATGAAAACAAATGTTAGTATAAAATAGTTATGTGATTGGAAATTAATTGTCCTTTCACACTAGCCGTGTGTAGCACGAAATATGGAAAGGTAGATTCGGACTGAAAAACTCAATATCCTAGCCGGGATTTGAACCATATATCTTCCGGTCACCGTCCAGCTGCTCTAAACCATTGAGCTACTATGGCCAATGTTCTAGCATGCCATTAAAGTAGTTGTACCATGTATTTATTAGAACTTGGGAAAAACACGAAACAGTTCGAGAATTTAATTTCAAGTTGGCACATTGGCCATAGCAGCTTAATGGTTAAGAGCGGCCGGATGGAGACCAGAAGATCCGTGTTTCAAATCCCAGCTATGGCATTAAGTTTTTCAGTCTGACTCTACCTTTCCAGTTATGTGATTTTTATATTTCAGCCATTTTTGACAATTTTCTAATCGGTGGTTTTTGTAGTATTTTAATATTGCTAGCTTTGTACAACCTTTCTACTTTCTCAATTACGTTTCTTTATAAGTGTAATTATTACAATTGTTTCAAAAAAACCGATATCGCAGTTTTACCGGATATATTCAGGTTGTTTCGAAACAACCGAACGATTATAGCCTTTACGTAGTTTATAACTTAACTAATCCGAATTTCGGTGTTGCAGCTTCGAAATCCTCAAAAGCTTTTATTGGGACACACCAGCCACGAAAACAAAAGCATTGCTCCTTGGTCTTTATCAGCGACCGTAATAGGGCAAAGGGCAGTTATTTGTGAAAAAGTAGATAATGATCGGACAGTTACAAGGTTGCTCATTTTGTTATGACCTTAATTATACAGTACTTTCAACCAGTTACTGTAAAATCAACAGCTTCCTTTTGAGTTACAAAGGCTTTATTTAGTATTATTAAACACAGTGAAAAAAAATGCTTGCATCATTGCATAAGGCATTTAGTTTTGGTTAACTTTATCTACAATTATTTGATATTTTTCTCTGTTCTTTTTATCATTTAATGTTTATATTCTCACTTCCCACTAAAAGGTACAAGTTGCATATGTCCAACAGCTTATTTGCCGTCATCAACTGTTATAATGGAATGTTGGAACACGTTAAACACCCATTAACAAATAATTAAAGAATAGCTTCTTTATTGCGGTTTCATAAGCCAAAGAAGTTCTTAATAGTAGCAAGCTACCGTGGAGTATGTCGGTATGTTTACAAACAACTACAGAAGGCGGCACGCTGTGTCACCTACCTGTGAACTTCGATAGCGTGAGGCACACGGCGTTGGTAAAAGCTTGGTAAAACGTTGGTCGGAGGTAAAAACTATCTAAATGTGTCACATAGAAGCAGAGTAACTACTTCTATATATTCTTTCGGTGTCGTTTCTGAATGTTTTGGAATCCCTGAATCTAAAAAAGGCATTAAAATACTGTGTGAACTGTGTAACTCAAAAACGAAAAATCGGTTAAATACCGAACTAGGTGTGTTAGTTCAGAATCTTCCAAAGGTGCGACCCGATCTTCAAGAAAATCCCTTGGATTACAGTATGGAGGGGACTCGGCACGGAGTTCCAGTTGATGGTCTATAGTACCTAAGCCTCAAGTGGGCCATGCCCGGAAGGAAGGATGAGGCGAGAGGAGACAGACGGCGGCCGTCCCAAGGAGCCACGACAGTCCAGAGGGCAAGGCCCATGCACTTTACCCGATAGGCCAGGACAACAGCAGCTCACCCGTCTGTGGTCCGAAAATGGTCCCACCAGACGGGCTCGGAGGCCGGAGACCGTCCTAAGGAAGAGGAAGTTATATTCAGAGCTACTGCCGACACTTCTACCCTGAAAGAGACCACGGAGGAAAGATGATGTGAAATAATAATGGAGCTAACACAACCAATAATGAAATTAAACATAAAAATTCGGGGAAGTACCCCTCCTACCCAGCATTCGCATGGCAACCCGGTAAAACCCAGAGTCAGGTATGTCGGCCATGGAAATGGAAACCCGGACTTTCCGAATGCGGGCCACGGCCTGAGCCATCCCACTCTGTCTCCTCGCCTGACTACTCTTTCTTTACAGGAATACGTTTTGAACATTTTGTTTTTCTGAAAAATGTATCTAAAATTTTTAATTAGCATAGCAATATCCTCAGAAGTCCCCATTTTTTGTAAGAGACAAAATTCTACTAGAAAAAATAAATAAAAATAGGACACTTTAAAGCACACAATTTATATAATGCACCTATTTTTGTGGAGTGAACCATTTAGAAGATGTTTATTATTTTTTTGAATTTTTGATATTTACTTTTCTCAAACGGAAAGTCGTTATTCACTTTTTATATCTTTGTCATACAAAGTAGCGGAATTTCAAAGCTATGAGATAACGCCCACCTTTAAAAGTTTCTACTATCATTTAAAGTCTACTAAATTTGTCTATTTCTCTGGAACCTACAAAAAATTTGAAGCAAGGTAATTTCTGCAAATTTTTATCTTGATTAACATAAAGTGGACACAGGAATAAGCGTTTGTAAGTACAGCTTTTAAAGAGTAGAGAAAGTCATTTGAGTGCAAGACCTTTTTTATAATAAAATACTTTGTCAACGACAATGAAGAATACATTTTGCGATTATTATATTTCCGGTACATTATAGAGAGAAAACTTGAAAGTGGACACAAAAAGTTGCCAGGAATTTACACGGATGAACATCGACTTTCGCGTCCTGGAATGTCTCCCAAGCCAAGAGGTCAACTTCCGTTAAGTCTTTGTAATGTCTCCAACGTGTGAAAGTGAGTAGTTAAATATGTTTTATCTTCGAGCGCTGTCGCTGTCACGTACTTGCTTCAGCATCACTGAATAAAACATTTCCTACTTCACTTAAAATGCCACCGTTAGTCATTAATCAAACAAGAGATATGGGCTCCACCAATGATAAATGTGACCATCAGTACCGTATTTTGCATGACAGATTCATGCTTGAATCTATCATATATGACAGCATTTTAATATGCCTCCAATACAAATGGCATTGTTTGAATTACTATTACCCTTTGATTTGTATAAGTGTGTATATCTTTCAAGATTATGCTAAATTTCAAATACGAATGATAGAGAAATTATGTCCCCTACTTGCTCAAAATCATTGAATTTTGACTTTGTCTGGATCTTTTCAGGAGAAGTATTTGACGTAGCAACATACTCAGAGGTAGAAACAAAACTACCAATGAAAGTAGATACTTGAAAATCCGTACTGATAATACGTAGTAAAATGAGCTCAGTATTATAATAATTCTATCAACATATAATACGCAGCACCATCTTCTAAGCCAAATTTATTATATGCAGAAATATGGCCAGCATCTTTAGGTTACATCCCATGTTATTTTCAGCAGTAATTTTGTAAATTATTATTATTATTATTATTATTATTATTATTATTATTATTATTATTATTATTATTATTATTATTATTATTATTATTATTATTATTATTATTATTATTATTATTATTATTATTATTATTATTATTATTATTATTATTATTATTATTATTATTATTATTATTATTATTATTATTATTATTATTATTATTATTATTATTATTATTATTATTATTATTATTATTATTATTATTATTATTATTATTATTATTATTATTATTATTATTATTATTATTATTATTATTATTATTATTATTATTATTATTATTATTATTATTATTATTATTATTATTATTATTATTATTATTATTATTATTATTATTATTATTATTATTATTATTATTATTATTATTATTATTATTATTATTATCATTATTCTGAATGCTAGATTGCGCCGCGCAATACAGAATAAGCGCCAAGGAATGCTGTCAAAAGGTGTTGTGTTTCTTCAGGACAACGCACCACCACACACTGCAAATGCGACGGAAAACATCCTGTAGGGATTTGGCTGGGGCGTTTTTGACCACCCCACGTACAGTCCAGTGCAGAGGTTTCACTCCCATTAGTCCTGAACCCATAGTACCACGGACCCGGGCCTTCTTCAACCCGGGAGCGATGGATACTCCGGGGGTGTTTCCATAGGGCAATAACTTGAGTCTAAAAAGCCCCCCCCCCCCCGCTGAGTAAAACATCAAGACGGGTGGAAGTGGATACGCCACTTACGCGCGCCAAACCCGCAGGGAAGACTACCGAAAACCTCGGTGGGGCCGCCTGGTAATCTAGCACACCTTCTACTAGCTCTGCAGGCTAGTACCCGGGACTTATTAGGCAACCCTCTACCCCCTCCGGGCGACCGTAGCTGGCCGGAGGTACCCAATTCCCCGTGGGTGTCGGGAACACACTGCCCCCTCGAGTCCAACCCAATCCGAACAACTTCCCGACGGGAGGGGCTCGGCAGTTCGGCCCGAGGTTCCTCTAGTAACGTCAGAGGTACCACGAGTCCTAGGGGTCCGCAGCGCCCGCACCTCGGCAGCTGAAGGGGACGGATCCCCTCCCCTAGGGGAACTACTCCACGTACAGCCCTGACCTCGCTCCTAGCGACTTTTATCTGTTTTTGCATCTCAAATCTTTCCTTGGGGTCAATACTTCAACAATGACGAAGAGCTGAAAGAAAATGCTTCCAAGTGGTTGAAGACACAGGCGGCAAACGTCTATGAAGAAGGTATACAAAAACTTGTGCCTCTCTATGACAAATGCCTGAAAAATTTCGGCAGTTATGTGGAAAAGTAGTTTAAGAGTTGTAGAGTTTTGTGCAATAAATAATGTTTCTGTATGTGTACACAATTTAATTTTATTACCAAAGGGAACTTACTTTCTGGAAGTACCTCGTATTTACTACTAATTTAAAGAATAAAAATAAAAATTATTGTCAATGACTTTTAAGTTAAACATTGCGGAACAATAGGAGTGGAGCATAAGGAATAAAATACGGACTGTTTTAGAAAATAAGCGTTATTAATTATTTAGCAGTTGACACGATCATTGACTATAATAAGGATCGGAAAAAAAATCATGCGTACATGCAGATTTAAAATATTTGTGAAATGTTAATACGAAATTAAGAAATAAAAAAAGAACGTGCATAGTAGCATTAAGGCTCATTTCTGGCTTAATTTCACAGTAATTTTTTGCAAAATATAAATATAATTTAAGTGAGAAGCTGTGAAATTAAATTATACAAGAAATATTCGGGTTTTAGTACACGAAACATGCAAACAGAGAGTCATGCAATTCTAAAGTAGCAGAAGATTACTTTTTGTGCCAGTAGAGAGGAAGCACTTACATTTAAATACATCCATTTCAATATCGATATCTCATTAAAATTCGTGTTTTGAAGTCCCTTTAATAAAAAAAAGTCAGTTTTAAAAATTCATGTATGTTTGTACACATTTGTGGGTTTGCGCATGCACTCGTGTGTTTGTGCATGTGTGTCAATTTCGAATAAATACCGAAACTTGGTATTGAAGTTCACCTTCTTAGGTTACGATATGAAGATTTTAATGAGAATATTCCTAGGCTATATTATCCTTTACATACTAAATTTCCGTTTTAATTTTTGTCCTCAAAAGGTATAACAACTTTGAGCAAAACAAAATATATTTAAATGTTTGCAAGACTAATAAATGGGTATCTCAAATCTCCTGCAATTAGCTTATGCTAAAACGATTTTCATGATTTTCTTTAATTAGTAGACCATAATAAACACAATTTATGTAAAATATTTTAAACAAAATAGCTTATTCACATCTAACATACCCTTTCTACCTGCTTGCCTCGAGTCTCGGTCTCAATACACATAACCCCTGGTTTTCCGTGTATTGATGACCCTCCTCTCCCTTGTGTCCCTCGTTCTAGTTTTCCAGCCCTTAATTGTTATTTATTCTTCATCAATCTTAACCATTTCTCTCTAACTTTCCCCAGATATTCACCTATATTTCTTACATTCTTTTCTCCTTTTACCAATAACATTTTTTTTATTATTAATACCTCCCCCCATCCCTAAAACGGTCCCACTTTTGTTGCCAAATTTGTTCTCTCCATATCTTTGTTTGTTTGCAATAAAGTATACTATGCCAATCTGTATCCTCTTCTCCACACATTGGGCATTTCCCTGTATCCTTTTCATATCTAATACCTTTCAAATTTCTAACTCCTGTCCTTGCCCAGGCAAATCCTTCTCGCCCTGACTTATTACACAGATATATGTACTTCTCCCTCCCTCACACTGTCTTTATTTCCTTATATGTCCTCAATGATCTTTTCTCCTTTACACTGGTAAATATAACTTGGCTATCTAAATCTTCCAGCATTAATTATACCTCTTTCCAAAAGCCCCTATAATAATACTCCTCGTTTCTCCAAATATGTCCCATACCTATCTGTTCCATCAGTTCCCTTACTTTTTGTGCCCAAGACTCTCCCCATTTGCTTCTCATCTGCAAAAGAAAACATTCCTTGATAATATTGTTTTCCTCCAAATTGGCAACTCTGTTAGATAATGTAAAATATTTAGTAAGTAAACCATTTCCGAGAAACACGATGCTATTTGAATTTTTCAATACGTTTGTTTCTCACGATCTAATGAAAGAGTATGAAATTTCAGTCATCATATAGCGACCCACTTTTTAAACATTCTACTGTTGTTTCAGTCTCCTGAATCTCCCTTCCACCTATAACGAAAAGCGCACAGATAATCTCTGTGTTTATAAGTGCTTATTGTAACTTATGCTCCAGGTGGGGCATCCCCGGGAGAAAGGATGAGGCGAAAGGAGTCAGAGGGCGGTCATCCCAACGAGCATTGACATACAGAGGGCTGTGTCCCCACATTTTATTTAGATGGAAACTTTCCCCGGCAGGCCAGTACAAAGGACCACCCTACTGTGGTTCGGAAACAGTTTCACCACGAGACCAGGGTTCGGAGAACGTCAACCATCCTACCGGAGGAGGAAGTGGTTCACTCATAGCATATCATCCTGCCATGCACCGTCGAGACTCCCACCGACACTTCTACTCTGAAAGAGACCATCAGAGAGACAATATAAAATGATAATGGAGATGAAATGGTAGGACAGAAATTGGGGGATGTACCAGATGCGTTCAAGCTATATATTTTTTTCAGGACTAGGACCAGATAGGAACTTCTCGTTTTTTTAAAAAATATGCGTGGACTCTTTGTGAATGCGTGACAGAGATGGCAGCACTGTACAGTGCATAGAACTCTAGTGGCAGCGACGAGAGTTAGGACTGTTTCTGATACTTAAAATGGCGACGTTTTCATTCCAAGAACAGCATATAATTATTCGTTTTCTCCATTTTCGTGATGTGACACCTATTGAAATTCACCGCCATTCAGTGAGGCATGTGGTGATGGTACCATGGATATGTGCAATATGCGTTCCTGGGTGCGACAGTTCAATGAAGGCAGAACATCGTGTGAAACGTGTGAAACAAACCAAGACAGGCACGGCCTCGCACCAGCCGGTCTGACGACATGATCCAGCGAGTGGAGAACGTTGTTTTGGAGGATCGTCGATTGAGCGTTGCAGACATCGCCTCCAAAATTTGCATTTCAGTGGGCTCTGTGCACACAATCCTGTATGAAGATCTGAAAATGCGAAAAGTGTCTGTGTGTTCCAGGTGGGTGCCACGAATGCTGACGGATGACCACAAGACTTTGCGCGTGGCAAATTTTCAGGCGATGCTGACAATTCATAAAGAGTCCACGTGTATTTAAAAATACCTAGAAGTTCCTATCTGGTCCCAGTCCTGAAAAAAAGAATAGGAATGTACCTCGTAATTGACCTACGCAGTATTTGCCTGGCGACCCGGGAAACACCCGAAAATTCCAGGCTCAGATAGGCCGACCAAGGAAATCGAACTTGGATCTCCCGAATGCGAGCCACAGACGAAACCGCCTGAGCTATCCCACTCGGTTAATGCAATTAAACTTTAATTTCAAATTTATATGCTTAGTTGTAGAACGCGTTAGGTAAACCCACAGTAAAATTTTTCAAGAGCGTGCGCATGACTGAATTTCGTCTTCTTTGCATGACCGTGGAGGAAAAAATACCACGTTCCCATTAGATAAAAATATAAATAAGTATTTTAAAATACGAACATACAAGGAATATCTTGATAACTTTAACCTAAAAAGTATTTTACCTAAATTTTTGTAACAAGATCAATTTATTTAGGAAGTTTTTGTCTATCTCTTGCAGTTTACCAATGCAGAATGAGGATATTAAACGTATATTCAAGATATAGATTTAATTTGTAATGTAATTATTTAAACAAGTGATACTTTAACAAATGTTCTTGTAACTAGTATTTGTCGAAAATGAAATACAATGAAAACTTGACCCTGTAAAGCACAGTCTGGGGTGGGAAATTCTCTAGAAAATTTTGTGTCGCCTCCTTAAAGACTGAATTAAAAATACACGGACACATTTGGAATGACATTTTTGGTAAAATCTCCGTAACAGATGTTTTTGTGAAATGTCATACATAGTTCCCCTACTTACAGTAGATAAACTGAGAAGAAAGTAATCACGATAATGTAACACATCAGGGTTTTTAGTATGCTACTGTACTCAGAAAATGGCTCTCAGTTGTTATTTGTATATAGAGCAACTATTCCACGTATAAAATTATTTGAAATACTCTAGTCTGTGACGATGATATTGTCACTTCATAGGTTAAGACCTGCTCACACTCCTGGGGCTACATTCCATTTAATCAGCTTGACGACTGCGAGTTAGCTATGGAAATGAGCAGTTTAAACTTTCCTCGTCGAGTTGCAGCAACATGATGAAAACAACCACTGTAAAACCATTATGGTCACGACTATTACGGATTCGTTCGTGCTTTATCATCTGTCAAATTGTTTTATAGATATACAGGCAATTACGTCTGTAATAAGACAGTCAAATAACAGCGTTCATCGTAAAATGTTCAGCACTTCAATTTGAAATGAGACGCTTCCCAAGTCGCGTTGTTTATCCGAAGAGTTTAAAGCACGAGTAAGAGAATGTAAATAATAAGGGCAATGACAGAACTGACAGTAAATTGCGGGAACGACGCTGATGAAGTCATTGACTTTGCCTTTCTAGGGCAAAGACACAATTGCTTTGGTACACAAACTGAGATGGCAAGTTCGGTGACATTCAGTGTTACGTAAAATATACAAAAGGTCTTACGTGTAACAGTCACAATTTTTGCTCTATCGTTTAATTCTTCTTCCAAAGCAGTTCACATATATAATTTGTATAGTAAACCTTTTTCTTCTCTACGTTTTTCGTTTAGTAATATGAAAATTTCTACTTCCTCTGCTGTATACTAAATAGGGGGAGTATTGAATCCCACTCAAAAATTTAAGATTTCACGGAAATACTTTTTTGAGACACCTAAGTGTAAGATATTTTAGAAAAATATCCACCATTTTTTCTTTTTCTATATTTACTCTGCTTACGAATACTAAATGTATGTAGTGGAGAAATAATTCTTTAGATTACACATTTTATTTGTCCAAATCTCGAAGCTTTATCGTAAAGGAAAAACATTTATCATTTTTAGGGTGTGGGAATAAAGCATAGGTAAGGATGGTTTTATCTCAAAACAAAAATTTTTGCAAGGGAATAAAATAACGAAAATCCACAGATTTCATAATTAAAACACTTTTTTGAAACTTAAAAAAGTACCTAGGATAGATGGAAAGCTTTTCACCGTTTTCGACCTATATTCTAACACTTTTACAAACCTCCTAATAATATTTCTAAGAATAATCGGTATATATTGTGACTTTGTGGGATCGTAGAATTAAAAGGCTTAGTTGCAGAAATTAAAAATCTCCTTTATTTCTGTAGAGATACACTGTTCAATTCTCACGTAACAACATTACATCACATAATAACACAATCTTCCAAGGTCGATGACAATAACAAACCGTGACAGCTGATTACATTAGCTCTCGTTACAGCAACGCTCTTTTTACACAAGTCTTTTCAACAACACTCTCAGATGTTCCCTGCTTACTCTGTTTAAAATTATTTTTGCGAGCCGTCACGTCCTTAAATACCTAATTCGTAATTCTAGATTGTTCTAAAATAAGCCAGATCCCGAAAAATCTCTATCAGTCCAGAAATTTCCGGAAGAGTAAAGAAACCAAATGTTCTATCACACTGTAGAGGCGTAATGCCGGCAAGTCCTTTACCTCAGTTATCTCTGCTTGACGGCACTTGTTTACAATAGCGGCGCTATCATTAACTGCTTAGCAAGGCTCATTATTACCATGAAACTTTATCCGCCGACTGTTTTCTTATTTGTGCCGAAACTTTTATGCCTGTTGTTCACCACCATAGGCCCATACAATCCCCCAGATATTCATTACATTTCAACCCCTATCAACAAACCAAACAACCATTAAGACATATCCACCACCATCCACCCACCGTCATATCATTAAAAACCACCACCATGCCAGTAAGGGACAATGTCCCGAAATGGCAAAACGTCGAAGGCCCCTCCTCTAAGGAGGAGGTTCACCTTCAACGACACCACTGTGCTGTGTTTTTTATGCCCGTTGCCGTGACAATATTCATCAAATTTGAATGAGATGTATTAATAAGATACTTATGATTTTAAAATATTTTATATACATTTTTGTCAGAGTTAGTGGGTTTTTTCCTCACACGATTAATTTTGTGTTCTGAAAGGACTATAGAACAGAGGTTTCTATAGAAGGTGTGTATAAAATTTAACATTTCATAATATCTTGAAGAAGAACATTTAACTTATATATAGCCAATGTCTCATGATATAGTATTAAGTTAAAATTAAAATCGCATTCGTGAAGTATTTATAGTGAAATAAAATGCATAGTAAATTGCGTATTTTTTTTAAAAGTAATATAATTTAAAGCTACACAGAGAAGATTACAAGTGATGGTAAAACACACACACGCATACACACGCATACACATACGCGCGTGCACTCGCAAATTTTAATGCAAAACCAGAATAATACTGGCAAAATAAGCGCAAAAAATTAAATAGAATCATGCAAGTTTCTAAAACAATAACACTATGGCACGAAATCATAGGAAATACATCAAAATTTTGTTCGGCTTTTCCTTAACTTGTTTCAAATACTTTAAAGTCTACATCTTTGTTTTTTTATAAAGTTTATACCACCAGTTCGGAATGAATTGTACAGTTAAAAAATAAACAATCAAACCTTATACAGATTAGCAACTAGAAAGAGCTGGGACATTTCTTTTACTTTCTCGTAAATATTTCAACCATATTGAAAATACGAAGTGGAATAAGAAGCCTACCATACTCTGGAGGGAAAAAGATGTTTTTTTTCCTACTGCACTGCCAAGCGGGTAACGTCTGTGGACGTATTCGGAAGGTGGTGGGTTCGATTTCCGTGGCCAACCTTAATGACCCATGGGTTTCTCCAGGGTTTCCCCGGATCATTATGCGAATGGTGGGAAGATTATATCCCCCGAACTTCCTCTCCCTCCATTTCACCTCACTTCTTAGTTCACTTCACTACTTCACCTGTCTCCTTCAGGTTGACCCATGACGACAGTCTCGGCGATACGTGGCAGGATAAAGGTTGCTATGTAAACCTCCGACCTCTAGATCGTTACGATCTGTGGTCCCCAGGCTTCCCAGGGATGTGTCGGTTGTGCTAGACCCCAACGGGAAGCTTCAATCTGGAACTGTTCTCTTCCGTGCTCCTGGATCGACTGTGCTTTGTCTTCTCTCACCTCATCTAACCTCTATCTTATCGGAGCAACCCCTTGGTTGCTACAAAGACCATATGGGCGGAGAATGATGGGGCCCCCGTCAGTTGATCTTATTTACTTATCTTACTCCATGATCCGCAGTCTTTGGTTGCACTTAACCAAACATTCCATAAATATATTTTCATTTTGGTGGTTACTTGTTATTTCTCAAAAGCACTTTGTAGTACAAAGTTGGTTAATAAAACTGAAACATTCAATGGCATATTTGAGCTACAGTTCTTCTGGTTATATCCGATGGCAGCATGTTGTTGTGGTATTTCATTTAGTTAGAATACCCGCACGGAAACCAGAAAATCCATGGTTCACACTCCAGCTATGGAACTGAATATTTTCGTTCACTGTTTAGTTTTTCATTCAAATAATTGCAATAAATTCCCACTTATAGAGCTTTTCATATAATTTTCTCATTTTAATTTTCTCATTTTATCGCATTTTCAGAACACATTAAGCAGTGGTTTACAGTGATTTTGAAATGAAAATAGAAGCTAAAAATCGTGAAGAGTATTTTGTACTTACTACGTGTGCAATTTTGCGAAAAATCACCAACCATAATGATGGTGAGATAAGCATAATGACTAATTTACTACATTATATACAGAACTCTTTTAGAATTAAAGCAAATAATAAAATTAACAAGTAAAGTTAAAAAGAAAACGAGTGTTCTGCGCTGACAGTGTGACTGGAATATAAATTTAGGTCATGTAGCATGTCTAAACAAAATGCAACATCAAGTATATACCTACCCACCTTCAACCTATTTGATGACTTTCAGAATTTACGACGCCATGTAATTTCCCTGAGATCCGCCTTGCTCCTAGGTAATAAACGACTTTCCAGTAAGAGGAATTACATATTGGCTGTTAACGATCATGCATAAAATTTTGTAGGTACCTAGGATTAATTATAGAAAGAAAGATGTGATTGACATTCTCAGACGCAAAAAGACACATAAAAATCTTTTAAGGTTTGTATAGATAACGCGTTATAAGAAATATTTTTTTAAAGAAACCTACTATAAATGTTATTACAGGATATGTTGTTGTATTAAAAAGTCCTGAGCTACCTTTCAGCGACGTTTGATATCCCACAAAGATGCCAGTTTCTTTGATTTTTTAAGCTAAGAATTGTTGATGCCCATTCAGTGTTTTAAAAATTGCTTCCACTTAAGAAATGGGCTATAGATCCAAACAAATGATAATTCGATGGTGCAAAACTAGGTCCATGTGTCAGATATTGTACCAATTTAATTACCTCCAGTTTTTAAAAGGTTTTACATTGTTTTTTGACCTGCAAGAAGATTCTGTTTCTATTAACTAATACCGAGTACCTCTGCCTTAAAACTTGATGAACTCCCAGTTGTTCAGAATAAAGATCCGCATTTAAAACAAATTCCCAGTGACCCACAACTTCAAAATTCCTGAATGCATATCATTATTTTGGGTACGGAACCGAACTTTTATAACAACTTTGCAGACCGACGGGTATCGAATCACTGTTTCAAGATGTCAGGGTTGCGGTAAAGCACCCATTTTCATCACATGGCAATAAAGTGTTCCGATAAATTTATTATTCTAGGGACTAGGGATAAACTGAAGATTGATACCCCCTCCATATTGAATTTAAAAGATTCAAGTGCTACTAAATTACTAATTTAGGTATGTTAATATGACGATATATTGCATCTTTTGAAGCACCAAGTTCGTATTCCTAAGCGCTTGTCTGTGGATTTTCTTCCAAAACTTTGCATGCATTCTCTGTACTCCACAACTTAGTTCTTACAAGACGTTCTAAATCTTTGTTTCCATGTTCATTACTGAAACTTTGGAAACATCGTTTGCTACACACTAACGACACCTTCACCTTCAATCCTTTGTTCTTCGAAATTAGACAGTGGCTTTATAGCCTTATTTCCAGCAATGCTTCAGAAGGAATCTAACCTCAAATTTTGTTGCCTCCATTTTCAAATCTTGTACTAACCACTTCTCTTGTCAACTAGTTAACAATACGGAACATTATCCAAATCATCCCATAAATAGTATTGACAAAAATAAAAGCAATTTATTGTAAAATAAACACAATTAAATCACAAATTATTTATGAGACAACCCAATAACATTATGGCTCAATTATCTGGGTCACATGAGCGCAATCTTCGAATTTTATTTTATTGCTCTCATTAAACCCATCCACTTTCCCTATCGAATTCTTTGAAAAATCCACACCATGTTCATAACAATTCACTTTAACATTCGTTTCAACTAAAATTTGGAGTAGCTTTCATAAGTAAAAGGACTACTAAAGGGCTAGAAAATATTTCGTTGATCAGAAATATCGTTTACATTTCTGTTAACATAGTGTGTCAGATTTTAAGCTCAAGCTGAAGAAAAATATTTGATATTTAAGTTCAAAATATAAGTTTTCCAAAATGTTTTACTGTTTTACTCCCTTCTGGGGGAGGGATAACTTTCTTGAAAATATTCATGTAGCATCTATGAAAAATATGTTTTTAACCCCTTTCTTTTTGAGTTGCGCTGTTCACACACACACACACACACACACACACACACACACACACACACACACACACACACACACACACACACACACACACTCACAAACACACACATACATTGAGTTTTATAAAAAATGCTGTTCTATGGATTCATGGAGTGTCCAAGCGTGCATTGCCTGTGAATCGAGTTTTGGGTGGGTTGCAATAAATGATGATGATTTGTGTTTAAGGGCGGTCAGCGTCAAGGTCATCAGCGCCCGTTAAAAACAATTGTGGCAAATGACACTAAAAAGCCTAAACTTACACACTAAGTAAAGGTGGGTTGCAATATTTCTTTTTCCTTTTATAGATAGATAAAAATGAAAAGTAGGATAAACATCTCCCTTGTAATTTGTATGTTTTAAGTGAGCTATACAAAGCAAATAATCCGTTAAGTTAAAAATATTTTTCTATTTGAAAGCAAACATCACCCTGAAGATTTAAAAAGAAACCACACATATAAATATAAGTATTACTCTGATACTATAAAGCAGCGATCGTTTGTCTCTGTGCGAATCATATATCTCGGAATACCCTACTTTGATAGTTATTATAATGCAACTTCTAGATGGCTAGACGACTAGGATTCACAAAGATTTTGAAAAATAGAGGATATTAAAACGCCTTAGACTCTTCCAATTGATGACACTGCATAGAAAGATGACCAGAAATCAATTAATAAATATATATTTTCATAATCTGGGACCCATGATAAGGATTTATGGACACGTTAACAATGCCTGATGTGCAAGAATTAAAATGTGAGATGTTATCAGAATGTAGGTTCAGGTTATGACTACTAAGAAGGGAAACTATCACTATGCTCATACCCATATTTACTTGAGAGTTCTATGGCGTCATCTCTGCTCTATGTGGGACCTGTGTACCAAAATTCTGCTGCGGAGTAGAACCGCAAGACTCAAAACTGAAACCTGAAAAGTACCGCATGCAACCATTTGCAAGTAGCTGTTGGACATCCCTCGTGAGCTCTGTGCCGGCGCTGCCTACGTATGTCATGTGTAGACTGCTGCACGCAGAACAGAGATGATGCCATCAAACTCTCAAGTGAGTAAGTTCATAGTTTAGCAACCTTTGAGTTTTATCGCGTAACCATTTCAATACGCGCATCTCTCAATTCCATCATTGATCCAACAGTAGGATTAGGGTACACATTTTCTGGCAGAAGTTCATATGGTAAAATATAGGGCATATGTATGAGCCTATGGTTCTAAGAGAAATACCATCTCAACTCCCTCTAAGTGATTTGACTCATGTTTGGAGCTGGTGGCACGAGACTTTGCTAGCTGGTAAACTTCTGTATTTTGGCATTAAGAAACATCTTTTATAAGACAAAATGTGTTGAGATCAAAGAAGCACCTTTAATTCTAAACAAAATCACAGTTATAAAACACAATTGTATCCTCTCTCGCTCTTTGTAATTTACCTTTAGATTGTACTTATATTAATTTCTTCGGTTACATAGATATTTTATTAGTAATTTCGTTCATGTT
Source organism: Mantis religiosa (assembly GCA_030765055.1). Taxonomy (NCBI): domain Eukaryota; kingdom Metazoa; phylum Arthropoda; class Insecta; order Mantodea; family Mantidae; genus Mantis; species Mantis religiosa. The sequence goes on from CM060953.1 coordinate 79,892,004, forward strand.
TAAACAATTTCTATGTAAATTTAAACACTCGTTCATCATACTTTGTAATGGTAACTCCAAATTGGGGATGCTGGAAGATAAATACATATTTTTACTAAACATCTATAGCAAAATAGGAAATAGTAAAGGGCGAGAACTTAAAAATGGCAGAAGTAACACATATTGAGGAATATTGATTGTAATTATAGGACCCAATTTTAGCACCTTCTCAAGATTAAGCGGTTCTAGCATTTGAACATCACTGTGATGCACTGTGACGAGGCTAAGAAATTTATACTGAATTATTGCAGATGCTTTTAAAACAATCTAAAACCATCTGGATCCATCTAGAGCCATCTGGAACATTCTGAAACAACACTGAACGCTCAGGATCATTTTATACTATAGAATGTCCTACAGTATTCTGGAAGATACTAAAATATTGCCTAAGTAGTTTTATACTTAAATTTACTATTATCAAGTAGTTCAGGATAGAATTTTTATTTCGTGTGTATATTTGTATATATTTATGCAATTGTATTAGTTGTTTTATTTCTATAACGTTTATACATTTTGGATACATTTTATTTTCTTCTTGTATTATTTTATTACTTCTTGTATTTTCATTGGCACCCAAATATTTTAATAAGCAAGCTATATGTGAAAATTTTCAACTCTACAACATAGAGGAAACGAGATAAATATTCGCCGTGGAAAGCTTATGAAGAATTCATGATCACGACCAACACAAGACAAACCGGCTAGTTAGGACAAAAATGACCAGAAGTAGCTTTCGACCTAAATCGACTTTTAGTTTAGGTAGTTGCGACTACTTCCACTTGTTGCAGCACCAATGCAATTACTGCGTAATATTATCGTGTATTTAAAATAAGTAATCTACATTGATATATTTATTTTTATAATAGTATGTTGGTATTTCTTTTACAAAACGATATTACTTGAATATTTGTCTTTTATTATTTATATGATGTAAACTGATTGAACTCCATTGCGATTCAAGAATCAGCAGGTTGGCTGAAAACGGAGAAAGCTGTTCTTATAAGGACTAGAAGATGAAAGCCCGTATCGATATCCTTGGTTCACTGGAATTAAAAGAAAGAGAAAATCTCAAGGCAAGCTTCCATATATTACATGTGACTAAAAATCTAGTAATCTTCAGCAAATTAATCCTTAGATAGGATGTTTCTGTGTTCAAAACTTCTTGTAAAAAGGAAAGAAAAGTGATATCATCCCGGTAACCGGCAGATGCTGTTGAATTCTTCAACAGATGGCAGTCAAGGATACGACGCCCTGACCTGAATACAACAATGAAACACTCGCGAACTGCTGCTCTGCGATACGACATACGCAATGAAAGCTTTTGCACAACAAATTTGTAATTCGTGTGTTCGTTTTTCGCTTTCTCTACCATTTATCTACGGTGGGTAGAGCAAGTAATGCATTCCATCAAAGTTCGGTAATGTGTTTTCACTGGAAATGTATGTGATATTTCGCCCAGAAAATGTAACTAAGACGTTCCTGCCTAAGTTGAGGTAGTGTTTAGACAAAACAATTTGACCTTGATTAAGTAAAAGTGGAGACGAGTCATTTATTCATTACGAACAGTGTAATATATGTCCAATAAGTACGAGGGCTCTTCAATAAAGAATGATCACAATTTTTTTGAGAACGTATCTTTACTCGTCCTCATAATTGTGATGATACGGCTAAATCCGGACTATAGGGAGGGTGAGGGATGCACTTCACATTGATTTTTGCAAGGTATACAGCAACAACATTGGTGATATATAGCCGCGTATTTTCGTGGTGCAGCATCCAGCCTGCTTCACAGAAGTGTGGTCTTATACGCCTGATATGGATTGGCAATGATTTCAGGACATCCCTGTAGTATTGCCCAGTTACTGATGTGTGTGCAGGAACAACATGCTGATAAACCATTCCATGAATATCAAAGAATTAGATGACCATAACTTTCCCAGCAAAAGCAACCACTTCTGCTTTTGGGAGGGGGGGTTGGGGGTTGGTGATGAAGGAGGGTTCTATACTGAGCTTTGCTGTTTGCTCTCAGGATCAAAATGATGTAGCCAAGTTTCATCAGCAGTGATTACGTTTGAAAGAAACTCCGGATCTTCCTCTAACATCAACTTTAACTGCATGTTACCTGCATTGCAGTGGTAGGCGATACTGAACATGTCTGAACTTACCTGGTTCTCACAGGCGGGAACCAGGTACCGACAATGAAACTACTACGGAGTGTTTGTTTCACATTAAGCTAACAGAATGGCACTAGAAAAATCAAACATGTCAGATGTTTTCCTTATATTTGCCATGCGCTGTAGTCTACAAGGATGTGCTAAATGGTTAATGGTATTGCAATTGACACCAATTGGAACGTTAAAATAAAGATTTAGATCTTTAAAAGTGCATTCATAACTGAAGAAATCATAGCTGCTAGCTTGTTCCTTGTACTTGACTTAGTACATTGGTAATCCACAACAATGTGGTTAATAAAGCATTGTACTTGGCATAGATTGGAGAGTTCTCTTTACTAAGAAGAAAAGAGTAGGTAGAGTATGTCAGTTTGAAGTGGAAGTTCGTAGATGGGAGAGAGAAGAAGGTTTGTCTGTTTCAAAGAGTTGGTTCAGCCTGAGCAAGTAAATGAACTTTGATTACAAATTACAGTGCGATCCATATAAACCTAAACCACTTCAATAGGCCATAACTTTTCAACCAATAATAGGACACACGTGCAACTTTGGGAGAATATAATACACAATTGTGAGATTACATTACACTGTTTACATCTCAGAGAAAAAATTGGAAGTGTCCTCCACCAGCATCTATACAGGTTTGTACTCGTCTCACCATATTCTTTGAAGTTTTACGGAGAGTATCCTCGCTGATGTTACTTATTTCGGCTCGAATGAGAACATCAATTGTCCGTGGCCTATTCTTGAACACTCTATTTTTAGATACCTCCACAAGAAAAAAATCCGGTGAAGTTAGGTCAGGGGATCTGGGGCACCACAGACCTTTTGAGATTATTCAATTATCAAAGAAACTGGTTACAAGCTCCATGGTGCCATTAGATGTATGGTAGTTGCTCCATTTTCCTGGAAATAACCTTCTCTCAATTCGATATTATCCAGCAGCTCCACAAATGTATTGAAGAAACCCATATAAACTTCAGTACCTACAGTCGTATCAAAGAAAATGGGACCAACGATCCTGGAAGCTGACACCGCGCACCATACTCAACCTTTTCATCATGCAGTGGCGTTTCGTGTATCACTTGGGGGTTTACAGCAGCCCAATATCTGGTGTTTTGTGTGTTTATGTAGCCTGACAGATGAAACCATGCCTCTTCTGATAACCAGGTTATGGAGAGAATGTCTGGACGTGCAATCGACAGTAACTGATTCGTTTATCATAATCTGCTTCTTTCAGTTGTTGCACCATATGCATTCTGTAAAGTCTCAATCCCGATTTCCTCTCAGCTCTTTGACATGTTCCATATGAATACCCTAATTCCTGGCTCAATCGACGCAATGATTTGTTTAGAGAATTCAATAGCCTTCTGCGAGCATCTAACAGTCTCTGCATTCAATGACGGTCTATGTTTTCCACTCTCATTAATGAGTATACAAGTTGTCTCCAGCTTTCTTACAAGCGATAAAATTGTTTTCTTTGTCGGAACACCGCGTATATTAAATTATCTTTGAAATTCCTGTTGTGTTGTTACCAAGGAATTTGTCTTCCTATATGTTTTCAAAATGTAAACACGCTCTCGTAGTGAGTACTGCATGTTGCTCTTATAACTGCACATTTAAAACTGTCAACTGTCAGCAATTGTCAGTGTTGTCAATTCTCTGAGCCACTGAGATCATTAGAACAAATTTCTACATTCTACGAGCTTACAAAGGAGAATTATGGCTTATTGAAATGGTTCATATTTATATGAATCGCACTGTATAACCATTCCATCTTCCATTTCTGGATGAACGCTTGCTGAGATAAAGTTGATGACGTCACCAATACTCGACAATAGATGGGTCACTGACAGGATAGCTGGTTTCTTCATCATCTATTTCATTCTCTTCCTTACCTATACCGGAAGAAGCTTTTTCTACGAAACTTCTTTTTATCCACATGTTACATTTTGTATTTTTAGCGCAGATCTTAATACTTTCATTTAAGGCTATTGATGTGTATATTTATTGTTGCAGACTTGCAGTATAATCCTAATTTGATAGTTGAGTTTTACAATTTAAAACTTGCCATCTGTATTTACTTTCACCTGTTAACATTTACTTATGTCTTAATTACTGCGGCATTAGCTATCCCTTTCGACACAAGCAGCAATACTACCTGCAGTTGATCATTTGGTCAACACTTCAAGGCGTGACTAATCGAACCAATTTGCAGAACTTAGCACGTTTCACCTTGATACTGCTTTCCAATAGCTGATAGTGATTAATTCCATTAGTTTCATTACACATTTCGTTCTAGGTGCAAAGGAAATAAGAAGTCTAAAACCCTAATCCAATTCTTATAAAGCAAGTCACTTATTTACTGACTTTGAAACACGACATTGCATGAGACAACTCAATGATGAGCTCTCATTTAAATGAAAATATAATATTTTACGTTTAGATAACTATCCCTAAAGTATTCTTCCATAAACTACTTATGGAAGAGCTTTTCCCACTCTTCTATTTCACATTAATCGAGATATAGTTTGCCGAAATGGTTTAGTGACACATTTCTCATTCCTTAAAGGGAGAACAGAGAAATGTAGTAAGCTAAACGATAGTCAAGATCTTAAAAATAGTTTTAATATACTTTTAAACTCTAGTCTCTGCATGACCACAAGAAACACTTGACATTTTGTAATGTAAAGTATTTGTAAATTAAAACCAATAATAAGGAAATATTCGAAAATGATTGATGCAAAAAAGGATTAACTGACAAATTATAAGGCTTTTTCAGTAAACTTTTGATTACCTCTTGCAAATATATGTAACATTCACTCAGGACGAAGACCACTTACAGGCTGTTCTCAGCAAATTAAAGATATGTACTTTGCCATGCACATTTCTTAAACTTATAAACTTATTGCGTTTTAATTAAATTAGTCATATTTGAACAAACCCAAACTAACTAAATATTTTTTATTTAAAAATAGTTTGTACTTTGAGTACTTTGGAGTACGGTGGAATACTTTGAGATGGAGCAATTTTCTTGAAAATCTTCGTGCCACATCCTTGGAAGTTAATAAACTTAAATACCTAAATAACAAATTTAAGTTCCGTCGTTTTTGTTTTGAGTAACTGTTCTCTCTCTCCCTCTCTCTCCCTCTCTCTCCGTCTCTCTCCCTCACACACATACACACCCTTGCACGCATGCAATATACTCACGTGTGTGGACAGAGTTTTGATTTATTTACAATTTAATGTTGTATCTATTAACTTTTTTAACCCAGGAAGCTTCAAAACGTATATTTCCGTTACAATCTCGAAGTTAGCGTGCTTTCCTTAGTATAGGAGCTGTAAAGCTAGAAAAAGGATGCGGTAAAGCAGAGAAATCACAAAATTAACACCAATCCTTTCTGTAATGCATTATATGTAATAATAACCCATGGCTCGACAGCCCTTAGAGGGCCAATGCCTACCAACCCGACTGCCGGCCTCACGCCCACTTACACACGGCAGAGATGGACGATCATCCAACCGATACGGTGAGGAGATGTAGTCAGCATCTCGGCATCCCCCAGCCGGAATGTTGGTTTCCGTGACCACGGCCGCTTACCTAGCGTAAGCTCCTCACTTTCCTCGCGATACTGAGTGTGCACCGGTCCTATACCCGGGACCTAAAATCCCCACCACATGGGTGGGATCGAACCCGGGTCGATTTCCGTGGCCAGGGACCAAAGCATGCTGCCTTAGCCCGCTACGCCACGGCGCAGGACAATGCATTGTATACGAAATTAAAATTGCGCGTCAAATCCGGGTCTCCGATTCTAATTATATGTGATATTTTAATTTTTGCATCACAGGGATTGCTAACGTATATATAATCTCCTATCTTATGTCCAAAGCATAAAAATGAATATTTATTTGGTCGTTTTAGTGTCACTTTCTACTTTTGGAACATTTTTGGCATATTCTTACATTTGCGCTTTTAAATAGTTATTTAATGCATTTTCGTAGAATATATGTATTATTGAAATTTTACATAAGGATAGCATTTCGAATAACATATATTTTGCTATTCAACTAAGTAATAAGAGTGATTTTGTTATTATTTACTCAAATTCCAGGGGAACGAAATAATTTCCAATTAATGGTACATTCTAAAGATGAACCATTCTAGTGGTTTACGGATATTTTTAATTAGAACTATTAGAACCATATCTGAAAACACACGAAGAATAGCAAAACTGTTGACTAAAGATTTCTTGAGAATTTCATCAAGCTGTTCAACTGGTATCTTAAAATATTGATTTATATAAGCAAATGTATAACAGCTCTCCTGCAAAGCTATTAAGGGTGAATCACGACAGCGGATCCACTTCAACCACAGTATTTCACTAGCCTCTGTGTAAGAATATTTACTGCTTTTGTTAGGATTGTACACCCAGACAAGGAGGTGGAAAATAATTAAGTGCAACACAATTTCTGTTTTAATATTGGACTTGATTCTGAGCCATCGATCTGTAAGTTCTTCGGGCCCAAATTTAATTACATTACTTTCTTATTAGATATTTACTGACCCTATAATACGGGTAGCTTTTTAACCTCGAGGATGAGCCAGTACATTTCGTTTGCCTACTTCTGTTTTGCATGAAATTATTGCAAAATGATCTTGAGGTAAATCCCTTTCTTACCCCTTGTAATTGCAATTTTGTGCAATCCCTCTATTTCTAATAATACACGAAAATACGCACGATACTGTGAAAAAGGATGTGAAACATAGGCGAAACGTCTGACTTCTAATGCTCCCTCCGACAATTTTGAAAACTGTCGAAATGCTGCATAACCTATTTGTAACCTTTGGCGGTGGAACAGTCATGGATTGGAATGTTCATTTAAAATAATTACAAAAGGTGAAAGTTATTTGATTATTTAATATGTAAAAGTTGCACGATTTTCCATATGCAATGTAGTAGAGGTCAAACTGGAAAAGGTAAATATTCCATACTTCAAGGCTACCAAGTTAACCTCTTTGGGAAAGACATAATATGTGACCAACGAGAGCAATAATCTTCTTAGTTGTTAATACAAAATGTTTTAATGATGTTTAAACAACGCATCTTAATACACTTAAGACGCCCTGCCAAGGAATTTGATTACAACATTAGTACAAAGGAAAATAAAGCAGAACTTTCTTGCATGACCTTCATTAAAATATGTGCCATTGTTATCGCATGCGCATCGCGTAATAAGCAGATCTGATTCTTTTTTGTTTTGCTGCGTCTTCTGTTTTCTTATTTGCTGAGAGTGACCATGTGAATGTCATAACTATTTTTTTTACTCTAGAGGAATTTCAACGAAAATCAAAACATTCTTCACAAGCATATTGTTTGATAACTCGCATACGTTTGTATTCTGTACATAGTTTGTAAACAGTTTTTATCAATTTATGAATTGAAATTAGAAGGTGAGTTGTAGCCTCAGTGCAAAAGAAAGAATAGAATTTTCAGTTGTGAAAAAAAAAAAAATTCAAATCAGTTAAGTTATTCTTGAGATTTCCTTATGTGCAGACACGTATGTAGTGCAATTCATATAAAGCAGAACCATTTCTATTTTCCATAACTTGAACCAATAATGGGATACATGTGTAACTTTGGGATAATATAATTCACAGTTGTGAGATTACATTAAACTATTTACATCTCAGGGAAAATGTTGGAAGCGTCCATCATCAGCATCTATACATGTTTGCACTCACCTCACCATATTTTCTGAAGTTTTACGGAGATGATATCGAATTGAGAGAAAGTTATTTCCAGCAAGATGGAGCAACGTGCCATACATCTAATGAGACCATGGCACTTGTAACCAGTTTCTTTGATAATCGAATAATCTCAAAAGGTCTGTGGCCCCCCAGATACCCTGACCTAAGCTCACCAATTTTTTCTTGTAGGGTATCTAAAAATAGTGTGTGCAAGAATAGGCCACGGACAATTGATGTACTCAAGGAACCCATTCGAGCCGAAATAAGTAACATTGGCGAAGATATTATCCGTAAAACTTCACAGCATATAATGAGACGTGTGAAAATATGTATACATGCTGGTAGAGGACACTTCCAACATTTTCTCTGAGATGTAAATAGTGTAATGTAATCTCCCAATTGTGTATTATATTCTCCCAAAGTTCACGTGTGTCCTATTATTGTTTCAAAAGTTATGGCCTGTTGCATTGGTTCACGTTTATATGGATCGCACTATATATATATATATATATATATATATATATATATATATTGTCGCGGTAACAGGCATAAACAGTTTCGGTGCAAATAGATAATAGACGGCGGACAACGTTTCACGGTAATAAAGAGCTTGATAAGCAGCGCGGCTAGTGTACACACAGCTAGGATTTCACGTGTGGAAGATTCTAGCGATATCTCGATTGACGGAGAGTGGTTATTTTTCTTGTTTGCTCGAGAAGTTTCTCGAGTTGTGAATGAAATATAAAAACGATTGTGACACGCCAGTCGGACAGTTGTAAACAAGAGTTGTGTGTAAAACGAGAGTCAGCTGGAAGTGTTATTGTAACGAAAGCTAATGCTTGTTATTGTCAACGACCTTGGTGCTGTAGATTGTGAGATGTGATGCAAAGTTGTTACGTGAGAGTTGAACAGTGTATTCCTACGGAAATAAAGAACATTTTTAATTTCTGCAACTCGGCCTTTTAATTCTACGAACCCACAAAGTCACTATATATATATATATATATATATATATATATATATATATATATATATATATATATTGTTTAGAAGTATACATTTTGATATATTACCACATTTTAACTGCTTAAAAACTATTTGTCATTTCATATCATTTTCTTTCACTGTCTCATACCATTCTTTGGGACATTTCTTCCCGTTCCTGGTTCTCTGCTCACTATTCCGACTCCAGGTTTCAAAGACCATATTCTTCGGCCGGGAGGGACTCCGAATCTAACCACGTCCCACACTCCGCCACCACTTCACCATTCATGACGCCCGTTGTGTACCAAGGTAAGGGTTGCTGAGATCAGGTGGCAGACCTTGGTCTTCTATAGCTAATTGTGTCATTGAATTTAGTTTAGTTTAATATTAAAATGTTGTCGTTCATAAAATTGAATGATTTTCTCCAATCCACTTTTGGGTCTCTAAATTTACCTCTTGGTTCTTCTCTAAATTCTCTTAACAGTAACAATTTTGCCACATGACCCTCCTTTTCCAAAGACATTATAACATTACTTCGGAATTGGCTTTAAACAATAATTAACAGTACTTCATATAATTTATGTGCCATGTTTAATTTGTTAATACTTCTCCCGGTTTTCTCCATTCAGTACATATATTTATAACTTTTTCAACTCCCATTAAAGTTTAAGCTGCCATATCACACGCGTGTCATCAGTATGGCATGGTTATCTATTTTTCACATGTTAGGGCCTCTTGTAAATATTTTAGGATAATTAGTTTATGGAGTATAACAGCATGTAATATAGGTATTTTAAAATTAAATAGCCATTGTTTTCTAGACTGTGCTTTCACTGTCACAGGAGCTTCATAGAGGCACTAAAATTAAATACTAAATGACCACCCGGTTGCAAGGGAGCTTCTATTCATGTTAGACATCCACTTCATTACCCTTAAAGGAATTAATGGGCTTCCCCCAGCAGGGTCTTCTGTTGCCTTGAAGCAAGCTTTAATGTGAACGGCATTCTCTTTGTATCGAACAGATTACCAAGCGTGCGTGATCTCTAAACGATATCATGTCATGTAATGTTAAAAGTTCTATTGCTCTTGGGGCTTCAACTTGTTATTTGTCTGGTAGTTGACTAATTTGTGTTTAAATTAGCCGTGAAATATATTTATTTATACTACAACAAATACCTTTCTAGACTAAAGGCTTGTTCACAATAACCGCAGGACGTGTTACATTACATCATTACATCACATTCATTGTACTTTGGCAACGAGAACGGGAACGCATATCGATATCCATATCGATAGCATAGTGTAAAGTTCGATTATACGTATTGGAACGCGTTTTTTTTTTTTTTGTAGCTGAACCATGATTTTTTATCCTGTTTCCAATTCAGCGAACTAAATTCGCTGTAATAATTCAGTCAAAATTCGCTATAATAAACAAACGTGCATATTTAATATAGTGCGATCCATTTAAACCTGAACCATTGCGCCCGCCTCGGTAGCGTAGATGGTAGCATGTCTGCTTCACGTTCAAAAGGTTCCGAGTTTGAAACTCGATCAAGGTGAGTTACCTGGATAAGGTTTTTCCAGGGTTTTCCCTTATCCTGAAAGACGAATGTCGGGTAACTCAAAGCTCCATGGACCCCGGACGCATTGAGCATCATTTCATTCATCGTCCGATATGACTAAATTTTGGAGGACGTAAATTAAAAAAAAACTGAACCATTGCAATAGTCCATAACTTTTGGACCAATAATAGGACACACGTGCAATTTTTGGAGAACATAATGCACAATTGGGAGATTACATTACACTAATTACATCTCAGAGAAAATGTTGGAAGTGTCTTCCACCAGCATCTATACATGTTTGCACTCGTCTCACCATATTCTCTGAAGTTTTACGGAGAGTATCCTCGCCAATGCTACTTATTTCGGCTCGAATGGATTTCTTGAGAAGATCAATTGTCCCTGGCCTGTTCTTGTACACTTTGTTTTTAGATACCCCCACAAGAAACAATTTCGGTGAGGTTAGGTCAGAGGATCTGGAGGGCCACAGAAATTTTGAAATTATTCGATTATCAAAGAAACTGGCCACAAGCTCCATGGTACTATTAGATGTATGTCACGTTGCTCCATTTTGCTGGAAATAACCTTCTCTCAATTCGATATCATTCAGATGCTCCACAAATGTCTTGAATATACTGTGACTTTGAAGAATTAAAAGTCCAATTTGCCGAAATTCTAAATGTTATTTATTTACGTAGAAATACACTCTGTAGCAGCGGATTTACATCACATACCACAATCTACAGCACCAAGGTCAATGACAAACGGCTCTCATTACAACACCAACACAGCTGACTCTCGTTTTACAACTTACAACTCGACTCTGGGTGAGTCGTCACCTCTTTAAATACCTCACTGATGATTTCTAGATTATTCTAAAATAAACCAGAACCAGAACAGTCTCTATCAGTCAAGAAGTAACTAGAAATTTCCATTTATCTCAGTTTGTTTAGGCAGACCTTTATCTGCATGTTATCTTTGTCTGCCGGCTCTTGGTTTTCACACTGCCCGCCTATCAGTTCCTTTTATGTAAATAAGCCTCGATATCGTAGATACGGGTTCGTGACACTACCAATATAAACTTCAGTGTTTACAGTCGGTTCAAAGTTAATGGGACCAACGATTCATAGATGCTAGTGGAGGACACTTCCAACATTTTCTTTGAGATATAAATAGTGTAATGTAATCTCCAAATTGTGTATTATACTCTCCCACAGTTCTACGTGTGTCATATTATTGGTTAAAATGTTTATGACCTATTGAAGTGGTTCAGGTTTATATGGATCGCACTATATTTCCGCCTCACTTTGTGATAACAAACTTTATTTATTTATTAACAGCGTACATTAAGATTATTTACTACCGATGATACTTTTCTAAGAACTATCTTGAAGGAAACAGGAATCACGATCTTCCGGTTTGATTTCTCTAGCTTGAGACTAAACTGTTTTATGTAACGGTCACTTTGAATATGAATGAAGTAATATACCCAAAATGGATCTGATATACCGAGCTCGGGGAAAGGAACCAAACCTTAAAACTTGCCTAAGTTTTCATACCCATTAATTGTGAAAGCTCTCATTATAATATATGTATTTTAACTTTGTTGTTCTCCTTCTGGTTATCGTTTTCTGTTACGGTGAATCAGCCTTAAGACTTTATTTTGGAGGTGATTCAAGCAACTTGAAAGCTATAAATCATGCCAGACACTGGAGAGCCCTGTCATTAGTAGGCGAGTGTAATAGTAACACCTGTTTATCTGTATTAGTAAAACATGGAAATAGAACGTAAAACAATTCTTGCTGAAATGGAATAACAGCATTTTCTCTTAAAATTTGCACCTTAAGAATCAAGTGCTTCTTAGAATAAACAAATCTGAAAACGAACATTCATCTAGTGAAACTGGATCGCTATGCAAAATGAAAATGAAATGCACTTCTTTAATAAACTCCGTTGCTGCATAATATGCTTAACGCAATTTCAAAGTCCGAATAAATTCTATGATGGCATCAGCAACTTCCACTGATTTATTTTGTCTCTCCCATATCACCTAAGTTATCATGTGTTTCAAATGGGAAGAGTTCTGGAGTCCAAGTAATCAGATGCCGTATCACACTCAGCGTTGCCAGCTTGTTACCCCACTCCTTTTATATTTCCCCCCCTCTCTCTCCCTCTCTTTCTCTCTCTCTCGCATACTCATACAATATACAGGTCTGCTTGGCGCAGACGTAAGGGTAAGCGAATTATATTTTACAAACTTTTAAAATTATGCAGTTGCCAAAATCAAAATTGGAAAAAGCATTTTCGTAAATTATGTATATTTTAAAATTCTATAACTATAATTATAGTTTATGAATTACCTGTTTTTGTAATCCAGTGGAACTGCCAGTGGCTCATCCATATCGCTGTCAATGTCACCTCCGTTAAGAGACAATTCCACTGTCACTGTCTTCATGTCTGAGTCTTGCAAATTTATGATTATAGGTTCCAAGATCTCGTCACGTGCTATTTCTTTCTTAAAATCGTCTTCTTGAATGTTTTATGCGGGTGTTGCGCAGTTTTCCCAGTCCTGTTGTGTTACCTTGTCAATTTATTCGTAAACAAGTCGTTCAACGTCCGTCAGTTTAAAAGTATTATTTATTTTTGCAATCCCCCTTTTTATTTGAGCCCACAACAACTCAATTGGATTATACTGGCAGTGGTAAGGTGGGAGGCGTATTACCTCGTGTCTCGTTTCAGTTGCAAGTTCATCCAGCTGATACACATTTTCCGTGTTTTTAAACGGAAGTACTCTTTACAATAACTCATTTTTAGTTTCTGTTTCCGAAAAAATGTTGAAGAACGTGTACACCTTAAAAGCAGTACTTAGTACATGACAAAAACAGTACATGACACTACGACCGTGTGAAAGAACAATTAATTTCCATTATTTGACCTAATAGAGGTTAACTATAAAGCCCGGGCCTTAAAGTACTTACACGTTCTAAGTCGCCATTAAGGTAGTTGTGTCATGTATTTATGATAACTACCAAGTGGTTTACGGGAAAAACACGAGTCAATTGGAGAATTTAATGTCATATCGGCACGTTGGCCATAGTAGCTCAATGGTTAGAGCGGCTGGACGGCAACCAGAAGATCCGTGGTTCAAATCCCAGCTATGGCACTGAATTTTTCAGTCTGACTCTATCTTTCCATACCTTAGCCTACACACGACCAGTGTGAAAGAACAATTAATTTCTGTTAATACTTGTAAATTAATACATCCGTCTAACTTTCTGCACTAGATATATAAAGTCGGGGAAGCACATTATACCCAAACATTAATATCCAGGTTTCACTAAAACTACATATTTTGGGAATCTTAAAAAGTTAGAAAAATATGTGTATATTGTGTTTGTGTGTATGCGTGCATGTATTTGAGTCAAAAAGAAAAGGCGGTTAAACAAACTTGGTATTCCAAGGATGCAGCATAAAGGTTTTCAACAAAATTCCCTACCCCAGACTACCCTTTACATGCAACATCTTTTGAAATTTTTGATTTGCTCAAAACTGGCTCTAAAAATTTCGACTAAAAATGTTTAAGGTATTTTTATGACTAATAAAGCCTATATTTGCAATTTTATATGAATTTTCTGAGAAGTTCTCTTTATTTTGAATGGCTTTTGCATAACTGGTAAACTGTAAGAGATAGATAAAATCCTTCTGCACAAAAAAACTCAGATCTTCTTAAAACACATAATTTATACCAAATACTACTTTTTTCTGCAAATGTTTATCCCGATTAATATGAATAATTATGAGGAATAAGCGCTAGCAAGTTTGTACAAGAGTAGAGAACGTCAGACTGCAGCAGTGAGATGTTTTTGGGAGGGGGTGTATTTGTATTTGTACCTAAGGCCATGTCAGCGGCTTTACCTTTAGAACAATCCCTCTCCGATAAAGATATTCTTTCATTTACTCCTTTTTATGTTAAAGTTTCCAGATTAAATTCACTGGCACATATTTACACTCTCACTTATACTTCCAGACCTAAGGGCCATCTTTTCTACCATGCTAAACTCGTATTACCGAGCAAGTAATTAATCATTGGCCTAATCGAGTAGGTCAGAGATACCAGACGCAGTGACCCTGTTCTTTGACAATTTATGAGCATGCTTTTTGCTCCCAAGGAATTTTCTCTCGCTGTCTCGCAAGCATGCATTGCATATTTGTGCATAAAGTGATTAATGCTATAATGGCCGACAAATGAAACTAAGGCATCACAAGTGATATTCATTTAATTTTTTATAACTTCATTTAATGTCGCCTGACAGCATAGGTATTGCAGTGACAACTTGTATTTACATTGTTGCAATAAAATAACACCTGAAGCTTTCCTGGCGACGAATATCCTCAAGCTGTTCTCGGGAAGCAAGCCAGGTGAAAAGACGAATAGAAATCGACGTTTAGAGAATGTGCATCTCTCCCATAATCAGGATATTTATTAAATGTTATAACCCCAAATGAATCACAGGATATAACACAAATATAAACAAAGACAGAACTGACAAAAGATTGTTTTCAGTAAATTAAATGCCAGGCCACGAGATGGCGTGAGTATAGAAAATTAATTGGGTCAAGGAAACGTAACTACTTAACTTGATTATCAAGCTGTATTGATCTGTGCTTCTTAAGTCGACGGATTTACATTTAAAGGCTGGTTTCCAAGAGGAGCTGAACTGAAATCCAGCATCACGACTAAGCGTACTCCTCTCGGAGGAAATGGCCAAATCCTCCTTTTCTCCGCTCCCAGTAACAGTTACATTTTGCCAAGATGGTCGTCTCCCGAAAGTTGGCTGTATGGTCGTTATCAAAACAATGTTCTGCCAGCCCAGACTTCTCAGATTACAATAAACGTATGCTCCGTCCATATTCGTTAATTCTGGTAGCGATAGTCCTTCCGGTTTGTCCTATATACGGTGTCCCACATTCACAGAGAATGCGGTACACTCTCGGAACTTGGAATTCCAGTTTGTCTTTCACTGGTCTCAACATAGCTGGAAGTGGCTTGTGGATGGTACTGATGTATTTGGCGAGAATTCTACTGATTCTGCCGGATAGATTGCCGGTAAACGGGATGCAGGTTGTAGCGGTAGGCTTATCTGACGCTTGCTGTATTACAGGTTTTCCTTTCCTAGCTTTGGTGATCGAGGCTTCAACATCATATTCGGAGTAGCCGTTTTGACGGAAAGTGAGACTCAGGTGCTGTAATTATATCCAGTGATTCATTTGTGGTTATAACATTTAATAAATATCCTGATGATGGGAGAGATGCACACTCCCGAAACGTCGATTTCTAATCGTCCTTTCACCTGACTTGCTTCCCGAGAAAAACTTGAGCATTGTTACAGTATTTCAAATACGCAGTAATTCAAATATATTGAGAAGTTTGACACATTTTTGCATTAAACTTCCTAAGTTATAATCGTTTAAGAATTTAAATAATGATAGTAAATTGATAGGTTGATCTAATGTTACCTGAAGATTTTCAGGAATTTAGTTATTGATCTGTAGTTGGAGTAGTGGCCAAATATAGTTATAATGTATTTCACTATCAGTCTTTTTTTTTGTGTTCAAAAAGGGAAACCCTGTCTTGTAAATAGATAGTCAAGGGTTGAATCAGTTCTTAGATACTTGAAAATTATGTCCGATATTTTACTTCTACAATTTAGTATTTTGATTATTATTTTCGACCAGTTGCATTTCCAAGGTTGTATTTGTTTTAATATACAGTATAGCATCTTCATGTGACACGGGGATAAGAGGGAATTGGCGGTAATTTTTTGCTTCCTTTGCTGCTTCATCTGTAATTTAATTCTACAGACTATTCAAATACGAGGTAAAATATTTCTATTGGTATTATAACGATAATTCAGATTAAAAAAAACTAAATAAGACCTGAGAAGAGATGGACTGAGCAAGAGAGAGAGAGAAAGAGAGAGAAAGAGAGAATTTTACGTTTAATGGTTTCATATCAGATGGAGTTACATAATTGATCGCTATGACACTTATGGTCATCTAAGAATTAGTTTCTGTTTGCCAACTGAACTTGCCACTAGGAATAAAATACGCTAAAGTATGATTGATATATGTAGTTGAAGGACATTTTCCTTTTGTGGACAGTGATGAAAAAATCTGATGTGTTTATTCACTAGCTTCCTCTGCTCACTATGGCCTATTTTTGATTGTTTTGTGTGTAAGTGCAAAAGAGTGGGGAGGGGGGTTTACAAAAACCCCCAAAGCCATAGTTAAATATTATAAAAGCCACTGTCAGGATACACTTTTATAGAAATGCTTTATTATTTCCTTATAGGTACAATGGGTATAATACAGTAACGTTAAACGATAGTAAATTATTTTAAGAGCTGGACATGTGAGGCTATGAAACTCATCCTCTTTGCATGTCTACAGAAAAAAATACCATACGTTGAAGATATTTGCATGAAAATGTACTATATGCGCGCGATAAGAAGAGCGATCGGCCTCCAAGACCTCATTCGGTAAGTTCCGTTTAACTCCGTAAACATAGATAACAACTTTGAAATTTGAAATGCGCTATACACTGATATATATGTCCACCAGATTTCATCTTGATCAATTTCAAAGTCAATTAGCTAAGCAGTTTACAACAATCGTATGGTAGAATTAGAATTTTAATTCGTCCTTGGCAACTATACATGCTATGAGACACGTTAAAATGAATAAATACATTATATACATAAAGTTAAATTTATTACGTACAATATACATAGTAAGCAGCTTTTCTGTGATTTCATGTGGTATTTGCATAGACTAATTTACTACAAGAAATGTCAAAATACGAACATTACAGGTTTGTGAATGTACTATGCTCCCAGTGCTTATTTACATGGTTATAGTTATAAAAATTCATTAACCGTATAAAGACAACGTGCATGCAAAAATTTCTTAATCTTATTCTTAAAGTGTTTTAATGATGCAGCTTGTTTAAATGAATTTGGACGTTTATTATATAACATTATACCTTTGTAGTTAAAGCTTCCTTCATATAAAGGCTTGTTTGGTGCGCTCGATTTGCCAGTTTATCCTTGTTACGAGTGTAGTGGTAATGTACATCAGCATTTACTTGAAAATGATTTATATTTGTATGAACATTTGTGGATGTTATGGCTCTCGAAAGGGAACACAATATTGTTCGTCTACCTCCATGTAACTGATTTGAATGCAGTTGAGCTGGCGTGGGCAAAACTAAGGAATGATTTCAGAGGATGCAACGTACTTGTGGTATCTTAGCTTATCTTTCGTGCTATTTTGCTGAACTGTGATTTTCAAGGTTGACCACACTGCAGAAACAAAAGAGCGTTAGCTCTCGGTTCTTCCCCTCTGCCCGCACCACACCGCAAATCCAGCGCTCTTCTTATCTTGCGCGTACTGTAGTATGTAGACATAACTGGAATATACTAAAATCTTACTAAAATCCAAAAATGTAAACGTTATGTGTTGAAGCACGGAATTTTGTAACAAATAATTTTTTGTGGTTAAACATTTCGGAGATATCCTGTGCTATGAGTTTCATTTTTCACATACTTCCTTTTTCAGCTGTAAATCAATCTTTTCACCTTTCTGTTTCATTTTCATGCAAGGAACAGAATGCCAAAGTCAGCACATAGCAACCGGTATTTGATTATCGCTTTAATTTAATGCCCTGTGATACATTTGAATACCTTTGAATTGCTGAAATATTTTCAATCTGCCAAACTACAATGTAATATGCAAAAGACCAATATGATGCACTTCAACTTGCTAAAAAAAAAATATGATGGTAATATAAATCTAAAAGTACAGAGTGACATTGTGTCAGAAGTGAAAACACATAATTTTTTGGGTATTGTGTTAGATAATCGACTAACTTGGGCTGATTATATTGAAAACAAATGCGGAAAAATTAGTAAATCTTTATATCTCTTAAGATATTTTAGCAAGTACAACAATACTAATATCCTAAAATTAATACACTATGGATGTATCTATCCATATCTAATCTATGGAATAGAAATATGGGGTTCAGCAGTCAAAACACACATGGATAAACTGCTTATTTACCAAAAAAATGTGTTAGGGTCATGTATAATCTAAAATCAAGAGAATCTTGCAGGGATACCTTTATAAATAAAAAAATAATCACCATCTACTCTCTGTATGCTTATAACGCTATAATGTTTATTGTGGACAAGTGTAATCCAGTTAAAAACAGTCAGGTACATGAACATAACACCAGAACCAATATGAATTACTATAGAGATAGTGTAATTAAAACTATCTCTCAAAAGGATGTACATATACTAGGAATTAAGCTTTACAATAAACTGCCATCTGATATTAAATCAATAGCTAGCATCTCAAAACAGCTGTTTAAATGGAAGTTAAAGGCTTTCCTCATAAATAAATGTTTATATAACTTAAATGAATTATGACATTGCAGCTTTAATTATACTTGAAAGTGATAAATTCATTAAGCTGATTTAGGGATCATGTGTAGAATTAGTTTCTAATGCTGTAATTGACTATGTAAATTAGTTTCTAATATCTATTGACAATATTTATTGCTTTTATACTTTAGACTTTTGTTGGATCCTGTATCTGTTACAGTTTTTAGTCTTATATAACTTTTTATATTTATCTTTGTATCTTGAACTGACGTGTCCTATAACAAATGTATTATGTTCCAAAGGATGAAATAAATACAATACATATAGGGAAATTCATTAACCAGCAAAATTTATTTTATTTGTTATTTGGGAGAACACAGCTAAATGTGGGGTGTTGTTTGCAAGATGTGCCACTGATGATTGTCTTTTCAATTGCTGCTGAGGACTCTTAACTAACACCAACGTTTAAAAAGGCGGCGGGTCGATTTTTGACTGTCGAATAGGAATTTTTCTTTAAACAGAAGTATTCCTTGTTCTCCCTAAAGATTGCAAGCATAAGTGAAAGATAAACGTTAGTTATAGCAAGGTAAAGCAAACCCAGCATTAAGATAACTATGCACGTGTGAACATCACTGCCAAAGATAATTAATTGTTCCAAAAACAAAACCGCCGATATGACTTTAGATGTTAAATAAACAAACAAAAGTCTATAGAAGTTGAAGCATAATTTATTTTATTTTTAGATGTTTTGGTTAATATTTTCTGTGTATTTGATTATAATGAAACCTACAGAATTTCTAATATTTCCTCTCCTTTAGCTACTGCTCTCTATGAGATCTCTCTAATGCATATAAATGCATGGTTAGTTTAGCGTGATGTGGTAGTGACAAGTTCGTTAACCTTAACAATTAATCAAGCTGAAGAGAGTGGGTAATTGATTCATGAGTCAGAGCTCGTCAAGATGGTGGTAATTGTTTTTGACGGGGAGGCACTGATTGCTTATCTGGCACATTAGCACCCTGAGCGGACATCAATACAGTGTTTCCGAACAATGAGTCAGCAACCACTCAGGATCTGCTGACAAAAGATAACATCTCAGTCATTTGATTTAGAACAATCACATAAAACCTGTTGCTGAGTAAAAAATTTAAGCTTATAAGTTGAATTTGGACAATACACAAATGTCCCAACATCTGTGCGACACTACCATAATTAGGATGTTTTAATATACGAATTTGAAATAACTTCGCATCTACATTACTTTTATAGTGTTGGTCAAAGTCTATACTTTAGAGCTCTTGCTAATTATTAGGGTCCAGAGTTTGAAGACCTAAAAAATATTAAAAATTATATTAAATATGACCCAAAACAATAAAGAATTACGTCAAAATCACCTTCATTTGTTGATCTCTTTGCACATTTCACTTATACGAGGGTGGGTCCAAAAGTAATGTCTCCTATTTCCTCCCTTAAATAAGTTATGTGAAAACTTTGAATTTGGCACAATTCCTCAAACCTTCTTCTCCAATCCCCTTCAGTAGTAACTTCCTAAGCCAACAGATGGCAGCACTGCATCCTCTTGCAAAATGGCTGACATCGACATTCGTATTAGACAGCGTTCTTTAATTGAATTTTTGACTGCGGAAAGTGAAACGCCAATTCGCATTCACGAAAGGCTATTGTATGGTGATGCAACGGTGGATGTCAGCACTGTTAGACGATGGGTTCGTCGCTGTAACGAAGCTGAAGGGCAAACACCATTGGCAGATGAATAGCGAAGCGGCAGGCCGGTGACTGCAGTGACTCCATGCAACATTCAGCGAGTCGATGACATCATTCGTGGTGATCTCCGGGTAACAACAGGTGAATTGTGTTGCATTACCTCCCTCAGTAAAGGCAGTGTGATGATGGTTACTCAACAACTGGGTTACTCAAAAGCTTGTTCACGTTGGTTACCAAGAATGCTAACCGCCCAAAACAAAGAAACAAGGAAAACAATAGCCTCCGAACACTTACAGCACTTCAATTTGGAGGGAGAGGTGTTTCTGGAAAAAATTGTTACTGGAGACGAAACATGGGTTCATTTTTTTGAAACTAAAACAAAGAGGCGGTAAATGGAATGGCATCACACAACGTCACCGAAGAAAAAGGAGTTCAAAACTCAGCGATCGGCAGGGAAAGTTATGGCGACATTGTTTTGGGATGCAGAGGGTGTGCTTATGATTTAATATTTTGGAGCAGGAATGCACAATAAATTCTGTGCAATACGTCAGAACTCTCAAAAAGCTGAAAGCACGTCTTCGCCAAGTTCGGCCAACAAAAACTATGGCAGATGTTCTTCTTTTGCATGACAATGCAAGACCACACGCTAGCCGTTACACCACTGCAGAAATTGAGAAATTGGGATGGCAAGTCTTACCTCACCCCCCATACAGCCCTGACCTGGCACCATCAGACTTCCATCTGTTCGGGCCACTAAAGGAAGCTCATCGTGGGATTCACTTTGAAGATGAGGAGGCTGTGAAAACGTCCGTGCGTCAATGGCTTAGAAAGCAAGACCGTGTGTTTTACCACACTGGAATACATGCCCTAGTTAAAAGGTGGACCGAAACTTCGGAAAAGGACGGAGATTATATTGAATGGTGACAAATAAATCGTCAGTGTTATAGTTTTCAAGTTATCTAAATTGCATTCAATTTACTTGGCAATTAAAAGAGAAAAAGAAATAGGAGGCATTACTTTTTGACCCACCCTCATACTTTATTATTAAATTCTAAATTATAATTCGTTACAAAAAGCTTTTGGAAGTTTTCAAATTTGAGCAATGTGTATTGTCTACTAATTTACACATTGAAAGGCTTCTTTCAATATCTTTAGAAGGTACAAGAGCACACTTAAAGTGACAAGTATTGTGGGTTAGAGCTCTTCTTTATCCAGGGAATACATCTTATCTGACATTACATCAGCGATCTTGCGACTGTATCATATGCATTGTTCTTGTTCATTTTCCATTTCACCAAAGACAAGTTTGATATCACTTCACCATAAACATGATTTAAATTACTTGCAACTCATTTCACCAATTCTGTTTGATTTTCAATTTAGATGAAATACTTCTTTTTAGCTTGGGCATGATAAAATACAAATGTCACTGCCTTCTACTCTGTGTAGACCACATTGTAAATAGTGGGACCCTCAAAAGTCGCCAATCTAGAAAGTGATTGACATTTCGTACGGAGAAAGAGGCGACGTTGCCGCTTATTGCTGCCACGTGGAGAGCGCGATAGGATTACGCGTGCGAAGGTGATTCACTTGCGACCGCAACTGGTATTTTATTATTATTAATTATTTATAATGCTGTACACAAAGACAATATTACAGTCGTGTATCTACATGCAAATGCTAGAACATGTAGGAACACATCAATGTAAAGATCATCGTAACAAAAGAGCCATACCTGTGACATTTTGATGCTTATTGAAGTGGGAAAATGCCGCTTACACAATTTTTAAGGGAGTTTTTAATTTATACCCCAATGTCTAACTTTCTTCTTTAAAATGCTTTTCTTTCCCAATCATAACCTTAATGCCCTTACTGATACCTACAGCACGTGAAGTCCTATCAAGCACTTAGAGAATGTAATACTAGACTCCTCTTTCAATTTCTCCTCTTCGAAGTATTCTCTCACAGAGCATATTATTTCCCGTGTATGTCCTTTAATTGGAATACCTTTACTAAATACAGTTTTATTTGGTTCCCAAGCACGTTCAGGTTTAGGTTTGTCACTATATTTAGACATAATTAAACATTAATTAAACACAATTGCAAATGATCACAACACGCACACAGATACACGAACTCACACACACGTACAACAAGACAAATTGTCACAAATAAAATGCAAAGTAACTTGCCAGTACAGGATCTCTAACTGTTGTATACGTGAGAGCATTCTGTTTATGCAGCGTTATCAGAAGAGAAATAACAACCTAGGTATTGTATTTACTGCAGCGTTTGCGTAACTTGCTCGCCCGCAAGTCATGCTAAGCACGTGTTAGAATATCGGCAACCAAGATTTAGCGTCTAACATTGTCATGGGAACGTCTCGACTCTAATTGGTCCCTCTAATCGTTACCATGACAACCGTTATGACGTACTCATCCCATCCCATTTATTTAAAGCGTTCTTCCATGTGGTTACTGTCAATCACATTCTAGTTTGACGACCAGTATAGGTAAGATGCTTCCCACATTTCTATAGAGCACAAGTCTGACTTCAAATATACGTCAAACGTTTAGTTGATCGGTTCCAAATGTTTTATTAAATATAAATAGGAGAGGCTATTCCAATAAAAAGATTTACAACAATTTTTAGATTCTGGGGTTCTCGAACTTTATTATACTAAAATAAGAATAAGACAACCAAACTCGCAAAAAATGACAAAAATTTGGATTTTTTCTTGAATATGACAGAAACCTGGATTTTTTCTTGAAAATGACACAATCGGTAAAAAGCTCTATTAGATAAGACAGTTTAAAACGCAAATTACCCTTAAAATGATTTAATTTTACTTAAAATGTCATAAACAATGTACATTTTCCACATAGCATCGCTCTAGGATTACCACTAAAAAGATACAAAGTATTCGAGATCCGGCACCTTGTTATACATATCGAAATTGATTTGGGAGAAGTAAGTAAACGGAACCATATGTCTTTTTCTTCAGGTTGTTTACAAAGTAAAAGTAATTCAAACATCTTTAGCCATTATTTCCTTATTAGGAAATTTTGTCTCAAGTGCCCATAAAGTTTTATGTGGGAAGCTGAATTTATTATTTGTTTTAACCAGTACATCAAATGTGAAATGCAAACACTTCTCATAATCCTTCATACTTATGCCAGTATGATGTGCGATGACTGCAACAATTATACAGAATATGATATATGGTGTTCGCTCAGCAGATGACAGTCGGTTCCTTATATAGGACCCGAACACACGATGGAACGTTCTGGAATCTGGAAAGGAACTTCTTGAGCAGTAGCTACCAAAACTTTGGGATGATGTCACATATTGAACTTGTTACGCGAGCTATTGTCCAGTCAAGAGAACGGGCGGTACCCGCCTCTGTAGCAATGGTGCCACACGTTCAAGTGGTCCCGAGGGTTCGATCTCGGTCAGGGTGAATTATCTGGATAAGGCATTTTTCCCTATTGTGAAAGACGAATGTCGAGTAACTAAGTTCTATGGACTCGAGGCTCATTTGAGGATCATTTCACCGATTTCATTCATCGTCCGATATCACTTTATGTTGAAGGGTGTAAATTAAAAAGAGAGAGACAGAGAACCGGCCAAATAGGCGGCCGGGTCAGTAGCGCTATTAGTACCTTCGCGGTGGCTAATTATCCTCACGCCCGCGGTAACAATACAATATGAATGACTAGTAATTCGGATTTTATTGAAAAGTGAAATGAAAAATGAAGCACATATGGATATGCATGGTGTTGCCAGCAGTCCCCCAATAAATTATTACAGACTGCAGTTAAAAACAAATAATATATCAATGAAGGTATTGTTCCGTTGTTACGTTTTAAGTTGGCATTTAGGAATCCGTAATACCGTAAGCTTCAATAATGATTTATGTATTGATCTAGTTTTCAGAACTACTGAGATGTTTTAAAAATGTATTAAACTAGAGAAGGTATAGGCAATTTTTGCAGAAATATCCAAGTACAGAATTTCATCGAAAAATATAGGAAGCTTGAAATGCGAATTACATCGATCATTACAATTGGCAGCCCGGGTAGTAGAAATCGAAGGTATGTTTTCATCATATTTGGCAACTGACTTTGATGAGAAACAACATTTAGAGGTATGTATTGGGAAGACCTCAGGTAGCCGAACGTTAGAACTATAACTCGTTGTTATTGCTTTATCTAACAGGATTTCCTTTACCTCCCGTTTTTTCCCACCTTAAGGAGTATTGACATATGGTGTCAATAGGTTTCCGACATATGGATGTGCCGGAAAGAAAAGAGTACTCCCCGTGGACATTAGAGTGCTGCTTGGTCGACCGGTTGTTCATCGCCCTCTTAGACGGCTGCATCAGTGGGATCCTGTAATTGTTAGGGACTTCCATGCGTCTCTGTGGCCTCTCCCCCTGCAACCTGTAGCCTTCGTGTCATTTTCATTCCATCCCTTCTTCACGGGTCTAAGAGTAACAATTATTGATCTATGTAGATCGTAGTGTGCGAGTCATGTCTTCTTCTGCCTAACAAGGATTAGGACATTCGACCTGTTCCGGTCTCATCCCATCTTTGCCTGGGCCTTTCAGGATCTCCTCGTCCTATCGGTTTATAATTTAAAGTCTTTCTTGCTATTCTTGTGCAGTTCATCCTTGAAGGTTCTCTTTCCAGTTTTCTCTGTGTTCTTTAATTTTACCACTGCGTTAAAATTGTTTAGTCTTTCCCTTATATAGGTTTGTTATTTTATCTTTTCTTGTATGTCCCGTATTGCTCTTAAACATTTTATTTCTGTAGCTTGAATATGACTAGAATCTTTTTGTCTCATTAACCAAGATTCACTGCTGTATAATAGAACTGGTATAGCCAGTATGTTGTAAAATTTTAATTGTGTGTCAGTCCATGTTGTTTTAATAATCTTACGGTGCCGCATATTAAATCATATTTATTTATTTTATTTTGTATATCTCTGTCATAGTCAAAGGAAATATCACATCCTAGATAACTTAAATAACAAACTTATCTGGTACTATTTGAAATCTTACATTGTATTTAACTTGGAATACCATGACATTCGATATAGGTACAGAAATTTTAAAATTATATTCTTTACAAAACTGATATAACACTTAAGTTGCTCTCTGGAGACTATCTTCAAAGTTCTGAATAATAACCAAATCATCTCTGTAGGCTAACAACTACAAATTAGTGTCTATTACCTTTATTCCACGTTGTATATATTGTTTCCATCTTTTTATAATGTCGTCAATGTAAATATTAACAAATGCTGTTGATAATACACATCCTTGTCTTTTAACTGCTGTGCACTTCCTTTGTTATCTACATGTAACCTTAATCTAAAGTTCAAAGAAATGTTTCCCACAAGTAGTAACTAACCCAAAACTATCTTAAACATTCTGTGTTTTCTCTTTCTTACATCTCATTTGAAATTAATCACTATTAATGAACCCGATTAAAAATAATCGTTAATCCAAACTACAATAATAAATTTGTGAACTGAAAGGAAAAGGCAATGGATTGCAGAATCTGAGGCGCATAGTCCTTTTGAAACTTAAAATAGGAAGTCCTCTTAATCTTTGTGATAAAAATTTTACAATTTAATCGAAACGACTATAAAACTATTTTGAATTTTAGTATGTCTAAATTTGTTTATATATAAATTCAAACAGTTACGTGTTGTGCAATTATGAATGTTTGAACAATTTTTAAAGTTACTAAAATTTCCCTTAACATATAAAAGACAATTCAGCACATACATCGATGGCAACGTTAAAATAACCACAACGAATAAAACATGGTTTACAATGTTCTTTTGAATGAACTCCACAAATTAATCTAACAGAAATTTTTGTAATATAAAGATACCTTTTGCTAAAGAATGATCACCACTGAAAAGTATGTCATAATTCGTATGCAAATCAATATGAGCATGGTAAACCTTCATCAAAACGACCTTATTAACACGGTGACTTCAAATTCTCAACATGAAAATTACAGTTCTGATCTTTTTTAAGATATAGTTGATATCTGTTGATCAGCCAAGGTCTGAATCAGTATGAATACCCTAACATTTACAGAAGATCCAGAACCACCAGTGTTAAATTTGTACTGAATATCGATGGTTTCTCCAGTGTTTATACTCAGATTATTGGCATTACATCATTAAAAACAGAAGTTGGGATATGTAATCTAATTTTTAATATGTTTTCAGCTTTATCATAAAAGATAATAGCTAAATAATCTGTAGAAACATAGGAGTAAGGCTTTTATCACAAATCAAACATTAATATAGATAATAAAAAATACAGGTCCTAAAACTGAGCCTTGTAGAATCCCATAATTTACAGGTTTGAACTGAATAATCTTCAATAAAATAAGTTGCATGGGAACTATTACTATTAAACATTTATTTATTATTTGTTTTAATTAAAACACGCCTCCTAACTTTGAATCTCTGTGAAGCTACTTTCTTCTGCAACAATGGCAAACAGGAAAGGAAGGATGTTCCAAAGAAGTAAAATATGCGTTTGATTTCTGTAAGAATGTGAAGGCTTAACATTTATTCTCATGATATCGCTGAGCTGTGTTAGTAGTCAGTATCCTAATCATAAAAACTATTTTTGGCAATGTGCCGATAAAAAGTCTGTTTTCTCAGCGCTTTAAAAGGGGCCATCAGAGTGCTGTTTGTGTAGACCAGCAACCAAATGTCCATTCTGGTAACCGGTTCCAGAGATGTTTAAATATACTAATGGACAGCATTCTAGATTAGATATGGTCATGCAGGACCACAATAACACTTCCACTTTGTAAATTATTACTAGTAGCTATGTTAGAGCATTTTTATTAACAAAAGTGTGGCCACGGGCCAATCCAAGGAGGGGTAAAAAAGGATTTATTTGTCATGGATGTGCAGAATGCTACATTTCCGTCGCAAGTAAACATTCATAAGATTTATCTTTATCTTTAAATAGCAAATACTCTGTATGTAATCGGGATAAGAGGTCAGTAGAACTTAGCGTGTTCACCTAGAAACTCTGAAATAGGCAAGCAAACATACTATATATAAATATCAAGTTCAAAATAGGTACTAATGTACCATCATTAATTACACTCACTAAAGTAAGCTAATCATTTATTTACTACTTAAAACAGATTTTTACATGTTAGGACAATATATAAATATCAAATACCCAGCCCGCCTCGGTAGCGTGGTGGTAGCGTGTCTGCCTCACGTTCAAGAGGTCCTGAGTTCGAATCTCGGTCAGGGTGAGTTACTTGGATAAGGTTTTTTCCCAGGATTTTCCCTTATCCTAAAAGACGAATGTCGGATAACTCTAAGCTCCATGGACCCTGGGATCATTTGAGCATCATTTCACCCATCCCATTCATCGTCCGATATGACTTAACGTTGGAGGACGTAAATTAATAACAAAAATATCACAGATATATTAAATTTGCTACATTCAAATGTTCTCCTAATTCAGCTAAACTGTAAAATTATTTCTTTGACTATGCACACCTGATATATTTTTATGGCAAATCCTTTTATCAGTTTTAAGTAATTTACCTCTTAAATACGTTTTCTATTCTGGTTTGTAATTAGAATTGGTTCTGTTATGATTATTATTAATATACTTCGGACTTTTAGGTCGTTAAGCTGTAACTTTAGACACCTAACATAGGTTTTATAAAGTAAGAAATAATTTCCAAAAACAAAAAATAGGCTTTAAAAATAATATTATTTGAAAACATGTTTGAAATCGGGAATTCTGCTTCTAGAATTTAATCATTTAAAATGCTCCTCCGATACATCCACTACTAGAATTACTACTAGAATTACTAGAATTACTACTATAGGCAGTTGTACATGAATTTAAGCAATGAAATGTGAAAAAAAATGTTTTGAACATGAACATTAAGTACACAAACAGGTCAAACAAAATTAACAATTTTTACAAATCTTTGTACATTAATTTCCGTAATCACAGTAAATTGCTAATAATTTTTCTAGATTTTAAACAAACAAGCAATGCCTACTGCCACTCAACACTAATTTGTAAGCTGAAAATGTACGCTCCACTTCCACCAAATAACAGGTGCACATTTCAACTTCGACACTAGATGGACAGGATTGTTACATTGTACATCTGTGCTTTTTTCTTCTAGCATATCTAAAGGACTACACAGGTCCTTCAATTCTACAGAACTTCCTCCCGTACTTTATCTCCAACAGAACCAGGAACAGTTTTGATCCTTTCTTGTATAGCGTTAAATATTTGCATTTGTTCATACAGAGATTTTCCTGCAGCTTCAAGTGATGCACAAGGAAGGTGTAGTGCGACTTTAAAAATACCAGATCCCTCTGAATACCAGAATCTTCCATCACTTGCTTTGCAAATACAATGCATGCAGACTCGTCTTCTCGACTTGAAATTCTTGAAGCCACTGATGTATCAGCGAAGCCTTTGAAGTTTTAATTTTTGGCACTGCACTCTCACTAAACGTACACTTTAAACACTTAAGGCAGAATGTAAAATTTGCATGGAGAGGGAAGATGTGGCTGACTGAAGATGCACCAAGTAGGAGGGTGGGAAGGTGCGCTTTCTCTTTTTCCGGGAACGGATTCTGTTATTCCTTTTTATTTTAAATGTTTATTAGATCGGTCAGCAATAATACAAGATTTGCAGATCTGAGAGAACAGATAAAAAAATAATTATAATAACAATGTAGATGTAGGATGAACTAAAACAAACGTGTCACTGCACTAATACAAATGTGACACTGAACTAATAAAATGGTATATATATTTCAATAGTGAGAATTTATGTAGCAGAAAAGAAGAATAGAAAAGCAAATGTGGAACAGTAGATCATTCAGTAGTAGGAGTGTCATCACTGTGGTAGTCGTCGCTTCAGTCGCGTTGGCCGGCGACTTCGGACGCCGATGTTATACGTTACAGATCGTGATGCAGCTGCTGGTTCCGGACAAACCACGGTGCATTGGCAGGTATCGACTCTGGATGACCTGTAGACGCCTCAGGTGACAAGTACTGGCCAGACCTGGCAGGCATAAGTAGTAAGAGGTCGAACCAGAGATTTGTACAGGTGCAGTGAAGATTCTAAACCAAGTGAATTGTGTTTGTGAAATAAAGGACAGAGTTGTGAAAGACGAGCGGCTGCCACGGTAATTGTGCGGTCAATATGAGGCTTCCACGTCCAGTAACACTCCACTAGTGAAGGTGAAGGGAGCCACAGAACATGATCGGTCAGAGGGCGTATAGGCGGAGTTGGATTATAGCGGCGTAAAGTAAAAATCTTGGCTTCAGTTTTCTGGGTAATGAGGGATATGCATCAGTTATTCCGAAAACTGCAGCCACTGCTCCCAAGGTCATATATGAGCAACCCTCAGACTGACAATGAAAGTTACGTGAGCAATCTAGTTAAAAATTAGTACACACAAAATATATTTTGGAATTCAAAACATACAGTTTTGGGAAAAGGATGGAGAGAATTTCAGAAAAAGAATGGATATTTAAACCTAATAGGGATTAAACGTACATAATAGGTAAAATTAGGATTTATTGTAAAAATAGGTATTTTTAGGTGCTATTAAAATTGTAATTTTAGGTATGGCTTCTTATGAAACGAGTATTTGCAAGTTTTTATGAAGTTATCGTTTAAGGAATGAAAAAGGTTTTTATCTAAAATCCAAAGTCTAATTATTAAATAGGCTACCGTTGCTTTTGCAGTAAAATAAGTGTAGATTTTTAAGTCACTACTCTGTTTTCCCCTTTTGTGAAGTAGAGAACAATACAGTCTACCCTGAACATACAGTATTACACAAACTACCTGATCATTTGTCTATTTTTTCGTGTGAGCTATTTGCCATAAAAGAAAGTTTGAATCCGAAAATCCTAACTGTTTTTTAATAATTACTGACTCAATGAGTGCAATTCTAGCCATTAAGGATAAAAAATGCATTGGTTCAAGATATACAAACCTTATCCAATGAAGCTATCAACTCAGGCAAATTAACATACTGTGGATACCATCACATAGACAAATTAATGGCAATGAACGAGCAGATGCAGCAGCCCGCGAAACAACCAGTTTACTTACCAAGATTATATCGTCTATATTAAAAATTACATCTGAAGAAAATGGGAAAATCAGTGGCATAACAACTAAAACAACAAACTGCATGATATAATGACTAACAGAACATTAAGACCTCCTCTTAAACAACTGAAACGTACAGAACAATTGGCTTTAACTAGACTAAGAATTGGTCAATGCAGAATCACACATTCATACACATCCAAGGACCCAGCCCCCATATGTGAGATGTGTCAGACAGCTTTAACAACTGTACATATCATCACTAAATGTGTCAGATACACAAAGTGACGGACGAAGAAAAAGCTTCCATCTGATAATTCTACTGTACTTAATGATCCTAAAATGATCAGTAACATTCTACAATTTACAAAAGATGTTTCATTATTTCTGTTGTAATATTAGTGCATCAGTATTGTTCTCAAGATAGTACTGTCGTTAATATTCCACTTTATTGTAAACCTACCAAAGAATGTTATAAACTATACCAATGCTATATTCAGTTTTATATATTAAACCAATGTTATATGCATATAACTTTATGAACATTATATCAGGATGTACATATTATTGTGTTTACATAGATATTATATAATTACTTTGTGTGCAGTCGCAATATGACCATGTAGTTAGCAACCATAAACAAGGTTGAAATAAAAAAAAAAAACAATACAGCCATTGTATTAATAACAAGTTATGTGTTAATACTAAATTATCGTTTATAGGCATAAACCAACTTTTATAGCTCTTTTATTGTGCTAGGTACTTATTATTTTATTATTCTACGAAACAATGCATGTGCTGTCATTAGGAAATACAGGCTTCCTCGGAGATGTAGTCAGTAGTTACTGACTGGCTCAGAGCGCGAAATAACAGTAATAGGTTAATAGCACATTAAATAGTAAAACTTATTAGTGAAGTGTTAATAAATAGTGGAATATTAGTGAAATGTTGTGTATTTTCAACATAATTGTATACTGAAATATTATTGATATTTTGTTTTATTTTGCATTTTCTGTTACTGCGCTTAAAATTTCTCTCGTCACTTTACTTAATATGAATTACTAATGTTATCACAGTAACATTAGAAAAGTGTGAAAATAAGTCGTTAAGGGACTCTCAAAATCTTTTAGTTCCGCCCCCGCGGCCTCCCACTTATGCTCCCATAAATGTACTCATATATGCAAAAGTGATGAATATGCTGAGAGAGCCTCGATTTCCTCCAAATGCTCAAATGTTCCATTTTGGGCGGAAGTATTTGCAGATAAAATCTACCATTTAGTGAAGATGCTAAACAGATGCATGAAAAGCAAGCGTATAGTGCAATTCCGTTTTATAGTTCATATGTAAGGGGCTGAAAGCTTAGATTACCTAAGTTGATTGGGTTATTTTAACCTCTGTTTCATATAATCTTGCCCCGCTGACATGTATCACTCCGCGTGCAACTACCTTCCCCCTTATCCCAATTGGCTAATGCTTTCGCGCCATAGGCCATAGGCGGTGCCTTCCCGTCACATTGAAACCTGCAGTAAACGTCATAATAATTGCCAGGAAGATAGAAATAAGAATATGAAGGCATACAAAAATAATGAAGTTTATAATGAAACTGAGCAAGTTAAAACTAAATGAATGAGCAATGAAACTGGAACAAGTTTATAATGAAAGGCCTTCGGCCTTTTCCACTGGGATTTTTTAAACCAGCACACATACCTAGCAAAAATGCTTGTATTTCAGTCTTAAAAGTCGTGTCACGCCATACTTGTCGTGTGTTCTTCATTCACCCAAGTCTCGTTAAGGTAGTATATTTTGTGACTTGTTGTTTTTTTTTTTCGTTTTTTTTTTTTTTGTAATTTTACGTCCTCCAACGTTAAGTCACATCGGACGGTGAATGAGATGGGTGAAACGATGCTCAAATGTGTCCAGGGTCCATGGAGCTTAGAGGTACCCGACATTCGTCTGTAAGGATAAGGGAAAACCCCGGACAAAACCTTATACAGGTAACTCACCCTGACCGAGATTCGAAATCGGGACCTCTTGAACGTGAGGCAGACATGCTACCATCTACTCTACCGAGGCGGGCTTGCGACTTGTATCTCGGTACAGTCTGATTGTCCTTAAATAACATCTTCGCCACTCAGCAATATCGCCCCTAGAGTGGTAATTTTCTTGCCTCAATTTCATTTCATAATGTTCCTACGCATCTAACACACCTGTAAGTTCAGGGCACAGCTGTTCGACTTCTCTCACTGACAAAGACGGATTCTTCTCTGTGGGTCCATTAAACACATGCAACACAATTCTTTTTCCTTCGCTTTGTAAAGGTTTTCCCTTGCGATGCTTCAGCGAAAAACTGGCGGTAGACTCTGCCATTATACATATAATAAGTACACGCGCAACAAACGATCAATAAAATAATTTAGCTCTCGCACTTGGCACAACACACCGTCCAATGGTGATATATGACTAATCCAGTTCAAAACAAGGTCAGTGATAAAAGTCATATAAACAAATATGTCATCACTATCGTTAAATCTCGTGCTATCGTGCCATGTATTTGAGAGTAAAGGAACCTCCTCTTTGCTTCGTTTAAGAAGTAACATGCATTTCAGATAAATCAACTCTGCTGCGTTATATATTTCATTAAAACAGTACGAAAATATAAATTTGACAATTCTCTTCCAATATATAAAGACATATCAATATGTTAAATAACGAATTAATTTTTACCGCACAACAGTCTGCACAACAACAGCAGCCAAAGAGATGTGATAAGATCACGTGACCGTTAAGAGATACGGGGCAAGCTTATATGAAACTAGGATTAGGTTATGTTAGATTAGGTTACAGTAAAGTTAGAGGTCCGTTTAGTGTTACACCATATCCATAACAACTTCAGGCATTACGGGAAGAATATGCACTTTCAGAATTTTTTCATCTGTTTTTATATATCTACCAAGAATCTTCCTAAAATGACGGATTTCAGTAAAAGTCTATAAAATATAGACTTCAAGTAAATGTTGTGAAAGTGCATAGCAGAATTCTGAAATAGGACTGACTTTTTCCAGAACTTTCATTAGTATCTGGTGAAGCCTTAAACAAGACAATGCAGATATTGTAGAGTAGGTAAGTGGGCTATGGATGGATGTTCGTGTGAACAGGTGTAGGGATTGTAAATCGAGATAGCAATCGATATGAGTCACAATGTTTACTGGATCACTCCCTCTATATCTGACCCGACTTGCCTTGACGCGAAACTTGCCATACTGTAACCTGAATTTCGGTAACTCTCTGCATCGGATGACTCATTGACTCTCACATTTTTAGGTATGCATATTTTGCTTTTACGCAACACTGCGTAGTTCAAGGTAAAGGGTTCGAACTTTCTTCCATAATAAACTTTTATATGCAAATAGCCGAAAATCTCTCGTGGCTTTCCAGTTTTACATAGGTGTATAAAATTAGTATTGAATGAAATGAACATCACAGACTTAACATAGCAAATTCAGGATACACATTGTATTAATCATGCAACTGTTATAAGTATTTCATATTTTAATAACATTTTTGAAACCATTTTAATAAAATAAAAAATAAACAGTCTTTATGAAGAAATTCCGCGAAAATCTTTGGGTTAAAAATTTTAAAGATGCTGACTTTATATATGAAGATAGTTATTAACTTGAATTTTCGGTTTTGAGATGCGCTGTTCAGATGCATACGAACAGAAACAAAACATACATATAGAACGAGAGAGAAGGAGGAGGGTTAGAAAATGAGGAATATTTTTTATTTTTTAAATCTGCATATTTTTGGAGCTCCGGTATATTAAATCATGTTATTTCAAGTTAAATCTCAATACCAAATTTTTAATAGAATGCAATGCTTTTTCCACATCTTATAGGAAATAAAACATAAAAGCTAAATTTTGGTTCTACAAGCCAGAAGTAAGTAAGGAAGTAAAACAAAATCACATTGCATTGCAGTACTGAAGAAGCAGTTTCGGAGTTATGTAACTTGAAATGCCTATTTATGCATCTGGTGAAAGGAAATGGCGCATTTCCTTACTATTAATATATTTATTACCTACATTTTGATGCCCGCCTCGGTAGCGTGGTGGTAGCGTGTCTGCCTCACGTTCAAGAGGTCCCGAGCTCGAATCTCGGTCAGGGTGAGGTTTTTCCAAGGATTTCCCTTATCCTGAAAGACGAATGCGGGTAACTCTAAGCTCTATGTGGTGCCCTGGACACATTTGAGCATCATTTCACCAATTCCATTCATCGTCCGATATGACTTACCATTTTGATATGGGTGAAGAAATACAATTTGTAATCTAATGGGTTGTCTATTTTGTTCCGCCTGAGAACGAAATTATGTGCATGCTCTAATGAAATATTACAATCTGTGATGAAGATGCTGGCATATCGACTGACAACTCTGACTTGGGTTTTTCTTGGGTTTCCCCTTGTCTCTAGACGATTGCTGATTTAGATTCTCTACACCAGGGTTCCTTTTATTCTCATTCTCATTTCATTACATTCCTCATTTCCTTGCCGTCCTCACTTCATTTCCCTGTCATCTTTCAGCTTGGTTGTCAGCGCGATAATCCAGTCAGATGCGGGCAGATGGAGCGGATGATTGCTCGGTATGAACCTTCTTCTCTGGGCCCCCTTGAAGTAGCTGCACAAGCCGCTAAAGTCACCCTCTACTTTGAAGGTGGTGAGAAGCTCCTATGGTGACCTGGTTGTCAATCTGTGTTATGGACCTCTGCAGATCTGTGTGGTCGTACTCTGGTTTTGCTCTGACGACCTCTCCTTTCGCCTCACCCCTTCCTGCAAGAGTTGGCCCACAACAGATTAATGAAGGATAACAGAAGGCAAGATGATCCCCTCTGCTAATTCACATGATATCACACCACACTAGCATTTTGTTTTTAGGAAGCTGGAGTTAGAAAGCGCTATGAATTAGGGATACGTTACATTGCGACCTTTTGGTGGGGGGCAACAAGTCTAGAAATAAAATTTCAACACGACACATTTTTCAATGATTTTGATATTCAAATTACTGCAAGGTGTTATTCCTTTATAACTTTAAACATTTGAATGATAGTTTTCCTTTGTGTATATTTATATTCCTCTAATATTTAAAATATTGCTTGGAAAGTACCAAGTTCCAATGAAACATGGATCAAGTGGTACGCAGATGTTTCAAGAGTGTATTGAGCAAAACATTACATTGCAGTTTGCATACAGCTTATCTAACTCGCTCGAACTTATGGATGACAGAAATAAAAGAACAATACAATATTAATGAAAAATGTTCGACCTCTAGCACATGCGGTCGAGCTATTGGCAAGATAACTGCTGTTGTTGGCACAGTCATCTTTGGCATTCATTTGAAGCATCGTCATTTTCACTTTATCTACTACTAACTTTACTTTAAATCTAAAATTTCTATATTTGGATTTCACTGAAAATTAACATTTTGAGGTCGCCCAAATTCAAAATTATAAAAAACCCGCAAGCGGTGTATACATTTGACCGTTTGAACAAGTAGCCTTGCTAAGAACGAAATGTTTGTATTTTACACACTTTGGTATTTAAAATAAATATCTTCAAAGGGTGAGATTTTTATGAAAATCCTCCACATCAAACTAACCTTTACACAGTAAAAATGTTCGCTATGTTTCTTACTAAAAATGATAAAATTATGTGGAACTAATATGTGGAATAATTTGACTTTTAAGTGAATAAGATATAAACGTATTTATTTGGAACAATTTTATACTTTAATAACCATGACAGAAACATCATAAATCACAATGTCATATTTTGAAAAATTGTCATTTCATTTATTTCTCGCGGCGTCGTGGAACAGTATAGAATTTCAGAGCCAGTTACAGCACCCCGCTTTTTTTTTTTTTTTTTTAAAGATCTGTCGCTTTAACCTATCCCCTTTGTACCTACAACGAAATGTGTAATAAAGCAATCTGGCTGAACATTTTTCTCGCTTAACACGACATGGATACAGAAATACGTTTTTACTAGAATAGCTTGCAGAAGGTAAATAAGAATACATTATAATCCGTAAAAAATATGTATGAATGTAACAACGATTTGTTCTTATATATAGATCATCTTAGGCTGTGAAGATATTTCATGAAATGAACTAGATAAGTCATCGTACAGCAAACGAATTCTTTGTGGAGGAATATTTATTAAATGCAATTGTTGTGCTACTTAAGTATTTAAATAGACCCTTCTTTTGAATTTTCAACTAAAAATGATTACTTATCGTTATAAAAGTAAACCACATGAAGACATTCAAACTGAAAGCGATTTGGATCCTAGATTTTAGCTATGATTTTACTACTACTACTATTATTATTATTATTATTATTATTATTATTATTATTATTATTATTATTATTATTATTATTATTATTATTATTATTATTATTATTATTATTATTATTATTATTATTATTATTATTATTATTATTATTATTATTATTATTATTATTATTATTATTATTATTATTATTATTATTATTATTATTATTATTATTATTATTATTATTATTATTATTATTATTATTATTATTATTATTATTATTATTATTATTATTATTATTATTATTATTATTATTATTATTATTATTATTATTATTATTATTATTATTATTATTATTATTATTATTATTATTATTATTATTATTATTATTAGTAGTAGTAGTAGTAGTAGTAGTAGTAGTAGTAGTAGTAGTAGTAGTAGTAGTAGTAGTAGTAGTAGTAGTGGTGGTGGTAGTATTAATGGTGGTAGTAGTAGTTATAATAGTAATAGTAACAGTAGTAGTATTTAGTGCACTAAAGTGAGAATTAAACTACTAAAACGACATTTTTAGTGTACGATTAGAAGAGCTTGGTTTAATCACTATGGATACAAAGGACGTATATTTTCCGCTTTTCGAGAAAAATAAATAGTGCTCTAATATTCACAGTAATTGAATGCCTATAGCTAAAGTTTACATTTTTCTCTGATTTACTACACTCCTGATAAAAATGTTCTTTTAGAAAATTTACTTCGTTTTCAAAGCCAAAATTGTGCCAGCTTTCTTGCCAAACATTATGCCTGTTTTGTATTTCCCTCCTAAAAAGATGAACTATTTGTGAGACGAGTATTGTTTTACATTTCAAAAGTTTGTTTTGGAAAACTTTATCTAAATTTAAAGTAAATCGAATCTTAGATGTCTAGTACATAAAACTGCGAATGAAACAATGAGCCATAAAGGATTTAAATGAGGGGACCTTTAGAAAAGCATTTATAATCTTCAGTATCGTAAAACTTCCAGTAAGATTAAAATGAGAGCAACTTAAGCTGGTAGTTTTAGTAAATTAGCTATTAGTAATACTCTAATAACCCCTAGCTTTCAGGCAGTTATTTGTTTTAAACTGTTTAAAATTAAAATTAATACATAAAAGTTATAGCAAAAATGCAACTTTCTCAGTTTCTGTGCTCTTTATTTTCATTCCTTAAAGCACTTAAGGACACACTTCCTCAAGAGAGTAATGACTGATGGTTCCATTAACCCTTTTTTTAATTTGCGTCCTCCAACGTTAAGTTATATAAGACGGTGAATAAACTGGGTGAAATTATGCTCAAATAGTCCAGGGTCTATGGAGCTTAGAGTTACCCAACATTCGTCTTGAAGGATAAGAGAAAAATCCCAGAAAACCCTTATCCAGGTAACTCACCCTGACCGAGATTCAAACTCGGGACCTCTTGAACATGAGGCAGAGACGCTATCATCTACGCTACCGAGGCGGGCACCATTAACAATGTGGTTTTTGACTATCCTTCAGGGATAGTGCTTAAATGTTTCATCGGAATTATTGTTTCCATAAAGAAAATATTATTCATATCGAAAAAGGCGCTCAAAGTAATCGTTCAATGTGGTTTTCTATTCCTTATCGCTCCGCTTGCTGATAAAAGAAATGGACTTCTGAGTAAACCCAAGAATATGAATGAGAAGGACTGAATGAAGTGCAATCATAAGGCACAATCTACCCTAAGCACATACCCTAATATAATGAGCTTCTTGTCGGCCATCACTTATAGCACTTATAGCATCGGTTTGCTCTTAAACAACTATTCTTTGTTCCTGAACTAGAAAACTCTGCTCAAGACTGCCATAAATCTAAAGATACACATCATTTAGGCAAGGGACCAACAAAGGAAGAGATAGCGTAGGTATTCATGGTTGTCGAGTTTCGACCTTTTGTAATCAATTACAAAGAAGGCACCACCAAAGAGATAAGTGAGGAAGGAACAGCTTCACCCCGAATGTTCCTGTTTGCTCCGGTTAGTGCGAGGAGGTAGCCTAGGCAAGGTTTTCTACTCTTAAAATGAACAGTAGTAGTCTTTGCTACCGTTTGCATTCTAAAAACTGTGTTATAATCGGTGGCTTCTATGGCAAGCCTGAGAAACAGTACTGCCAAGGTGTTAAGTCGTGCCGCTACTGCCCCAACCTTCGTGACTACCAATGCGGAAAACCGATAGGGAAAACCAGTCCTACCTAGTTCATGTGTATGTGGTAGTAGCTACTAAAGCTAAGAGGAGAGTGACTGCTCTGTTCACATCTGTAGAATACTGTTCCCAGCCATGGCATATGGCTGCCCTTCCGAGACCACAACTGTCTTAATACACCCTGTTTAATATTCATATCAGGAACGCAAATTTCCATTCATAAACCAAAAGAAAGGGAAGAAAGAAGACCTAAGGAAAGCAACTGAGCGATTAAGGTCATCCGTATATCATGCAATGAATCATAATATGTATTAAAGAATACACAGACATAACAAATAAAGCAGTGTGATCGTTCTGCTCTTTGTCCATATTTTCAACATTAGGAGTGCACGGCATTGTGGGTAGCGTAATGCGACATAATGGCCATTTTGTGTCTCATTTTTCGTATCTTGTTGTGTATATGTATTTTCACTACTTACAATGAAGATAGTTTAAATAGTTTATGTGATGCCATATTTTCTATAAGATCACACAACATAGTGTCGTGAAACTTGAATGTGTAACAATTCGGTTTACTACCGCTAATGGATACAGGTATAGTAATTTGGTAAGTTAAAGATTTTAATAAAGTTCTAAAGGAAACATTTCTAAACTGAAAGGAGAAGCATATTCCTAAAATGTATGTCACTGTGATGACGTACAATGTGTGCTGTTAGTGCAACACATCGGAGACTTGTTATGTTCGATTCTCCATGGAGTAGACCGTGCAGAAGAAGAGGCTACGTCGGGCGTCTTTTATTATACCGCTCATTCACGGAAGTTAGTGAATGACGTTAAAAGTGGGTTAGCTCACACTAGTTAAATTATATTATGGACTAGCGAAGTCTCATAATAGGTTAAAATAGGTCGCTAAGTGACAGTGAAAACTAATACTTGTAATGTGACAGTTTGAAAATGCTTGACGAAGTCAGTATTCTATCTGGAATGGTATTAAAAAACCAAGGTGGAAGAAATGCTTTAAAAAATATTGGCCAAAATGGGGGAGGAGTAAGAAATCAAATAAAGATTGTGAAAACAGAAATGAATTTAAATTCCGGAATGGATAAAATGCGAAGTAAAATGACAATAAATTCTGCAGTGGGGAACATAGATAATGAAATAAAGAACGAAAAAGAAATTAAATTGAAATGAAAAACACTTCAATTTCATACACAGAGACTGTTACTTCAGTGTTTGTGCTCCTTTGATATACGCTTCAGAAATCATCTAAATGCCCTTTTCTACCGTCGTTGAGGTAGCAGTTCTCATGCACTTCGGGCATTCTACCTCACCTCTTTTTGTTGTAAGGGCAATGAAACAGCATGATATGTGTTGTTGGGAAGAGAAGGCTTTTGGGTTGGATTTCACACACGGAAGAGCGGAGTTTTGAGCTTATAGAAAACCAACCATTTGAGTAATGAAGTATGGGGCTGACCACTTTATGTTCTCGCATCCACTGGATAATACGGAAGATTCACTGTGCCTTGCTTATGTATGGCATGACGCTGGCTTTGTGTTCGTTAGACCATGAAAGATATAGGACTGTTGAAAGAGAATGTCAAACTCGGAGTACGAAATCCAGTTTAATTGTTCACATTTTGGAGTTTGTAGGGTGCATATATAAATGACTTTGTAAATAACATCAAGGCTCATAACACTGTGCTGTTTGCAGATGACACTAACTTACTAATAACAGGAAACAGTAGCGAAACATTAAATAATACATTAAGTCACACTAGTAAAGACTTGGTATCATGGATAGCTAATAACAACCTGGTTTTAAACACAAATAAGACAGTTTGTCTTAAATTTAGTATTACTGACAGAGGAAACAATGAAAGCATTCCTGAAGTAAAATTAAATAATGAATTAATTTCATACAAAAGTGAAACAAACTTTTTAGACTTGTGGATACAGGGTAACTTAAACTGGAAAACTCATACAAACTACCTACTAACCAAATTAAGCAGGAATATATATGCTCTAAGAATATTAAGTCAAAATTTCAGCCTTCGTGTACTGTTAATGTTCTATTATGCACATATACATTCTATAATTAAATATGGAATAATAGGTATTTTGGGGAAATTCACCAGAAGCCAAAGATATATTTATTAAACAATAACAAGCCATTCGAATTATAGGCAACGAAAGAATGCTATGTTCATGTAAGCAACTGTTCAAAAAGCTTTGCATACTTCCTTTGGCAAGTGTTTATATACTGGAGACAGCTTTATTTTTAAAAAGAAATAGATTTAACTTTCAAAACAACGGAAGTGTTCATATGCATTTCACGAGCCATATTAAGGATATACACTTAACCTCAATCAGAACTACAATGTGTAAGAATGGAGTACTGCATTCCTGTGCAAGAGTTTATAATTCCCTTCTTAATGACATCAAAAGCATAGATAACTGCAACGTGTTTAAAACTAGGGCAAGGGCTATTTTGCAGGAGTACTGCTTTTACACAGTAAAGGAATATCTTCAATTTAACAAATACCGATAATCATAAAACATGAATTTACTTAGCTTGTTCATTTCTCTCAATTATAATTATATCCAATTTGTATTACATTTTAATTGAATGTAGATTAGGTATATTTGATGTTTAACTTTGTAATATGAAGTGTAAATTTACTGACGTATCCTATATCAGTTACTATGTACAGATTTGTTTTTAAAGGATGAATAAATTTGATTTGATTTGCATCCTAGAAACTTCTGTGGTGTGGGAAAAACTGCCATCTTGTAACTCCAAATATCGATTCTGCATTCAGTTAAACAGTGCTATCTCTAAATTTTTTTTAATCCATAATGTATCCATTTAAACTCTAGCATTTCTTCAGGGCATCAAAAGTGCGTTCGTGCATTTCCTTGGCCTTGAATATATAGGTACATACAAATAATACACACGTGCGCTCGCTCACAGGAAGTGGATTTTATCGCATGAATAGAAAATACCTGATTACCAATTTAGATAAAGATGCTGTAATATCTTATTGTTAACTGTCTTGTAAGTAAAATCATTGCCAAGGCAAGCTTTATCGCCACTTGTATGTTCACAATGTCAGGATAATTTAGTTGACATTTTTTTATGCTTTCAAAACATATGGCCTCGTAAAAGTATTGTTCAACCTCCCTTCTTTCTATTTATTATTATTATTATTATTATTATTATTATTATTATTATTATTATTATTATTATTATTATTATTATTATTATTATTATTATTATTATTATTATTATTATTATTATTATTATTATTATTATTATTATTATTATTATTATTATTATTATTATTATTATTATTATTATTATTATTATTATTATTATTATTATTATTATTATTATTATTATTATTATTATTATTATTATTATTATTATTATTATTATTATTATTATTATTATTATTATTATTATTATTATTATTATTATTACGTCTGTTATAAACTCAGTTTTCCAGCGCTTCTACTGGCTGTGTTTACACTAATGCTACATGTTGGACCAAAAGAAACTAAAGGATAGATTAAGAAAATGTCAAATCCTTCCCATCTTCAAAAGATTTAATTCGAACTTTATGAGTAGGACCCAGATTTTGTTGACATAAAATTTTGGAAAATTACCTTAATTTTTTAAATGGCATAATATTCACCTACTATGATAATTAATAACACATGCATTTATTAAAGCTACTGCAAAATCAAAAATATTAAGTAGAACATGAATATAATCCGTTTATAAATAGAAAAGTTATAAGCAT
Organism: Mantis religiosa; assembly: GCA_030765055.1. Taxonomy (NCBI): domain Eukaryota; kingdom Metazoa; phylum Arthropoda; class Insecta; order Mantodea; family Mantidae; genus Mantis; species Mantis religiosa. The sequence goes on from CM060953.1 coordinate 79,935,154, forward strand.
AATGGCGAGATAATTTTAAAGTTACATAAACATTTAAGTTTGTTCATGTTTTTGTTTAAATAATCTGAAGAAAAAAAAACAGTTTTTAAACAGGTCATTTAACACTTACGTTGACTCCTTTGAGGTCTTAGATTATACAACATTCACAGCGAAACGACTTCACAGCTTCTGATACGAAATAGAGACATGGGCCGTGGTTACCTGACTGCAGGCATTTCATTGGGAAAAAAGGAAATAAAAGCAAATGAAAACTTAGTTATCTCAATACTAGTTTGGGATATGAAATGATATTTGCACTGATACTTGCACACAGACCGCTACCAACAAGTACCCTTTTCCAGACTAATCATTAAATAGGAAACCACCCCTTCTCCGAGGATGAAAGTGAGGAATACAGGTATAAACAGTGAAATTTATGACGTTAGAAGGGTTATCCAGATTAAAATTTCAATAATATAAAATTATTTATATATTCAATATAAGTAGGAAATATGTGTGCACTCACAAACTTTTCCTACTCTTATCTTGAAGTTTTTATTCTTACAGAAGTTTATTCTTCTATGTATTTTTTATTAATCAGGTAAACCAATGTAGAAGTTGTTTTATTATTCCTTTGTAATACTTATCCAGTATTTGTATTTAAAGAGTAAAAATATGTTTAAATTAATTTAAAACACTGTAATAGAAATCCTGTAGGCTTAAGCGTATTCAAATGTTTTAAGAGGTGGTCACTATATGATGGCTTTGAAATTTCGCACTCTTTGCATGGAGCTCAAGAGATAAAAAGCAATAAAGGATTCATATTTAGAAAAGTAAGTTTTCAAATTCAAACAAATAACAAAAATATATCGGAAATGGTTTAATCTACAAAAAGTGTGTGGTAAAAATCATGTGTTTTAGCAACATGTACATTTTTATATAGAAAGATTTTTTTCTGTATGTTCTACCAGTTATCCAAAAGCTATACACCTTTGAAGAGGACTTACGAGATTATTTTCAGAAAATTCGAAATGTGTACTTCTTTTGTCGTGAAAATAGCTTAAACATATGCTATTCTAATCAAAATCGACAAGGAAATTTTTAGAAAATATTCGTAAATTGTCCTGAAGAAAGGCTAGTCTGGAGTGCGGGATTTGTTTTTTAATTCTTCGTTTCACATCCTTGGAAGCTGCTGAACTTAAGCACCAAGTTAAGCATTTAGCCGACGTTTCGTTTTTGAGTTAAGTTGTTCACACACACACACACACACACACACACACACACACACACACACACACACACACACACACACACACACACACACATACACACACGTCTTTTTCTAGCTTCGGGGAGTCCCAAAACATATATTTCCAGTGAAATATCGATACAGAATTTTTGGGTGGAATGCAATAAGTCCTCTACTTAATGTAAGTGTTAGGGGAAGTAAAAATGATTTCTTTTATAATTCAAGAAATTTCAAAACATGTATTGTCTGCCAAATACAAGTAGGCAAGGCAGAGAAATGTATAATGTAATCACTTTTGCTCGCCTTCCGGATATGACAGTGTTGTCACATAATTCACCCATGCATAATACCTATCATTGCAGTTGCTGAAACGAGTATTAAATCTCGCAACATGGGTGACTCATGTGTATTCTCATACACTCATTTCATAGTAAACAGATCCACTACCAGAGCAGATAAACAGTTCAAGCTCCTCTCCCTTTCATTCCCCGCTTTCCTTCTTGTGGTGGGCAGACAGTATTTACATTGAAATCTTCGTATCGAACTTTTGGGTGGAATAAAATATGTATATGATAGAGAAATTAAAGTAAATAGAAACATAAGGGGAATAAAACGACAAATAAAGACCAAAAGTGGAGAAGGAAAATCCTAATATGGAAAAAGTTCTAAAGTAAGCAAAGTGGCCTAATAAATATGCATTTGAATAATCTAAGACTCATTATAAGATTGCTGTAGGTAGAAGTTAGCAATGTCTATGAAGTAACAAGTAAGGGATATGACAGTCATCGGAATTTAAGGCTTAGTTAAGAGCAAGCGTTTCTTCAACAGTGGTGGCCTCCAAGAAAATAAGTATTTCGCAGAATTTATAAACTTGGTTTGTTATTTTTATTGTATCGGCCAACAAATGTACACAGTGTAGCTTTTACTGCCGGTTGAACTCTGGTTTAGTTGAGTTCTGAATGGTTCTTGCAGTCGGAATCATAAATGACAGTGAAACATCCGTCTGTAAATCATTGCTTAACTTCACTTAGCTTATTAGCCTTGCCTACTGCGAGTTCCTGCTTCTAGGTCTAATGATAAGACACGCACAACTTTCGGCTTCTGTCAAGTCGCAGATTGTTTCTTGAAGCATGTCCCACACGCCAGCATTGTTAATCTGGCCGATGCCTATGCCATGGCCCTTCCTCTACCTCTCTCTCTTTCGCTGCTTTAAAATATCACTTCCCAGCACACCTGGAATTTTAAGTACAAATTATTCTTACTGATGCGGTTTTATGCAGTTGCATGTAAAATATTATATATTTCTTCCTAGTTTTACACTCAATCAATTTCTGTGCTGTTGCCATAAATTAACTTACATAAATATTCTGTATGCAGTATATATTTTACAGCAGTTATGTAAGAATTATAATTTCAAAATTTCTACAAATAAAACAAAAAACAATGGCGTTTCGAGGCAAAGACACTGTTAGAACCAAAATAGTAATTGATGATATTATCTTAGAGCAAGTTACGGGTTTTAAATATTTGGGAACATATGTCAGTTATAAATATGAAAATGATTTTAAAAATAAATTACCAATGTTTCAACAAATATGCGGCATAATAAATAGAAGCACTAAAACCAGAAAAGAAGCACGAATGAAATTTTATAAAGTAATGGCTGTACCTGCTTTTCTTTTTGGTTCTGAAACATGGTCATTAACAAAAGCAGACAAAAACAAGATACAGGCTGCCGAAATGAGATTTTTAAGAGCAGTAAAGGGATGTACTCTTTTAGATAAAATTCCAAATGAAAAAATAAGAGAAGATTTAGAAATAAGTTCTTTAGAAGAAAAAATAATAAATTAAAGAAATGAATGGAGAGGCATATTGAGAGGCATATGCCGAGAGATAGGATCCCAAGAAGAGTTATAAACCTAGAGGAAAGAGACATCCGGGAAGACCACGAAAACGATGGTCAGACATGTTTTAAGCCGGAACAGGCAGCATTGCCTAGCCCTTGGAGTGAAGAAGAAGAAGAAATATTCTGTAACCAAGGGGAATGGTTCAGGAGGTTTCGTCTGTGACCCGGGTTCGATTCCCGTAGCCTGTCACCTGAACCATATTTTTTCGGGGTTTTCCTGAGTTTCCAGGTATATGCTGGGTAGGTTAATTACATCCCCCAAATTTCCTGTCTCTCCATTTCTTCTCCATTATCATTTCACAACATCTCTCATTTGGTGGTCCCTTTCGGAGTAGCAATGTTGGCGGGAGTCTCAGGCTGCATGGCAGGATGGTAAACTGGTCTACTGTAGGGACCTACCCTCTCCATTGTGACTCCTTAGGACAGCCGCCCTCTGTCTCCTCTCGCATCATCCTTCCTCCCGGGGGCACCTCATTTGGGGCATAGATACAATAGATCAAGACTGATCTCCGTGCCGAATCCCTCCCGTAGGGGAGGGGATCCGCCCGTTTCAGCTGCCGAGGTGCGGGCGCTGCGGACCCTTGGCACTCGTGGTAGCTCTGACGTTACTAGAGGAACCTCGGGCCGAACTGCCGAGCCCCTCACGTCGGGGAGTTGTTCGGATTGGGTTGGACTCGAGGGAGCAGTGTGTTCCTGACACCCACGGGTAATTGGGTACCTCCGGCCAGGCTACGGCCGCCCAGAGCGGGTAGAGGGTTGCCTAATAAGTCCCGGGTATTAGCCTACAGAGCTAGTAGAAGGTGTACTAGATCACCAGGCGGCCCCACCGAGTTTTTCGGTAGTCTTCCCTGCGGGGTCGACGCGCGTAAGTGGCGTATCCACTTCCATCCCGTTGACGTTGTGCTCAACTGGGGGGGGGGGGTGGCTTTTTAAGAAAACACGTATTGCCCTATGGAAAGAGCCCCGGAGTATCCATCGCTCCCGGGTAGAAGGAGGCCCGGGTCCTTGGTCCTACGGGTCCAGGACTAATAAGGAGTAGAACCTCTGCACTTAACTAACTTAACTACCGGATCTCCTCCGTAGAATAATCCAATCCAATATTCCGCATGTCTTTGCTTACATGTTTAATTACGCTTTTTAACTTATAAATATTGTGTGGCGATGCGAACAGTTTCACGCTGTATCATTCATTACGTACTTTAACACCCTGTGTAAACAGCTTTAGCGTGAAAACGAGCGATTTCACGCGAAACGTAAGCTGATTTGTGGAAAGCTGATCTGCTACAACATGTCTGTCTCATCAAACTCGTATGTGAATAGACCAGTGTAGTTGAATTTATACCTATTGCCGTTTTATTCATACGTAACACATACAATATAAATGATAATGATGTTTAACGACAACTCAGATATACCACGTGCTTTTTACTGTCTCTACTGTATACATTAGTTACACGAAGTTAAAAAAAGATATTGTATTTTCCCCCAGAAAAGTGATGCCAAGATTTCACTAAAAATCGCGTTTTAAAGGCATTTGAATCCAAAAAAGCTATTTTTAGAACGAGATTCGCGCGCGCGCATCTGTGTATGAATAGTGTAAGTCAAAAAGGAAGTTCGGTTGAATACCAAACAAGATATTGAAGTTCAACTCTTCCAAGGAGATCGCAAATATTTGCAAGAAAATCCTCTACCTCAAACTACACCTTACATGGAGAAAATTTCAACACTTTTGATATGCTTAGAAACAGCTAACATATGTTATATTTATTACAAACAAAATGTATATCTTGCATTTTCTTGGAATAGTCTCCGAAGTCCCCTTCATTCTGAATGACTTTTGCATAACTGATAAACCGTAAAAGATAGATAAAATTTTATTACAGATGTACATTTCGTTAAAACACAATTTGTGCCCAATATAATTTTATATACAATAATATGTATTACTTATATTTATATATTATTGTATAATTTTATGCATTAATACATACATATTTGGAGTTAACCATTTTTGAGATATTCCTTACTATTTGAGGTTTGAATTTTCAAATATATATTATTTTCTCAAATATAAAGACGTTATTTGCTTCTTTATGTTCTTACCGTGCAAAGAGAATAGAATTTAAATGCCATCAGATAGCGATTATATCTTAAAAGATTTGACTATCGCTCAAAGACTGCTGTGCTCCCATATTTCCCTTGTACCTATAATGAAATATGTAATAAGATAGGTTTGCGTCGTGGCTGAGTGGTTGGACGCTCGGCTCTCTCCAAGGCGGTGTGGGTTCGGTCCTAGGCGAGATTTGTGGTGAACATCACTGCGCTGGGGCAGGTTTTCTCCGGGATCTCCGGTTCCGCCCGCCATCTTATGTATCATTAGTGTCACCACATGTAGTAAAAGCGGGCGTTAAACACTATACATTTCATCTTTATAAGATAATAAATTTGTTGGCCATCGGCCATTATGCTTCTACTGTAATCCCTGGTAGGGAGGGATGAGGGGACAGATCCAAAGAGCTCGAGCGGATCCGGATGATAACGATCCTAAATATGGACGGGTTTCTAGCCTTTCCATTTCGAACGCATCCATGCCGCCTAAGCCCATTCACAAGCTCCTAATCCTTGAGGTCCCTCATAGTGGGGCCACACAGTTTCGGGTCCTGACAAGTTCTCAGCCCCTTGGGGATACTTGAAACAACCTTGAAACAGATGACAGTGAAGTAAAATATGGACAGGGAAACCGCGTAAGAAGAAGAACCACCTCTATATTCGCCTCTGCGCCGGATAAACTAAGATAATGGGAGGTTGCCGGGGATTGAAAGCGGTTCCTTCCGAATCTAAGTCGCACACGTTACCTCGGCGTCACCTTACCCGGCTAATTCAAGATGTACGTGGATCGCCAGTAGTCTCCATTGCTTCACCCTTAAACCAAATTGGATTGAGTATGTGCAATGTCGTCATGACTCTAGACAAACAGCCCAGTCTGGCGTGACTGGTAAAAAAGAGGTGAAAGTACGAGTAAGTTTTGCTGTCAGCTTGTCAGTGATTATTCTAGAATTTAGGTCTGGAGGTGCAGTGCACGTTCATCCACAAGGAACCCACAAGGAACGTAGCCAAACGGGATTCAAGTCGGAAGTGGGGCGTCACGTGACCTCACTTATAATTAGAACACTTTGAAGACCAGGGTCGTCCACAGGGCTATGCCTTTGTGGGCCCTCTGTTGCAAGCAAAGTGAAATATTGCAATGGTTAATGTTGTATGCATTTTTAAATTATATATTTAGAATTGAAACTAAACTTTGCTCAATTATAATCCATTCTATTTTACACAAGAGCATGTCTGAACATACAAATTCCTAATTACACATTTTTCTATAGGGTATTTCTATAGTTTTGGGTCGAAATTTTACATTTAGTTATCGTTAGCGGCATTTTTACTGAAATCTTTGATTTTGACGTGTTTTTTAAGAAACAATTATCTACTCATTTTCTAAAGTTCTGCAATTTATACATAAAACTCATCCGTTTAATCTTTTGAGCTTTAATGCCTCACTTGAATGACAGATGAATGAACAAGATTTAAATGAATTTAAATGCGCCCGGGGTTCATAGAGCTTGAAGTTATATGCTTTATGAATTAGGAGAACCCCAGAAAGATCCTTATACAGCGACTTATCCTAACCGAGTTCCAAACTCTGGTGCATCAATTTGTTTGATATCATGTGAAAATAAAAGGTTATTTTTCAGCATTATTTAGGCTTATAACCTATTTGTAGTATCTTTAAACTGATTAATATGTTGGTAATTTTCTTTTTGCAATAGAATAAAAGTTGTTCCCTATTTGATAATAAATTTAAGTAACGAATAACTTCTAATTAAAAAATAAATTGTTGTTGGTTTATGTAGTTATGATTAATATGATTTCATTTGTTGTACACAAGATTTAAAAATATTAGTTCAGTTTTCATGAACTAGTAATAAAGGAAGTCCAAAATGAATTAAAATAATAAATGTCTGAATTGAGTTTTCACTACGTTAAATAAAAATAATTGTTATAGATTTAAATTCAGTCATTAAAGAGAGTACTTACCTATTACTCCCAAACTGCAAGATGTTAAGTTTAATTTGGGATTTTTAGAAATTATGATTTAATTAGTAAGTTCCTAATATACCAGCTCAGGCACCAAAGATAAAATATAATGTTCCATTGTCTTTATGATTTGTTGAGAATAATCGTTGCAATAAAGGTAAACTGCATGGACTCTCAAAACTTATTTTGTAAGTTAGTCCTGCTTGTATGCAAACTCTCGAAATATTTACTGGATGAAATTTTAAGAGTCAATACTGCAATGGCTTTTACCTGTGCATCTATATAGTTCAAACAATAGTTGAGGCTGATGAAATATAAAATTGTTGGAATCTGTTAGAGTATAAAATTACAGGTAATTTTTCGTGCATGTATTATAGCTGTCTCTACCAAGGAGTATGAGATGAAGTAAGGAAGCACGAAATGGAAGTTCCTAACAGTTCCAGGTTCGAAGAACAGTCCCACTACTGGAGCTGTCCAGAGAGAGAGAGAGAGAGAGAGAGAGAGAGAGAGAGAGAGAGAGAGAGAGAGAGAGAGAGAGAGAGAGAGAGAGAGAGAGAGAGAGAGAGAGAGAGAGAGAGAGAGAGAGAGCAATGAACGACCTGTTCTACCAAACAGCCCTCCAGTATACACGGATAATACTCTTACATTGGTCAGGCATCCGAGCAAACTGTCTGATACCACCCTATGACACGAAATCTAGGAACACACCTAAAGGAAATGGAATGAAAGTAAACCGCGATATAGGAGAAACACGAGCACTCGAACGGAATCAAACACGGAACCTGTCTCAGATGTAATCTTTCTTGGAGTATATTAGATATTCCTTTTGCGACAAGGATAGGTTTCCATGCTTGTCACTGAAAATCCTTAACAAGGCACACAGCTAAGTCAATCACGGGTAGCACGAATGCCACTATGTAAGTACATATAAAATCTTTGTATGCCTAACAGTTGCAGATTAGTTGTATGCCATACTAATAAGCAGATCTATGCTCGATATTAGTAGATTATTTCAATAACTGATAATATACACTACAAACTTGTTTTCCCATCACAATACTGGGTGTCGTGGGATGAAGAAGATCTCAAACCCATATTCTTTAGTTTTCCCATACTTCATCTCTTTTCTTTAGACTCGCGTATTTAGAAAAGTTTCTTCTGTATTTCAGTTTTCACTGTCATTTTATCATTTTAAATTTACAATTTGTGCTCAGTTCCTTTTTCTCGTTTAAGATCGGTAAAATATCTCTCCTTAATTTATAGAAATATATTTATACAATTTGGAATGCAAATTTCAGGCTTTGTTTTAAATGTTTGGATGGAATTTTCAGTGAGCATCGTCAAGTTTACGAATCATTACAAATCAGATTATCTATACATAACTTGACATCAACTTTATTTATGAACCACTGCAAATGACATTTTTAGTTCGAGTACAGTTTATTCCTGACGACAACAGAACATGCAGTGGGAAGTAAATAATATATCAGGTAATTCTCTCCAAGCGAGAGCCCAAACTGACGTAGATCAGGTACGTTATCCAAAACTACAGAGGTAGTGAGTTTAGTTTAATCCTCAGAGAAAATGTTTAATTTCGTAATATAGGACAATTGATACCGAAATTAAAGGATTGAAATAAGTAAGGAATCATGATGGATTTCAAAGGAATGTTGGTTCTTTGTTACAACACGTGCATGGGCAGTTGAGTCGAATAGCAGTTGGGGTGAATAGTAGTTTTAACAAAAGAAACGTAAGAAACAGTGTCCTTAGCAGAGTTCTAAAGGGTATCACTTGACTTTGTGTGAATAGGGTATTCTTCGAACCCTTAATAATGGCATGACAAAATAGTCACAAAGGGAATATTGGTTGAATAAAGGGCTTCGAGAAAGTGAAAGTCACACAAACCCACGCGCAGCTGGGAGGACACTCAGTTCGTGGCTTGGAGCCGATTGGGGCAGTTCTCTTCTTCTGTCTTGGTCGAGAGCAGACCAGAAGCGATGAGAGAAGATAATTGTCGGTTCATATGTACGTGAAGAACGAATTAAGTTTTATCGAGTAATGAGCATTTCACATATAGTAGCTCTAAACAGTGATATTGGTAACCCTTGGTCGGCAACTTCAAGTTCGATGTTCTGATAAAAAGAAACAGCCATAAAACCAGTTTGAAACGGGCATTCCAGTGTCATTAGAACTATCCTTCTCATACATACTCAAGCATACCCTGGGAGAAACCTCATTGCTTTACCCTGAGCTAAACACTATTTGCTTCAAACTGTCCCGCCAACGTGGAACTGTGCGCCACCCATTAAAAATTGTATCATAATATTTAAATAAAAGAATAAGTGCGTATAACAGGATTGCTCTAGGAGCATGATGGGCAAAAACTCCAACACAGTGAACTATAGACTACGTATTTATTATACACACTCTATAAATATCGCCTGAAATGCGTTTACAAAATTCCCCATTTTCAATTTTAAATCTGTATATTCTAGTTTGAGTTAGCATAGACCAGATAAGTATTGATTCTCTACCAGTTTTTATTTCGGGGAATATATTAGCAAATCACTAATTAATGTAGTATATTCAATAACAGCTTACAAAAATTATTAACATTTCATATTGTTCTTATAGATCTGCCCACAATTCTTTGTCACGTGTCGGTATTATTTCCTAATCTTTGCCAATTTGTTCACGTTCTCTGATGTTTACATGTCGAATATATTTCTCTTTTAACACTAGTATTTAAGTTGCCTCTCAAAATTACTTCGTATATATTTCTGAACAGGATTGCTTTAAACTGAGCTACTGAAATGCTCATTTGGTTTTCAAATTACTTTACCATGTGTGAGCAGGCGAATATGGCTAAAATCGTTCCGCCCAGTGACTGGGGACCTAAAGCAAACCTCCATATGGACATCGGCGTTTCTTCGGCGAAGTGGTATGACGTTGATAAATAATAATTGATGACCCTCATGGTAGCTGCCGCTCTTACAAAGGCGATGTGTTCTACATTTCAGATATGATTTATCAAGCAAGCCAGAACGCCTCTAATACGAATGCAAGTTGCATCACATTTGTCAACGTTACCAGGTCAAGTGTATCAGCAGCTCTAGTAATTACACGCCTCATTTTTATATTGCCTTATAAAATGAACAGAAAATAAGCCATATATGTATGTGACCTTTGATATGCAATGCAAGGTATCAACCCCTGCTGCCGTCCTTGCTTCAGGCAAGGACGTTTATTATTGTGAATTTGGTTGTTTTATTCATTTTGATAGGAAATAAACAGATATCCACAAGTGATGATGTCACTAGGGCACTTTATAGGGTAATAATAAATAAGTATATAGGGTAATTATAAATAATTATAGGGTAATAAAACTCCTAGCCGTTTAAGCATAATAGCAAGAAACAATTAGACAAAACATACTCTGAAAATATCAATGTGCTGGCTTCTAGGCTTGCTACTTTTGTATACTAGAAATTCTTAGTGGAGGAAAAGGAAAGGGTGTTTACTGTTTTGTCGGATCCTTTATATAACGCTGAGAAACATCTTCCAATCTTCCTGTGACATACTCTTTATGTCCTATTTCTAATGTAAGGATAATAATACATCAACATATTCTTGAAGAATGGATCCAAAAATGGCTAACAACTCCAAATGGAAGTTTAATAAAAACATTTTTCCCTAGTGTATATGACAGAGGAAAATGTGAAACTCTTGTACCAAATTTTGTTTTGACACAATTTTTAAGTGTACATGGTAAATTTGGTGAATACTTATCACGATTTCAGTTAACATCCAACCCCGAGTGCATGTGTGGTGAAGAATTTCAAACTGTGGTTCATCTCCTTTTCTGTTGTCCCATTTTTGGAGAGAAAGACAAGAATTAATATTCAAGCTAGACTCTCTAGGAACTGAATTTTCTGGTCCGCTCACATCTTTGCTAATGAAGCCACAACAGTATAAGTACTTCATGATGTTTATAAACTCGGTGTTTAAACGTCTGAAATAGTTTAAATTAATATGCATTAGATTAAAACATCATTTCTTCCTTCTAGTATTTAAAATACTTTTGTTAAAATTGTATATTTTTATGTACCAACTCTAACCTTAATATACCACTGTGTAAAATAGGGTTCAATAAATCTGGATAAAAAAAGACATCTTCATTCGGATTTCAAACCAAATGGAATCATATCTAGAATAACGAAAAATAACAAAACCTTCAATAATTTTTTTTAACACAAATCGAATTTATGCATTAAACCTTCACTTTATCATTTTCAAAATAAACTCATCTAAATGGCTTATGTTCCATACTATTTAATTTACGGAATCCAACTTATTACAAACGCACCAGTGTAACTATTTTACAATGTTACTATTTTTGCTGTATTTTTAATACGAATAAAACATTAAACGATCCTTCAGAAATCACCTAATCCTAAAAATATTTGCAATTTTGGTATTTATGTTTTTACACCTTAAGGAAAGCTTACAGTATTAGTTATTTCTTTGGTGTTGTCAGTAGAGAGACCACATTGACTATATTATGCTACAGAGTGAACATGTCAAACACAATTATCACATACTGGAGTGAAGGTGAAAATATAGCCGTAGTCTTTGGCAAAAATTAGTTTTGTCAACTAGTGGTACCGCAGCATGCAAACAGTCGATCCTGAAGTGTTATTTGCAGTTAAATGCACTAGGATTCGTATTACATAAAGACAAATTTATAATTAAATAAGTATAAACAACTAAAACTTTTGAGGTGGCCTTGGCATGTTTGATTCCTTACAGATTTTCAAGCTGTCCGGGTCATACCGAACAATGGCAACTTATCTGGCTTCTAAGGTTTAAAAAGTCCAATTCTTTTACCAGTGGATTCTATTTTTAAATGTGTATGATTCATATAGTTTAAAAATTACCAATGAAAAGTAAATGCATGTATCAGAGGCTAAAACAGTGAATAAATTAGTTGTTACAGCCAACTAGCATTAGAAAATAGTTTCATGTCACTATGGTGGCAATATGACCTGAGTATTATTATTATTATTATTATTATTATTATTATTATTATTATTATTATTATTATTATTATTATTATTATTATTATTATTATTATTATTATTATTATTATTATTATTATTATTATTATTATTATTATTATTATTATTATTATTATTATTATTATTATTATTATTATTATTATTATTATTATTATTATTATTATTATTATTATTATTATTATTATTATTATTATTATTATTATTATTATTATTATTATTATTATTATTATTATTATTATTATTATTATTATTATTATTATTATTATTATTATTATTATTATTATTATTATTATTATTATTATTATTATTATTATTATTATTATTATTATTATTATTATTATTATTATTATTATTATTATTATTATTATTATTATTATTATTATTATTATTATTATTATTATTATTATTATTATTATTATTATTATTTATTTGTTTATCCTTATTTATCTTATACATTGAGTATGGTTCAGTCTGTTGAAATTAAAGTTTACATTCATCCGTAGTATACTTTTTAATAACCGGTCACATTTTTAGAAATGTTTCATAAACTATGGCTCTTAAAATGAGAATTGTCTGCATAATTAATAAGTATATAAATATTCGAAGATGTTTCGAAAGTGCAGCTATACAATTAAATGTACATATTAGAATATTCGTTATAAGTTTCGATTAGTTTTTTTTTTATTCTGAGTGAAGTAACTTCAACGAAGTTACGTCACGTGGAATAAAAGATATCACTCAAAAAATAAAGTTTCATAAAGAAAAATGATGACTTCTTTACGATAGTATCAGAGAATTGGGTTAATATCAACGAGTCTATTTAATTCTGTATGATGTGCAGCATTAGTTAATATGCTTTGATACATTTTAAGCCATTGAAAATGATACGGTTCAGTTGTATTGCCGCTAACACAAATTGTGCAGCTTCCACATGTGCATTTACGTTTTTGTTTCGTCGATTAAGATTGATATATAGTAAATCACATCATGAACCAGTTATGAAAACAAAATCATGGTGGAAAGGTAACTGTGACCCTGAAGGATGAGTGTAAGCTATTTACATTAGCAGATCAAGGTAACTGGTGGGGGTGGAGTTGCACCCTGTATTAGTGGAAGATGGAAGGGGCATTTGGGTGGTGGGGGCAACTAGGACCCCCGGGTTCTGAAATGGGAGACTGCCGCGAAAATTAATTCCACGTGAATACGTTGGCCGATGGCGGTGGGGGGAGTTCCCCTGGCGGGCAACTAACTCCCGGTAAGGCGAAAGGAAAACCGATCTGTGTTGACGTGCAAGAGGGCTTCAGCCAGTCGGGAACTGACTCGCGAGTAAGACACCACTACCCTGTCCGTCTTCTGCTGCCACTACTACAACAACCCTTTCGTCGCTCTTCGTGCAGGTAAATACATGTATTTCATTTCTAACGAAAGAAAGATCTTTTTCTCAATGTTATATTTGTAGCATTTAAAAATTCTAATTTAAACATTTGTATTAAAATTACAACTAGAAAAAAATTTTAAAAATCCATATAAATTGAACTATAATCTATAAGAGTTCTTTCTTTCGTTACAGAATAATTTTCAATAATTATAGATCATGTTATAGTTATACCACATTATAAATTCATACAGTTTTAATGTCCAAACATATTTCTTTAATGTTAGCAAACACAATATGCAATATTTTTAATTCTGAAAATTCCTCATATTTTTATAAAATTCCCGTAATAGCATAGAATTAATTTCAGTAATACTTAAAATTAGCATAATTTACTATAAGTCGTGTTCTAAAAATAGCTTATCTATGTTCAGCCCTGTCAAGTTCAATTGAAGTTACAATATTTATTATCAAGTGTGTCTAATAACACAGTGCAGTGATTTATTGACATTCAAGGAAATATTTAAATATTATAATCGGTGATAATTTTGGTATTAAAGACCTAAATAAATAATTATGGACTTAAATACCGTCTCACAATAGATGCATGACTAAAACGAAAATGACTTTGTAATAGTGTTTTGTTTTGAAAATATGCACAATTTTTTTTTCTTATACATACATTTTGAGAGTGATGCATATGCACTAGAGATTTGTTTTGTGTACGAGTACATAGACAATTTATTCTTTTATTATTACACGAATTTCTTGTACGAAATGCTTATCAAACAAAGCTTCCGGCACGCTAGGGAGTAAGAGATTCCAGAGCACACACGTGGTCCATGGGTTTCTCCTCCATGATTTACCTATAAGTGTGACGTTACATCTACTTCCGCGGTGATGTCACAGGTCGGATGTCGTCCTCGTAGTGGGTGTAGCTGGGGACTAGAAATATTGCATAATGGCCTCATTTGAGCAACGCCTCTGTTTTGCTTTGTAGGCATTGTTATTGATATTTATGCGTTTATATGACGAACAAAAGAATGTAGTTTACTTCTTGATGATATGGACTGTTAGTTTGACACATAGGTCTGAAGAAACATCACTGTGAAAGACTGCAGTTATATGTCCTTATCTGACGACCTAATGAACATTAATATTTTTCATCTTATGTTTGAAATGACGTTCTAGTAGCTACTTCCATAGAAACCAAAACAAAGATTTAAAAATGTCATTATTTTGAAATCACAGGTCAGTAAATTTGGTGATGGTGACGATGAATAATAATAATAATAATAATAATAATAATAATAATAATAATAATAATAATAATAATAATAATAATAATAATAATAATAATAATAATAATAATAATAATAATAATAATAATAATAATAATAATAATAATAATAATAATAATAATAATAATAATAATAATAATAATAATAATAAAGATTATATGACAGGTATGAAGATATTACCTCAAATACGTTAATAAATTATAAATGACCTGCACTTAAAAGCAGTGCGTTGTTTTTATTGAATTAAATAATGACAATATTTAAAAAATTAATACAAACCCTAAGCCTTATTTATTACTTCACACATAAATTCTTTTAATCCGAACTGCTAACGTTTCTGCAGGTATAAATAGACACTGGTATCCTAATGCTTAAAATACACTTTGGTACACACGCTGCATTTGATAGTGCTGCCATCTCACAGCATTCTGACGCACGGTCTTCTGAGCCTTAACCTCCCATAACTTAAAGGTTCTTTAATAACTGAATGCCAGTATGGTACTTTGCAATAAAACTGTTAGTATTATTTACCTTAATACTAATTATGTTTACCAGTATATGATTTTAAAATTTGCAAGATAGGCTTTTTCTCTATTTTGGTCCTGCTCACTTACTGGAAGATACATAACAGCAGCATTTTAGATTGACACATGTTTCTTTATTTCTTACTTTCACAATGTGCTTCTAGTATGTGCTTCTTGGTATTTATTTAATTTATATGAAATGTAATCAATGTTTTGCTATTAGATTCTGAAGTGCATTTCAGGCATATTGTGGAAGTAGGCACTGAAAATCAAAGAGATCGTGGTCAAAGTCGTGATTATTCTGCATGTGTGCATTTAATCACTGTGGGGATTGTAAAATTAATCAAACGTATCCTCAATTGGGTGGATCTGTTCAAAATGTTTGTAGATTTTCGTTTGGATAAAATGTCTGTTGATTTTAATGCGTATATCAGAGCAAATGAGTGCAATGTGAACAGACAGGAGACCAGTGATAAATCTAAGACTTTTTCCCAAAAAAGCTGGGAATATAAAATTAAAAGCAGCCTAAAGCAGAAGTTAAGTCATTGAGGCTTGGGATGTTTAAAACCACCCAGTTTTACGTATGCAGGTGTGAATGAATGACAGCTGACAGTTGATAAATCAACATTCCCATAAATATATTGTACACAGTAACACATCTTAACATTGCTAAAGGAATTATTAGACATCAATTATGTTAAGAAACCGAATTTTAGCAGCATTGCATTTAGTTCTACTGAAATGCGTTAGTTACACCTATCTATCCATTTTTCATTCCCTGAAGCTGCAGCTTAACTATACAAAAGAGTTAATATATATTTTTTTAATTCTTCGAGGGAACACTGGATGAATGTACGAAGATAGGCAGTGCAGTTTGAAATAGTTAATGACCTTTAATGATGCATTTACTGCATATGTACATTATGTACTGTCGATAGCTGTTCACTCGAAGTCAACATTTTTTCCGATTCAGTTCCCTTGCCGTGCTCGCAATTATTCCATTTATAAGATCTACGCTTTTCGGCAACGAGTATTTAGGAAGAGGGTGTGCTCCGAGCTATTTTATTCCAATCATTTGTTTCAATAAAGTGAAATTAACTGGAGCTTGCTAGTTAATAAGCTTATTACTAAAGCCTTTCACCATCATACAATCGAAGGATTTGGAAGGAATGTCCAGATTTAAACTTATAGAGTGCTTAAGATGGATTACATGAAATCCAGTTATTCGTATAATTAGCTGACGTATATACAGTCCCTCCCCTTCAATTGTTAGAGGGATCGGTTTGAATACATACCCAAAGCCCATACTTACAGACTGCATATACCTGATATATCATTATTTCCTTTTGGGTTAATTAATACCATTGCACAGATAACCAAAGTTCGCGAGTTCTGAAAATTAGCTTAAAACCCCTGTCTCTTTAGGCAACCCACCTCTCTGTATCGTACGAGCAATACACAATAAATGTTCAGGAGAAAATATAGTTATTGAATTTAAATTTCACTTGCTTTTCTCAAATTAAGGTAGTTTATCCCTGCTAAATTGTAGTAACAAACTTTTTTGTATAAAACAGTGTAAGAAATGGTGTGCTAAGGATGAAATGAAATAATGTTAAGAATTATAGTTACCTAACTACAGTCGCGACTTTCCCTTGTGACATCATTTGCAAATTTTCTGTTATGTGTACTATTAACACTTTTGTAATTTAGCCCAGACTCGATTATTTGCCATCTCTCTGCTAGTAGATATGACCTCCCCTAATACCTTAAGTGTTTTGCGTTACAGCCGAGATATGCAGATAAAAACAAGGCAATGCATTTTGAAGCTGTATTATATTTTCCGCTTAGTTGCAGAACAGTTCAAGAAAGACATTAATCTTTCTGTACTGGGAAGTATTTATTTTCTACAGTGAGTATCATTAGAAACTGATGATTAAGCCGTTGTTGTTTCTTCACTATCATTAGTTAATCTTTGCTTTATTCTTGTTCTTACGTATTATTATCATCATCAACATCATCATCATCATCATCATCATCATCATCATCATCATTACGCTTACCCGTCATATGCTCATAGATATTAAGAGCAGTTTAACAAAAGCGGTAAACGTTCAACAGGATTTTAATGATTGAAAATGAGATGGTAATTAAACAGGTGTGGTATATGTACTTGGGTCTCTGGAATGCTTTGTTGGCAACTGAAGTAGGTACCTGAAAAGCCTTGATCATCTATGGAAATATACGTACCGTTGCGGCCAATTTTTAATATTAATAGATTATTTATTTCACGGTCACCTTTCATTCTTAGATATGTCATAGTGTTTAAACCTACAGTGTATATACATGTAATATAGTGCATACATTATCTCTAAAAAGTGGATAAGTTAGTAGTTTAGCTTTAAATTAACCTCATTTTTTTAATTTACGTCCTCCAACGTTAGGTCATATCGGACGAATGAATGAAATGGGTGAAATGATGCTCAAATGAGTCCAGCATCCATGGAGCTTAGTTACGTGACATTCGTTTATCAGGATAAGGGAAATCCCGAAGAAAACCTTATCCAGGTAACTCGCCCTAACCGAGATTCGAACTCGGGACCTCTCGAACGTGAGGCAGACACGCAACCATCTACGCTATCGAGGCGGGCAACCTTAGTTGATTATTAATAAACTTAATTATTCATAGAGTTGTGGCCACTTTTTAGAACTACAGTGTTTCTTTTTTTTGGTGCTGATCATAATTAGTCATAATCATGAATCGAAACTGGGACTCTGAGATTAAAAGGTGCTGGCTCTGTGAACATTGCTAACGTATTTAATTTGAGCTAACCTAGAATGTAAGTGTAACAGAGATTTTTTTGCTATTTTAGGTTTAGTTATATTAAACCATAAATAAAGCAGCTGTGAAGATCTCTCGGAGTATTAAAATGCCAAATTTATTAATCAACTTGATGATCATACAAAGAATTAAGAAATGCCTAATAAGAATTCCGTTGGGCACCTGACCACAACAATACCACTTGACTAAGTTGAAGTTTCCATATTAAGTATATACAGTTATTTTATTCATTAATGTTCGGGAAGTTATTTTCAGTGTCAGCGTCCTATAATCTAAAAACAAAGCGATGAATTCTTAGCCAGAATCAATAAATTAAGCTTATATATTGTTGTAATTATTTTTTTCATTGTTTTTATTTATCAAACGAAGAAGTATTTGTTCTATGTTAAATACAGAGCATTTAATAATACATGGAAATAAGCGATTTCACTGATCGGCCAGAACAGTGATGCTGCATAATAAATGTTTACCTGAGAGTAAATTGTCATTTCTATTGGCTGCATAGAGCATCTCTCACAAATCATTACATTAATTTTGATGTTAACTGTCAACCGAGCTATTGAGACCTCTATGGTAATTGACATTTTAATGTTTTGACTAACAAGTATCTGAAGTTAGCTATACCAGATCCTGGAACAACTGGAAATTTAAGAGAGAATGGACTTAAAGAACAAGGCATTGATATTTCGTATACTTGTAAGCACATATTACGAAGTAAGCGTGGAGCGTTGGTTTGCGATGAGAAGTAATATATCTGTAGGACTTGAAGCTTTAGAAATGATTGATGGTGTGATGGTGATATTTTTCATGTAAGAGGTTTATAGAGTGCATTAAAGACTAAAAAAAAGTATTTCTGCCAAGTGTAATATTACTGCATGGTCAGGAATACCCAAAACGGGTTTACCGTGAAGGTGTCTGATTTAATCGAACGTGGACTTTTAGATTAGTGTGACTGTGAATCTGTGTTTTGCCACCGTAGTCAGCTTAAT
The DNA here is from genome assembly GCA_030765055.1 of Mantis religiosa. Classification (NCBI taxonomy): domain Eukaryota; kingdom Metazoa; phylum Arthropoda; class Insecta; order Mantodea; family Mantidae; genus Mantis; species Mantis religiosa. The sequence continues at coordinate 79,954,483 of CM060953.1, forward strand.
ATAGAACTGATGACCTTAATTGCTTAGTTGCCTCCCTGGAGCATCCAACTATCTCTGTTTGTTTTGATCACTGAGCTGGACTTTGGTTTGGGGCATTGAAATACTCTTAGAGTATTTGAGACGTAGAGTCAGACTGAAAAAATTCAATGCTGTAGCCGGGATTTGAACCACGGATCTTCTGGTCTCCGTCCAGCCGCTCTAACCATTGAGCTACTATGGCCAACGTGCCGATATGACATTAAATTCTCCAACTGACTCGTAAACCACTTAGGAGTTCTCATAAACACATGAGACAACTACCTTAATGGCGACTTACAACGTGTAAGTACTTTAAGGCCCGGGCTTTAGAGTTAACCACTATTAGGTCAATTAATTTAAATGAATTGTTCTTTCACACTGGCCGTGCGTAGGCTAAATTGTGGAAACGTAGAGTGAGACTGAAAATTAAATGCCATAGCCGGGATTTGAACCACGGATTTTCTGAGAACAATTAATTTCCATTAATTGACCTAATAGTGGAAAACTATAAAGCGCGGGCCTTAAAATACACGTAAGTCGCCATTAAGGTAGTTGTCTCATGTGTTTATGAGTACTCCTTAGTGGTTTACCGGGAAACATACGAGTCAGTTGGAGAATTTAATGTCATATCGGCACGTTGGCCATAGTAGCTCAATGGTTAGAGCGGCTGGACGGAGACCAGAAGATCCGTGGTTCAAATCCCGGCTATGGCATTGAATTTTTCAGTCTGACTTCACGTTTCCATAATTTAGCCTACCCAGGGCCAGTGTGAAAGAACAATTAATTTCTACACATAGTATGTTTACTTAAGATTGAAGGAAACGAGAAAGCTCAGGTAGATGGGCCACTGCCACTTCCGCCTGCGTCATCTCGCATCTTCTCTTTCTGTTTATTACCTGTCACATACTGAGACAGACGTCAATCGTATGACCATTACCATTCGCTCTTCTTTGAAAGGACTCCCATATAAATTATAAGTTATGACACGTTTGTCTTCGACTGTTCCCACAAGCATATGGATTAGAGGCGCCATCTGAGTCAGCAGGTCTTTCTTGGAAAATTAGCATATCGAGATAAATCGAGCTACGCTTCATGTCCACACGTAGCTTCATTATCGCACGTGACCCAAGTCCTAAGTGTCTACGTCACTCTGTTATTATCGACATTTCTTAGATACAGGCTGAAGTCTGCCTGCGCAGGATATCCTGTCGGCACACTCCCTTCATCTGTCTACATGGCCTTCAGTCTGTCATACCGCACCTTGATGGACCGAATCCTTCCTTACCGGGAGAAAAGACATATTCTTATACCGCGTTACGCTAAGTGAATATGTCATGAATAATAATTATTCCATCAATTGCTTAAATTATCTAGTCTTACAGCTAGAACTGAAAAAATCAAATTGCATACCTCAACAGCGTGGGGTACTTTTGTTTAGCTCTTTACTTATTTAGTCAGGCGTGGGTTTCACTTCTTGGTCGAATGCAATTAGCCTTTGTGTCTATTTGTTGTTCCCAAGCTCATGTAATAAGAATGGCATTTAGTGGTGTAATCACCGATGTAGGTACCTTATACAGAATAAAAGAGAATTCAACGTCACATTTTAATGGTATTATTCCATGCTACAAATGGAATATCTTAAACTCTTTTGCTGGCTAACGTGCTGTAGGTCATTTATATCTACTTTACACTTCTACATTAATACCTCCAAAATCCAGGCATTCTGATTATAACAATCAACAGGTAAAGCATCTTATGTATTGCTTTATCCATTATAATTTATTTTTACATCGCTTCTACAAATTTATCTTACTAAGCTTGTTTCTCTATTTGCTCTGGAGATAAGCAGTTACAGATGTAGTTGCATTACACATTTTGCTGCAGCTAGTAGAGAGCTAGAAGAATCCAAATCAAGTTTACTTGCTTTTAAAATTTCATGCTTTTCCCCTGATAGTAAAAAATATTAAATAGATACAATTTTGTCTATCTCTTACGTTTGTCTCTCATCAGTTATACAAAATTATACAAAATGTCTTCCAAATGTAATGGACTTTACAAGTTATTCCCAGAAAAATAAAGCTATAGGTACATTTCGATGCCATGTAAATATCTTTAATATGTGGTGCTTTAATCCGAATCGTTAGTCATTTTTGAGAAAATAAACAGTTTCGAAAATGTTATCCATGTAAAGGGATCTCCCTAAAATGTATTGAAACGGGTGGCATCGAGGAATCTATAATAACTTAGAGGAATAACTCATACAAGCAAAGAGGAACTTGAATATAGACGACCAGACTACCAACATAGAAATTCAGGAAGATGTTGTAAAACATAAAATAAAAAGTAATAATAATAATAATAATAATAATAATAATAATAATAATAATAATAATAATAATAATAATAATAATAATAATAATAATAATAATAATAATAATAATAATAATAATAATAATAATAATAATAATAATAATAATAATAATAATAATAATAATAATAATAATAATAATAATAATAATAATAATAATAATAATAATAATAATAATAATAATAATAATAATAATAATAATAATAATAATAATAATAATAATAATAATAATAATAATAATAATAATAATAATAATAATAATAATAATAATAATAATAATAATAATAATAATAATAATAATAATAATAATAATAATAATAATAATAATAATAATAATAATAATAATAATAATAATAATAATAATAATAATAATAATAATAATAATAATAATAATAATAATAATAATAATAATAATAATAATAATAATAATAATAATAATAATAATAATAATAATAATAAATAGAGAAATTAAACAACCAGTCGTATTCGGGACAGGAAAATTGAAGATTAGCTCATTAGCGTATGCAGATGATCTTGAAATCTTAATCCTTACATTAGGTATAACAGCTCAAAAACGGATTGAATTATTATAAGAAACTGCAGAGAAATGTGGTCTTCAGATATATTTTGAAAACAAAAACTGAATATATTTCGTGCAATAAACAAGCATCAAAACACTTGGAAACCAAATATGGAAAAATTAAACCAGTTTCACAATTTAAAATATCTTGAGGAAATAAGTCAGAAAAAGGAAATTGGCTGGCCCCGTAGCTCAGTCCCCTGCCGTGCTAGGGGTCCCGGGTTCGATTCCCGGCGGTGGAGGTAGGAATGTTTCTCCGACCAAGATAATTCCCCATCTACCCCAGAGTCTGGAAGTATGAATGAGAGTGTGAATGTGCGCGTGATCTAATGATTAAAAACCAAAGATAACTAGTCAACACCTTCGGTACGTTCCAAAGGAGAACGATCACCGATATGACCATAGCAGTTAAAGGCGGGGTATAAATGAAACAAGCAAACAAAGGAAAAAAAACCGAAACTAAAGCAAACAAAAGCAGGTAAAATGGAAACAACATATCGACTTACTCAAAACATATATAATGAAAAATGCATGCATAAACATACAAAATTAAGACACAATAACACTGTAATTAAACCAAAGTGCCTCTATGGAGTAGAAACATTAATTTTGAACATAAAAGTAGATATCGAAAATATAGAAAAAGAAGAACGTAAAACTATTCGAAAAAAATTCTGTAGGTGAAGAATTAAAAAAAAAAAGGAATATTAGAAAACGAAGGTTAAATTTACAAAATTTCACAAAACAAATTATGGAATTTTACGAAAACAGAAGTAAGGCATAAGTAGTCACTAAGAAAGGATTAGTGAAGTAAAAAATTGTTTAAAATTGTCAGGAAGCCCTCAACACTATATCCTAAACAGGGGCGTCTGTAGAATGAAGGTGCATAAGTGACAAGTTGACCAAGAGAACAAACCGAAGAAAAAGACTGGAGCAACGTGGACAGACGAGAGAAAGAAAGTTCAGAGCCAAAGAATGAGAGAACCTTGGATTCATAGAAGAGCTAAGAAAGTCTCTAAGTATTTTTTGTAGTCCTACATGGGCTCATTCGCAATAACAGTGAGAGAGAGAGAGAGAGAGAGAGAGAGAGAGAGAGAGAGAGAGAGAGAGAGAGAGAGAGAGAGAGAGAGAGATAGTAGCAGTAGTATTTACATACATGAATTAAAGCCACATTACGGTGTGGTAATTGCCCAGGAGAAGAACAAGAATAAAGTGGTTGTTGAAAGCATGTACCATGGCGTCTTCAAAGCTGCCGAAATTGGGATCAGAAAATCTCGACGCCTCATTTGAACTTTAAGTTTACATATCAGAATAAATAAACCGTAACAGTTGAGGCACGTGTTACAAGATATTCATCTCCTTAGTGATATGTATTTCCCTAGCATCACTACAGATGTAGCTTAAAGGACAGTGTTTTAACGTAGTTCTCGTACATTAAATGTCTGTGGCACGTAATGAGCTGGCACTAATCACTTCTCTTTATAAGGCAGTTGCAGTAACAAGATCTGCGACCCATTTCTCACCATCTCGCTGCCTCTGGACCGGATAAAGATCTCCCTTTCTGTGAAAGCCCAAGGATTTTATGACGCAGTAATGTCACGAAGATAATACTTCTCTGTCATTATGTAAAGAAGCCTCTCTTTTGTCCCATTCTGCAATTCACTTATAAACTGTTAATGTGTCTTAAGTTGGAGACTTGATTATTTTTTGTACAGCAACCTTATATCATCGTATTATCGATATTAATCCCTCAAGTTTCATTGATAGTTAAGTAGTTCTTAAATTGTTGAAAATTGTTTGAACAATGGTTTTATTTTTTAAAATTATCTACTCTCATAAAATATAAGCTATGGGCCTGAAAATTTGTATAGCCTTTTTTATATTAATACAATTTAAAAGCAGAATCATAGTTATAATTTTAAATCTATGAAATACCAAAGTATATTACTCCTACGGATTTGAAAACGAAAATGGATTGGCTTTTATCATTTATATGGAAGATGTATCCTATAGGTGACTATTCCAATTATTTGAATCCATCATAGTATCAATTTATATATATATATATATATATATATATATATATATATATATATATATTGCATTTATAACCCCGACTTTTAACTGCAGTGGTCATGTTGGTGGCTGTGCTCCTTTGGAACATATCGAAGGTGTTAACATTCGTTGGCTTTTAATCATTAGATCACGCACACATTCGCACTCCCATTCATACTTCCAGACTCTGGAGAAGATGAGCAATTATCTTGGTTGGAGAGAAAAACTCACCCCGACTGCCCGGAATCGAACTCGGGACCCCTAGCACGGCAGGGGTCAGCCTGTTTTGGTTGTTATTTACCTATATTTTGAAATTTATATGCATAATTTTGAAGATTGTTCGTTCTTATTGAATTTTAGAAAATTGCACTTAATTGGAAAACAGTGGAAATATAAAACGCAGTTAGAGAAAATTATAGAAACTATAGCATTAAGCAATGCAGCTTATGCTATACAAGCTTTCTTTGTTGAGTTTTCTTTTACTTCTCCGTTTGCTTCTGAATACTCGATGTTTTAGTAATTGACTTCTTGGATGATAATTGTCAGTTTCTTTTATCGGATAGACATGCAGAGTTTACAATATCAAGGCCAGTATATAATAGTACAGTCCCCTATAAACGTAATTTTTAATAGTTTACTATAGTTCTAGCTTCCAATATGCTCCTATAAACCTATAACAAAATATAGGCTAAAACTATTTCAGCAAACATTTATCGTGTTTATCAGAAAGAAGAAAAACAAGCTTTTTAATCATTTGTGGATTATTTATGAAGTACGTGATGAGAAAGCCATGTGGTTGGAACACACAAGTTTTTTAATATTAAAATATAATACAAACGAATGTTAATAGTATGATACTCTTTTTAAAATGCTTTACATAGTTAAATCGCGTGTTAAATTTTCCTAAATTCTGTAAAACTCGCATTGCAGGTTTGTATTCCAGTTGAATGTCCTTTAATATGTTTCAGACATATAAAAAGAAAATGTTGAGTGACGAAGCTTCGACTCACAAATCAGATCTTAATCCAAGATGGTGAGAGCTACCCGCATTTGTATCATGAGGAAGGGGAAGAGAAATAACCGAATGTAACTAGGAATCGGTTCGGGCCAAGCGCAGTACCCTCATACCATTTAAGGAGTTATTCATATTTTTAAACTCTGTTGGGAAAGCACCGATAACAAGAAACAAGAAGATATGTAGAGACTCTGTAATAAAAGTTTCAAAGTTTTTCTGTAATTTGTTGCTTTAGATAATTATTTATTCCAGGTTTTCGGGTAATATAATAATCCAAAAAAAGTATTTTATAGCATTTGAAATGTTGGTACTTGATTACCTTATGTATTTCTACAGAAATCGTTTGTACTCAGTCTAATATTAATATTATTGATACTTAAATTTATTAAATTCATTGAAATATGATATAATTAATCAAGGCTTCTTGAATGATCAACCGTTTCAGGCATAATGCTTGCAGTGAACGCTTCAAGTCTTGTCATAACAATTATGATATAAGTGTTTTAAATGGATTAATGTTTTTAGCTAATAATCTACTGTTTGATTATGGCAATTTTATTATGTAAGTTGTTTATGTTTCATTTAAAGTTACTAATTTGATATATTTTCTATAATTTACTGTTTTAATTTATTTTATCATTGAATATTTTTAAAAGAATATTATTGTATAGTTATACTTCGTCCACATGGCAACCCTCAAATGAGAATTATATACAGGAAATCTTTATAATGGCTTAACGGGCTATCGAACCTTGATTCCTAGTTTTCGAATCAATTTATCGCTCCTTCGAGATATTCCAAGGAAGTTATACCCTGAGAAAGACAACAGCTATATTGTCCTTGGTTCACAGGCCGTCAAATGGTAATAAATAGCCGATATCTGAAAAGTATTAAGTCTCTATTTCAAGTAAATATACAGATGGAATGGAAGAGGGTAGACGTGGAATCAACAAAAATTATTAGCGATGGCTTCAAATGCCAAGGGATTGGTCAATGAAGAATATAAATGAAAATATCAAATTATAATAGACAACTAAAATAAAAATGGAAGTATTGCCGATCCTATAGTTATGAAGATCAAAGTAATAAGTACTTAATTGGGATTTGAATGCTACCGATATGACGCAAAATTGAAAGGTGAAACAGTAGGAATATCCAAAAAAATCTGCAGGATAAATCTTTTGAATACATGTGTAGGTATAAAGTAAATATTACTGGAACATAAAAGAAGCAGGAACTGAGGTATGTAATGCGTACGCCCAGAAGTTAAAAGACATTGTCTGAGCTGTCTTATACTATAAAAAGAAGCTGTATGCCACATCCGTTGGGCCCTCACACCGCGGCTTGTTTGTTTAGTTTAGTCATCAGCACAAAAACAGCCCGGATCTTTCGTTTCCAAGGCGTATCCTCACCATCCTTGACGTCAAGCACTCCCCATCTGGTTGGGGGCTCATTAAATGGAACAGTAAATGCTACTGTTTTATCTTGTTGATATGAATTGAAGCACAATGTCGCTATGACTTTATACTTCTCTTAGAATATTCGGTGCCAGTAGTCTGCTGGGAGGGGGGGGGGGGGCTCGATTTAGGAATGAACAAAAATTGATGGAATTGCTTAAGGGCTTACCTGAATTTTTCGGTTTGCCATGTATTGTTATGAAACACAAGTGAACTGCAGGTTTAACTGCCTCATTGTTCTATTTATAGCGAAGTTAATTTACGTTTATTTCCTCTGGTGTTGGAAGCGCGATAGCAATGAACTCTACTCCAGCCAGTAGGTCTTCGGTAGGGTGAAAGTGGTGATGAAGGCGTTCTATCTGGAATTATTAGGGTTTGCGCCTGTTATATTTGGTATTTAATAGCGATGGATTTCTGAATTTAAAACATTACGACCTAACTAATATTTTAATGAAATGTTTTACGTGAGATAGATAAATTATGTAGGTAGATAAATGAATTGCATAGATAAACTCATGTCCTTTAAATAGATTTTAATAAGTACTTAAATAACTGGCATATATTTGATAAAAAGGTTGCAACAAATATACGGAGTCAAAATGTACATCAAAAAGTAAGAAAGAAGAAAAGAAAACAGGTACATCGGTTTCTCAATAAACTTCAATAACACGCTATAACTTTAACAACTCAAAATTGCAGATTATAACACAAAAAAGCAACAACAACCGCCTGAAATATAGTGTGCCAAGCACGGCACTAAAAGCGTGACAAACGTGATTCTTTCCAGGTACTAAACCACACCACCGAGTAACAGGTGAAATACCAATGGAAATCAAACTGAGTGCCACCAATCACAATATACTTATAACTCAGTTTTAGGCCAACTCTACCCTAAGCTAAAGGGATATCTGTTAATCTCGGGCACTTAAGGCCAGTTTTATTTCAAGAACAAGCACGTAACTGTGTGTTCTTACTCTAATTGAAACATTTGATCAGTATTACTCGACAGAGCGATGAGGGTGACGTACAATAAGTTACGAAACACAAATAGAGCGATTGGAAGCTGCGTGTGTCTATATGATATGATTTCTCGCGCCTACCGATGTATGACACATTGCTGTCCTGAAGACATGATTACATCTGAACAGAGTATACATACACTGGACTCGCCATGTATGTGCGATAAGCTGAGTTAAAAATCTTTGTGTTGCGAATTTTTCCCGATATGCTTTCTCGCTCTGCCATGTAGTACTTACATGTCCAGTGTATGTATACTCTGTTCAGATGTAATCATATCTTCTGGACAGCAACGTGTCATACTTCGGCAGGCACGAGAAAACATATCACGCAGCTTCCAATCGCTCTATTTGTGTTTCGTCACTTACTGTACATCAACTTACTAATATTTCACTCTTCTAATCGACCAGATAAGACCCGATAAGAGACGATCACAGCGCTGATCACCTGAAGGTCAGTACGCCTCAACGCTCTGTCGAGTAATATATCCTCTTAAGTTACGAAATTGTATATCCACCGGACCTATCAGGATAGTCAACGTTTACTTTCTTTACCACGGACATGCATAGTAGGTACCAAAGGTACTGCATTTCACCCAAAAGTTAAATACCGAGATGTCACTGGAAATTTACGTTTTGAGATCCCTTGAATTAAAAAAGAGCATTTTTATAAATAGGCTAACTCGTGTCGTGTAGTGACTTCAAAAAGATACCCTCACCCCAGACTACCCTTTACATCGACTATTTTTTCCAAATTGTTCACTTTTTTCCCAAAAATAGGGAGACATTTTATGCCAAATGAAATGTGCATCTTGTAATTTCTGAGCATTTCTTCAGCAGTTCTATTCATTTTGAATGACTTTTGTATAACTCGTAAAGCGAAATTATTATTATTATGTTTATATCTAAGCATTACAGTGATATTGCCCGCTACTGGTTTAAAAGTTTAAGAACGTATACCTTTTTACAAATTGGAAGTTGTTATTCAGTTTAACGGGATTTCAAAGCCATTATAGAGCGACCTGTTCTTAAATGATTTTACTTTTCCTTAAAACCTACGGTATTCCCATATTCCCCTTGTAACTACAACGAAATATGTCATAATATAATTTAAAAATATTTATCTCCATATACATGAAATAGAAGAATAAGTGTTTCTAAGAGTAGAGAAAGTCATGTGAAAGTAATTACATAAGTTTGTTTTTTCAGTGTAATTATGAATGGTCTTGTAAAAGACATAATCACTAAGCACAGGACAAAACCTATCTTTTTAAGCGGAGTTTGGAATCCGAAACTTTTCAGTCGATTAATAGCATATCTTAGTTGCTTTTCTTGATTTAAAAATACCTTGCAGGGAGGCTTTAACCTAGATTCTTCAGGTTTTAGAACAGTTATTTTCAAGTCTGAAATCTCCCTCTCTCTTTTAAGGTATACTGGAAGTTAGTTTGGATTGTGTTTCTTATTTTGACATTTTAGTTGTGTTTATGCTTTGATTAAAGCTTACTACGCTTTCTCACTTATGTCCAATTTAAAATTTCTTTCTTATTTCGGTCCCAAAAGAGGAAACGCTTTGTCTTGCCACGTCCTTCCCCGATTTTTGGCAGGTTACATAAGTAATTGATTGTTAGAAATCAATTTTTGCTGCGGTTGGATTCACCCACATTTGTTGATATTTAACACTAAATAAATAAACTGCCTAAAAACCCACAATGGTATAATAACTCAAGATTTTTTTTAAGATATTCTTCCCATTCTGTTTAATATCAAAATTAAGTAATCTTCTAAAATGCCTGTATTGGTTATTATCAGAATTGTTTATTGATGGTGCATTAATTATGTTGAGTAAAATCGTAGGTTAAGTGCACTGGCGAACTGTGCAAGTCTGTGCTGCCTCGGGGATTTTATGTTTCTTCACTGTAAGGCTCTGATCCATCCTTAAATATCATTCAATCATCTCTTTCCAGGGATCCTGTTATTGCCCATATATCATTGTCTGTTTTGTTAGGGACGCCATTTAGGGAGCAAGTTATGAGAAATAATAAAGCCATTGATTATTATTGCTCTGCCAAAAGAATAATTAGGATAAAGTTACTTTTAATATAAATATTTCACATTTCCTTTGGAGCTAAATGTCCAGTTTTGTATCTCATAATTTGAAATTAAAGTTTTTGTCGTTTATTTGTTAATAGTGAAGTAAATTCAGCATAGCAAGCTGGAGGTACTGCACATTTCAGGCAAATACCAGCTGAAAAAGAAGGCACACCCGAAGTGCCTATATGCTTCCCTGTGATACTTTCGATCGTAGAATAAGCCTATTGTCGTTAACCGGGACATAAAGTCTCGGACCGCTGACCAGGAAAACATTTACGTGACAGAGAATGGACTAACGGGATTCGGTGTGTATGTGTGTGGGTGTAGGCGTCCATACAGCGATCCGGATTCCTTTAGTTCAGGGTTTCCCTCATTCGAGTTTCACACCGTCACAATACCTCAGTGAATAGCTATTGTAGCTTCAGGCATTTTCTTTCTTTTCTTTTCCCCCCATCATAGTGTATAAAACATTCTCATTTGTGCACACACATGGCTTTCACTGCTCAGTCTTGTACAAAGTATTTTTTAAAACGCTTATTATTCCATTTTCTTCGAGTTAATCGACATACATTTTGGTAGAAATGCTTTTACTACTATTTCCCTGTAGGGAAATGGGAATACAGTAGGATTCAGACTATTGTCAAATCTTTGAACAGCTGATCATTGCGTGTTGGTTGAAATGTTGCTCTCTTTGATGGCTAAGAGATTTAAAAAAAGAATAACGTATTACTATTTGAGGAAAGTATACTTATTTCACTATTCAAATCAGTAGCATGGAATATTTCCAAAATACATCACTCTACACAAATTTACTTCACCTAAACTGTGTGTCTTAACAATGTCTTCCCCCTTTTTATGCCCCATTTATTCATTACCTAAAAACGAGAAATAAAATTTGGGATAAAGTCGTTTCTACAATTATGGTCAAATTATGTCTATTCCCATCGACTGCCTCTGTGACCCACTATGCCTCTGGTCAGTAGACAAATCGAAAGTGGTGTCTCATAGTCCATGATTTACTTTTTCTCATTTCCCTTTCTGTCCGTTTGCTTCTTATGTTCCGGTTCTTCCTAGGTTTCGTGGTACACGGCGCGGATGCTTGCTCAAAGTAAAATTATTTCTCGTAGACAAGGTTCGCTGGTTGGATGGATAGTTCATCGCCTTCTTTGCGTAACTCTAGTGATGTTACGGACTTCCATGCTTCCTACGGTCTATATACCCCTATTTTCTTCACTTCATCCTTCCTCCTGGGGGAATGCTAGCCCCAGTCGATCTTACGTAGGCCGCAGTGAAAATTATAGAATTCTACAATTATAGAATTAGATGATTATCTATATTAGTTTGTTGACATATTATATTTTTTAAATAATAGCAACTTTTGCACATTAAACCATTCTTAGTAAATATTTGAATAAAATAACAACTTAGTACATTATAGATATCAAAGAAAATTGCTTAATTTCGTTCTAGGATCAATAAGCCAAGTTCTCTCCAGTATACATTTTGTTTACTGGCTTATCTAATATAGTGATACTCCTCGAAAAGAAATCAAGAACCTCTGATGGAGATTACGTTAAAAGCTAAAAACTAATCTGTGTTGCTTCATCACTACACCCTACTTCAACCTGCCCGCCTCGGTAGCGTAGATGCTAGCGTGTGTGCCTCACGGTCAAGAGGTCCCGAGTTGGAATCTCGGTCAGGGTGAGTTATCTGGATAAGCTTTTTTCCGGAGTTTTCCCTTATCCTGAAAGACGAATGTCGGGTAAATCTAAGCTCTATGTACTCCGGGCTCATTTGAGCATCATTTCACCCATACATTCATCGTGCGATATAACTTAACATATAATGCACCCTATTTTAGGATTAACATCAAGAGGCTGTTAGCCTTGGTTCTCAAGGACACTTCTAAACAGTATATTACGGTTTTCAGATGTATAAATTCATAATGTTCATGTTAGAATGGCATCTGTCAAAGTGAGTAGCAGTTGACATTAATCGTGTGGTAGTACCACCAATGTATTCTGGTAATGCTACAGCTCCGTGAATACGGCGCACAGATAGAGGTGATGTCATAGAAAAGCGTTCGAGACGAAGCGGGGAAAATAATATCCATGACCCGATTCCAAAGGAATTGACCACATGTTTGACCCGTTGATGCATACATGGACATGCGGCTGCAAGAAACGAGTGAAACGCATTCTAAAAGACTTGTCTCTCTTGGGCTTCTGACAGAGCTCGTCTTTGTGTGATAAGCTTTGAAACTGTTGTAATAATACACAGAGAATGTACTGATGGCCATCGAGAAAGTTCCTCCATGCCTCACGAACTTGTGTAATCTAAGTTCACCTTCTCCTTGCCTCGTATGGCAGATTTCTTTCATACAGATAGGACACGATTTGTCCTTAATTATTTGATAATGTAGGCATCCAACGATGAATGCTCAGAACCTAATGTGATAGAAGCATTACAATTTGACTGCTTTCATAGATTATGAGGCACGTTTTTAAAAATTTGACGCAACTTATAATTTTAATGCTTAATTATTGTAAAATTAATATTACTTCTAACTTCTTGTAGCTCTTAGGTATAGATTTTCCCTTTCATAGCCGCAAACGTATCGTCTTACCTGTAGTTACTTACAATAATCATTATTATAGTTGTTACATTTGTAACTACTGACCTACTAATCCTAAGGTCACGACTTCAAAGCAAGTCCAGACCGATGATTTTTAAGTGTGCTTAAACGTGACACTCCCGTACTTAAAAAACAAAACATTTCTTTCTCTTTTTTCACAATTGGAATTAAATCACCCAAACATAAGTATTTTTCGTATAATGACTATAAAGTAGACATGCTGTTAAGGTTTTCAGATGATGTTTCCCCCCTTTTTTACCTATGTTTAACCTCTCAAGTGTATTTTATTTTATTTAGCAAGCTACAACATTTTAGGAGATAAATAACTTAATTTACTGAAATCGAAAATTGTATATGACTACTCGTTACAGTACATACAAAAAATATCTATTTAAATCAATTCGAAAAAATTAACAAAATAGAATTTTTACTTGATCGTCTTTTTTAACGATTTATAACGAAATAAGGCAATATTGTACGATATAATAAAATTTCACTGTGTATTAAGGTTCGATATTCAACTATTCTTAGCATATCCATAACAAAACTCCCGGACACAAAAAAACACAAGCCTTAAGCGCAATCCAAAATGGCAATCGTAGGTTTTGAAAATGATATTGATTTTGAATCACTTACACACTCGGAAATAATGACAGAAACTTCGAAATGTAATATCAGTTTATACCGCAAAATGAGAGTAAAATGTATCAAATTTTAACGGGCAGTTCTTCATGGATAGGGGAGGAGGGAAGGAAAAAAAGGGAAATTGTAAAGCTGGTCCTCTTTGAAGTACTCTCTTGAAATAATTGAATTCGTTTACTTAATGAACTACTAAAAGCAACATTAATATTACAAATAAATTGACTATTCAGATATTTAAATCGAACTAAAATTAAAATCAGATGAATATATAAGGAAAAAAGGTCGAAGATATAATTATAATCACTTTATGGCAACCGTTCCATTATCAGTAGGTTAATAAATTAACATATTTATAAAATCTCAAAGGCTAGACGTTACATTACGTTGAACAAAACCGGTCGTCTGCATCTTTCCGATAATGGCAATTACAAGCGCAAAGCATATATTACAGTTCACAATGTTAGTGTACTAATATTAATTTTCTCGAAGTCCTTTTTATTAATGAAGTAATTTATTTAGTTTCTTCCTCTTATTTGTGCAAACTCCTCACATGCATGCGACACAGTTGCTTACCAAACTTGAAGTTTGTTGACTAAGTCAACCATATGTTTCTTTAAGACATTTTTGAGCACCACCCGCCATGAATCTTTCATGCGAGACAGTCCGTCGGCCGAAGACAATGCAACCATCATTGTCATGATATCCAAGTTCAGATAAGGTTTCTTCTATCTCGTCCTTGGGCAGGTTTCTATGCAGACAAATTTAACACCAAATAATAATAATAATAATAATAATAATAATAATAATAATAATAATAATAATAATAATAATAATAATAATAATAATAATAATAATAATAATAATAATAATAATAATAATAATAATAATAATAATAATAATAATAATAATAATAATAATAATAATAATAATAATAATAATAATAATAATAATAATAATAATAATAATAATAATAATAATAATAATAATAATAATAATAATAATAATAATAATAATAATAATAATAATAATAATAATAATAATAATAATAATAATAATAATAATAATAATAATAATAATAATAATAATAATAATAATAATAATAATAATAATAATAATAATAATAATAATAATAACAACAAAGTTCTTTCGGTAGCGGAAGGAGGCATATTAATACTGTTAGCGACCCTTTAGGGCAGGTCAGTGGGATTGAAGTTATAATCTGTGAAAAACACGGAACGACCAATTACTTTGAATTAATACTGAAGTGAATTCTATAAGCTGCCATAATCGTGAAGTTATTGAATTCGCAGATTATTAACAATGATTGGTTACTTCAGTGTTTATAAACGTAACGTTCTTTTTTATGATTCATTTAGAAGCTAATCGTCACTGATATTTATAACACAGAGTGATAAAACACGAATACATGGGGGTTATTTGATGAGCCCTTTAAGACGTGGTCAAACAGTATATTCTTCTGCAGGTTTTACTCGTAAAAATCATGTAATGTGTGTAGTCTGTACCGAGCAGGATGTCAGGCCGCGCCGTGGTTCAGTGGTTAGACTGCTTGGCTCTCACCAAGGCGGCCCGAGTTCGATCCCAGGCGACCGCAAAGTGAGATTTGTAGTGGACAACACGGCGCTGGGGCGGGTTTCCCCGGGGTCTCCAATTTCCCCCGCCATCTCATTCCACCGGTGCTCCATCTTCTCATGTATCATCAGTTTCACCGCCTGCGGTGCCGTATGTAGTAAAAGCGGGTGTTAAACACTACACGCACACCGAGCAGGATGGCTCAGGCAGCTTCGTCTGAGGCCCGCATTCAGGAGGCCCGGGTTCGATTCCCGTGGGCGACTTACCTGATCTATGGGCTTTTTCGGGGATTTTCCCGGGTCGCTAGGCGAATGCTGGGTAGGTTAATTACATCCCCCGAATTTCATGTCCCTCCATTTCATCTCCATTATCATTTCATATCATGTGTCATCTGGAGGTCTCTTTCAGGGTAGAAGTGTCGGCGGGTATCTCGGCGGTGCATGGCAGGATGATATGCTCTGTGGAAAACTACTTCCTCCTCCGGTAGGTCGGTTGCCGGTCTCCGCTCCTCTGATGGGGCCATTTCGAGACAGTCAGCCAGGGACCTTTGGGGCTCGGATCGCCTGCCTGGGACCATTGGGGCTCGGCTGCTGGGCTCGTTGCCATCCCGCAGTAGGGGAGCGTGTCCGTTGTCCTGGCCTGTCGGGGGAAGTCTCTAAGTAAACTGTAGGGACCCTGCCCTCTGAAATCCTAATCCTATAAGAAGAAATTACTACACCGCGCACTTGAGAGGAAGAAAATAATGCAACCAACAAACACCTCACCAGCACTGCGAATTCATCTTGTAGACTTAGGTTCTGTTCGAAAGACCCACTGAACCGATTGCCTGTTCAATGACATAACAATAAATCCATGGTACATCACCAGCAGCGATATTCCAAATGAAATTTTAAGTGTCGCCTTGAAACATTTGCAGAGTTTTTCTACGTCAATAAATTCTTTACTGGAATGCATCAACAGCAAAGTTTTCCCACGTCTAAATGTTGATGCAAAATGTTTTTGATTTTACTTATCAATATCTAGTGCCATCCTAATGAATTCTAAGATGACGTCGATCTTCTTCAAGCATTGCTCCAAGCGTGGCAATATGTTCATTAAGAACAACAGTCTTGGGCGTGCTTCAACGAAATGCATCACTAAGAAAAAGAACCTATATTTTTTGAATAAATAATGCATGAGACGAAAGTTGCGCAAGCTATGTAGACAACATACATGACAATTAAATTATATAATAATCTAAGTTGTGCGCTTAACTTTCCTGCACTTTATATTTCGTTAGGCATAAATCAATGTCTTTTGATTAGGTAGTAGCCAGAAAATTCACACAGGTAATTGAAAACTGGAATTACGAGTAAGTGTTCATGAGGCGCAACTGAGTGTAAACGGTGGTATATTGTGCATGCTATTTGAAACATTTGTAGGTATGTGTAGAGCCAGACTGAAACATTCAATGCCATAGCCGGGATTTGAACCACGGATCTCCCGCTCTCCGTGCGGTTGCTCTAACCCACTGAGCTACTACGGCCAACATGCCGACATGACATTAAATTCTCCAACTGACTCATATGCTTCCCGGTAGACCACTAGAGGTTCTCATATGCTATGTATGAGACACGCACCTTTTTTGGTGACTTACTATGCTGTAAATACTTAAGTACCAGGCTTCATAGTTAAAGCAGTATGTTTTTAGGTAAATGTGTAGGTATCCTGGACATCTCACAACTTTATCTGGGCTCTCTAGAATTAAAATGTACACTTCAGGATGACCAAAGGTTCAGAATAAATATCGTTAAAGTATTGGAAAGTATCAGATATTGCTTTTCCTTGCATAAATAATGTATACTTTTGACTTCTATTCTCTTGAAAATAAATTGCCTGTATCTGTTATAAATATCCAGCATTATTAAGCACATACATACAACACTTGATAGGTAATGCTTCTTTAATACACATATTAAAAATAGTTATTTATAATGCATTTCAGAGTATGTATGTTCTAATTTATCAAATTTTCTTGGTGAATATAAATAGAAGAATTGTTGTTTTAAAGATAACAGGTTAACCCAGAAATCAGAGGATTTTCTAAGCTAGATCTCATGGTGGCAAATCATAAAAAGTAAAACAAGAATTTCGCTTGATAAGTCGAACATGCCGGCACATCTGTTTCCTTCAAGACAATAACACATGTTCAAGTTGAAAAAATACGGCAGAAACATTTGATGTTAACTTCTGGGAAGAGTTATTATTTTCCTCTACAGCTCGCCTAGTCAGCACTTCATCCTCGTTTCCCATTCGCAGACCTTACATATATCAGAATTAGCTGAGCTGAGCATTAACTTGCCATGTTTAGACGCGTAACATTCCTCTCGTGCTACTGGAATGAGAACATTTCGATATGTATTGCAATGGGTTACATGGATAAACAAGTCTACACAAACCTTCGTTACGTAACGACACATTTCAGTGTTCTTTGTCCTGCCGCGGCGAGGCAGAGGCGGTAAAAAATGTGTATTCCTATGAAAACAAGACGGAATTTATCTGCAATATATCACGAAACTGTTTGTGAGGCAACTCAGAGACCTTCAGTTTTGAATATATGTTAATTTAACACGCGCCTTTACAGAGACAGATACTGCATTCCTTTTTTCAAGTTTGCAATTCGCTTTTACAAATAAGGTCGCAGACAGAAGTTCAGCAGGTAGCCCACTCATTTAAGACTTACTTCACTTTTATTTTGGTATGAATTTTAGAAATTTTATGAAACTTTAAAGGTGGAAACTGTTACTGAAAGATAATTTTTTCAAATTATAGCTGGCCCGCATACGTACGCACGCACATGCATACATAATTACGTAAGGGTAAGGGGTTAGACAACGGACGGTCGCACAGCGGCAATCACCTTCCAGAAATACGATTGTGAGGCAACCGCAGGAGGGCACAGGGTCGTAGGTAGCTAGCACACAAGTAGGCGCGGAGGTCTCTAAATGAATGCTGAGTTAGTTTTTATATTTTATCCAAAATGCCTGTAGCTATTTTTATTAAAATACCATATTTACCAATAAAATGTAGCTAAAACATGCATTTTCTGCAATAGCCTGAGAAGTTGTCTTCATTTAGAATGCAATTTGTATAACTAGTAAACCAAAAGAGGTAGACGAAAATACAGCCGCGCCGTTGCTGAGTGATTAGACCGTTCGGTTCTCACCAAGGTGGCCCGGGTTCAATCCAAGCGACCGTAAAGTGAGATTTGTGGTGGGCGACACGACGTTGGGGTACGTTTTCTCCGGGATCTCCGGTTTTCCCCGTCATCTCATTCCGCAGTGCTCTATCTTCATCTCATGTATCATCACTGTCACCGGCTGCTGTACCGCATGTAGTAAAAGCGGGAGTTGAACATTACACATTTCATTAGACGAAAAATGTGGGTCTTTCCAAAGCTTGGAAGTTAATTCAAGGAACGTTTAATAACGTCAGCCCTTTTCTAGATATTGTTTTTATTATATTAAATCTTTATAACTTAAATTTTAAGTGTTGTCACGATTTAGTTGTTTCTCGCGTCATGCAAAGAGTATATCCAATTTTTTCAGTTATCTTTATTAAAATAAACTTTGCGAGAATAGTTTGTGGAAGCTAAAGATAGCTGATTGTATCATTTAGATTTTTTATAATGTTAAAAACAGGTCAAGAACCTCACGAAATAAGCTCTAGGGAGTAATGGATCAGTAGGCATTTTAATGGTTTCATTTGTTACACGAGTTAGTTTTTATACCAAATTAGGATATGGAGTTATGCTGTAATCGTACTGCTATTAAAATTGACAACCTGTTTGTGGAGGTCACGGAGTTAATATAGGACGGCGACCTTGACTCAGCCTCCTCCATCTGTAGCTATCAGTAGTGACTTATGTCGTTGCTATCGACATTTGTCCACCAATCACTAGGAACAGAGGTTTTATCAGCATGATCATGATTATCATCTCTTCATTGTTTAGGAAAATTCTCCTCTCCCGACCTCATATTTTTTCCTATCTTTTTATTGGTCTTCCTATTCCATCACCAGAAGTATCCTATTCTGTCTGTACGACTTTAATGGAATGCGAGAGTTATCCATTCGTTGCAAATGGCTTTTCCATTTTCTTATATTTAAAATTATTTCTTTATTTCTTCATTTCTAATGGATTTTGTCTTGTGCATCCTTTTATTGCTCGGAGATATTTCATTTCTGCAGTTTGTATTTGGTTCCAATCTTTCTTTTTAATACTCCATTTCTCCAAACCATATAGATAGTAAAACGGAACATCCATTGTCTTATAGAATTTTAGATTTATATCTCTCAGTTTTCTTTACAATGTACAAGCTATTATTCCACAAATTTGTTGCAATTTACTCATTTTATTACTTATTTCTTCGTTATTTGGTTTAAAGGTTACTTACCTCCCACGTATTTTAATTTTCACATCTGTTATAACACCATTATTTAACACTATCTTCGATATTTTTATTTGTTTTCCTATAAATTCTTTGACGTTTCTACAGATACACTTAAACCATAATCCTAGATCAATTTTTGTATCCAGTACATACTTATTTGCAGCATATTCTCTGTCTTGTACTAACATCATGTCACCCGCAAATAGTGGCATATTTAATGTACTATTTTTATTTATTTTTACTTGTAGTGGCATTTTGTCTTTTAATTTTCTAAGAATATCATCCATATATGTAAATATTAAATAATAGCAGAGATAAACTACATCCCTGTCTTAAACCGCCCATTTCCCAAAACTATTTTTATTTTTCTTGATATATTCCTGAGTGCATCTATCAATTGTTTTGGATACACTTTTCTGTCTAATACTTGCCAAAGTCTAGTCCTGCTTACCTTATCGAAAGCTTTTTCTAAATCTATAAAGGCTATATATGTTTCTAAATTATATTTAATTCCCTTTTCGATAATTTGCTTAATATAATATATGTATATGTATATGTTATATGTTTTATTTTGCAGTTAAATATAGTACAAAATCTACAAATTGCAGCCATATTTTTGTTATAAATATCACATGACTTACTCTACTCTTGTACACCCTATTCTTACAAACTTTTGATATTACTTTAAGCAATATTTAAAGTCGCTATGTGATGGCTTTGAAATTGCGTTTACTTGCATGACGAAGTGATATAATATCAAATATATAATGTCAAGGACTTCGGAGGTACTCCTGGAACATTTAATTAAGTGTATTACATACTGTAATGGAAGTATCTTAAATGTATGATACTATACCCAAAATAATTATAATCTATTTTGAAAGAATCAAAATTGTCGAATATTTTTACATAAAGAAAAGTTTTGATGGGTACTTCTTTATAAAAATCTTCCTGCAGTATCCTATGAAAAATGCTTAAATTAGGATCAAGTTCAGTATTTAAATGCCTTTTCAAGGACTATTCACCATTTTCATTTTTTTCAAATAAACATATCATTACAATGAAATCTTGGTATCGAAGTTTTGGCGGGAACACAGTACTATCTTACTGGCAGAGAAGATATGTAGCAGATACAAGCAAGTGTATTCCAAAAGCTAAATGATGGATTATTCTTACAAGTGTTCGGGTTGTTCGTCATACTCTTGACTCATTTTAGAACAATCTCAAGAACGCCTACAAATAAACAACCTATCCCAAAGGCGTCGCCCGTCACCCCGATTTCAACTTCCCGTAGAGATAGCAAGCTCTCTGTAAACGCTGGGATTCGTCGAAGTATTACAGCTACTTGCATTCGAGCAAAACAAACTGGAGGAAATGCATTCCTTTTGACGTCATTCTCATACCTCAGTATGTGCTGCTTCTCTGAAAGTACTGAATCACAGGAAGTTCGTTCCAAACCATAAGAAGGAATGTTTGTTCCTTTGCCTCTTTTGTCGGTTTTGTTCCTCCGCAGTTTAAAGATGGCGGTCGAACAGCTGTGCCTTCTTGTTCTGCCGAAACAAATGAACTGTCACACTGTAGTAGTAAAACATTGTGTTACTGCTTTCTCCACATACGCATTCGTTTATTTTTATATATCCTCCACAAACTAATCCCCCAAAGTACTTGTTCTATTTCTTTTTTTTTTTCTTTATCTCTACTAGCTATGTAAGTCAAATTTATCACTATTAAAAATAGGTTTATTAGTAGAGGGACAAAATACAAGATTTATAAAACCCTGATAAGACCAATAGTAACATACGCTGCTGAAACTTGGATCCTAAACAATGCAGATGAAGAAATACTTCGAAGATTTGAAAGGAAAACATTAAGACGAATCTTTGGACCTGTAAAACATAAAGATCAATGGAGAATAAGATATAATCATGAAATAGAAGAATTAATAAATAAGCAAGATATTGTGAAATTTATAAAAGCACAAAGATAAGATGGCTAGGGCATACAGAGAGAATGACGGAAGATAGAATGCCGAAAAAAATATTGAAAGGAAGATTGTATAATAGAAGAAAAAAGGAAGACCGAGGACAAGGTGGTTAGATGATGTAATGGAGGACCTAAGAACGATCGGAATCAGAGGCTGGAAAAGTAAAGCGGAAGACAGAGATGTGTGGAGGAGGATCGTGCAGGAGGCCAAAGCCCACCAAGGGCTGTAGAGCCAGTAGAGAAGAAGCTATGTAAGTCAAGCAAGTATTGTATTCCATCCAAAAATTCGATACCCAGATTTCACCGGAAATACTGTTTTAAGAGCTTCTGATTCCAAAATTTACATTTTTTTTACTAAAATTACATGTGTGCGTGTACATATATGTTGACATCTGTCTGTCTGGATGTCTCTGAACACAACTCAAAAAAGATGAGTTGCATCACATGACTTTCTTTACTATTGTACAAACTATTTTTACAAACGTTTATTTCTTCACGTTAATCACATAAAATTATTATTAATTTATTTATTGGTGTACGGCAGTATGGGAATGCATTAGGCTTTAAGTAATGGCCAAATCTTTTATGCCGCTATGTGATGCTTTTGAAAATCGCTCTCTTTGATAGCCAAGATAAAAAAGTGAATAACGATCTCCCATTTGAAAAAAGTATAACTACTGCAAAATTCAAACTAAGCAATGTCTCCAAATGTTTTCTCAAAGTAGGCTTCTTTATGACTACGAAGACGAGTACTTAGATAAATGTTAGAATCATATCTACATAAGGATTTATAAGTCATCACATTAATAATAAAATCATATAACACAACTGTGAATGACATTCAATTAATGCATTAGTTCTGGAGTCAGGCTATTTCATACACAATAAAATTAATATATTTTATCGGAAGTAACTCATTTACTTGGACGAGTTTTTATTCTTCTTGGCAGATTCCTTAGTGCTGTTTATTAATGAGGGATGACCTAATATGTGAGTTATGTGGCGTAATTCTTCATCACACATAAATTGCTGGTTGTGCAACTCGGGGTTTCCTTTAAACAATTTAAACAATGTCTTTTGCTTCCATGATATACCTTTAAATGGGCAATAAGTATAAATATGTTGATAGATTAATGAATAGCTTTGCTGCATATGGTAACTAGTAAGTCTTCTCCGGAGAATTACACAGTAAAAAATTTTGAAAATTACGTTTTACATCACTCATGACTGACGACACGGGCAACGGGGAAAGTGAACGAGAGTTGATGGTTCAAATACTAACAGATGTTCTTTTTTTTAAATTAATTTACGTTTTCCTTATCCCCAAAATTGTTAAATAAATAGAGTGAAAGTACCCCTAATTTAAGCTTGGAATCTTCCCCAAATTTTCTTACTAATAATTATCATTTCAAGTATTAGCACTATCCACAGCTTCACGGGCTATTTATAGATAAAATGTTCATTTCGAATGCCAGTATATATGCTATTTTATCAAAATATTTAAAACCATCTTTGAGAAAAACTAAACGAATATTATTTTCATTTAAAGGTAGGTATGGGATGGGAACATTTTCTTGCAAACCTTTCTGTTGCACCCTTACGAACGCTGAACTTAAGCTATTTAACTGATTTTTTCATTCATCCTTTATGTTGTACACGCACATTTTCTCACACATTTTTTCTCGAAAAATGCTTTCCTTTTTAGCCTCAATGAAACCTCGTTATCTTCCTACAACTTGAGGTACATAAAATTTGTAACCTTGAAATAATTTCTACCTAAAAACCCACAACCCATCGAAAAGAAAAGAAAAAACCATACCTGCGGTAAAACCCTTAACGGGGGGGGGGGGGTGAGGGGGGCACGCAGCAAAAATCTTCTGGCTTTATACAGCCAGCCAGCACTTTTGTCGGTCAGCGTGAAATACTTTTACTCACTACAGTTATGTGTAGGATAAAGTACTGAAACTTTGATTGGAAGACTGTTAATCTAATGCGTGATTCTCCTTTTGTTACAGTAAGAACCAGCCGCCGCCATGGACGCGATCAAGAAGAAGATGCAAGCGATGAAGCTGGAGAAGGACAACGCGATGGATCGCGCCCTTCTCTGCGAGCAGCAGGCCAGGGATGCCAACCTCAGGGCCGAGAAGGTGAGAATTACCTATCTCTACTTCGAAGCATTATTTTTTGATCCTATCTATTCCTATACTTTAAAGCGGTACTCGTTTCCTGGTAAAGTTGTAATTCCGTTTCTGAGGTTGGACTGTTTATTACGACCAGAGAGTCGTTAAGCCTACAGTGAGTATGGTTTCTGGCATGAGTATGTTGCCATTATCATCATGGTAACTTCTCAAATCAAGATGAAATTCCCTTGTAAGATTCACGAATAGAAAATTCAGTTCATTTATCACGAAGCCCACTTTGTTCTTAAACATTCCCAATACCTTATTTAACCTAAAGAATTCATAAACGTATTATATTAAATTTCTCCCAGTTCACAAACTGATGCTGAGCTCTGTTAATTGCAGACTGAGGAGGAGGCCCGATCCCTACAGAAGAAGATCCAGCAGATTGAGAATGATCTGGATCAGACCCTGGAGCAGCTGATGCAGGTCAACGCCAAGCTGGACGAGAAGGACAAGGCCCTGCAGAACGTGAGTGAATATATAGCTCATTTGAATATTGGGATGCCTGATTGAGCTTATTTCTTCAGCAATCTGCAACAAACTCTGGTTCTTAATTTACTCTTGGCAATCAAAGAACAGTTCAAGTCGTTCATAAAACCAACGTGCAGTTTAAACATATAGAATGATTATTCGTATGCTTTGACGTGGTTACTTTAATTAACCACATATATGTGACAGCTATACAACATGTGCTCTCTAGTTCTGTCCAAAGCTAAATGTTACGAGAAATGTTCTTTGGTTGCCATCAAAAACTGTTAACGCAATGGAATAATGCTGTAAAGGGAATGCTTTGCGCTAAACCTTAGTTTTAGCACTAGCTATGCTGTATATAAGTGCTAGCGGTGATGGGATTTTTGGATGTGAATTTTCTTTCTCTCAGGAAAGATGTCTTCAGCGATATATTTCAGAATTATCTGCTACATAAATACAAGTTTCATGTGATTGTCCCATACTGTAGATTTATACATCGAATACTTCGTCTCATTCTAATCTATAGCTCTTATTTTAATTCTTATTGACGGCAATGCACTCAAATGAACATTGAGGACTCTCTCATGCTCGTTCATGGATTCCTAACCCATGATGGGTTAAGTTATGCTCCACATAGCTTATGCCAGATGTGGAGGGACGCTTTTCCAAGTGTCGACCAAGCTCAAAGCAGCTGACTCTGAGACCGGTAGGTAAGGTCATAGCTGCACAACTAACTTCATCCATCCACTTATTGAGTGTGCCACAGGCAGCGATCTGCAAGCATTTATGTATCCAATTTTACCGATTTTTCCTTGTCCTATTCATCTTACGATTAGCCATAGTAAATGACATTGTTGCTGTAGTATAATTTCCCAGCCATTAGTTGGAAATATTTTGTAAGAAGATTCAATTATGATGTAAAAAGGTCCTTTCGAATTTCCCTCCCAAAATAAAATTTACATATGAGCGGAAATTCACTGTAGTTCTGCGATTCGGGTGGTTACAAATACAAGTAAACCCCAGCAAGTATATCAGTCTACTTTAGAAAATTCTACGATAGTGTATATGGGATCCTTATATTTTCAATTTGGTAGGAAGATTTCGCTATAGTATTCGTCATCTCAGCATCGTATCCAGATAATCCCAACTATCCTCAGTACAAAGGCCTTATGTGCCCGCCTCGGTAGCGTAGATGGTAGCATGTCTGCCTCACGTTCAAGAGGTCCCGAGTTCGAATCTCGGTCCGGGGTTTTCCATATCCTAAAAGACGAATGTCGGGTGACTCTAAGCTCCATGGACCCTGGACCCATTTGAGCATCATTTCACTCACTCCATTCATCGTCCATATGACTTAGAAAGTTAACGGACGTAAATTACAAAAAGAGGCCTTATGTGTGCGTCTCTCAACCGACCCACTTGACTTAAAGTGTTCCAATTGGACTTTTGATTCGGCTTGAAGAGAAAATACATATTTGCATTTGATGGCTAGAGCATCCTGATGTGCACAACCTTCCAGATTTATCCCTGGCGTCCAATTGTTCTCCTGAATCTCTAGTTAAACTCCTCATTCCCCTCATTCCACCTACAATAAACCGAGATGGTTGAAATGGCGCCCGGGTATGTGATTTCCTTTTGGGATTAATGCATTAGTTTTTGTGACTATTGACTGGCGGAGCTCTAAACGTTTCAAGTTATTTCCCTTTTATATTCACAAAAGTATGCTCTTCTGACTATATATGCAATACAATTAATTGTATTAAAGTGGAATTCCTCTTTGTATAGGAATTAAATATTAAAAATATTAAATATTAAAAATTATTACAAAATACATACATTACAGGTAATAAATAAGTCATATGGATAGTATCCCTGCTTTTAAATATAATTTACATCCTCCAACGTTAAGTCATATCGGACGATGAATGAAAAGGGTGAAATGATGCTCAAATGAGCCCAGGGTCCATAGAACTCAGAGTTACCCGAAATTTGTCTTTCAGGATAAGGCAAACCCTGGAAAAAACCTTATCTAGGTTACTCACCTTGACCGAGATTTGAACTCGGGACTTCTTGAACGTAAGGTAGACACGCTACCATCGAGGCGGGCAACAAGAAGACATTTATCTGAGACTTAGGCCTCCAATTCACTGGCGAAGGTCAATTGTTACCACGGTAAATGCCACGATGTTAAAGGTGACATAGAAAATGTAGGGGGAAGGTGAAATTATCATTTCTTATGCAAAATTTTATTTTGTCTAAAAAATACATTACGAAGAGAAACTGAGCAGGTTCTAAAATTCTAGCTATGTAAGTCACCATAAAATAAAACCAGCTTAATTTTGTATAATGCCACAATTTCCGTTCCAATTCAGTTTATAAATGACAAATCAGCACAGAGTTTAATTTGAATTATGTAGGTATGTTTAAACGTAGCATTAACACCTTTATGGATAATTGCAATTGAAAAAAATGCCCTAAACAATATGCAGCTGAATAATATTGTTTTCATTGAAAAATGATAGAAATATTGTACTCTAGACCCACGACAAGAAGGCAAGCTAGAGAAATGGTAGCGTAATCACTTTTGCTGTCCCAACAGTGTTTTTGCTCACCTTCTTGGTATGAGAAGCATGGAAGGTTCGTTTAAAATACACTAGGGTTGTCACCTATCACTGCGTTTACTGGAACAAACATTAGATCTGGCAGCATGGATGACTCATATGCACTCTCATACACTCATTTCCTAGTAAACAGATCCGTTACCGGAGCAGATAAACAGTTGAAGCCCCTGTGCCCTTCATGCCCCTCTAGCCTTCTTGTCGTGGGCATACAGTAGGAAAATGACGTTCAGAATGTTAGATACTGATTTCGGTACCGCCTGGGAGTGTATAGTTTATACGAACCAGATGGGGAAAACAAAACTGGTTTCGTTGGCTTATCCCAGTTTTCGGGATAGTTTTTTCTTCCCCTCCACCTATAGTTTGCGATCCAGATATAAATAATAAAAGCAAAAATGAAAATTGAAAATAAAATGTACATCAATGATAAAATCTCATATTAATCACTTCATGTTTCCCCCACCATCAAATTTTCATCTGATTTACCCATTCCTTGCCTATGCATTTATATCTACTTAGGTTAATTAAGATCTAACAGGTTTTGTGTCATTAGTTTCTATGAGGTTAGTCAGTATAGAGTTGTGCAAAGAGCTGTCATAAATAACCTGTATGTACATAGGATCCCAGCAAACCGGTATATCACACCATAAGGAAAGGTTGGCATGTTTGGAGAGTCTGAGTTCGATTTCAGGTCAAGATATATAACTTGATAATTATGTTCATTCATGACCTGAATGGGTTTGAGATATCCATGTATTGGGACCACTTGTGTTCTTGCTTCTTGAAGTATGATAAAACTAAACGAGTAAAGAGTTATACTTTGTGGTGTACAGAAATGAGTGCCATGCATCAGTACTGCTAAAGTCATTGTGGCATGAGAGGAAACTCATCACTACCAAAACCAATTAGAAAAATGACAATACAGCACAATAATTGCAGAATTGGAGGCCTAAGTTTCAAATAAATGTCTTCTTGTTGCCCGCCTCGGCAGCGTAGATGATAGCGTGTCTGCCTTACGTTCAAGAGGTCCCGAGTTCAAATCTCGGTCAGGGTGAGTTACCTGGATAAGAGTTTTTCTGGGTTTTCTCTTATTCTGAAAGGCGAATGTCGGGTAACTCTGAGCTCCATGGACCCCAGACTCATTTGAGCATCATTTCAGCCATTTCATTCATCGTCCGATATGACAACGTTGGAGGACGTAAAACAAGAAGAATGTATTCTGATACAAATAACTGAAATTGTTATTTCACATAAGTGCATATATTTTCTTAAACTTATTTTTAAATATTGGAGCATCCATCACTGTGAATATTAGCATTAAAACTGCCTTTTTACAACAAGTACTTTTAATGGAAAGTATTGCGTTCCACCCAAACATTCTATATCGAGATTTCAGTATGAATGCATATTTTGAAAATCCCTGCATCCAAAAATGCATTTTTAAAAGCAGGGTTGTATGTGGGAGTGCGTGTCTGCGTCTCTCTGTAAACACTATAACATAAAAACAAAAAGTCGATTAAATACGAAATTTTATATTTAAGTTCAGCATCTTCCAACGGCAAGAACATTTTCAAGAACATTTTTCCATCATAAGGATCAGGATTACGAGGGAGGGTATTCGGCACCGAAATCTGTGGCTTATTGTACCTAAACCCCAAGTGGGGCATCCCCGGGAGGAAGGATGAGGTGAGAGAAAACAAAGGGTGGCTGACCAAAGGAATAACGACAGCACAGAGGGCAGGGTCCCTACTATTTACCAGTTGGAAACTACCCCGGCAGGCCAGTTCAACTGCCATACCACCCCCGTGGTCCAATCAGGTCCGAAATCGTCCTCCTGAAGGAGGAGGTATTCACCAGGAGCATATCATCCTGCCATACAGCGCCGAAACAGCTGTCCACACTTCTACTCTGAAAGTGATCACCAGATACAGCATTCGCCTAGTGACCCGGGAAAGCCTCAGAAAAAAAACATGGAAAAGGTAGGTCCGCCACGGTTATTGAACCCCGTACTCTCTAATGTAGACCACAGACGAAATCGCCTGAGCCATCCTGCTCGGTTTCCACCCTAGACTACCTACGCTTTATGTGGAGACATTTTCGAGAAGTTCTATTTGCTCAAAACTGGTTAAAAGAATTTTCATTAAAATACTGTGTGTTAAGACTTTTCATGAAAAATGATTCGGACATTTAATTTTCTGGCATCTAATATTCTTTATTTTGGATAATTCTGGTATAATATGGACGTGAGATACACAAAACCTTACCCTAAAAATTAGATCTCGTTAAACTACAAAATGTATGATGCGTTTTGTTTGTGATTTAATTGTTTTCCATATATTGTCATGCAAAGGCAATATCGAAGGCATCACAGAGTGACCAGCTGTTAAAAGATTTCACTGTATCTTAAACCTATTTTATTCTCATACAATCGTTGATCCTATAAGGAAATATAGTTAATTTCTACAAACGTTGATCTCCATTAACCTGAAGCAGATAGAAACGTAAGAATGTTTAAAGAATAGTTTGTACAAGAATGAGTAGAGAAATTCATGTGAGTGCTCACGTTAACGTTTCGTTGAATGTCCTGCAGTATCATTTTCGTGACTTCAAGCAGTAATGTAATTATGCTGCCATAATTGTCACGGTCCTTAGTTTCGAGCCTTGCTCATTGTTAAGGCAGTCATTGCCTTCGTTGCTCTGCCAAGTGAACGACGGGGAAGTTCAAATGGCCGATGAACTTGGCCTATTTCCAAAACATTTTCTTTTCTTTTAACCTTGAAGGTGGTCAGTGGAAACTGATATCACTGCGGTCCCCCTGCGGTTGACATTCGATACGTGCTGGCAGAAAAATGGCTATTAGTCGCCATAATATGATTCCAAAAACTTAACTTGCATACGAAAATAGTTTTACAATAGGCTAAGCTCACGATTGTGGACTTTTTGTACATTTATAATGAAGTAATAATATAAATATTTTACATTTTACTTACGACGCTGTCAGTAGTCCGAACCATATTAACACTGCCGGTGTGCTGAAATTTCGTCCCACAGGAGTTATTTACATGCCAGACGTACTACTGATATGGGACCGAGGTTTTTAAGTACTCAGTTTGGATCGGGTTGTAACCTACACGCGTGCACATTAAATTGCTCATTTTGTACATACGCTTCCTTATAAAAATTGTAGTATGCAGTCACGTGACATTTTCTTCTCACTACTGTACAATATTTTGTTATAAAAATTCTTTTTCCTTTTATCTACTTTAAGCTAATTGAAATAAATGTTCACAAAGAAGATATTACTATATATTTCCTTATTTCAATGGTTGTAGAAGAATACGGTAGGTTGAAGTGAAATCTTTTGAGTAGGGCTACTGATTCCTTTGAAATTCATTCTCTCTGCATGGCAAACGGATAAAGCCGAGTAATGTATTCCTATTTGGAAAAACTGTAAGTTTTGGAAAATTCAAATAAATAACAAGGAATATCTCGGAAATGGCTCACTCCACACAAAAAATATATTTGATATAAATTGTGTATTTTAACCAGATATAGGTAACATTTTGTCTATCTCTTACAATTCACCTGTTAAGTAGAAGTCACCCAGAATGAAGAGGACTTCTGAGGAAACTCCCAGAAAATTCAAGATATACAGATCATTTGGTATGAAAATATCTTAAACGTATGGTATCTTAATCACATTCTTTAAAGCTTTTTTGAGAAAATCAAAGTTTTTAATCCGTTCCATGTAAAGGTTACCCTAGATGTAAGATTTTCTTGAAACTTATCGCACCTTGGATTCTTTGGACCTTAAAACGTGAATTTCCAGTGAAATCTCGGCATCGCATTTTGGATGATATACAGTACCAACCCTACTACACATATCAAAGAAAGTAAAACCAAAAATCAATGTTCTATTTAAGTACTCATATATGAAAATTCAAAGCAATGAATATCTGAAAAATATTTCCATTAAAAAGACTTTTGGCATAAATTGTGTACTTCAATAGTTTTTATGTAGCACCATTTTGTCTCTCTTACGATTTACCAGTTTTACAAAAATAATCCATTATAAATAGAACGTCAGAGGGTTTCCCAAAAAATCCAAGATATGTTTTCATTTTCTCCTAACATTTTTGTGGAATCAGAACTTCTGATATATTCGCTGTTATTAGTTTGAATGTTACTCTTTACATTTCACTCAACTGCAAACCAGGATTGTTTATCTGTTTTTCCTTTTGTTTTCAATATTCATGGAAAGAGAATACAATTTCTAAGGACAAACATGCGGTTGCTTTAAAACGATTTGATTGTGATTTTAATTTACTCTGTTATTCTTTTACATTTAACGAAATGTGTAAATAAGTAATAAGTTTTATCTTAATTAACAATAGCTAGAAGAATAATCTTTGTAAAAATAGTCAATATAAGAATGCGTAAAGAAAGCCATGTGAGTGTAAACGTTTAAATTTCTTAAAGAATGCCACTTAAAACGTGTTTCAAATGTGCCTTACTGTGCGTGTGCGAAAAACAGATTGAATGTGGATAGGCCAGTGGTGAATAAGTAATGTAAAACGTTTTGCCTACATGCAGGCGATATACCACCGAGACAAGATGTATGCTTTATTTTACCGACAGAAAATAATTTAAAATTCTAAACAGGGATGGTAAGAAACTCGTTTAAGTGTACGTAAAATCACAGTAATTGCTAGAAAATGAAATAACAGTTTTGCTGCTAAAGTTGTATAATATATTTGTAATATAAGCAAAAAATTCCAAATGTATCTATACGTAATAGCAAAAGCACTGTATTTTGACCCAAAGTAGCCGAATTGGCATTTAATCTCCCCTGAAATGCAGCTCCACTTTAATAATATACCTACAGATTGTTGTAATGCAAACTGATTAATTATATTACAATTTAAGAAAACATTGCCTAATGATTCATTAAGAGCAAAATAAAAGTGCCTAACTTCATCCGGGAACCATAATTCTGAAATAAATATTAAAAGCAGTCTACTGAATCGGTACTACGGAAGGCTGCTTTCCGTTTTGAAACCATTCCAAAATTCCTGTCTTTTGGCAATTAAAGAGTGTTTAAAATGCAATTTTAATGCTGTCTCTGAGAGTGAGAGAATGATGTATTCGTATGTATGTCTTCCATAGCTAAAACAAAAGAGCAGCAGCGAAGTACAAACATAATAGCAAAATATATGTGTTAATACGAGATTTCCAACTCATGGAAAAGCCCAAGTTATTGGTCGTCGAGTAGCGTAATCGAAGCTATTTCTGGATCCCAAGGGGCTAGAGATTTATAAATAGACCTAGTTCTGGTGAGTTTTGGCTTGTCATCTGGCCAAATATGGAGGGGGAGAGGCTGCCAACAGCTTATGGATGACACATAGATTAGGGGTGAATTCTTAAGGGATGACCCACTACACTCCAGCGGCAGTATAATTTGCGAATTTTGTACCTCCCTGCCTCAGTGAAACTCTTCGGCTGGAACAGTCAGGTTCATCATTTCAATGTGCTGTAATTAATACAATGTCGTTGCACGCAAAGGCGGTTGGAATGCCTACAGTGCGCAGACGTGAGCAGTTCACTCCAACAACGAAAATAACAACGGTGCGATCGCGGCCACCGACGCCTTGCTGCAAGAAAGTTAGTCGCGCTCAGAAGAAGAAGTCAATCGGATGTAACTCGCACTGCCGCCGAGCGCTGCGCTCGCCAACCGAGCAGCGTTGTGCAGCTGGTAGTAAGGAACCTCGTCACGTGGCAGCGCTAGGATCTGCCGTCGTGACCGCACTACTACTTCCAGTCCAAGATGGCAGCTGCGATGGTGTGTTGTTACTGACTATGGCCGAAAATAATTCGGTGAAGCGTGATCCACAAGGGGCACCAACTGTAACAAGAGGACGTGGCATCACCAGATTAACAGAACCTAGATATCTTCCACCACCAGGTAGTTTGGAATTAGCTCGGAGTAATGCCGGCGCCAGCGGTGATCCCAATAGAACCACAACAGTGGAAACTAGAAGCAATAGAAGCAAACGACGGACTCGAACCAACAATAATAGTGCCAAAAGTGTTGCTGAATCTAGTGCGCAATCTCCAAGTAGTGATATTGTTGACAATAGTGACGTCATTAGCGAGCAGCGCCCAGCGGCAGAAGGTAGCAGTCACAGCGACCAGGAGCAGGAAAATTCGGAGAACGATCCCGAGACCGAAGAATTAGCAAGGCTTCGCTGTCCTAGCGAGAGAACAGAAGTCATCGCCGAACGGGAAACTAGAAGACGGCAACGGAGGTGTGCAGATTACCCCGGTTTTGCCTTCGGCTCTTCAATTTTTGGTTCCGACACTCTTATGAAATTCAACATCATCCGAAACGAACTTCAAAACATTAAAAACTCCCAACTCAAGAGGGTTAGTATCACATGGGTAAATAATTTAAACGTCACAGATCAGCTGATAGGTTAGTTACTCTCCATGCCGTTCGTAGTCCCTTTACTGACGATAACTCTACGGTGCACCGTGTCATGTCCAAAGTTAACTCACGTGACTGGCGGAGGCGGAGCTTGATGTTCAGATCTGACGTCACGTCCTGCTGGGAATTTTTTTTGGTTGAGTGACATATGGGTGTAGAAAAAGATCAAATAGTAGTTTTGTAGGTGCATGTTTTGTCTTCTTCAGATAAACAAAACTGCTAATGTCTACTAAGCCTCGGGTCTTAATTCCATTGATCGATAACGGTGAAGTTCTTATGCGTGACAGTTATTTGTAAATGAGCTTAACTCTTTCAGCGGAAAAATACCACATTTAAATACCTGTTAGGGGATCAAGTCATTTGTGCATGTGCGTTGGTCTAAAAGTAGGGGTGTCCGCAGGAAGAACAAAAAGGATTAGTTCCGCTATGAATTTATCCTTTCTTAAGGGGTACACAACCTTTTTGATTTATTGAATTTTCACATTCTTTGCTACAGTTCCGCCATGAAATTATTTTTATAAGGGGTAGACATAGAATTTATAGGATTCACACATTTTTTTCTGCTTCTTTGAGAGCAATAATAAAGCATTAAGTGTTTAATATATAAAACCTGGTGCTTAACATAATGACAAATTAATTCCTAGTATTTAAATAAAGAGGGTGATCAAAATTACTGTTAGACTTTTATCAAAACAATTATCAATTGTTTGAAACATTTCTAATTAATACATTTTTATTATAAAAACATCTAAATGCTGAGTAGTTAAAATGCACAAATAAAAACATCAAACAAGTTCATATTTTAAGCTATTTTTCAAAATTTCAAATACTGTTTGAACGCAAGATGACATTAGGTTAACATCAATAAGATCCTACAGACTTTTGAAGAGTTATTTTAAAAAAAGCTTATGTAATTAGAACTAAAACGGGTTTCAAACATATAATTTGTAGAAAAGGAGAGTAAAGCTTAGGGTTGATGTACTCAAAACTGTCGCGAACTATGATGCTTTAATGTTTAGTATGGACAATTGTTTTGCTTATGGGCATAAACGTAATTTTTTATTTTCTTAATTTAAGCTCAAAATGGCATAATTTTCTTTAATGCTTAAATTCTCGTGTATACTGTGGAATTACAGTGGTAGCAAGTTCCTTAAGAAAATATTTTCAAAAAAGGAACTTCACTTATGCTGAATAAAAGATTTTCATAGTTTTTATTCAGTTTTGAACAGGATTTTAAAAATAATTGCGGTAGACATGAGCTGTATCGCATATATTTTAATAACTAATCCATAAGTTCTAATTATGGATTAGTTAATAATTTTATGTTTATTTTTTAGGCTGAAATATTATAATCGACAATATTGGTAAATTGTTTAGTAATTTTGGTACATTTGTTGTTTTTTATAAACATGGGAGTGACGTCATGGTCATGCGCAGATGTGCCAAAGACTTCCAAATTGCGCTCTACCGTCAACGTGACGTTTAAAAAACAAATGAATATGCATATGCAGATCTAAGGAGACCGGTAATGTAGACACAAATAGTATCACAATCTTAAAATGACTGGTTTTTGCAAGGACGTTTTCTTATTAAAATATAGTTAAGCATGTCGACGCGTTACACATTCTGGAATTTGAATATTTACTAAGCTCGGTGAAAAAATGAATCAAATTCTGTTTTTACCGGAAACACTCTGATAAATTAGCACCAGTAACATATTTTGAGGAGATATAACTTTATTAGCTTTAGTATAAATTTCATAATAAAAAAGAATGTGGTAAATATATGGACGTTAAATGTTCTATATAGTTTATAAATTTGGCTTCCGTTTAGGTTTCCCCGTTTCTGAATTCTCTTACGCATTTCTCCGACTCTCAGAAAGTGACATATAAGTTAGTGTTTTCTCCGACTTTTAAGAAACAGTCTGACTGCTATCTACATTCAAGGGAATTATCAGTAATACTTTATAGCAAATTTTATCCTGTAGACGTAAATAATAAGCTCGTCATAGTGATATTTTACATCTGGTTTTGCTTTCACTTTGTTCTAACCTATCAATTTCATTTTTCATTTCACTGACCTGCTGGAAGAGAATTATTGGTCATAACAAATAAAATCGTTTGAAGTTTACAGTTATAACATGCTACAAGAGTACTCAAATGAATAGCAGTAATATTGTATCTCAAATAATTAATTTTTGTCTCTTAATTTTTCAGAACATTTTAACAACAGTTGGGGAAAAAGTTTGCACAATTGAAGTGTGTATTTCATTGAATTATTACTGAGCTTCATATTGCTTACTATGGTTGTTAAAGAAGTCTTCTGAAAAAGAAATAACGTGCACGTTTTAAATACAACTATTTCACTTTCTTTATTAAATACAATATGCATTCCATTATATATATTTCTGAAAAATTTGACCATTGACGAATATTTCAGCTGCGTTATTTTGAATTTATATAGTATATTTGGCGGTAAGTATAATTATTTTCCCCAAAGAAGAAATTAGAATCAGTGATAGGATCTATAATCAATGTACTTAAGGTTCTGTGATTCATCAGATTTAAGAATTCTTACGAATGCGTATAGGTTTTCAAAAACGTTTTATTTTTTCAGGGAAATGCAGAACTAGTAGAATGTTAATTTTTTGGAGACGAATACATAAGGTTTGGTGTATGAATTCATGTCTGAAAACGTGCTTTTTCGATGCTACATTTAGAACAGGTTAAAATCAAGTAGAATTAATATTCCACAATTTTGCTGAAAAAAAAAAAAGGAAGAAAATGTAGGTAATTGTTT
Source organism: Mantis religiosa (assembly GCA_030765055.1). Classification (NCBI taxonomy): domain Eukaryota; kingdom Metazoa; phylum Arthropoda; class Insecta; order Mantodea; family Mantidae; genus Mantis; species Mantis religiosa. The sequence continues at coordinate 79,990,915 of CM060953.1, forward strand.
GGTTGGATTTTAGTTAATTATGTTTGTAACAGACAAATATTTATAATTTTGTTACTTAGTTTATTGTCAAAGGGCAAAGAAAGAGTAGAAACGATGTTTTTCCTATGTAAACTTTTTAAATGATTGTTAATATTTTGGTTCACTAAAACGCTGTTCAAGTGGTAATCTCCATCATAACTATCAATGATAATGAATTGCTCTTCTACACAAGCTGTATGACACTTAAGTTGGAGAGGTAAAATCACACTAAAGTATTTCGATACTAAAGTCCAGATCTGAATCATAAACCGTCAGCTTCCCGTGGTGCTGCTGCCTTAACTAAGTGCCTACTGTCTCAAAATTCGCATTATGAATTAATTCCCCAACTCACTGAACATTTTGGATTCAAAGCCCGGCAATGGCTTGACAATTTTTAGTCTGATTGTAGCTTTCCAGCTTTAGCCTATACGGTTTTTATTAAAGAACAATTAATTATCTTTGATTCTTCTAGTAATTATTAACTATAATATGTTAAAAATACTTGCCGAGATTATATATCTCCCCTCGGGGACTCGAAATTAATTTGAGGAGACATGTGGTTTACCGGAAAAAAAAAAAGCAAGTCATTTGGGGAATTTGTGCCATGTTAACTCTGTCGATAGAGAAAGAGCACTAAATGCTTAAGATTTGTAGTTTACAACCCGGCTAAGACATTGAAATCATTTTAGTCTGATTTTACCTTTGTGTTATACATATTTGCAATTTTGCAATTTTTCTTGCCGACCCGAAGCAAAAGCTAGAGTGGAGTTAAATGCGGCGATCAAGGAGGCCACACAGTTGGACCATCTCAGCCTATCCATCACTATCCGCACGTTGGTTGAGATGTAGAAAGTGACAGTTGCAACTCGGGTTATTGCACAGTTATTCTTAAATGTATACTTATATAACGTTTCAATTACATTCAACACTTTCAGAATGTAAGTTCTTTAAATTCTAGGCAGTGGTATCGGGAGCTTCTGAACAACTTAAATCTCAGTTTTCATTTGAATACTTGAAATGCGTATAAATTAAGGAATGAATATTAAAATATAAATTTGCTTTCTATCCTCCCCGCCCTTGATTTTCTTTTCTTTTTCTCCCACTAAATAAACATTCTGTTAAAATACTTCATGTTCAGCCTTTTGGTATGTAATGTGAAATGTTTCAGAAGTTATCTTGTGTTCAATAATAATAAAGAGCAAAAACGTTTTCACTTTGGTGGTAGCCAGTCTGACATTCCAGAGTTCGAGCGCGATGGTTAACTTTCTTCTTGCCTAGTTTTTATTTTTGTCAAATTGTTCGCATATCGTTGAAGTGGAATACGACTTCAGGCGTCGAAGAGCTCTGAGACTAATTGTGCCTCAGTTTCGATTATTGCTCCAATTACAGTTTCGGAGGAATGTAATACTTACATGGACTTTAAATATGCAGATATAAGATTATACATGCCACTGTTTTGTATTTTTATTCATACGTTTCTCCTAGAACAGCAAAGTATATATTAGATATACTGAAATAGTTTTAAAAGTAAATAGCATCCTATAATTTCCAGTATTAAACGACTTTCTCTGTGAAACAAATCGGTAATATAAATCCCATTATAACATTTATTTTAATCCTCACCAAACATGTAGTTGCAAACGTTATCCATTAATGTAACTTCCGCATGTGTCAGCCACAGCGAGCATTAAATATGTTATTTACAACATGTAAATCCTGTATTAGTAAACGAATCTCTAAAATAGTAACCTTCTAAGCTAGAGGTGTTCTAGTTCCCCTACCAACAAAGTTCTGCTGTATTTAGTATATTTATAAAACGTTTGCGTGTAGTTTAGAACTCATTTGCTTTCATAGACGCTTGTTACTCTATGGAAACCTAGAAACCGATTGAAATACTTGCCTTCGGTTATCTGCACACGAGTACATTCCTGTATTAATGGGTTATTGAAAAAAGTTGGTAATAATTGAACAATTTGTTCTGTTTGCTTTTTGAAACTAATATATTTATGTTTTAACAAAACATAAGTTTAGGTCACAGAGATAGTGTTCTTTTTTGCTCTTTAGTAAGACATGGGCTGAGTTTTATTCTCTTTTTATTTGGGCGTTTTGGAATTCTTAATGCTCACCGGTTTTATTAATTTATATTATTATGTTATAAGTTCACCTATAAAGTATTTATGAAGACGGTTCTCAAACATTTCTTCAAATATGCGGAAGTACTAGACCACCTTTATAAACATAAAGTAATGTTTAATTTTTTCGGTTTTATTTTCTTATGTTTTCCATCTTTTTGGTTCAAAAGTAAAGCAAATATTATATTTACGACAACATGTTATGTTTTAACTTGGAATTTATGGACAGTAAATGAATGCGCATTTACCTGAGGTATGGATTTTTTTTTTTAAATTTACGTCCTCCAACGTTGTCATATCGGACGATGAATGAAATGGATGAAATGATGCTCAAATGAGCCCAGGGTCCATAGTGCTTAGAGTTACCCGACATTCGTCTTTCAGGGTAAGGGAAAACCCCGGCAAAAACCTTATCCAGATAACTCACCCTGACCGAGATTCGAACTCGGGACCTCTTGAACGTGAGGCAGACATGCTGCCACCACGCTACCAAGGCGGGCAAGGTATGTAAATATTACATTAAATATTTTATCTTAAAAAAATTCAGTGGATACGCTTTTGAAAACAAAGTTGAATCAACTGTTCGTTGTAGGCATTTTATTCGTTCCGCGAAGATAATCTTCATGCTCAAATGCATCTTAATAGATTCTGCTCGCCAGTACTATTTCGTACATATGTGCTCTTATTTTTCTTATTTTAACTTGCGTTACTAAATCGAGTTGTCATGGCTCGCGCTCCACTGTTTGAGAGCCAATGGACATCTTAGAGAAAGTAGTTACGTACTGAGATCCAACGTCGTTATAATCTTTTAGTTTCTAAAAGTATGACACGGATAATACAAATCTGAATATTAAATTTGTAGAACTGGTGAGCGGGAAGTTATTTATATGTAATGGAAATTGCAAAATTGCCGTGTTCCATACAGAGCCGTGTTCTAAATTCCCGCCGTTATGTTACGGCTGCATAAGGCAGTGGCAAGTCAACGCAACTTGTCTTTGGCAACCAAACACTGCCATATAAGGAGAATCCATGACGCAAATACATTCGCGTCTTTAAGAGCGGTTTTTAGTCAAAGCTTTCTCTTCATGATTCATTGGATACTAGGATGATAAATTGTGTTGTATTTTTTTGTAGAAATGTATTTGCTTTCAGGATAATAGTTCTGAAACATAATTATAGCTAAACTAACCAAACAGAAAAGGTGCGCTAAAACTGTGTTAATACTGAAAGAATTTTATATTTTTTGATGAAAATTAGAATAATAACTTCAATATTCAAGAAATCACTATATATTTTCCGGTTTCATGTGAACAAACAAACGTGTAAAGTAGTTTTCCTCGTCCATTGACGCACATTTTTGTGTGAAGTACCACTCCTCTAGCCGCGCCTGTCATGTATACATCTCTGATGGCTTCTTTCTAAAAGCGGAAGAATATGCAATATGTTTACAATAAATAATTATTTTCTTTCATCATATGTAATATTTAACTAAATTAAGAATTATAAATTGCAGCTACAGTTTCATGAACCATAAATTGTGCGACTTTCACTTAATGTTAATGGGTACTATGTTTCACAACCACCTTGCGAGCGCATGCACACTGAGTGCAGCGGTTCTCACATTGGGCAGGACGGGCTGGTGCCAGGCTACGGGCGAGTCGTTCGTTTAGCCATCTTGCAAGTGGTAGTTCGTTGCGTGTAAAGTGAAGTGTTAGTGTAATTTAATTGTTAAGTATTTAGTGCGGCGAAAACTGCAATCACAATGACCACCAACATACAGCAGGGTACCCTCCTCGATGTCCTGAAGAAGAAGATGCGACAGACGAAAGAGGAGATGGAAAAATATAAAGACGAATGCGAGGAGTATCACAAAAGACTACAGGTTGAAATCATGCGCCGGGAGGAAGTAAGTTATCAAGCTGCGAGCGTTTTTCCCACCTTAAACCTCATATTAATGATATTTATGGCTAAAATAAGGGTGTAAATGCTGGTAGAGATGCGGTATTTTGATATTAAGGTTCTCACGACTCAATTCTTTTCCTATCTTGCTAGAATTATAAACGCCTTGCGTGTCCGGCTATTCACCTCTAGTATCGATTGTCTTGTTGGACGCAGTGCAATTTTAAGCTTCTTATATTGACATAAGAAATAATTGTCAATAAAATGTCCTTATTACTTGAAGCGTAATATGCCTATTAGCGGAAACTTCTTAAAAGGGCGTTTTCAGATATCGTTATCATAATCTACCTACAGAACTGATAGCGAAAGACTCGCAGTCTAAAAAGAAATAGTTAATTTAAGAATTTTAATTTATGTATGGCAGTGTATTGTTTAAAAACTAGGGAGACACTGCGAGTTTATCAGGTTAAAGCAGAGGCTCGATTTTAATTTATTTACTCATTACTATTTGTAGCAACCAAAATTACTAAACGGCTGATGTTAAACTATTTTGACACTAAATCTTGTTTTAGTTGCATATACCATATTTTGATATTGTTAGTACAGCAGCGAGTTGAACATTGAATATGCAAACCTTTTGATGTTAGCTGTAACAGTTGCAGGTTTCGCCAAAACATTGATTCCTTAACCTTCATTGAACATATATTTGCATTTTCTAACACGATTTTACTCTTCGGAATAGGGAATTACAGAATGCAAATAGTTTTATCTAGCTTTTCATATCACAGGTTAATTAGATACATTTGCGTGTACACGAATACAATACTTAATATTTTGTCAAGTTTTGACAGATTGTCAAGAGTATTGCATTGTAAACAATCGTTTTATTTGACAGATTGTCAAGAGTATTGCATTGTAAACATAATCGTTTTTTACAGCAATACATTTAATACACACGAGTGGTATTCAGCCATTGATTTTTACCTTGGGGGAGGGGGAGTACATAATGCTGAATTTCTAAAAGCATGTTGGAATAATGGCACAACAAGCGAATGCAACATTCTTATATTGAAGTACCTACTCAAAAGTAGCGCATTTTTCCACTGAAAGTACTACAATAAACATAAGGAAAACAGATCCAAATATGCGGTTCTCAACAAATCACTACTTAGGAGCAAATTGCGAAAAAAGTTTCACACTGAACCAAAGATTAGGTTAGGATAGCTCTATATAGTTTTAAGAAAACTGTTAGGATCGTCATTTTATTCCCAAGTACCAATATAGATTGTTTCAGTTTATGATGAATTTATTTTCTGTTCTGCCCAACAATAACTTTTTTTATAAGTTAAAGGTGTGTGTAATTTTAGAAATATACGGGAATCTTGACTGGGGAACTGTCAATGTCAGCACTCAATCTTTAACTTCCTAAATAAAATAGGAAAAACCTTCATATTTAGCTCATTTTGTTGAATTATTTTGGTCAGCAGATTTGTCTCTGCTGCTTAAAATGAAGATAATCCTTATTGTCTTACTATGTACTATAAAACAAATTAGAGGCGAGGCTAGATTAGCTCTATACAGTAAGTAATTTTTAGAAAATTATGGTTTTATATATTGCTCTCTCCTTTCCTTCTGCACATACTTTATGGGTTAAATATGAAACTTTAAGTATGAGTACATAAAAATGCAAAAAGTTTTATCGGTGAGAGTAGGTCTTTTGGGTGTTCTGCATTTACTAAGTTCTCGCAGATGGAAGACACAAGGGCATAAGCTTAGAACAATGCCTTAGGCTATATATTGATGTATTTGCTTCCCTTATGAGTGCACATATGTGAATCACATCTATAAAGTCACAGGTGTAATCTAACTTGTTTGCAGGTAGAAGAAAACTAACATAAAAAGAATTGTATTGCTTTAATCCAAGGTAGCTGCATTCTGAGTTTTCCGGGTGTGAGCGGTCCCATGATCCTGATAAGGAATAGGATATTTTTCTTTGGCTGCATAATGAATATCTTCTTCGGGTTGATCCATATACTCTTGTTTACATTTAAAGCAAAATATCTTATACTTATGCAGTAAAATTAATAGGACTGTTAGGTAGTTACAACAAGAAAAATACAGTAATCTTTAATCTTACGGAACATTAGTTGAAACGTCTTAGAGATCCATGTCCAAAAGTTTGATGTTAGGCTCATTGGTTTTTATAACCCCTCCAATTTCTGTCTCCTGTTATGAGTGCCTCAAGGCACAATAAATCCATGTGTTTTAATTGGTGTTAGCATATTAATATCTGGTATCTGTATATATACTTTTTTTTTAGTCATCCTCCTTGGTCTAAGGTAACTTGCTGCCCTCTGGTTTCTGCAGTCATGAGTTCAAATGTGGTGTAAGGCAATTTGATTTTTGGGGGGAGGGATAAAAATCCTTAGTATGGCTTTTTGGAAAGGAAGTAAAGCTGATGGTCCTGGGTCTTAGATTTATGGCCCGTAAAACCACCTGAAGTCTGATAAAGAGGCCAATGAGCAAAATTAAGTGCCTGTTATAGAATGGAATGCTAAGACCCACAGCAGTCGCTGAGCATCCATACTTAAATACTCCAATTCAATTTTTTATTTAGGGTTTTTATTTTTTGAGATTCAGGGCAGGCCAAAGGCTATAGTGAACAACAACAAAAATGTATATTGGATACTGGATTTAAATCTAGCGATGGAACATGCACTCTGATGTTGCAGTGAACTCTGTGTTAGTAGTTGATATTGGCGTAAACAGAGCAGGAAATTTATGTATTTTATATGGTGTTATGAAATTTCTTGTAGGTCCTTAGCTTTAAGATCCTCACATTAACATCTTCTGCTGTATGTGTTCTAACCTGCTAAAATTTGTCATTTTGTAAATATGAAGAGGTGGCATTTGGTATAGGTAACTGTATTCCATACATCATCTAATGGTGTCTTTAAGTCAGCAAAGAGTGAAAGGTTAGGTTATATTTCCAATATACCTAGCAAGCTCTATCATTTCTTAAACTGAGGCTAATATTCAGTTTTGTTTTTCGTGAAAGCTTATATATAATCTAATAATACATTTTTCCTGCCTCAGTAGCATAGATGTTAGTATGTCTCCCTCACATTCAGAAGGTCCCGAGTTCAAATCTTGGTCAGGGTGAGTTACCTGTATAAGGTTTTTCTTCCTATTCTAAAAGATGAATGTTAGATAACTCTACGCTCTATGGACTCTGGACTCATTTGAGCATCATTTCACCTGTTTCATTCATTGTCAAATATGACTTAACATTGGAGTATGTAAATTAAAATAAAAAAATGCATTTTTACAAAAACATTCAGTCTATGTAGCTTACTTAACATGAGTTGGCTCAAGTAACACTAACATCACCTTTTTTAATCTCTGTTACCATGTTTTAGGAACATGTGTTCCTATCTTCAGAATGTATCCGACTATATTTACTTAAGTAAATTCCATCTTAATCACTGTTTCTATCTTCTTCCATATATAAATAACTTCAGTTGTTATATAAAACACATCAGGGTTTTAATACTAAATGCATTTTAGACATAAAAGAATATATAGAAGAGCAAGTCATTCTGTGGACTTAGCTCAATTTTTGGACCAATAAAACTAGATGTATAGATAGGTGCATTCTAGGTTTGTTCTGGGTAAGTTATATACAGTTAAGTTGTACTGTTGAAATGGTCGGTGAGTTAATGCTTCCTGTATGACATAGGAAACATTTTTTTTTAATTGCTTAGACATTAAATTACACTGGCTGGAAGTCTTGGACTCTGAACCTATTTGCAAGGTCATAAATTACTTCTTTGTCGCAAATATGTCATAGCTGTATGGGGGCATCAAGAACGTGTATGGAGAGGAAGAAAGATAAATGAAAATTATGTTATTATTCTGGCAGAATTTTGTGTACACAATTTATTGTACTGATTTTAAAGAAACCAACTTTCAACCTTAACATATGTTGTTTGTACAGTCGCTTGTCCTTTTTTCTGAAGTTGTGCAATAGTAATAGCACTGCTTAGAGTATATCTTGCTCAGCAGCTTGGTGTATGATGCTGGAGTGGCCATAGTGTTGAAATACTCCTCTTCGAAATACGATGGTAGCAATCATTGTTATTGAGGGTTTTTAATTATGTTTTTGTACTTCAGTGAAACTATCCAAAGTACAGGTTTGGTAAGAGTTCAACTCACTGCGTAGGCTTCGGCGGCCGGTGTCCATAGTAACTGGGTCTTCCGGGTAGGACCGCATCTTTGATGTTCCTCTGGTTGACGTTTCGTCCCAACTATGTGGGGCTTCTTCAGGACTTCTACTCCGACAGCTCCGTAGCAACTGTGGAGCAACACAGTTGCTACGGAGCTGTCAGAGTAGAAGTCCTGAAGAAGCCCCACATAGTTGGGACGAAACGTCGACCAGAGGAACATCAAAGATGCGGTCCTACCCGGAAGACCCAGTTACTTTGGTAAGAGTTCATCTGAGGTATTGTTGTGCTTCTGTTGGAATATGAATATCTGTGACACATCCATTATGAATAACAATCTTAAGCTTTTAGGAGCTGCGTAGACAAAATTGTTTTGCACAGTGATTTCTTATAATGTAACAAAATTTACATTTTGTGAGTTATGATAGCTGTGTGCGCTTCATGTGGAAGTTAAAACAAGAAAAGGCAGGTTTTCATGTTATTTTCAATGTAAAATGGACATCAGGGGGAAATAGCAACTTTACTTTACAGGCTCTCAGTTGTAAACTATATCATTATTTTGCACATTTTCGTATCCAGATTTTTTGACAGTATTTTATGCATTTTCTGATTCAGTTTTTTCTTGTAATACATAGAGCATATTTTTTAAAAAATATTCCCTATGAATAGTGGTTCCATAATATGTGAAATATGGTGAATGTTATGTATTGTGGAAACCACTTTTCTTTTCAGATGTGAATGCTTCCTGTTGTTTGCCTGTACAATTCACACATGTTTTTGGCTACTTAGAAACTGTAAGGACCACAATAATTGAATAATTGAAATTGAAAGTATTCATATTATCTATAACTTTTAGGAGGCAGCTAAAGTTCATATGTGAACAAGCAGTTGTACATTTTGTGTTGGTTTTGTTTGCAAGTGATATGCAATTAATTGGATATTAACCATTCAACAAGTTATTTTGTGCATAGCTCTTATTTATTTTCCATTGTGCTTGATGTCAACTTTCAAATGTTATCATTCATTCTTTTGGCAGCACACTGCTTTTATGGAAGGAGATTACTTTCATCAGTATAGAAATGTTCGTTGGTTGTGGTATGTGATCTCAGAATTAGGGATGACTTGAATATTGACTATTGGTTGTGGTCAGCAGGGAGCCGGGCACTGATGTGTGGCTGAAGCAGGAGGTCATGGCCCAGATATCATTTGTCGGCTAATAAGCTATTGTAGCAAAGATTCCATCAGTATGTTTTTATAGAAGGGGACGCATAGCAAGGATGGAGTAGGGATACACGCATATTTTCTATTGTTCAGTGCATATTACATACTAATCTTGTTGATTTGAGACTATCTCTTTGATTTGTTTGTTGTACCTGCAGAAGTTCTCCATTGAGAGCGCATTTTCTCCATTTTTGCTAACGGTAATTATCGCCATATTCCATGTTTGACAAGCTCTCCAATGTCCTAAAGGTGGTACAGTTGTGGAAAATAGACGTTACGGTTTCAACTGTACGATCACTAGCGATTCAAGTGCTGATTTTGTATGCTTGCCAAGAGCACGAGATTAACGGGACTAAGCTTGGGTACTTCACCTGCACATTTGCACCTGTTGTAAGTAGCAGCAAATGCTGACTCTTCTGGGATTGCATTTAGCTTCGTCATCTGGGTAAGCATGTCAGAATAGTTTTATGATATAGAAGCTCGTAAGTTTACGTTCGTTCTGCACATTCCAGCGAGGAAAAAAAACATTTGTAATATGTTAGTTGTCTAGCTACTTCTAACACACTGGTCATGTGGCAGCTATTTCTTTGGAAGCAATCGCTTGTTTCTGTGACACTTGTACCTAAACATTTTCCTCTGCTGGGAAACTGATCTGGTTATGCGCAAACTTCGTTTTTTTCCTTTCCTTTCCATTTTATTATTATTATTATTATTATTATTATTATTATTATTATTATTATTATTATTATTATTATTATTATTATTATTATTTATTATTATTATTATTATTATTATTATTTATTTGTAATTTTACGTCCTCCAACGTTAAGTCATATCGGACGATGAATGGAATGGGTGAAATAATGCTCAAATGAGTCCGGGGTCCATGGAGCTTAGTTACCCGACATTTGTCTTTCAGGATAAGGGAAAACCCCTGAAAAACCTTACCCAGGTAACTCACTCAGATTCGAACTCGGGACCTCTTGAACGTGAGGCAGACATGCTACCATCTACGCTACCGAGGCGGGCTTTTCCATTTTAAGTTCTCCAACGTCATATCGGACGTTGAATGAAATGGGTGAGATGATGCCCAGGGTCCATAGAGTTTAGTTACTTGACCATCGTATTTCAGGATAAGGGAATACCCCTGAAAAAACCTTATCCAGATAACTCACCCTTAACGTGATTCGAATTTGAGATCTCTTGAGCGTGAAGCAGACACGCTACCATCTACGCTACCGAGGCGGGCAAACTTGATGTTGAACACGAAGTTCCTTAATTTGCTAGCGCAGCAATAGGATATTTTTAATTAGTAGTGTCCTGGCATGCATATCGTAACATAATTATACAGTCGCTCATATGGAACGTAAACGTGCCTTGAGATACAAAGAAAGATGTGGCACTGGAAGTTAGAAATGCATATTGAAATACTCAAAGAATCGTCTCTTAAACCTTTATTCCATATATGAAGATATTTTCGGGTTCTAAATTTAGAAATGATGCCAGCGTCACTAATCCCATTCGATGTTGACGGACTCCATTTGGGTCATGTATACAATAGTTACTGGCCTTCACTTTATTTTACAGGCGTGCACGAGCTGCAGAATATGCTTGGCTCGTGATTTGGCCTTGGTTACCTTCGATTTAACTGTATGTGGCCTGCTACAGTTAACTTTGTAGTACACCCGCAGATTGTGATCATTGTATAATGCGCTTTTATGAGGGTGGGGTCGAACAGCAGCATTGACATTCATTGTTACGTTTGAATGAAACGGATCTCGCAGCCGAAAAATTCCCTTGTTCTAATCACAGCTCGTACAGGGTTGTCCTCATTTCCCTGCTTGTGTATTATTCATGCAAGTGGGACTTTTAATGTGCAGAGGCGCTAGTTTCGCAACTCCATAAGTACCCTGGCGCCATGCATCACTTTGCAGTTCTGAAGTAATCACCGAATCACGATATGGGTTTTAATTAGATTACTGTTAGTAATAACCGGGATAGCTACAATAGAAAAGAACCGGATCCACATTTGTTCATATATGGTATTGGTCCATTGCTTTGAAGGAGAATGATGAAATATTGTTATTTTCTCTAAGCTCATTTTTTAAGGAGATTCGGATACTTGCGGAGTTTTCATCTGAAGTGGAGATGTTACTACTACTTAGGTTACCTACAGCTCATCATTGAGCCGTTTTCCTTCCTGGTTGTATAGAACATTTTCAATGGCTTCGGCAACCGGATTTAAGGCTTAGTTATTTAGCACCAGTAATTCTATCGTCCTGAAAGGAAACTTAATCACCACACGTCCATCATTGTGAAGAATGTATGTAAAGAAAGTCCACAGGGTCTCATTGTGCTTCATTGGGGAGTTGTTACTCCAGATTCAGACGTTTTTACGCCAACGATATCACAGTAAGTACTGTGTTCCAGGTGCTGTTCTGTATCACTAATTTCTGTAACCAAAAATCAAAAGCCTCTTTTGAAGGTACATAACTCGTGTATGATCCTGCAGTTACGGGCATCTTATGTTTCGGAGGGGACAGAAGTAGAGATATAATGTGTGACTAAGAACAGCAATGAATTTACGACACTGCCCTGCTCTCGCGTTCCTTGATCCCATGAGACACTTAGAGGGTAGATGAGTCATGCAAGTCATCGATTGGCGGTGTCTCGTCAGAAGTGTTGCTCGTGACTATTTTCCCAACGTGTGCAACACTTAAATAATTGAATGACGCCAGGGAGATGTTTGCCGATATCAGACTCGCGAGAAGGGAGGCTTCCAACATGCGCAAAGATCCACTTTTGGTTTCGATATTCTTTTGCTCGTGGTTGACTAGGTAGTAGTTGTATTATGCAATTACTGTGAATTCACAGAGAGAGAGGGAACAGGAAACAGTAATATACTTGAAGTTGATGTTGTACGAGTAAGGAAGGGGAGGTGTCAATGGAATCCATAGAAAGAATGGGGAACGAGACATTCACCTGCAGTTCAATTGCATGGCAAGACCGGGGGGAGGGGGCATCCATGGACTTCACAGAAAAGGAGAGAGCACTGAAGTCGCAGTTGTGTTTGAATTGAAAATAAGGGTAGCTGTCGATGGAACCAGGTGAAGAGAAAAGAAGAAAATATCAATGGAACCTAAATATCTACTTGATTTGCAAGTTACATCGTTGTATAATGTGCAGAAAAATGTTATTTGTGATTATTAACATGAATTTGAACTTTTTGATATCGTAACTTAGCATCTTGAACCTTACAGAGGTAGCGTTCAAGAGGTCCTAAGCTCGAATCTCGGTTAAGGTGGAGGCCGCGCCGTGGCTCAGTGGTTAGACCGCTTGGCTCTCAACAAGGCGGCCCGGGTTCGATCCCAAGCGACCGCAAAGTGAGATTTGTGGTGAACAACATGGCGCTGGGCGGGTTTTCTCCGGGATCTCCGGTTTCCCCCGCCATCTCATTACACCGGTGCTCCATCTTCATCTCATGTATCATCAGTTTCATCGCCTGCGGTGCCGTATGTAGTAAAAGCGGGCGTTAAACACTACACATTTCACATTTCGGTTAAGGTGGGTTTATCTGGGTAAAGCCTTTTAGAGGTTTTCCCTTATCCGGAAAGATGAATGTCGGCTAACTCTTAAGCTTTATGGATCTCGGACTCATTTGAACATCATTTAACCCATTTCATTCATTGTTCCATGACTTAACGTTGTAGGACGTAAATAAAAAAAAGCCCTCAGAGGCCATGAATAATGATGAGCTCATTAAAAGGCTGAAGGTTGTTGCTTGATATTGTATTTTGCATCAGCAGAAAAGTCCTTATGACCTCTGGTCAGTTTAGATGCAATACTAATTACACCACTATGTTGGGCTCCCATTGTATTACATCTGTAAGATCATAAAAGGGCGAAAGAAACCGCTTAAGTAAGTTAGCATTTATGGCTAACGGTTGTGATTTAATACCACAAGGTGAAACTAATAATTAGGGTAATCTTGGCCAGTGAGTTATTTACATTGATAGTGTAAATGGCACATTTATAATTACGCGTTTTTCCAGTGCAATAACATTGCACTTCAGCTCTTTAGCTGCCTCTGTAGATATTTTGTTAAAGCACTTTAAACATTTAAAGATTCTATCACTGCAATGAAGTCTTCAGTGAATGTGCATGTTGTGCACCCCTTTTCTCCGTAATCGGGAGACGTGCAAACGTGTTTGACGACAATGCATTTAAACTGAGATCCAAGTTCATACACTTGAGTAAGCGTTAGACGTGATTCACGTTGGTAGTCTTGACTACAAGAGTGTGTATTATTGTGAGGCGAGTAGGCATGAACCTCATCAATCCGGATTAGGTGGGACTAGAGGTAATCCGGAAACAAACTATTTTAATGAGTGTCAACCGCTAATCCATTTAAACGTTTATTTTGCCACTAACAAGAGTAAGGGGGAAAAACGCATTTTTGTTGGCAGTTAACTCAATCTGCACTCCTTTTTATTTTCTAGATGACCTGTAAATTTATGCTCCGTTTTAGGAACAAATAAAGGGGGGGGGGCAGATTAATGAGGGTCCGATAAATATGCTCTTGGGTGATCAAAGAATTCATGCTCGCATTGTTTGAAATAAACTCGAAAATTATGAATTCTTGCTAAAAAAAGTTTTAGTAGAAATTAGAGCTTCATAGGCCCACATTTAATTTAGTAAATGCAGTGAACTATAGAGTGGTGCCATAATTTAATTACAAGTAAACTTATAGAGCCTTCAAATTCTAAATCTGTGAATTCCATAGAATGGAACAAACATTCACACCATGACTTGGATTTGGATAACGTTTTTGTGCCCTTTTAAGCATTAATTTAAAAAAAAAAATTAAACTCCACACTCTTTGAATCTTCATTCACTTACGTTAGAGCTGACTTGTTCCTGAACCTCATACGGGCACTGAAATGTGATTTTGAGTCTAAGAGAATGAATCCGGCATAGCTTTCTTATTCTTAAGTTCGACTGCCAGCTAAAATATCAATTGCAGTATGATTTTTATCGAGACCACTAGATGAAGGGATTAAATGAGCCTCAATTTTAAAATTACATTCCGCGTTCTAGAAGCATGTGAAATATCCAGTGAAAGGCTGTGTAGAGTTTGTTTATGAGTGCATTTTGCAACTTGGGTAATACAAACTTTTAATCGTGTGATTATTTCCATATTTCAATTCAAGCATTAATACGCCCAACTTAGTTATATAGGTGAAATGGTATCCCTCACATATTTGTATGTTTGTTATTTGTGGTGTAATGTCCGTTCGGTAATCTGGTGGATCGTAGTTTGATTCTTGATTGGAGCGAATTGTATGAAACTTGTTTGGAGGTTTTATTAACGCACGTTGGATAGTTCAGTTTTTTGGTCTTTTGTTCATCTAAGTACTAATTTATCACCACATAATTTGTTTGAGTAGATCTAGGATACTACCAGTGACTATGAATCTATATTGTGAAGTAATCGAATTTAAATCATTAACTTATTAATAATAGTAGTAAACGTTTTTGTATTTGCTGATCGTTTCTGTGTTTAGTAAGCACATCAGCTAGAAAAGAAATGAGGCGGGTTAAGACAAAGAATCTGGTCTTTCATTGCATTGGAATCGTTAAGCCTAGCAAAAAAATTGTGTATCAAATTCCCTTTAGCTTTGCTTCCAAAACCAATAAAAAGTTCCCAACATTTCGCACACGTAATCTCGCAGTGATGGTTGTTTTTGTATACATCTTTGTTTAGCTTTTATGTAGAAAGGTGTGATTATAGTTGGCCAACCCTGTTTTATTGTAATTTTTCCCTCTGGAATTCTGGAGGGGGAGGAGCGTCCATCCATGCGTTGCAACCGCTGGACAAAACCGTTTCGGTATTGTAGTCACCCTAGCCCTGGTTTGAACACACTACGCCCAACTTCGTCCCACGAGCAGCCACTTGAATTAGGCCATCATGTATTTGCCCACGTTGCGTTAATGATAAACATCATCCTCTTCGTAAAGCAGTCTGTGCCAGAACTAACAGGCGTGGTTTGATCTATATGGCACTAGAGAAAGCGGTCAGTGGCGTACGGAAATCCGGTTGGTCAGTATACTGTCGTTGCTTATGGGTGGACCTGCAGGAACAACAATGTTCAAGTCCACCTCAGATAGACTGCAATTTGAACCCTGGGGTCTCGCTTTCTTGGACATAGTTCATAAGTTCTGAATGTATTGAAATGAACTTTTGATTGTGGTGCTAATCACGGTAATTCCAATTTTTTGTTTCATGTTTCTCCTGAAGAAAGACTTTCAAGATACCTATGGGTTGGGTTGATACGTAAGAGGAAATATAATTTATTTGGACATAAATGAAAATAGTGTAGTTATTTTCATTTGAGTGCTGGATTTTTTTTTGAATTTGTCATGTAACATTGTCATCGTACGCAGAACGGAATGCGTAAAACAATGCTCAAATGAGCCCAGGGTCCGTAGAGCTTAGTTATCCGAGATTCATCTTGCAGAATAAAGGAACATATTATCCAGATAAATCGCCTTGACCTAGGTTCGAATTCGGGACCTTTTGAACATGAGAGAGACACTACCATTTACGCTACAGAGGCGGGCCACAAAATGCGAGAATAAACGTGCATTATAGCCAAAGGACGCTGTACTTATATGTCTGCTGAAAAGGCAGCATTTCATAGTGAATGAATTTCCCTGTAATGAATCCTGAGTTCAGTTTCGATCTATGGTGGAATTATTAATGTAGTATTAATTTTAGGAACTTTTGGGATATTCTTAATCGTTCGGTTTAACTTGTTGAAAACGTAAAAAGGACAAATATATACTCACAAATTACGTTTTTGATTCTCGGCGAAAGGGAGAGTTTTTCATACTCCATGCTACCCTCCATGTATAATTCTGAAAACTATTTTAGGAAGAATGTTTCGATGATGTTTGGTGTGCTGTCTTCCATCACATTCTTTTTAACTGCGAAATCAATTAAGACAACGCAGTTTATCTTCTTAGACATTTATTGGATTTCCACATCAGTTATGTGAGTAATCGAACGGCAGTATAATAAACGTAGTTATAACATGCACTGAATGTTTGTTTTAGCATATTGCTATTAAACCGTCGAGGACATGTTGTGTTTATCGACCATGAAATTCGCGCATTTATTGATGGCTTTTCAAATTTTATAATTTATTAGAAACATACAAAAGTAGAAGGCTTGACTTAAATGCGGATGCGGTAACTCGAGCTTTCTCACGTCCGAGATTGGTCTATACTGAAACAAGTCGTTTATTCAAGGCCTCTTCCAGGAATACATACAATATCGTCCCTTCATTGAATTACAAGCTGCAGCAGCGCATGGAATTGAGACTGCGTTTGTCGTGGCTTTGCGGCAACAGATGTAAAATAACGTCAGTGTTTAAAAGTGAAGTCCTTTCCAATAGCTTTTCACAAATGCCGTGGAACTTGTAAGCTCATTTGAAATCTTGATCCATAAAAGACTTCAAAGAACACTTCCACCAGAATCGTCAAATATGGCGCCGTAAACTTTTGCAAGGGGATTTCCTTTCATCGATTGCAACATAAAAATTTCGAGCTGAATAACTCAGTCTCATTAGCCCTAAATTAATAATTCCTTATATTTAAAAACTTAATATAGTTGGAGTCAGTCCATGGGTAATCTAATTAGGCAGTATCATGGTTCAGTTACGTCCTCGATCAATTATGACATATAATTCATAGAAAAATACTTAGAATAATCATTCGCAGATTTTGATTTGTAAATGCAAATTATTCTACACTGTGAATATGGCAACTATTTGTCAGTTAAAAGTAGGTATTGTATAGGTGATTTTAACTAAACGGTTAATAATTTTCTTTCATGTCTTTGTCACTGTACTTGCTTCTAATGGATGTTCACTATTTTTCTTTAGGATTGGCAAGAATTCACCTACAAGTTGTTTTAATTGAACTCTGTGAAAATCACATGCACGGATTTTAAAGCTACTTGTAAAATTAGTGCGTGTGAATTGCCACATGGAGCCTCTTCTTATGTACTTTGCTCACAGTCTGTTTGCTCTCCATGTCTGACACATTTGTTCGATTGAAATGGCTATTCCTTCGAGACCTAACGTAAGTGAAACTAACGGTAAAATGCAGTGGTTATTAAGTATGTAAATAGTAGTTGCAGTTTACAACTCGCACATTCCCTGTTTACCAATAATGTCTGTGATGGCTCGCAACTATGAATGCAAGTTCATCCATGTCTCCTCGAAAGGTGATAAGCATGCATTGAGCATTTATAATATAATTATCAATTGTTTGCATTTTAGGCCTCTGATGAAACTTCGAGTGGGACAATTTATTTACCACTATGGTCAGAATATAATTAATTTTAATGAGTTTATTTTTCCAAGCTAGTTTTTCATTCAGGTTCATCGCCCTTCGGAAATTTCGAGCTGAGGAAATGTGTGTAACTCGAATTCGCTGATTCCACTGTTTAAAAACTTTTTTTTAGGCAAAGTATGTTTTTTCGTTGGAATATTATTTCGGATACTTATTGACCAGTTATTTTATATTGCACTTATTTTCTGTGGTCAAAAGATTATTCACATATTACTGCTGAAGATAAAAATGCGATTTTCTCTCATCTCGCCTTGATGTTTTATAAGTGCTTTATTTAAGATTTCAGTATTTTCTTTTTCAATCTAAAGAATAGAGCCTCCTTTTTCAGTGAGGCTCGAGTGAGTTAGCAAGTTCTAGATCGTCTACCCTCCGCTATGCCACGAATCTGTCATGCGTGAGATTATAGGGTTATTGCTCTTTGTTTTTAATCATAGATTATCCTGGAAGTAACTGCCCTCTTCATAGTACACGTTGGTATATTTCTCAGCATGGGCACAGCTAATTGAAGTGTGCTATAGAAAAGCATTTTGCTTTAAATGCTGCTGGATGTAACGTTATGCTGGAATTATATTTCTGTTCCAAAATACATTTTGCCAAAACATGACGAATTTCAAAGGGGACCGCTCTCCTTTGCCGTAGGGCTGTAACCATTAGCCAACAAAAGGAGACCCTCATAAACAGTGCGAAAGGCAATGTAGCCAGTCTTCTGGTTCCTTTATTTCCTACAGATAATATACCTTGTGAACCCAAACCTCGAAGTAACGCCGCCCTTGATTGTGTGTGGCAGAGGTGTCATGTTTTGGAAAAAGAACTTCACGTGTTTTTCAATATATATCAGAGTTGCCAACTAATCAGTTTGAATCATGAAGTGTGACCAATCGCTGACTACGCTTGGTCATTTTTCTTACTTTTTCATGTCTGTTTGTGGCTCAGATGCTTAGGTGCTGGCTTACTTATTCCAAGGTCGTGGATTCAAACCTGGCCCAGACCGATGCTTTAAAAGTGATAGCCCCATGTCAATGGATTTGCAAAAGAACTCCTGTGGGACGAAATTCCGGTACACCGGCGGCGCTCATGCGATCTTGGCTACTGACTGATATATTTCAATCTGACTCTTTCTGAGTGATTGTTACGCATATTGAGCTCATCCAAACTGGAGAAAACGCACCAGTGGACATTGGATGGCGTTAGAGGTGATTTTATATATCAAGACCTTTACTTCTCCTGCAGGATTTCTGATATAATTAAAGACTGAAGAATTTTTTTTCAGTAACTATAAAACGTGCAATGTAATATTAACCCTTTTTGGACCTTATGTCAAAACATAAACTCTTACCGAGTTTGTGATTACCATAGTCTTAAACTGGGTCCTTGCTGTTTACCAAGAATCCCAAGAAGGCCTTCATGATCACCTAGGTATTTCACATGAAAGAGCAACTATAGAGCTTGGTTCTTATGTGAATGACCCTGTAATTTATTACCAACGGCAATTGTCTGTTAATTAAAAGTGAAATTTCTTGCACAGGTTAATACATTCCTTGGAAATCTGCGTTCACTGTTTTCATATAGTTACTGAGCTACAATTGTAGAAATAAACATTATTTAAACATTTGTTTGGTATTACAAGTCGTATCTTTGGCATTCTTATTCTGTTAAATAATCTCTTACGAGTTTACTTCATTAATTTCATTACAAAACTGGCGCACGATAATGTTTTGATGTCAAAGTTCTCACGGTTAACGATGCGTCATTACTTTCCGAACTGATGCAGGATGCATTTGAGGTCCTAAGCTTCAGTAGTATAAATAAGTATCCTGACTGCAATTGTTACTCGTCAAACTCGTATTTCAACGTCAGAAAATGAAACAGACTGTAGTTCTACTGGGACTCGTGAGCTCTCCCACATTATTTGTATTTTTATGGTTAGTGTTACATACAAATGAGATGATACACTAACATCTGCGGTTTAAGAAAGGTGGTTACGAAACCGAAGCCGGGAGAGCCGGTTTCATTTCCCGCTAGTGGCGACATGCCTAGTATCTGTTTCACCTTCCTCGGGGCCTGAATGGGTTGCAAATAAAAAATGCACGGTGCAAACTATCAAGTGTACGTTGATCGGTTTACCTGTACAACGTGGTTGGAGTTGAATTGCTTTAGTGCCCTTTGGAAGCACAACTGGAATCTGGAAGTGCACGGGACTTGGCTATATAGCATCTACATACAAATCTGCATCCCCAAATTCCTTTATTGCAAAGTTGGTGACGATGTCAAAACAGTTCGCATGATTGAAAAGAAATTACGTTTCTTACACGCTTTATTGGAAAAAGTTAATGGAAGAGAACCAATATTCATTACTTATTTAATAGGCAACAGTTGGTTACGTCCTTAACAAGCTTTAAATAACAGCTATGGAAGATCTCTGAAAAGTTAAGACACACAACCCTTGTAAACATTATTATTATTATTATTATTATTATTATTATTATTATTATTATTATTATTATTATTATTATTATTATTATTATTATTATTTTAAACCCAGATGCATTTTATGAGTATTTAAAACGAACTCGCTGTGATATTTCAAATCCATCAGCTTTTGTTTGAGAAAATATTAAGATAAATATTTTTAATTACATGTGAGTAACTTAACCTTTGAGTATTCTAGGCTTCATTCACTGCCTTCCCGTTTAAAAGGGCCGAGTAGTTTCTAGCTATCTCCTTTCTTTCCACCTACATAATTTTCACAACATCCACATCCCGTCACTACGTGGTTAAGCTCTTTCCAGAGCAGGTACGCGACCTGACCCTCCTTCGGGTTGTACCTCAGCCTGCCAACCTGCTGTGTGTGTCTGTGTATAGTAGACATTATCAGTCCCCCTAAATGGGAGTTGGAAGATTTGCTTATCTTGTCAAGTAATTTGTTTTAATTGTTAGGTGGATCCAGACTCGTCTAGGTAATTGCTGCATGAAAGCGACAGGTGTAACCTCCTTTATGAAGGACATGCGGCTAAATGGCAACTCTAAACCTTTGATAATTACGTACTGTTACTCATGCGCGAAGTTTATTGACTTATGAAATGATCATAACAATGCTCAATCTTGAAATTCACGTTTTGAAACAATATATTTGTATTGAACTTGTTGATTACAAAGAAGTCTTCGGAAAGAATTTTATGCTGTAGAAATTACATTTCGAAGATCTTCAGAATATCTAGAAACAGGGAGCTGTTTTTTCGATTGATCTTATCTGTAAGTAGATAATTTTTTGATAAGACAATACATCTTAATAGGAATATTTAAAGATACGCTATAGGTAACAGCCGCAGTAAAGAGCTTAAACTGAATGTATCCGATAAGCCATGCCGATTAAAAAGTTGAAAACCATATGCAAAAGTCCTGAAGGAGGTTAAGTTTGGTCATAAATGTAAGTTACAGGTTTTCAACACTGCTTTTATTCTCTTGCCATATTGAAAACGATATCTTCTCTGAATACAAAAAATTCCAAATGAGTGGATAATGTAGTTTTGAGTACTGTAACAGAGGCTATTAAATAAAAATGAAATCATTTTAAAGCGGCTGTTTAGGGAACTAATTCTTAATTTTGCACTTTTTTTTCCGGAAATATTTTACACTGTGAAGCTGTTGGGTGTGATTTAAGAGAACCATGTTTAGCCTCCTCAAGTCTGTTTTCTGAAATACGCGGACCGATTGTGTTGGAAGGAATGTGAAAGAAGGCCGTTAACAAGGCCTTGGATTCAGAACGATAAACGCGCATATGGCGGTGGCAGCAGTGCGGTGACGTGGAGAGAGCAGGTATCCCTTCATTACACCAGCAGTGGTTTGATGATGACGTCATATTCGTTTCCTTGATATTCCGTCTGGAGGTGGACTGGTGGGTTAACCGTCGGAATATCAACCGTTTTGGACCATCTTGTTCAAACATTTGAAAGGGCAACTTCAGTGAGCAGTTAGAGCGTAGTGGAGAATCTTCTGTAGACTGATTCATGCAATTCCTCCAAGGTGTACGTTAGATGGCCATACGCTCTTATAAATAGATTTCCCACAAGGCAACGTCTACTCAGTGCTACCCAAATTGAAATTAATAGTTTATTTATGGATGCTCTTTAACTGCTACCTTTCTCACAGTCCCATTCTATATTGAGTACCGCTTAATTTCACCCAGAGGCCTCTTTAGCAGACTTGAGGTTGTTTGTCGTAAAGCAACGTCAGGAATGCACCAGCTTTGTTTCCTTTCCGAGGGATGCCATCTTAGGGATTTTTACCGGCATTTGTACATCCCATAGTCCTGAAAAGGGGGGAAAAAAAGCGCAAATCAAGATCAAGCACATGTTTTCGGTTTGATTGTCACGCGCCATGGATACTTTATCGTTGCTGTTGTCAGGATTAAATTATCAGCGCTCTTTGGATGTCTCAAGAAATCTGTTAGGGCGCATTTCTCCATTCATTTTTAACTGGAGAAAGTAGGAAGTAATAACAAAGACGCGGACCTCAGGTCAGTAGAGACCTCTCGACTTCTTTACATGGTTCTTAAGAGTTCATTTAAGCAAAAATGTTACTTTTATAGAGCTTTCTCCATCCACAATTATACACATAGTTGCCACAAACTATCCTTATGAGTGCATATTTTGGTATATACACATGAAATTCCAAATAAACACTGAGAGAAATAGTTCTACTAATCATTTTAGGTGCAGTGCACATATAGAAAGCAGATCCAATAGTCAGGTGTCACCCTATTATGCAAGCCTTAAAATTATCCTTAAAATCCACGGTTTTGCGAAAAACAATTGAACAACGAAACGATGACAC
Organism: Mantis religiosa; assembly: GCA_030765055.1. Lineage (NCBI taxonomy): Eukaryota > Metazoa > Arthropoda > Insecta > Mantodea > Mantidae > Mantis > Mantis religiosa. The sequence continues at coordinate 80,013,659 of CM060953.1, forward strand.
TTTTCCTCAATGTCTATTTGATAGTGGTTCAGCCTCTACTTCTGCAAATAGAAGTGGAATGGTCAGCCGCAAATTGCATAATTTTACGTGGTATTTGAAGCCCTTCTCCATTCCAACTTACGATAGTTAATTCAATCCATGTTTCGATTTTAGTCCCAACGTTAACGGCAATCTAATGTGCTTGCTTCTTTCCCATCTACGGTCATAAGGAATTCGGTCAGAGCTTCATTAAGCCAATTGCTACGCTGCTGGTCGTTTTAAACGGTTGGGAAACCAAGCTAAAAGGCATAACAGAAGTTGTGGACTGGCTGCTAATTTTGAGTACCTTCAAAATATGTATCTTTTATTAACATTACCGAAGTACGAATTACATGCTTGCAGTCGGGTGCAGGCTAGCGTATGACGAAGTCTTATTTTTATATGGTTTACGTCAGTGATTTCTTTGAATCTTCTGAAGAACACTTGAGGTATCTTTGGAATCTAATGGTTCAGAGTTTAACATTGCGCACTCAAGTACTTCATCTTCAACGCTGTAGTGATATGTATGCGGTGTAATTCATTCGCAGCTGGTTACACAACTTATTCTGTTTGTGCATCTGGCAAAGTTCATTTAAGAAGGCAATATATTGTAACTTTGGTTACCGAAAGCGTTTGCATGATGGTTGGTAGCTCTCTCTACCAGTCTGTAATTTACGTCACGGTTTCCTGGACGTTGCTTTGCTCATGTCGACCTAAACTGGAATGCACAATGCAAGCTTAGTTATTGCTGCTTCCTTGGTAATGGTTCAGTAATCTGTTAAAGTTGCAAAGAAACTCGTTTTCCAAAAGCGCTTTACATAAGCGCACCCAGTGATTTATTTGTGGGGTAAGAAAAGTCTTTATTAGTTTTATTCTCCACGATAATGATACTGCTGTTCACACCGCAGTTTTAGCAGAGCAGCTTTTAATTTCAGACCAAAATCGATGTCATGGCTTGTAGAGCTTATCAGCGTATTATATACCGAACATTTTGCAGAACACTTCAAGCAACGGCGGATTTTTGTAAATGGTTTCCTATTTGTGATCACATGAAGAGTACGTTTCAAATAAAATGACCATTAAACCCATCAACTTGATCTGTGCTTGTGCTGACGATTTTGCGCAAAATTTCGTATATTTCTTTATTGTTGAGCATGTTGCAGCATATGATCTTAAGCTTAGCGAGGAAATACTACTTTTGCACAACAAACGATAAGTTCATAATTTTCTTGGAATATTATAAATTATTCACGCATTTCTCTCTGGGGATTTAAAAATATTATCAATGTACCCAAAGCCATATAGTATGAGGAAATACTAGTTTGAATTGGATAAATATGCGAGATGATAGGTTTTCGAAACAGAAGTTAACTGTTATTCATTCCTGAGTAAATAAGTCGTGCTTATTTCGTCAATTACTTGCCTCGGTTTCTCGGTAAGTTGTCTTAGGACATCATAAATCTTAACACTGCAGAACTTGACTAGAATGTTGCAACGCAGACGCTTTTTCGCTACTTGTGTAATTCCGAAACCGCAACCATAACCGTGTTTCCTCTTCCTTTCGATAAGCCTTGTGTTTCGGAAGTGGATTCGTTTTGTTGTTCCTTTGTTGCAGCATGTATTAATATTGTAAACAAGGGGCCTCCCTACATTATGTCAAATGTCTCGGTTATTTTGCTGTAGAAATTTGATTAATATCAGATAAATGTGCATCTATGAGGTGTGACAAGGTTTGAATGCTGGACTATGCATCTCAGCCAAGAGGTCCCGAGTTCGAATCTCGGTCAGGGTTACCTGTATAAGTTTTTTCAGGGGTTTTCCTTTAGCCTGAAAAACAAATGTAGGGTAACTCTTTTGAGCATCATTTCAGCCATTTCACTCATCAACTGATTTGACTAAACATTGAAGGACGTTAATTAACCCTCCCCCAAAAATGGAATATCTTTGTGCTTATGCCTCTGACTAGGTGCCTCCCCAGAAGATGGCCAGACCTAGGAAGCATGATAGCAGAGGGTGTGTGGGTTCCCTAACATTTCAGATTTATACTTCGGTGGCAGCTGGTACAACCTGCTCTCTTCCTCCTTGCAAGTTTATACATTATTGGAACTTGGAGAGTGCCTACGATCCAGAGGATAAGGTTAAATCAAGTGACAGGAAATTAGGGGATGTAATTATTTGACCCAGGAAATACTTTGAGGAACAAATATATGAACTTAGGATGTTGGTTACAGGAATTGCAACCTATGACTTTCTGAATTAGATGAAATGGCTCACTTACTGCTTACCAGATGTTTTAATTGAATTTATTTTTCATTTGCAAATCTAATAAAAAGTGCTTATCCCTGGATCCTAAGCTATGCCCTGAAGGATTTCACTATTTGATAGTTGCTTGACAGGTTTGATGTCTTAATGAGGCGCAATACAGTACTTATTTTTATATGCCCCTCATAATTTGAGCCTTTGCAGACAATTCAATAATATACCAATGTTTCTCTAAATTCCACAGTAGCACAGTGTCAAAGGCTTAGTTATGGAACAGGTAAACTGTATTTCTTAAGGCTTGTTAAACTTAGTTGCTGTTTTTAATGTAAAAACATTCATATTCATAATTCCTTCATTGTATTTAACTATTTATTGAAAATAGATATAAAATATCTATGATTATGTTAATACAACACTTTTGTGTCTAGTGCTATCATAAATACCAGTTCTGACCAAAGAACTGTCTTATCCAAAGATGGATCAAGCAAGGCAAGGTACAGAAGATAATGATGATAATAAAGCCTCTGTGGTGATGTAAATACAGTGGAGGGAACACCTAGCTCACTGCTAGCTCACAGGCACAGATCTATGTGGGCTACCATTTCCCAGGAGGAAGGCATTACACAAAAGAATACCATAGGCTGGCAGAGAGCAGACATCAGAGCCCTGTTCTGCAAATAACCATCCGGCGCAGCACCCAAGCTCTTCATTGTACGGACATGAAGCCAACCTGGTGGCCTAGATATCAGCAGCTGTTTCAAGTTGGACTGGGGAAAAAATGTACACACCGGAAGCATCCTCACCGTCAGCCCACGTATCCTGTACCATTGCACTACAAGCAAACCTGAAAGATGTCAATGAAATGAATTGAAATGAGGGAGTGGAATTCATGGAGTAGAGAAGCCACCTCAGCATTCGTCTAGCACAAGGAAAATGGAAATCGAACCCATAACCTCCCGAATATGGGCCATACACATTACTGCCTGGGCGATATGATGCTTCTGAACACAGAGGGAATGATCTCCAACTGAAATATTTCTTTGTTTTCCATAACTTACGCTAATAATAGTCAAATCTCTGAATACTTGGTTCTTCAATATTTATTCATGCCAGTGCTAAATGTAAACTATTAAAACTACATTTGTAAAATTTGTAGTTCTAGATTAATTTCAGTAATATAATTGAAAGTGTTAAAATTTTTTCCAAACAAAAATAACTATTTGTTGGCAGCAGTTTATATTTCACTAGTCTTAATGATAAGCTAATGATGTATATATTGATAATGAAGTACTTCTCGCTTAAGAGTTGACTGGTTGATTAGTAAGTTTGTATATAACGAGTACATGTTATTCCAACAGTTTGAACCATTGAGTTGTGAAGCACTGCTATATGCATTTGTAGTCTGTTTTGTTTAACCATACAAACTTTGATTGTGGCAGACATTGCTCTTTTAGTACAAGAAATACATCTATAACAGTGTTATTCCACATTGTACAGTAGAAAAATAACAAAAGTAAACCTCAAATAAATTTTGCAAGATAAAGTTAGTAGCCTTCATTGGATTCTTTCCTGTACTAAATTACCAATGAAATAGATGTCAATTTTGGAAAGAAAGGAATTGCTATCTTTAAAGCTAATGAAATTCTGGATGCACACAAGACAAAAGTGCTTCTCAAGAGAAAAGCTCCACAAAACTTTCAAGCTAGAACGTGAAAGCAACAACGAACGTCACTGCACCTTAGACAGAAGAGTGAGCACTCTGGAAACAACCAAGTACAATAATGAACACTTCCACCCATGTGGAAGCTTGACACAAAATTAATGACATGCAACCAGTTGAAACAAGTTGTACTAAGTTGCAACATTGCATATCTACTAAACATTGCAGCTGGGAAGTTTGAACCCAGAAGAAGACAAGATGTTAGATAAAAGTTGCAATTGTGCAATGAATAAACTAATGTCAATCAGCAATTTGATCATTTTTTTTAAACCAGTTTTCATGAAATTTTAATTCTAGTTATTTAGGTATTTTCCATTGAGGTAATTTTGTTAATGAAGATAACATATCAATTGTTTGAATATGTAATATGCAATATAATGGTCCTTCAGTAAATTTACCTGTTTGCATATGATGTAGACACCATTTAAATTGTATACACATTAATTTTAAGCCTTCAGTGCTTGTAATATGCTTTTATTAGTGATATATCAATATAAAAACTACTTTACAGAAAAACAATGTATTGCCTTTGTGACAACTGTTAAACTCGGGATTCAGTCAAACAGATTTTTGTTCCATTTGTTAACAATATCTACTACTACTTAATAGTAGAATATTGTAAACCTGTCCCTTCATTGACATTATAAACATTGTACCTGAATTAATCAAAGCTTTACGGGTGATCAGCCAGCTTTTTTCATTCAGTTCCTGAAGAAGGTTATTGAGGTTGTAATGACCGAAATCTTGACATTAGTAGATACTTTGGCACAGCTGATCACTCGTGATGCTTTGATTAATATTGCTTGCCATGGAAGTTATAAATCTTACATTGTACCTGAACTTAAAATAATAGGTTTTTGTTGCCTTGAGGATGTTGTACAAATGGAATTATGTAGCTTTCTCAAGTAATTATATACAACCAGCTTTCCTGTGCAGCAATGGACTCCCAACAGTGAAGGTAGCAGTGTCCCAGAATAAGACAGTTTATTCTACAAAATGGTTATACTTGGCACTTCTGTGAAATTAAATTGTACTGTTATTTTGAAGAATGTTGATGGCTCTGCTGCAGCTCTAGGTTACATGACAAGAAGTGCACTCTGAAGCAAATTTTTATTGCAATTAATCACGCTAAAATGCAATTTATCACAAGTGAAAATAGTGTTAACCAAGCGTTAGTTATAAAGAAATATTTGGTAGGGACTCACCTTTAAAGCAGCCTCAATTCAGAGTGTGCAGTACGCACATTGGTATGTGAAATCTCTTATGACAGGTAGTTTTATTTGCTGTTTAACTGCAGCAGAAATTTTCTCTGCCCTCCAAATTCATGGACTCGTGGTTAGAGCTTTTTACCATCTTTCCATTTATACAGTAAATAGAATGAGCCTTTTTAAAGATTTTTGTCACACGCATACACAGGCACGCACGCACGCACACACACACACACACACACACACACACACACACACACACACACACACACACATACACACACACACACACACATTGTAGAGATGATGTTGTGAATACTGTTTCAGTACACTATAAAGAAATAGATTTTAAAACATTGGAGCTTGTCCTCTTTCCAACTAAAGCCTGATGTGCAGAATGTAGAATTTTTAGTTTGCATTGCTTGTTGCACCAGTTCATATCTATAATGCCTACGTATTAAATTTTCATGTAGAAAACTCAAGTTTAAGAAGAAGTAAATTTTTTATAGAGGACTTCATACATCTGGAATTAATATATACAGCAAGAGCTCCAAGGAGCCAAACAGCTGATCTTATGGTACCCTGTATTAGTAAAACAGTGCTACTTTAGAATCTAATAATAAGGGATAAAATAATAAACCAACCAAATGCTTTTGTTTCATTGCTCCTTTGCGATATATTAGAATGTCAAAAGTATTAAAGCAAATGTGATTTGTCTTTTGTTGTGTGTAATATGCCAGCATGTCTAATTTAACAATGAATTGCCAACAGTACAGAAATGAAAATTGGTTCCTCCTTTGCAGAAATAACACAATGCAGAAGAGCTTTCCTTTTTTTGTTATGAGATACATAATCAGGAAAAGTATATTTTAAAATAAAGCTTCTATCTTCTTTTAAATGAAATATTTTGGATTCCTTGAAAAACCAAAGATAGGAATTGATCACTTAGCAACATAATATTACAATGATATCACTCAGACATTCCTTGTCACTCATTGCATATGATCAGAAATCCAGAATCGAAAGATATAAAATGTCTGAAAATACTATGCACATGGATAGTAAACAGTGAATGTATTTTGGTTGTGAAGAATGCCTTTTAAATGATTTGTCTGGGTTCAACTCTGCTAAGTGCACTTGCATGGCTTCATGTCTGTGCAAAATGTAGGCCAAACCTTTTTGAAGGCTAAGGAGCATCAGAAGCCTGAATGCAGTGTGTATAAAAAAGTATACATTGTATGGTTCAAGTTTTTTTGCAAAAAATGTAGCTGTAAAATTTTAGAACAGAGTTATGCCATTCAGATGTTCTGAAAAAGAATGACTAGGCTTATGACTAGTAAATGTTTGAGTTATGTTTTTGTAAATATGCAGTAAGTAAAGTGTCACAATAAGTAGAATTGGGTAACTACAGTTGGTTTAAACTTGGGAGGGGATTTCAATATTAATGCACATAGATTCTACTTTGAATTATCTTCATTTAATTTTCCAGTAAATATAAACATTGAATGTCCTTTTTGTTGATTTTGAGCTTAATTTCATTCACTTAATATCTATGTTAAACTTCATTTAGATAGCAAAACTTTAATGTAAAATGCACTAGATGCTAACCAAGAAAACTTTTGTTAGTAAAATATTTCTATCATAATTGTTAAATTGGGCATAACACCATTATAGAACTTAGAGAGCTGTTGGAAACTGTTTTTCCAGTATTGGCTGCAGTGTATTAGCAGCCATTTTCAACTTGTATTAAAAAGACCCTTTATGTTAATTGTGACTTTTAAGTGATGTAGAGCGACATTTAAATCCAAATTAGCTTAAGTGCTATCTTACCATTTGACAAACCAGTCAGGTATATTGGAAAATAAGGTAACATCTGCAGTATTACTCACATCTACTTTCAAGATGATACTTTTTGTAGCCAATTCAACAGCTGCTTTAGCATTGCTGCATGTGAAGTTATTGGAAGTATTATTTGCATTTAATGCAGACTGCATAATGATACTGAACAACCTGGGGGAGGGAAGGCTATATAGATATATGTAGTAAGTTAGGGCGAAAAGGTTTTGCTTGGGCGAGATTAGGTGTGAGAAACTTGAAAGGTATAGGTCAAGAGAGGGAGCTAGATAAATGTCCATTGTGTTGAGAAGAGAATGCAGATTTCCATTGTATATTATACTGTAGTCAAACAAAGATATGGAGAGAACAGGCTTGGCTACGTAAATGGGACAATTTGGGGGGTGAAGTCGTAATTAGAAAAATTTTGTCAATAAAAGGGGAAAAGAACAGGAGAAATATAGGGAACTATTTAGGGCTAAGAACAATTAAGAGAAAAATATTAGAGGGCCTCCAATACACAAAAACCTAGGGTTAGGTGTATGGGGACCGAATTATTGGTCAATAGTGGGCAACATGATTGGATTTCCAGGATATAGGAATATGTGGCATTTTTCAGTATGGATTTTATAATTGTAATCTTGATTTTGTATTTCCATTTGATGTAAAAGGAAAGATGAGAAATAATGATACTGTTATTTCACTGCTACAAGCAAATATCACTAGTGATTGGAGCTAACTATTGTTCAGTCAGTTGGGCCCTTTCTATAGAGTACATTCTTACAAAAAAATAATACCAAAGAATGAAGCTTTCAGTATGTAGACTCACGTCGTTTTCATGCAAAGGAGTAGCAGTATAAGGTTATCAATGTCAGCATGGCTAGCCATAATAGAGGCTTAAGTTGTCATTAGAATTCATCATTCTAAGACCAGAATTGTGCAAATTGGACATATGTCATATTGGAGATGCCTTTAATTTTACAACCTAATTTTAAAGTACAATTTTCTGTTTTGTCTGTGCAACCTTCTCCTTCACCCTATGTTCTAGCTGTCTCTAGGGGAGTACCTCTGTCATATTGCTTCCCTTGCCAGGATCATGTTAACTAGGTACCATCATTTCAAATTATCATTAACAATTAGTATTATGCAAAAGCTTAAGTGCTTAAAGTAATTCAAACAATTTTTAATTTCAATTATTCTTTCATTTGTTATTTTCCTTGTTTTACTGTGCAGTGTATAAATATCTTTTATTCATAGTTTAAACCATCAAATATAAAGCCATGTTGGGGAATATCGCAGGACAGAATGGAACTTCACTATGCTAATGAATTTAACACTTTATCTGCTTTAAAGAAATGAGACACTTAACAATGGACTACCTCTTGGAGTGTCTGTATGCTGTGCTCCACTCATGAGAATTTCTTAGAATTTGTAAAATCGGCAACTACAGTGTTAGACGAGCTCGTGTACAGCTCTGATTTAAGCTTATCAAAAAGGCTTATTACAAATCTGTTAGAAAACATATGCTCTTGTAGCTCTTTTAATTAATGTTAGAAACATACATGGCATCATTCAAGTTTCCACGGCAGTTCAACTTTTATTTTCCCTCTAGGTTGAAGGTATAGTTCTCAGGGATGTTCTCAGTAAAGCACAGTTAGCTTTTCATTAAGTTTGTAACAATATGAAGCTAAAGTAACATACTGTTGCAGACTATGTACAGTATTTTGTCATATTACTGCATAATATACTCTGCTGACTTTCACATACATAGGTTGCCTATACCATTTTGCAAATTCAAATTCGTGGATAAAACAAATGTTTTCTTGGGCTATTCATATTACAGTTTCTCTGTAAGGTAAATATAACTTTGTCAGTTTGCTGCCACTGGCTGGTGTTTACAGCCTTGTGTAATTGTTTTGCAGGCTGAGAGTGAAGTTGCTGCTCTCAACCGCCGTATCCAACTGTTGGAGGAGGACTTGGAGAGGTCTGAGGAGCGTCTGGCCACTGCCACTGCCAAGCTTGCAGAGGCTTCACAAGCTGCAGATGAGTCAGAGCGGTACGTCTCTATTCTCAGTTCACTAATCATGTGAGGATTTCAGAGATAATCTTAATTCTACAAGCAATGATAAACAACTGTTTGTCTAATGTAGGACTCAACATGGTTGGCACTCTGGTGTTTCCTTGAACCCAGTCCAATCCAGTGACGTTATATGTAACCCTGTAAGCTTCATCAGCATACTCAGAAACTCCTGCAGAACAAAATTTATACATTGTCATGCTGATACCACCAGATATTTGTTGAAATTCGTTAGTATATTGCACAATCTTACATTCCAAAGATATCTCTGGATTACTCACTTTCATATTAAAATACATATTACTAATCAAACTCATAAAGTATTTCAGTTAGGCTTATAGGTAATTGTGCGTTAAGTATTTCAGCCTTGATCAATGATAGGTGGTTATTTTGCCCCCCCTTTGTGTTAATATTTATTTTACATTGGCATCAAAGTCACTTTCAGAATTTTTTTACATTACTGTACAATAAATTTTCTAACTACTTTGTGGGTTAAGTCACAACGGGCTGTTTCTTTGTCCTGTTTTGTTTGTTAAAGTATTTCATTTTTACCCAAAATATTTGCTGAACTGCTGGAGGGATAAAAACATTTGCACTTTTGAAGTTAAAATTTCACAAATTAATAGCATGGAATCAAATATCAGGAATTATAATAATAAACATTGTAATGCCTAATTGATTTTCTGGGAACTTAATTTTGGCTAAATTTTGGTTAATGAGGGCATTTTTATTTCTTTTTCTTTTTACCCCATTTAAAATTTGCTCAGTAGAAAATTTGATAACAAGAATTTCATTTTTTTACACATTTAACACTTCAATTGTGGGTGTTCTTGTAGGATACGGAAGGCTTTGGAGAATCGTACGAATATGGAAGATGACCGTGTAGCAATCCTTGAAGCACAACTGTCTCAGGCTAAACAGATAGCCGAGGAGGCAGATAAGAAATATGAAGAGGTAAGCCACGAAGCTGCATCAGCAGTGAGAAGCAGCGTTACATAGTTGTGGTGGCAGTGAAGGTGGTGTTCTCTTGCAGGAATTTGTGCAGCTAAGGGCTTGGCAGATGAAGCAGCTACAGCAACCATATTTGTGCAATGGTCATGGACCCTGTCTCAAGTGTGCTTTGTTTCATGCGAATATTCGAAGTGAAAGAATTGTGTTACCATTCAAATTCTTGAAATTAATGAACCATTGACTTGAATGGACCAAGTGTATATGAAGAACATAAGTGGCATTTGTATTGACTTTGAACTGAAATCAATTCAAGTGCAAGTTTAAAAGTCATCAGAAGTGTAAACACATTTAGAAATTTGCATTGTGCTGATTATAAAATGCACTGATATGCATTAATGATAATGAATTTGTTATTTGTAAATATACATATTATTGACATTCAGATTATGTAGTTATGCAGTGTTAAATCAAAGACATTGATTGTCATAACACTTAAATCCCAGTTGCCTTGTTGGTGCCTTTTATGAATCTGTATGTACATGAAAAAGCATGTAAAGGCTTGTGAAAAGTAATGTAACCATTGTTAACACATAACCTCATAACACATCGAGGTGTATTGTTTTATATTTTCCGATAAAATTTGAAACTCAAAGCATCTAGTTAGTGATACTGCTGTTTATTTGTTGATCAAACATTTTGTTATTATTAGTTTTGTAACATAACTGTAAAAGGAACTGATTTTATGTACGAAGAACCCAACCAAAATTTGTCTCAAGTCAGTAGAAAGTTTAAATTTTTACATCAAGTAATAATGATAAAGCTTTGTTAGTACACCACATGTTACGTGGTTATTTAGAGAATAGAAGGAATATATATTTTAATACTGTTGATTGATATAGTATTTAAAATGAATTACAAATTCTATAATGTTAATGGTCCTTTCAAATGCCTTACGAAGAATTGACTATATATTCATTGTAGTGTTACTGTGTCTGAAGTTTGACACAAAGTTCACAGAGACAGGATTCATGTTCATTCCAAGAAGGATGAGTTTATTGTTAAAATTCATGAATGTTGATTTTGGTGGTGGGTTTTGTTTCTGGCACAGAGCTCGTAAGATTCTTGAGTCGAAAGGCCTGGCAGATGAGGAACGTATGGATGCCCTGGAAAACCAGCTGAAGGAAGCCAGGTTCATGGCTGAGGAAGCGGACAAGAAGTATGATGAGGTGATTGCAAAAGCAGCACCTGCATGACACTTCTGCCATGACCAAATACCAAATAACCCGATTCTTTAATATCTTTGTGAATTAATCTTTGAGCATCATGGAACTGATGTAACTCTCATGGGAGAATGTTTATATTTTAAATTATTTTCTTCATTTAAAAAAAGAATAAATGCAGAATAAGCTTAAGTGACAGAGCAACTATTTATTTATAACATTTCTTGGATTTTGACATTGTAGGTCTTTTATATGCATAGTTATTGAACGTAAAAGCTAAATTTTGATACATTTTTCCTCTTTGAACAAATGAAGCAGAACATCTGCAATCATTAGCAGTTGGAAAAAATGTCCATACATTGTTAAAGGGTTATAGTGTGTTTGTGGTGTAATGGGAACTGGGAGGCTAGCACGAAGAGATGACATTTGGGCATTTGTGTCATAATGTTTATAAATCTTGTGTTCCATGATGTTTTAGATGCATGGGCCATACCCATTCAACCAATTACATACTCTTTTGCAGGGTTGTTTTTAGCTGTGCAATAACCAATGTCAAATGTATGCTGTTGGAGAGAGTATTATTCTGTATTGCCATTTTTTTCATTAAATATCATGTGGTTCCCATATTCACTGAATTCTTAAATATTTCATTTGGCAACTATAATAATTCCTCTCTCCAGATTGTTTTTAGTTTGAATATTTAATAACTCATATTTATTGTTATAATAATTCTTGTGCTGTTAGAATGCATACTTAACCTTTAACATTTTTGTTGTTAATAATGCAGTGTAATACATAGTTTAAACTGTGTGTTATACATGTTCAATCAGTGCTTAAAACTAAATTAGTGCACAGAATGTATGTCTCTCATTAAAAATAAACAAAAAATATTTTATACTCACTATCAGTGCTTTGTTTTATTCTAAGTGCTATACCCATCTTTCAACTGCATTTTGGTAGTTTAAAGGCTCCAAGAGCAAAAGACATCACAGTACTGTCAAATATGTTTGTGAGCACACAAACAGAGATAATTATGCAAGATTCCTAAAGGTGTACATTGATTTACACTGAGAAAAAGTTTTTAAAGGAGAAAATTGCAAATTCTGCAGAAATTCATATTTTGTATGTAAACAAACGTGGCTGTATTAAAATCAAGCTTAATTTGATAATTTGTTTTTAGTTATTGTTTTGCAGATTAACTGCAAGCTGTTTTAAAATTGTTTTTAAGCACTGATTTTCAACATCATTAATCAAGAGTTTGCCTGACTGATATTAATACATATTACCGATGAAGTGTTTTCACTGAAATGTTTTAAAAGAGCTCCAATATTTTTATTATTGTTAATAATTTATATTTGTGTATTTGAAGAATATTCTGGGGTTTACCTTATTTTTGTCAAGTTATGCTTGGAACATTTTAAAGGATTAAAGTTTTACTTTGATTGGCATAAAACATGGTGCTCTTTTAACTCCTGTAGATCTCTTTTCCTTTTCCTAATTCCACAAATTAGTGTTTCTTTCTCACTCTTACCATTGTGTCGTGTAACACATAACTGTTTGCTGTGATTTAAAAAAATATATTTATACTTTTATTAACCTTCAACACCATATTAAAAAGAAAAAAAACAAGAATTCTTCATTTCAAAGATAAAGAATAAAAAATGAAAATTCAATTTTTTATATATAAATGTGACACACTTAAGTATAAGAAAGTTCTGATTCAATGAATAGTTTTAAAAAGTTTGACTATCTCAAGGGCATAGTCGCAGAACTTTCTGTATCCATTACATTTTCCAAATAAACTTTATCCTGTATAAGCTCAAAAATAAGCTGCACCCTTATAATTTATAGGGAGAAAGGTTTTATATATATAATTTTTTTTTCTGGGTACTATATAAGTAAGCCATATCCGGATTTGGGGCAAGAAAAGTGAACAACAATTGTCGCTTAACACATTGCCTTACATAGCTTGCATTATTCAGTCTTCACTATGCATATTTTTTTTGTCCCTCTTATGTTTTCTTCATTCTTGCATAGTATGTCATCCTCGTTGCCATCCAGCACATGTGCTAAAAATTAATGAAGTTCTAGAAATTATGTTATTAAAAAGCTGGTGAATATTTGCAGTGCTGCAATTAAAAATGCTGCCAGATTTTTGTTTCAAATGCTAGCTGTATTGTTGCACATGAGTGTATAATTTAACAGCTAAGTTATGTGAAAAGCCAGGTGTGTGAATATCAACCACAACCTGAAGTTTTGCTGTTGAAATTTAGGTAAAAAATTTGCTTATTTTTGAGCTAGTATGATCGATTCCAGCATTCAATGTTTGTAGAAATGGTTTCAAATAAGTACTTAATTAGTATAACAAGGGAAAACAATATTCAGATGTGTGGAAAGGGTCAAAAGTATCTGTTGCAAAGAGGAAGGGGAGGGAGAACTTTAAAGCATAATTCATGAAGTGACTCAATCATATTTGGGGAAAATGCAGTAGTGCAGCTTGAAATGTTATTTGAAAAGATGATACAAAAATGAGTTTTTTTAATCGGCTGTACATTTTTCAAGTAAGTTTTTATCTTTTTCTATTTGTTTACTAATGATTCCAGATTGTGCAAAGTTGAAACTAAATGAAGGGAAGTTCACATTCTGTTAGAAGAGAACATTTACGAGTACAATTATATTGTCAGTTTGTAAGATATAGAGCATTTTAATTAAAATGGTTTTAGCTGCATTTTAGAAAGAGAAAAATGAATTTTTTCCCCCATTTAATGATGGTTAGGGTGGAAGGCAGTTTGGGACAAGATGAGATGATAATTTTAATTTTGCACTTCTGGAACATCTGGCCATAAATACCACTTTCGACCACTTTTCTCAGCGGTTTGCATAGATACAGGCACAGTGAGAGAGACACACATATAAATGTTTCCAAAAACCTATCTCTGTCTTTAAATTACTCAAACTCAGATTCTTGGTTGAAATGTAGGAATTTAATAACAGCCAGATGAAAGATAAAGCAAAAATACCATATATATATTTGGAGAGAGAGAAAATTGCAGCACAATGTTGAATTATGATAAGGCATTTTTGCTGCACGTTGGGCATGTTATTGCTGTTCACTTTACTGTTGAATGAATGATGGATTATGGGCAGATTTAATACTGTGAAAATCAAATTATATTGACAATACCTATGAATACGATAGCTTGGTATCATTTTTGAACAAGGAAAATTAACTTTTCTTTTAATTTGACTCTGAATTTAATGTGACTTTGATTTCAAAATGCAGAAGTAAAACAGATTTATACGCATATTGTCTATAAAAAGTTAGGAAGAAAAGAAGTTATAAAAAAGAAAGTTATGAGTATGAGGGATATTTGATAAATCTGGTAAAAAACCAATAATAACTTTGTTTCTTGTGAATATCTCTCCTTATTTCTCGACAGTCTCCATTGATGACCATACCCTTGGTCCAGCAATGTTCCAATTTTTTCATTCCATCGGAAAAATAGGTTCTGTCATGGTCTGCAAAATACACATTGGCACTTGACTATCACTTCTTCATTTGATAAAAATTTCTACCATCTAGCCAAATTTTCAAGTTTGGGAACAGGAAGAAGTCACTTGGGGCTAAGGCTGGCAAATAAGGTGGATGAAGAAACTCATTCACTTTCACCATTGCAATTGCTGATGTGTGTGATGGTGCATTATCCAGCTGTAAGAGCACTTTTTTGTGCTTCAATCTCAATCTCCATTCAGTCAACTCATGTTGCAGACCAGCCAACAATGAAGCATAATAGGCTCCAGTTATGGTTCTGCCTTTTTCCAAGTAGTCTATGAAGATTATTCCTTGGGAATCCCAAAAAACAGTGGCCATCACTTTACCAGCTAACAAAATGGTCCTTGCCTTCTTTGGTGCACTTTCACCAGCCTTTGTCCGTTTTTTTGACTCCTATTTTGATACTCTGGTGCGTGATGATAGATCCAGGTGTCATCCATGGTCACAAATCTGTGCAAAAAGTCTTGCGGATTGCGATTAAACATCGCCAGACACTTGGTAAAGTGTTTTTCGAGATACACTTCTGGCCGACCGTGGGCAATCATAGCATTCACCTTGCAACCAGCACCCAGCTATTTCATTGCCAATTTATCACGCAGGATATTGTGCAATTGCTCAGTTGAGATGCCTACAGTCTCAGCAATCTCACAAATTTTGATTTGGCAGTCTTGGATAACCAGATTGTGGATTTTTTTTTCAGTGGTGTCCTTTGTGATGACTTCAATTGGGCAACCAGAGAGCAATTCATGTTTGGTGCTTCTATGACCATGTTTAAATTCATTGATCCAAAAGTAAATGGTCTTAAATGTTGGTGTAGAATCCATGTGAACTTCAATTGTTTTGACTAGTGCAGCAGCCCAGTCCTTCAAATGAAAAGGTTTAATAACGGCACAAAACTGTTGTTCCATTTTCAATCACAGCTATCACACCGATCAGTTCGGATGGCTGTTAACAATGAACTATATATTGGAGTACATTCAAGTTTTCTTTACCATCTTTTGAATAATCAAAGTTTACCACCCACAAAGTTGCAACAAAGAATTTCCATCGCTTCATGGAAATTTACCAGACTTACCAAACGATCCTCTTAAGAGTTCATTCTGTTATAATTTTTTATGAAATGCCTGGGTTGATATATTGAAATTCAATTCTCTCAGTCTATTTGTTTCCTTAAATTTGGCCCATATTAAAGCCCTTCCCACCTTCATTCTCCCCAAAGTGTCTCATTGATATAATAGGAGTCCAGAGTGAAGCATTTTTTGCCTTAGTTTCTCTCTCTTGCTCTCTGTTCTTCCCCCATGAAAACTATCTTTTAAAGCATTTGCCTTAATTTCTCTCTCTTGCTCTCTGTTCTTCCCCCATGAAAACTATCTTTTAAAGCAAACATTAACCCTCT
Source organism: Mantis religiosa (assembly GCA_030765055.1). Lineage (NCBI taxonomy): Eukaryota > Metazoa > Arthropoda > Insecta > Mantodea > Mantidae > Mantis > Mantis religiosa. The sequence goes on from CM060953.1 coordinate 80,029,897, forward strand.
ATGTCTGAAATGGATAAAATCAACTATAAAAAAATATAGTCACGAGGTGTCTGTTAAAACCTTAAACATAACTGGGAAGAGACAATATGGCATTATGTACTGTCCACCCAACACAAGAAGGCAAGGCAGAGGAATGTGTAACATCACTTTTGCTGTGTGCATGATGTTTATGCTGACCTTTTGGATATGATAAGGAATGCTAGATTCATGTAGGGTACAGTGTTGTCACATAATTCACCTATGGATAATACCTTTCACTGCAGTTACTGAAATGAGAATTAGATCTGGCAGCATGGTTGACTCATATGCACTCTCATACACTCATTTCGTACTAAACATATCCAACACCAGAGCAGATCAACAATTAACTCTCCTCTCTTTCTTCAGGACCCACTTGCCTTCTTGTGGTATTATTTAACTGAGACAGAGTATCACAGGTATGCTTGTGAAATTTGCCCTTTGAAAGATTATCATTAATTTCATTTTATCTCTGATTCCTTCACTGTAATTAAAAATAATACCATATATCACTACAACTTTGAATGTTTGTCACAACTGTGAATATTCGATGAGATTTACATTGGTACAAAAGAAGAATAGATATGGAGATATAATACACTATTTGGCTTTACAGGTGGCACGTAAGTTGGCCATGGTTGAAGCTGACTTGGAAAGAGCAGAGGAACGTGCTGAGGCTGGTGAATCGTATGTTTCAAGTTTTGTGAATGCATGATTGTTTTTATTTTACTCTCCACAGATTTCTTGTGTTGTTGGCTTTGTCCAGTTGGAGTTTTTCTTTCCCTTTTGGACTGTTTTTGTGTTGTGTGCCATGTAGAAGTTGCAATTTTAGCTCTAGATTTTGTGACTAAACAGTGTAGGGGTGTACAATTTTAAAATGTTTAAATTTAAGCTTTACTTGTGGTTGCAATGGAAGCCTTTCACTTCTGGCACCTTTTAGTTCGTTTTCAAGAAGGTTGTGGGAGAATTTTCCCGTAAACTATTTTTCTTATTTTTTATTTTAATTCAAGTTAATTTTGTGCAAAGTGACATATTTGTGACATGCAGCACCATACATGTAACTATTTGCTAAGGATAGAATATTAAATTCTAATTGATTACATATCACCCATGCAGCCAAAGGGCTGAATGTGTGTTAAATTATGTGCTGCAAGCCAGTGTAGTAAAATAGAAAATAATACAATTTTCACTGGAAAACAATGTATTGTAGAACTTAAAATTCAGAGTAATCAAAGTGCACTTGTCCAAAATCGAGAAGCCTTTGTAAATGATGTATTCTAAATAATGTTTATATGTTTTCAATTCATTATTGGTATATTTGAGGTTTCTATTTTATTTTGGCCAGGTAGTCACAAGAGCTAAAATTGGAAATTTTTGGGCTTAAGCTGTTGTTATTTTTTGAGTGCTCTAACTGCTATATTTATATTTGTGCATGCTGTACATTTTGGCCAGCACAAATAGGAGCTTGTGGCACCATTCTGTGTTGGCATTTTTACAAGTAATTAAAAATCACTTGCAGAAAGGAGTGGCACTTTTCACACTACTGGCAGCACAATTTATGTTGGGACTTTTAAATATTGGGAATATCAAGCATCTATCAACTGCTTTCGTAAGTGCAGGATTTTGTTCATACATTACTGCTGAACACATGGGCCTATATCACATTAAAGTAATTATTTGTTATTAATTTTTTGCTTCACTGTGGTGTTCCAATACAGTTAAATCTCGATAATTATTTGTTATTTAAGAAAGAATACCTGAGTTTCCTTATAGTAAGCATTATAAGTTTCAAACAATTTTGTGGGATTAAAGTTTTTATGCATATTTTGAAAATGCATAAGCACGGTAATCACTAAATTGCTATTAATTTTTATTGTGGAACTAATTCCTTGTGTGTTACATTATATGTTGCCTTTTACATCTTCGTAATATTGGCAGCTTTGCATTTAGCAAGGGAAATAATAAAACCTTGAGGTAAACTCTAATTACCAAAGCAACTATTAATCTGAAGTAACCTTAAATTCATGATTATGCAGGTTAGAATGTGTGAAAGCCATCATTTTATAATGCCATTGTTTAATTGGTTTGTTGAGAATCCTTGAGTGTCAAAGCAGTATATTTCTAAGATAGTGACTATTTGTATGCTTGCTATTACACAAGGAATATGCACATAATTCCTCTTATGGAAACAATGCACCAACCCCATGTGATAGGTATGGCATTTTGGATATGAAATAATTGATTGGAAAAATAGCTATGTTAGAAATCAATGTTCTTAGAAAGATAATTATAACAAAAACATAAGCACAGTAAATCGTAATGTGAATTACTTAAATTTAGGATATTTGGACATCTAAAACCAAACTGTTCAGAATACCCAAAAATCTTGTAAACTTGTCTTAGCAGCAATCTACAAATAGTCTGGGGATGATTTTTCCAATTTATATTAAAGATAGCTTCAAATGTAAATGTGATGCATGTAAATATGTGCATTAATATAATATTCCCATGACCAAATAAATTAACTCAATTGTGGGGACTTAAAATTATAGAAAAGCATGAAGTGCCAGTATGTGGAAATGCCACTCTTGGAGCAAGTAGAATGTTGATGTGACTCACTCACTGCATGATGCCTTTTTTGCACCTTTTGCTGGCATAGGTCGCCAGAAAACTGGTGTTGATGGAACAGGACTTGGAAAGAGCTGAAGAACGCGCAGAGCAGAGTGATAGGTGAGTGGTTTAGGTGGCAGGGGCAGTTCTTAAAAGTACTTGTAATTGTGCGTAAAAGTTATTTTAGAATGAAAGTGGATATTAAGTTAAAATTTAGTAAATGAGAATATTTCATATTTTGAGCTACATAGTATACTTCCATCTAAACTGTTCAGTGGTTTTTCAACTAGAATCAGTGAAGCTTTTCATAAATAGGAAGCAGAGTTATGGGATTGAATAAGGTGGTTAGGAGATTATTTAGTTTTGTTTTAGAAATGGAATTACTATATCGGGTGTCCCACTTAAACCAAGACCATATTATTGTATTTGTGCTCTATGCTCTGGCAATTGTCTCACCTGAATGTTATGTCGTGGTGCTGTAAGCCAGTGTGCAGTCGTATATGAATACTCTTATATATATACTGGAAGTGACATCCTTCCAGAGGCATTAGGGTTAGGATTACTATGGGGAGGGATTTGGTACCGAAACCTGTGGTTTATTGTACCTAAGCCCCAAGTGGGGCATCCCCGGGAGGAATGATTAGACGAGAGGAGAAAGGGTAGCCGATCCATGAGACACCCGCTGACCTACACTGAAAGAGACCATCAGATGAGAGATGATGTGAAATGATAATGGAGTTAAAGTTGAGGGAAGGAAAATTTGGGGGATATAATTATCCTACTTAGCACTCAGCTGGCGACCTGAGAAAACCCTGGAAAAACCAATGGGGAAATTATCCAGCACTGATCGCTCTGTAAATACATCCGAGATTGTAAGAAGGGAATAGATCCAACAGTGTGAGTTTTGCCTGTGGCATACACTGATAAAAAGAGTGTATTGAACAAATGCACACATTGGAGAAATTAAAAGAAAATAGTATGAGTGAAATAAGAATGGTTACAGTAACAGAATTCTACTTCTTATCAGGTACAGTGGCTGTGTAACTTGAGAAGAATGACACCTTATAAAAGATGCTGGAGGTCAGATTTCATATAAGACCGTGTATATGTTTAAAACAGCTTAGCCACATATGAATCATGTTTGGCTCATGCAACTGCCATTGTACAGAGCACAAACATGTACCTATTGTCTTGCTGTGTGTGAGGACCTGTTATTTGTTGAAATGTTCAAACTTCTTTAAGTAAAACAGCCTTCAAAGCTCTTTCAAAATGTATGATGCTAGGTGTGTAGTTGTGTTTAGTAGAAATAATGTGTTGCTTTCTTCATAAATAATACAAGTAATCAAGTTTATTTGGAGTTTCTTTTGAGCCAGCTTGAAATATTTACCACTTCTGAAGAATAGGTGTAGGGTATAGGGAGAGCACTTAGAAAAAATAGAGAAGGTCAAGGAGTAACTTATTTTCAGTGCCATTATGTTTTGTTTGGCATGGGAATGTAAGCATGTTTTTCATAGATGTCTATTGTATTGCATCAGGATAACTGTCTGCATTTGTTAAATTTACTGTTTTGTTGTATTATTCATTAATGTTAGAAAGGTTATATATTAATTTTTGAAACATCATAGAAACCTCATCTATTTTGGTGTTACTCTCACTGTAATGAAGTATGTAGGCATTTAAAGTATTTGGCCCGCCTCGGTAGCGTAGATGGTAGCGTGCCTGCCTCACATTCATGAGGTCCCGAGTTCGAATCTCGGTCAGGGTGAGTTACCTGGATACGGGTTTTCTCGGGGTTTTCCATTATACTTAAAGACGAATGTCGGGTAGCTCTAAGCTCCATGGACCCTGGACACATTTGAGCATCATTTCACCCACTTCATTCACCATCCGATATGACTTAACATTGGAGGACGTAAAATTTAAAGTATTTACAGAAAACACAATGTAATTAAAGCTATTACAGAAGTGTTCTTTGAAGTTGCATAACTGTTACATTGTACACTTTCAGCATCATAATGGTTTTTCTTAAACTGCCATTTTTTTTTTTTTTTTCAATTATGAGGACTCAATACTTGTTTATCATTTCCAAGTCTGTGGCATTAAATAAGTTGTTTTAAAGAAAATGTAATAATGTATTTTGATATATTACAGATCCAAGACTAGTTCTGGACAATACCAATTAGGGTGCACTTTTTAAAAGACATTTATTTGCCAAGTATAATTCCTTCCAAAAATGAATTACTTAATTACCTAGATAATAATTCACACTGGCTTGTACGAAAATCTGAACAAATTTGGTCACCTTAGTATGCTAAATGCTAAAGGTAGCTTAGGCTTCAGTAAAAGTGGTCAGTTTGCATTGAAAGTAATATTATTTTGTGCAGCTTAGTTTGTAGTATGTGTATGTAATTCAGTGTGTTCTTTATTTGGGGTAGTCATTTGGTAATACTTGCAGTGTGCTTGTGCTAAGACAGCTTCATGTGAGCTTGTGATTGTGTAGTTTGTTCTTAGATTTCTTTGTATTGCACCCATATAGTAGTTAGTATTAGAAACTTTTGAAAAGAGCAGTTCAGAAATTTTTAGGGGGTGGACTAGCACTAGAACTGGTGGGTAAGCTTATTGGAATGTAATTATTTGCAGAACTTTTTTTTTGTAGTATTCAAAGCATTACACTCATCTCTTTTATATTTTTTATTTTTATTCTGCTCTATTGTAATAGGAAATGATGTATTTGATGTGAAAATTCATAATTTTAGTGAAAGATTAACATTTTAAAGTTTATCTCTCTGAGAAGTAGTAACTTTGGTAATTTTCAGAAGAAAATATAGTAATGAATGCTGTTCATAGAAGTTTGAAAGAATTGTTTCAATAAATATAAACAATTGCTTACTTTTTACAGCAAAATTGTAGAACTTGAGGAGGAACTCCGTGTCGTAGGCAATAACCTGAAGTCTCTTGAGGTATCTGAAGAAAAGGTAAGTGTCTTAATGTTTGTGAAACAATTGGAAATATTTTTGAGTATGATGTAATAAATACAATTTCTTTGATGGTATAAATCGAAGCATAAGTAATATATATAATATACAGTTGAACCTGCTTTATACATAACCCATTTATACGTAATTTGCACATCCTGAAAAAATGTAATTTATAATCTTGTTTATACATAATGCATTTGCATGTAATTCAAAGTTACATGCATTAAATTTCAGTGAATTTTATGCAATTAATGAGCATATGACATATGCTGCCTTAAAAGAAGCTTTAAACACATTTTCATTATCGCTGTTGACAAATACACAAACTGTGCAGGTGGCTTTCAGCCATGGAAACAAAAGATAAAGACGTTAGCTCATATGTCTTTCAGGGCAACAGTGTCATAATAATGAATAGAAGTAAAGATAATTTTCAGTATCTGGTGTTTACTGTTGAACAGCGGTTTTGTCTTTCAATTCTTAGTTGCTTTTAATCAGTCATGGAAAAAAGAAAAGGAAGATAGTTCAGAAAGTAAAATTCATAGGAGAGGTGGCATTTAATAGACACAGAACCAAATGGTTATTCGCTTCCGACTTAGGAATTGCTTATATACACTATGTATGGTCATCATTGAAAAAGAGAACCTATCCAGATGACTCACTCTGATGCAAGATTTGAACTTGCAGGTTGTGTTGACACTACATCAGTGTGAAAAGTTGTAGTAAAAAAGCTCTAAGTTCATTAATGTATTTTGCAAAATGAGTTGTATGTATTTAATGCAAAAAAAGTAAAACAAGCCAAATTAACTATATAGTTTAAAGGGGAACCAATTTCCAAGTAATTTTTGCTTTGTACATATGTTTATTGTTTGTAAAGTTTTATACATGCAGGCCACTTTATTGCTTTAAAAAAAAGATGCATTAAAACCTCATTTGTAGGTAATTCTGAGTTACAAGTAATCTTTCCTCATCCCTTAGATATATGTATAAATGGGTTTCAACTGTATGTATAATAAATAGAGGGTACAAATGTCTACTGATTAGGAGTAACTAAATATATTCTAGTTTTTTATGTTGTGAACATAAAAAACCATAACCATATATTTTGGGTTAATAAGTGCAAAGGAATAGTGAATGTTATATAATATTCCATTAATTCTGGTTACATTGGATCACATATTTTAAGTACCTTGTGTAGCAGAGGATTGCAAAAATGGGAGTATTATCATTCATTTCTTTCTAATCCAGGCACTGCTATTCTTATTCTGGTAATTGTGAATACAGGAAGAGGATGGGAGAGGGGGAATGTGCTACAAGGGTGACATTAAACAGTTCTAAAAAAGTGTGTTTGTCCTGTAAGAAAGATTTGTGGATATGTTACTGCATCACAGCTTTTAAATAATGAAAGTATTTGCATTTGTACCCCTATTTATGTTCTGAAATGTGTAAGAACAAACAGAAAAAAAAAAAGTTAATACCAAAGTACTATATTATTATTTTAATTTTATTTTACTGGGATTGAATCTGTGGATTTTGATATATTTTCTTTTCAAATGTTTTTAAGTAGAGAAAAGTGAAATCTTTAATTGACTATCAGAAATGACCAGCAAAAAAGTTAATTCATAATTCAACCAGTGTAATGGACTTTGTTGAATTTTGTCTTCTTGTACTATTGATTCTTTTCCAGGAAAATTACATTTTATTACATGTAAAATATATGTAGTGATATGACATTCCAGTACACTGGTGAAGCTTGTATGATCGTAACAGCCATTACCGTCATTAAATAAAACAAGGCATTTAAATTTGTTCATATTTTCTGTTCAAAGAAAAAGAGGAAGGTGATTACAGATTTTAAAAGCATTGTTATTTTTAGCTGATATGATATTTTATAGTAAGAAATACTTAAGAGAAATGTTTATCAGGGAAATATAATGAATATGCACTTTTTAAGCTTAAATTCATGTAATTTTCGTAGGAAATGTTGCTATATGAATTTCTTTAATACCTTAAAATGTTCTGCCTTTAGATTAAAGATATACAAATAAACTTAAGTTACATATGCTAATAGTAAAATGAACTCAACACTATTTATAACAATGCTTTTTCTGATCTACATAGCTCATAATCATTTTATAAATTGCTTTTATTAGCATTAAATAAAGTAAGGCGACCTGAAGATAACAAGCTTACCATCCAAATGAAGGTCTCAAATCTTAGTTGGGACAAATTGTGTTAGTGAGGTTTTTACCAAAGATTTTGTTTATGCTGAAAAGAGGAGTATTAGGTAACTTAAGATATTATAAATGTCCAGTTCATCTGTGCTATGCACTTAAAAAAAAAAAGGGAGGAACTAATGAAATATTAATTAACAGTTGGGGAACAGTTAAATTTCCAGCTAGAAAGATATGCTAAATGTTTTAAATATTTCTTTTGATTTTGTTTTTCCCAATGTGTATAAAATTAAATGTGATGGTACTGCCGTCCTCCATGCTGCACCAATAAATTGGAATATTTTTAGCTAAAATAAGTTTGACAGTGATTGACATATAGACTTTTGAAGAAATAAGTATTAAATTTATAAATTGCTCATATTTAATTACGGTGGAAACTATTACAGAAAGTAATTCTCTTTAATTCCAACCTTAAATTTCTAATGTTTCTCCAGGTGCTTTATAGTTAAATGACTTACATTTTCATTTACAAATTTACATATTGAAATTTCATATAACTAATTTAATTTTTTATAAGTAACTAAGTACAAAATTAAGAAATCCACAAAGCCAGTAGGTTTAGTGGAATAGGAAAAAATTAATGATTTGTAACACTTTGGCTGGTGTTTGTATTGTGACCTTAGGCCAACCAACGTGAAGAGGAGTACAAGCAGCAGATTAAGACTTTGACCACGAGGCTAAAGGAGGTACCGTGTTATGTCCCCACATCTCCTAACTTTTTCCCCTATTTTCATACAACGCATGTTGTGCTGTGTGTCCTAACTGAGTAGCGGACAGCCTGATTGTGTTGTAACATGATATTGTTGTGAATTTTGTCTCAATTACACCTTACTTCTAGGCGACCCAGCGGGAAGAATCGTTTGAGGAACAGGTTAAAGCCCTTACCGGATCGCTGAAAGAGGTAACACAGCAGCAGTTGTTGAGAACACATTCAAATATAGTTGGTGCTGCATTTCAGTTGGGGCATATGTGCAGGGTGAATCCATCGGTTGCCGGCGCTGCTTTTCTTCTATTTGCCGTACTTTGTTATTTATCTTTGGAAACCTTGTTATAGATATACTATTTTGGATTCTTTAGCGTTCATGATAGGAAATGTGGACAGGTAGTTGGCTCTGCTTTGATAGATAAATCAAGATGAAACATCATTGAAAGAACATCTTGAAATGTAAAATCGTTAAATAGCAGTTCAAGCTTATTTGTTAAAGTAAGAGATTAGGAAGTATAGCTTACAATCCGATATCAGATTTTTCTAAAATATTAACCAAACACGATTTGAATTCAGTGCATTTTCATGTAATATTTCAAGAATGTTTTGACATAGAAAGCATATAGCTTATGCATTAGATGCATGCAAAGTATTGATATAACCATAACATTTCACTGAGTTGCTAAGAATTTGTCCACATTTATATCATGAAGAATCATACTGTCCTTCTGGGTCTTTCTGTTCAACATGTATGACTTTTGTTTTACAGTTTTTGAGTGTGCACGTCCTGTCGTTTGCTGGCCTTGTTAACTGTTTTAATGTGCTCCCAATGTAGAACTTGTATTGATGAAAAAGATTGTTCTGACACGTCTCAGCCTCAAATCCCGCTCTCATGTAATTCAGAATACTTTGTTTTGGCTTCATCTCAGTTTTTAATAATTGGAGGGGGAACTTGGATGTTTCTCATGTGTAAATTTTAATTTCAAATGTTTGCTTGTTTATTTCATTATTAAAGTTTTTAAATTAATTTAAATTTTAATTATAAAAACTGAGGTTCTTTCCATGGCTGCAGTGGCATAGCACTGTCCAGGAAGAAACAAATCAAAAGAAAATAATTTTTGAATGAAATAATTTGATAAGTGTTGCAGGAGTTTGAGGCAGCTATGTGCCAAGAATAGTGCTGTTTTTTTTCCAACCCCCCCTTCCTGGTTCTGGCGTATTTAACTTAGCATGCCGTGTTGTATTGTGATTTTAAAACAAGCCTTTTTGTGTTGTTTCTGTCATTTCATGGTAACCAAAATATCTAACAGGCCACTGCTACCAAAGAGCATTGTGAGGACAAAATTCATTTGATATCAGATAAACTGCGTGAAGTAAGTATTAGTCGTTAACAACCTTCTGCATGTGAGCGGGTAGCTAGTGCTGGGATTTATTTCTTACTTTTTATACATGTTAATGTGGATATTTGCCACAGAACGTGAAAATAACTTAATTTCTCATTGGGTGCTGGTTAGAACAGATGATGTTTATTTAAAGAATAAATTTTTAAGCAATATTTGTTAAATGTTGACATGATTCAGATAGACAGTGAACTATTGTACAGGTTTCCAACTATCTTATTCACTTTTTCTTTCTCTCTATTTCTGTCATGCTCAATGCCTCTGGGGGCTTTTGCTTTTTAGGTGCAGTAGCCATTATAAATTTTGAGGGAGTAGAAATTCTGGTACTAATGAAATTAGTTAATGATTACAAAGACCAACTATTTTTTCAACTATTTGTGAAAGAAAAGTATAGATTAAATTAAACTGTCAGACAGGCTTAATTCTGATTAAATAAAAATTTATGTTAATACGGTAACTGTAATGCAAGATTTTAAATTGTGACATAGTCATGATGAGAATGCTTCTGTAGTTGAGTGGTCAGTATTCTGGTTTCTCAACCCAAATATTCCAAAATTATATCCGGCTGGGTAGTGGTAATTTTTCTTTGATTTATATTTCCTGTGCTTCACTAGTCTAAATGTATGAATTTAAGAATTGTGTATGAGGTGCTTTATAGCAAAAAAGCTTGAAATAAAAATTTAAAAAGATACATTTTACAAGTTACAAACATCATCAATTGGCTCACAAGTCAGACCCCTAATATGATCTTTGAAGTTATATGAGCTGTAAATACTTTTACTTTTTCATAGAGAAAAGTAGATTGAACATCTAAGCATGCATATGTATGAGAACTTCACCATTCTGCAGTATATTACGTTTAAGCTTGATCAAATGATATTATGTTGTGTGTCAGCAATAACACAGGTAAGCAGGAATTGGAATATTTCAAAACTTTTTACGTCAATAGTTGGTCTAAAGAATAATTTGTTCATATCAACATATCTAATGAAGTATTGTTTTTAAAAGAACTGTTTAGCTTTTGTAAAATATTTGCTTATGCGTTTATTCATACTAAAATTACACTAACAATAATGGTGTATTGGCATGCTTGTTACAAAAACATACTTATAGCACCTTTTTTCATTTTCTTTAATCAACTTTTTGCATGCGCTTGATGGAACTCCTTGTGTTGTTGTATTGTGTGCATATTTGTTTATTAAATTTTAATACTTTTGCATTTTATTATAAACAGTTACAATATAAAGTAATAGTAAAGAAAAACAAGTGTGCAATTGTTATGGTTCATTGAATTCTGCAGTGTAAATAAAATTTAAATTCTGCATGCAGATACATATTTGCAAAAGCATATTTATTAATATATAAGATGAAGTAGCAGTTTTCCTGAGCTGAGATGTTGAATTCCAGTAAAAGCAATTTATTTTGTTTGTTTTGTATTTGTATTTTTATTTTCATGTATTTTCTTTAAATGTAGTGAGATCAATTGTTGGAAATATTCTACTGAGTAGAAACATTTTATTTGAACAAATTAGATAGAAAAGCTGGATGTTATTGAACAGCAAAGGGAATTTGAAACTAAAAGAAGGATATATGTTTGCTTAAACTGCTGATCTTATCTTTAATGTCGAATGGTCAGAGGATACAGTTTTTCAAAGAATCTGCAAAATATCTTGCTGCTTTGTAAGCAGATTTGATAGTCAAAACACTGAATTAGAAAAACTTATGAGCAAACTTTGATTCTTAGAGAAAGAATACCATTTAGAAAAACAGATTATGAATGATTGTAGTTTCTTATATAAAGCAAGTATAGGACTGAAGTTGGAAATGGTGGTATGTAAATTCAAGGTAATGGTTGAACACTCTATCATAATCTTGTTCATTTGCTCATGAGGCACTGTCTCTAATTCCTTCAGTCATACCTCAGTAAAATTTCCTTCTTTATATATGCTCATTTGTTTTGCGATTCCTACAATGTCACTTCCTGCACAGTTTCTCACACAGAAATTAATCTCTGGATACAGATTATTTGCAATTGTAACAGCAAATGTTACCAAAATGGTTTGAGTATATCTCTAGAAATGAGCAGTTAATAGCAGTTGTGATTCATAAACGATGGAAGTGAAGGTTCCACTATGTGCTTACAACCACATAGATACAAAGTGCACAGTATACAGTTTCCGTACTTTGATAGTACTTCACTAACAGTAACTTACATTTTCTTTGCTTCACTTGCCTTATGCTTTTCACTGACTATGCTGAGAGTTAAGCTCAAGAAGAGACACTTACTGATCAAAAGTGTTCATTTGACTGACAGGATCCAATTTTTATATTAAATGTTGCAAATAAGTACTGATTATTTGAAAACAAGTTACTGCAAATAAAATTCTTTTTCTCCTAAATGTTTAGAGTTCAGACAATAACGTGTGAAGCTTAGGCTCACTAAATTGTGTTGCATATTGGTAAGCATAGGTTCCTTTCTTTTCAAATACTGTAAAAGTTTAAGCCTGTATTGCTGTTTTATTGTTATACAAATTTATGTGAATTAAAATTATTGGAGGAAGTGCTTACAAGTTTTGTTTACCTAAAATTTTTGATTCAGGCATGCAGAGTTCAATGAGTCTAATAATTTAGCACACCATTCTTTTTCCCTACTGTGTTTCAATTTTAAAATGATCTAGTAACATTTTTTAATGAAGTAACTCAAAAATCTTCCCTTCAAAAAATAGGCAGCTCCATATGTTAAGAATGAATGTAAATATGTGTGAATTTACCATGCAGGCTGAGGCCCGAGCTGAGTTCGCTGAGAGGTCGGTGCAGAAGTTGCAGAAGGAGGTTGACAGGCTTGAGGGTAAGTATTGGTCTTTAACCTTCCAAAGAGGCATATATTCTCTCACAATTTCTTATTTGAACAGGGAAATTCAAAAACAATATAAATTAATTTGCAATAAACTTTCAAGTTTTATAGATTCTTTCTTGTGGATAAACTTTGCATATGTTAAATATTTGAATCCTCATAGCTTTGATTGGCTGATTTTATATTAGTTTTATTTTAAAATTGTTCAGTAATCCTTGAAACAAAAATTCGAGATTTGCACCTGCCCATGGATGTATAATGTATTTTAAAGAAATAAAATTTTATTTGAATACCTTGATTGAAAGTCCTTAGATCATGAGTTGACGAAAAGCATTTAAGATTTAAAACATTTTACTAAACATCTCTACTATAATATACCAGCAGACAAAGGCAGCTTCTGTTCAACTCTTTGGGCCAAAGGGTACATGTCATTCTGCCAACAAAAGGAATTTTCGTAAGCAATGCTAATATAAAATAAAAAGTTTTTGGGAACATAAAGTATGAGATTGAAGTTGGACAGTCGTTTTGGTATCCTCTGTAGTTTCATGGTTAATCTGAATTCCTAGCTGTAGAGCCTTAATTAGACAAATGCCTAATGGTGTTACTCAAGATTTTGTCTGTGGCTTACATAATTAAGGCATTCAATTTAGTTTCACATTTTTATGTGATGGAACATAAAAATGTTCCACATTAAGTTTTTATCCAGTTTCCTTCAAAATTTAAATTGTTTCATTAAAAGTTATGCACTGATACCTGTAGTTTATGCTCCAGCAATCCTTATTTCTTATTATGATATTATATAGCTGTACTTGCTGCATGTATATGAACAAGAATTGTCTACACAATACCATACAGTCATGGGTGGGTGCTTAAATCACTTATATTAGTTTGTGAGACTATCTGAAAGTTTCAAGTGTAAAGATTGTATTTAACTGTCTAGATTTTAAATTTGTTGAGCTGATGCAGGTGCTATTACGTGAAAAAATTGTAAGTAATAATGTATCTATGTGCTTCAAGAATTCAGGGCTTCAGCTAATGTTCATTTATGGGAAAGTAATTTAAAAAGGACATTTCTTATGTGTATTTAATATATGCTCTAATCATAATGCAGTTGAGTAGTTTACTTAATGTGTTTGTGCTGTGATTTCTGTGTGTTGTTTCACCCATTAATCTGTGTTTGCAGAAGTCCAAGTGTTCATAAGATTAAAAGAAATAAATAGGTATCAGAAAAAAGGAATATTAGAATATGAATTTTTGGACTGTAGTTTTGTGTTGGGTTTGTTTCACCTAATAACAATGAGATTGTGAGTCAAGTGTTTCCAGTGTTTTCACTAACATTTTCAGGTGAGATCTGCAATTTCCATGATATGTTTCTTTCTGGGTTTACAATGAAGACATTTTATATCTGCTTTTTGATAATATTTTTCTTGTATGATAGGCACACCAAGTTTGAGTTTAACATATCAGAACATTTTGAAGTGAAGTTATTTTATATTCACTCTACTGCAAGACTTTGCCCAAAAGCCAATATTGTTTTAATATGGTATGCAGAAGAAGCAGATATGCAACCATTTTGTAATTTAGTTTCTTTTCTGCTAGGGAGCACTGTTTAAACTAAACAGAGCAGAGAAAGTTAACATAGTATTTACATTTAAATGATGACCAAATTTGTTATTAGGAATTTAGATCTAATGAGAAAGTGGCAGAGGCAGATATTTGAGTAAATAATTTCAAATTCTACTTTCAATTAAGTATTGTAGGTACACAATCAGTCCATGTGGTAACTTACTTAGCTATTTCAATTGTGATACTGGAAGCTAGGATTGCTAATTTTCAAAATGTACCAAAGGATGCACCTTAAGTGTTGATTTGCAGTATGACTTATTTCTAATCAGAAAAGTAAAATTAAGCATATAAAATTGATACTAGAAATTATTTTGCACTTATGTTAGAACTGTTAAAAGAAGGTGGATATGCCAGCACAGATTTATAACAAACTCTAAATTTTAAATGAAGTGTATTTATGTTCCCAAACAGAATGGAATAATTGGTATTTGCTACAATTTTCATACTGGATACGTAGAAATTGTCACAAATCATCTGCTCCTGCAATATATGATCAAGGAATTGTGTTGCTGTGTTTATTCTGTATGAATTGTTTGAAATCTTACAAAATAAAATTTAGTTCAGTAACAGTAATTAATAGGTTATTAAATTCAATATTTTACATACATGGCTTGTAAACTAAGGTAAATATTTCTTGTTGCTGACATGCCATCGGCTGTGCAGTTTAAAATTTGTAAGTTTCTGCTACCTCTTGTCATTTTTATGCATTTCTTTTTCTTTGAACTTGTTAAGCGGTATATGCAACATGTCCATTGCAAACCCAGTCTTGGTGAAACATCTTAATTTATCTCTTTCAGAATTCATTAAAATAAGATAAAACCTTCGCAGATCTTGTTTTGAAGAAGCATGTGTGTGTGTACACTTGTTTATTTGACTGGAATTGTTTGCAGATGACCTCTTGGCTGAGAAAGAGAAGAACAAGCTCTTGCAGGAAGAGATGGAAGCAACCTTGCATGACATTCAGAACATGTAACCCTTCTCCCATGCCCTAGTGTGGCTTAACTGAAGTGTTGCGTGCTCTCAAAAAACCCCAGGTTTGATACACTTCTCTATTCCTTAACCTGCCTCTTCCCTGAAGTATTTATCTGATAGAAGCCAGTAAATTGCTTATATGTAAAATAGTGTAACTAGAAGGGTAAATTGAATAGTAAAAGTAGAATTACAATAAACACTGCTCGTTTATGGTTAAATAAGTTGCACGTTATAAGATTTCCAAATTATAGGCACTTTTTACTCTGATTAAATAAAATTAAGTTTTGTTTACTTTTGAATTCAACTATTCAAATTAATTATAATTGTTGCATACTTGTGGACTAGGTGATCCAATGATTACATCAGAGGTCATCTGGCAGCACTAGGTAGAATTGCAAGAGGTGGAGTAGTTCTTGTTTTTACTCGTAACTTTTCTTGTAAAATTAGCATCTACTGTTTTTCTCTTATACTTGTGTTCTTCATTCAGTAACACTACATTAATGCTGAACTACTGTCTATTCCAAACCAGAGTGTTTTTATTGTAAACAACTCTTTGTATTATTCATATAAAAGTAATTCACATTTGTTGTCTTTAACAACTGCTTCTTTCTCTTGCACATGCTACTGCATATCACTTGCAGCTGAAAATTTTTGTCTACAGAAAGATCCTGTTGAAATCTTTTCAAAATCAACCTGAAGTAATTATTGTGTTACAACTTTCGGAAATCAATGGTTTGTTTTTCCCGAAAGGCCTACTAATTGGGATGTTAGTTTCATAATATCCACTACTGCAACCAATGAGTATTTTTCTAATAAGTTGAACATGTTATGTATTATTTGCTTTTTTGCCATGTTTGAATGACTTGAACAGTTGGTATTCACACTAAGCAGACCATCGTCTGCCACAAGAACTCAAATGTTAACTGATTTAGTCACAAAATTTATCTTAAGCTTAGCATACATGTGTTAATGTATTAGGAATGAC
The DNA here is from genome assembly GCA_030765055.1 of Mantis religiosa. NCBI lineage: Eukaryota > Metazoa > Arthropoda > Insecta > Mantodea > Mantidae > Mantis > Mantis religiosa. The sequence continues at coordinate 80,046,277 of CM060953.1, forward strand.
TTCGCCTACCATATTTCCTGCATTATACAAAATCATTGCTCTATTTCTTGCATAGGTGATCCAATGACAGGCACACAGTTGCTAATTAAGAAGTCCCAATGTTAGTGCAATAGCAGATGGCATTGATAGAATTATATTTTGTAATATCTTAACAGTTAGTACATATCCATTATCTTTAGCAGTGAGTTCTTATGGTAACTGTGATAACAGGTACAGTTCTATACCTTCCTATTCCAATGTTATGCAATATCTCAGAAACTATTTGTAGTTGGTTTATTAAGGAATATGTTTATTAAGGAACTATTTACATTGCTGTAAAAGTGTGTGCTTAGGTTCGTGACAAGCAGAAGCAAGGGCTTTTGTTTACATGAAAGGGAACTCTGATTGGAGTGGATAGTAGAGCTTTGAATTGTAATAATATTTCCGTGCAGTTACGAACACCAAATGATAAATACTTCTTCCGTATTCCACCCCTTAGCATGTGTAGCATGATTTATTTAACTCACAAATGCTAATTTTAAAATAGTTTTTTAAAGTTTTGTATGGTGTGAAAAGTTCTTAGACGAATAGCAAAATTTATATATTTTTTATATTTATTTTGATTTATGTTCCATTATGTTATGGCCACAGCTTTTGATCACTAACTCAAAGTGATCTTGCAACATCAGCAGCTCATTCAATCTTAACCCTGAACAATTTCTTTGACTGTATCAAATGGGAAATCATGGTGTATGTACTTGCCCATAAGGCAGATCAATTATTTCTATTTTAATCTTCTTGCAAGTATTGTGACTTGAAAGTAATGAGTAGGTAATTCAAACACAAACATCACTCAAAATATCCTTACTTGGACATGTTTTGGAGAACGGTTTGTCCCCATCGTCAGCAGTTATCCGACTGGTTGGATCCGTGGTTTCCTGAAGTGAGTTGGCTGTCTGTGGTGGGATCTGTTGACTGAGATGAACTTCCAAAGAGAGTTTTCAGGCGGCAATTCGAAATTTAAAGTGTACTGTTTGTTTTTTATAATTAGCAACTTTTCCCAAATATCGAGTTGTTTTGGAAAAGTTGCTAATTGTAAAAGGTTTAGATCAGACTACTTATATGGTTCTTCTGTTATATACTGGTGATATAATGGGATAGGACCTGTGCTGCATTTGGTTTATCCTGTTTTTCATATTTCCACCTTCTCGTAATTTTTGCTTATTTTTGGACTTCTTGGAGCTACTGCTATTTCTTACATTTGTTCAACATGTCCCAGTCACCTCAGTCATGCCAACTGATACTATTTTCAGTTCCTCTTACACTGTTATGATTTCTTAATTATTTCTGGTTCAACTGACAGTTTACGTAGTGTAGATGGTGTATTACTTCTTGTATCACAAATGTTTTTTATGTGTGTTTGGAGGAATTTAGTAACAGTGACGTCAAAATTAATATAAAAATTATTTGTGGTTGGTTTATTGACACTCGTCACTTACTTTTTCATATATTTATGAGAGACTAGTTTCAAAGGCCCTGGCCTCCATTTTCAATCTCTTCCCAACTGTTGGGAAGAGATTGAAAATGGAGGCCAGGGCCTTTGAAACTAGTCTCTCATAAATATATGAAAAAGTAAGTGACGAGTGTCAATAAACCAACCACAAATAATTTTTATACAAATGTTTTTTTATTAGCATAGGTTTCTACTGGCATTATGTCTTTACAGTTTTTTCTTTACAGACCTGGATAGAGTGTTTCCATAACTTTCTGAAATGCATATAGACATTGTTTTTATCCTGTATGAGGTGCAGTTGTGGGTAAAATGCAGACTTTTTCAGTTAATAAGGAACCCTTGTGTTTGAAATTGTAGCAACTTCAACATTTATATTGTACCTACATATATTTTCCAGTTTATAGATCCTTTTGCTCCAGAAGATGTCACTTAATTAGTTTTGTTACCTAGACAAGTTGAGTGTAACAGCAGTGGTCACATGTCTTTCTTTGTTCTTCCTTCATCTAAAGCAATACTGGTTATAGAAAAGATTTCGCAGCATTGAATGTTTACAAAGTTATAAATGAATGAGCAGTTCTGTTGCTGTGCAGACATCTTGAAGAAAAAATACATTCCATGGAATCTTTTTTATGAATGCTTCATTTGCAAGAACTTTTCAAGTAGCTTAAGTAGATACATAATTTAAACACATTTTAATCACTTAAAAGTAATGTTTTTTTGTTTTTTTTGTTTTTGTTTTGTTTTTTGTTTTGCAAAATGCAGCTAATTTTGCAGTAGGGATTCTCTGCATAAATTAATTTTGGAAATAGACTCACATATTTATTGTTTTCTTTTAGTAATTATGTTTATTTTATTATTAATTTAATTTATAGCTAGTGCACAACTTAGTACACTTTAAAATTTTGATGTAGATATTTTATTATTAACATTGTTTTTATTTTCTTAATTTAGTTTCATTGCAAATTTGCTGCTATTTTAACTTTATAAGATTTATTTTGCTAGTATTGTTTAAAACAGCATTTAGCAACAGCACAAAGTACTGCTGATGTCTGTTAGTTTATGTAGCTATTTTTATTAAACTGGCATGGTGTTTTCCCTTTCAATTGTTAATAAAAAGCATGGACAGTTCTGTTTTTCAATCCTCTCTGCTTGTGTGTATTTGTTTAACTTTTAATATGTGTTTTTTTTAATGGTACTTGTTAAAACAAAATGCTGTAATGCACATTCCATTCTCCTGTGGTTGTCCATAAGAGAAAACCCATGCCTCCTTTGTCAAACTTGGGGAAAAGTAGTTGTTGAAAGTGTTGCTTGTTAACTTAACACTTTAATCTTAATTCTCTTCCGCTTTGCAGATGAGATCGTCATTGAGAAGGAGAAATACAAGATTATTAGTGACGATTTGGATTCTGCCTTCGTAGAATTATATGGCTACTAAACAAAACTGCCAACATACAAAACCAACCAATAAATGTTGATGATGAACTTATAAAAAAGTGTCGGCCATTACTTGTCGTGCCATCACTACTGTACTACTTCCACTGCTACTACCTATATTGCTGCTACTACTACCAATCAATGGCCACCTGCATCACAAAATGGCTGCCTCCTGCATCAGAGATTGTTGCTTTTGTAATAATGCTATAATAAACCCATTCCTTGCAAAGTCTTTGAACGCTTCTAGTAAAACTTTCGTAAAAATAATATTAACACCTGAAATTGAAGTTTTAATCTGGCACATATTTTTTTATTTACATTTTCTTCGTTTATTTCTTTTTAGTTCATTTTTGCAATTTTTTTATAGTAAACAGAAAATTGTTATTATTGTAACATACTTTTTTGTAGATTGTAAAAATGCTTGTTAATTCTTTAATAATTAATGTAGTTAGTTGCTTCTTTTGCTTATATAATCCTTCTCATAACTTACATGAAATGTCCTGAAATATTATCACTGAATGGGAGGGGGGGTGGAATTTAATGGGTGATTTGTACTGAATGGTAAGCTTTAACATCTTTTGGTATAACACATGAACTATGATTAGTTTGAAGTGATAAAGAATATTTCAAAGTCATAAACATTCAGCTTATTACATGCAAAGATAGTTATGAGTGATGGAAAGATAAAAAACTTATCAGTATTGTCATTGAAGAATCCTCTTGTTTAGATACATAGATAGAAAATCATTATATATTGAAGGGTGGTTCATTTTAAGAAATCAGGAAGTAGTGTAATTTTGCATACTGAGGATAATAGGTGCTTTTCAAGGGTCCAGTACTAATTTCTAGAAATGAACTGTCAAATCAGTTTATGTAACTTGTACTGTAATGTTAATGATAATGTTCAGATATACATTCATTTTTTGTGACATATTTATTTTTCACATCTTCATTTTCTGTACTATGTACATTGAACCTATTTCTCATCACCCTTTGTTCTTCTTCTTGTCAATCTCTTTGCAGATGAATTGGTACACGAGAAGGAGAAGTACAAGTACATTTGTGACGATCTTGATATGACTTTCACCGAGCTTATTGGCAACTAAACAAAAGTAAACTAAAAAAGAGAAAACAAGCACTTACCATGGGTAATTGATGAGGGCCTGGGTTCACATAGTAAAATAACATGCTGGAATAAAAAATTGTCTGATGTGACATCAGATGGAAGAGACAATTTAAACATTCTCTTATGTCTTTTGTTGTCATTTAATATCCATGGTGCTATTTTTTTTGGCAAACAGTCACAATGGTTAGAGTTTGCTGTTGTAAGCCAAACTCATTTCTATGTGGACCCAGTTCTGTAGTTCAGTCATCATCTACAATCAAGAAACTTAAATTAATGCCATATTATATACTTTTATTTGGTTGGTATATAATTTCCTTATGTTAATTATAAGCTATGTTTATATTAATTTGTCTTATTTCTTGATTTGGGATTATTTATGGTTTTTATTAAAACAATGTATAAAAGAATTAAAGAAGAAAAAAAAATTGTATGTTAAGTTTCTGTATTTTTCATTTCCGTGCACCACTGTTGGAAATGTCCCTCCAGCAAACATCTTTGAAGTAATAAAGAGTACAATAGTGATGACACGTGAACTTTAAAAGTGTTTAATATTCTTTCTAGCTAATGAAGTTATCACCTGTACTGACTGAAACCTGTTGTGGAGCTTGAAATGGTATCTCATGTTAACATGTCAGGAAATTTAATTTAGCTTTTATTTGCGATGTACGTCTATACTAAACTTGCAAACTTTCCAGTGCCAACTAGAAGAGCTTTGTCACATCACTTCACAATTTCATATTTGTACTTATGGAGATATATATAGGTGTTAATCAGTTTTGACATCTTTTGTGAAAGTTGTTTCTGAAACGTAAAAGTCAACTTTCTGAGGAAAGTTATGGTGCTTTCCTAAACTTTGGATAAGTTAATAAAAATCCGTACAAAAGTGAATCGAGAATATATTGACACACATTGCTTCACTCACACTGTTTATTCACAGGACATGTTTCAAGAGCTCTTGCTCCTATCCTCAGCTCGAATGAGGATACTCGACACTCTAGTGAATAAACAGTGTGAGTGAAGCAATGTGTCAATATATTCTCGATTCACTTTTGTACTAATTTGTGCTTCACTGTCCCTACGCTTCTTTCAAGTTTATACTTTAATAAAAATCCACTAAACATTTCAAATAACTGCAATGCTCCACCAGAATTCAAAAGATAAAGAAATATCATTGTCATATAGGTAAGCTTTGTCATATAGGATATATATTGAAATTTAATCTTGCAGGATGTCAAGCAGAAACTAATTGCCCATTTATTTATTTATTTAAGCATAATTATGAACTGTTTCAGGAACATTTCTTCAAAAATAAAAATAATATTTTTTTTATAGGTAACTTATGTAAACTATATACCTCAATTCACAAAGTTAATTGTATTAAAACCATATATTTTCAAAATAATTAAGAGAAAGATCAATGGAATTTGAAATTTTTTCTCATGAAATATTTAAATTTGATTAACAGTTACTGAAGATTTTACTTTGATAATATCATTGATTAATATGGTTGGCAGGTTTTCTCTCTACCTGGTTGTAACATGCCCTTGTTCATCTAGGCATTCTCATTTTTAGGCCAACAAGCTTTCTCCTCCGTATCTAGTCTCTCTGTATTCTCCCTGAAACTGTGTAAATTAAATGCTTTATGCAACATCCAATCAAATCTAAATTGTGTTTGTTAGAATACGTATTCAAGGGTTCTAGCTTCTGTTTTAGGATGTGGATTCCAATATCTGTAGGTAAACTTGCATAGAACAGCAATTTTTGTGCATTATGTTTAAAAGTACCTTTGAGATTGGTGGAATACCACTTCAGAACACCACAGTGCCATACCAAATGGTACTTTTGCTACAAATTGCAAATTGTTCATGTTCTTTCTTTGTATTTGATCACCAGATGTTAAATTTATACTTAATCGTCCAAAGGGAATCTTTACTCATCTTTTTTTCAACGTGGGGCAGATGTGTTATCTCACTTAAAGATGGTAGTTAGCAAGTTGTTGGTTTTTATGAGCCAAGGTTTACTTTAAGATTGTTTCCGCATAGTATTCTCTCAGAAAGCATTAGGAAACACTTTGCCTCAACAATTTTGTGCTCACTCTAGTATTAATGCCGCTAACAGTGTCATTAATCAGTACCCTGATACAGTTAAATCCTAGTATTGTGCATTATATAACATGCCTGTCAACAGGAAGCATTTTATGATGAACCTTAAGTCTGATAAAGATGCCTCTGAGCAAAATTCAGTGATATTTTACACCCAAAAAACAGTGAAATGCTGAGAACCGCAGCGATTAAAGAGCTTCCATAATTAAAAAGTCAATATCAATTTTTATGATGCTTGAGGGAGAGCAATTTTAACTATAATTTTAAAATCAACTATAACACTGGGCAACAATGAAAATGTTTCGGGCTTAAAAATAGTGAATTTACATGTATTTCCATCTGCTGAATTAAAAAATCACCTTAAAAATGATAGATTAGCTCTTGTTTGGAAGATAAAGTGACATTTCATTTTTTAGAGTGAAGATTTTAAATTTGGGGGAATTTTTTGGGGAGTTGGCACACCTGTCAAATAGCAAAATACAATCAGAGAGAAATTTTGGAAATTAAGTGATGCAAAAGTTAAGGAAGGCATTTTTGTCGGACCACAAATAAGAGAACTTGTAAAGGATCCTGCATTTGATCAAATTGGAGGGGAAAGGAAAGGAAGCCTTTGGGTGTTGTTCATGGATTTTTAGGCAACAAAAGAGATGACAAGTACAAGCATTTGGTGACAATGCTCCAGCAAAAATACCGTAACCTTGGATGCAACATGTCCCTTAAGATCCATTCTCTCCACTCCCACCTAGACTTTTTCCCTCCTAGTTGTGGAGTGTTAGTGATGAACATGGGGAGAGATTCCATCAGTACATTTCTGTTATGGAACAAAGATATCAGGGCCGTTGGAATGAAGTAAGGTGTGCGGATTACTATTGGTCTTTGTATAAGAATTCTGCAGAACTCCATCACAAGAGGCAAGCTAAAAGACAATGAAGTCAATAGACCACCACATGATTCTCTTCAGACATGACTATTTGCGAAGTATTTTTCCAGCAATTTAGAACTCTTAGCATATAATTACCAGTTTAAAAAATGAAATGCACTTTGTTAGCATGTATGTAATTAAAATATATCCTTTTCTCTCAATCCGTTAATATTGTGACTTGGTGGGTTCGTAGAATTAAAAGTCCAATTTGCCGAAATTCTAAATGTTCTTTATTTCCGTAGAATACACTGTTCAATTTTCACGTAACAACATCACATCACATATACAACACAAACTTCCAAGGTAGATGACGGTAACAAACAGCTTACTCAGCAAAACTTGTTACATGTCTTTACAACTACAACTCTTGTTTCACAACTTGCAACTCGACTCTTGGCCAGTCGTCACCTCTTTAAATACCTCACTGATAATTTCTAGATTATTTGAAAATAAACCAGAACCCGAACAGTCTCTATCAGTCAAGAAGTAACTAGAAATTTCCATTTATCTCAGTTTGTTTCGGCAGACCTTTATCTGCATGTTATCTTTGTCTGCCGGATCTTGGTTTTCACACTGCCCACCTATCGGTTCCTTTTGTATAAACATGCCGCGCAATCGTAGATACGGGTTCGCGACAATATATAATACTTCCACCTTGTGTATATCATAGAAACTAGAGCTAATAAAAATTTTTCATTGCCATTTGTTTTTCTCAACCCAAAATTAGTAGGCATTGCCTCATGAAGTGCTCGAAACATTCAAAAATTATTTTATTTGTTGCCCAGTGTAATTATTTTATTATCTTTCCATATCTAATAATTGAACACACATTTCCATCTGCTATAAAGATAGCGTCATGTTAAAACCTTACATAATTAAATCTAGTTCATGTACAAAAATATGTCCAGAATGAAATACATACACCATACACAAAGGACAAGTGTAGCAGTTATTTCCAAACTTCTCCACATTTTCCTTCCCCATAAGCAAGTGCAGCTTTGCAATTCATATGCTCCCTTACAGTTACTCCATGTATTATTTTCAGAAGTGCCAGTATTTGGAAAGTAATATTGGCCAAAAGATATAATTGCATCTTGAATCTGTAGTTTAAACCAGAACATTTTTTTTTTAAACCTTATATGTCAGTTGCATTACCGTTGGATTTGAATCCTGAGAACTATTCTCGAGGGAATCTGAAATAAAGATGTAATTAAATTAAGTAAATCAGTTTTTATAGTCTCAATTTATCTGAAGGGAAGGAGAGAGGAGAGGATTTGAGTTTGCGGGTAAATTCTTCTAGTTACCACATATGTTTTCTAATTATATTATCCTTTCAAACCAGAGGCTTGAACCTTTTAACACTAAAGTAATTATGAATGTTTGTTGATAATAATTATTCATTTACACCAGTGTGAAGGCACTAGCTTGAAAAGTTGAATCAGACTTAAAAATATTCAATACTATAAATTCAGTACTCCATGCCAATGCTCTTACTGCTCTTATGAGCACAGTTGTACTTCAGTTTCCTCCAGTATCTGGATTATGTTTGTTTTTTTGAAAATTTTTGCTTGTGCTAAATGAATAGTGCCAAACTGCCATTTATAAGGAAATCTTGAGCAACATCAATTTATAATGTATACATGCAATGTTACATGTGTATGCAGCTTATTTCTGCACTAATAGTAATCTGCTATTATTCTAAAAAATGCACATTGAATGTCTAATTACTATTATTGTGAAAAGAGTAGTTTTGGAAACAATCTCCTATTTCATATACTTTAAACTAATACTCCATGCTCCATATATTGCTAGTATTTACCTAGAATGTGTTTTGTTAGGACCTTTCTAACACCCTCAACTAATGTAGACTGTTGAATTTTGACTGGGTGAAACCCTTGGTGGTGATTCAGGCATTTCTGTTGGTGTCCTGATGAACTTCAGGTTCTCATCAAAGGTGATGTCGAAATTGAAGAGTTTTCCTTCATATTTCTTAATGAATATCTTTTCCCACATGACTAATACACCTTTAATTTATACACCTTTACCAAAAAGTGTTCAAAAAACACAACATTAGTTAAGTTAATTGATGGAAATTAATTTCTTCATACTAGCCGTATATAGGCTAAGGTTTTGGATAGAGTCAACCTAAAAAATTCAATGCTATGACTGGGATTTGAACTACGGATCTCCTGGTTTCCATCCAGTCACTCTTACCCATTGAGCTCAATATTACTATTATAATATTACAATATTACTTTGGCTCCACAGAGCAAATAAATAATACAAACAGAAACCCACAGACAAAAACTGAAGTATACACCGGATAAGTCGCAAAGGCTGTGATAAATTTTACATTGGCAAAACAAAAGGAAATTTGAACTTTAAGCTTAAGGTATATCAAGAATAAAGAAGTAGACAAACTGGCAGCAGTGTACCATTTTTGGAAGAAGAAATCCACTTGTTAAAAAGTGTTAAGAGTCTAACTGCATTAATCATTTTGGAAGAGGTGTTCATAAAGAAATATGTAGCAAAACACTTCAATTTTGACACCACCTTTGATGAGAACCCAAGTTCCAAGTTCATCAGGACACCAATAGAGATGCCCCAATCGTCGAAGAGTTCATCAAATTGGAATTTAACATTTGACGTTAGCTGAAGATAAAAGTCCTAACAAAACAGTTCTAGGTAAACCTAGCAATATAGGGAGCATTGAGTACTAGTTAGACTCAAAATATATTAATTTTGTGCTTCATTGTATTGTAGTCCTTACTCATTAAATATTTCTTATTCTTAATTTACATATTTTATCGAGTGTTACGCTTTTTATTGCAGACTATTTGTTCTCCCACTTAATGTGCTATAACGTTAAAGATTAACCATTTAATGGAACCATATAAGAATTTGTTGGATACCTCATATAAATGAATTAATGCAGTGTAATATTAAAATTCAGCAATGTTAAACTTTTCCATTAAGCAGGATTTGGGTCCTTCATATTACATGCTGTCAAGTTAAGTAAAATCCATAATTATATGGCATTACTGTTGAAAAAATGCAAGTTCACATTAAATTCTTAATATAGTTCAAGGCTACAATGCTTTGTCGTATAGTATGTAACATGTATGATAGTTATTGTACATGCTCAAAACTTTTTTACCAGTTCTGTAGAAGTAATAATGCCCAAAAAGTTTGTTTTAACTCCTAGGGGACCAAGCATTTTTGTACACATAGACAATTTTAATCCTGTGAATTATGAGGGCTGTTCAATAATTTTTTTTTTCTCCCCAACAGACCTTTACTCATCCTCATAATTTTAATGGTCCTTCTCAAAACAGTCTCCCTTAGATGCGATGCACTTCTGCCAGTCTGCAAAGACATGCTGGAAACCTTTTCTGGAGAAGTGCTCCAAAAATCGCCTCCACAGCCTTCACTACTGCTTCTGAAGATGGATGATGTCTTCCACGAAAGGTGTTTCTTCACATTAGGGAATAAAAAAATCACACAGGGCTAAATCTAGACTATAGTGAGGGTGAGAGATATCCTTCACAGTGATTTTTGCAAGATATTCAGTAACAACATTGGCAATATGAATCCTCACATTATCGTGGTGCAGCATCCAGCCTGTTTCATGGAAATGTGGTCTTTTGCATCTTATATGGTCTTGCAATATTTTTTAGTATTTGGAAAAGTGTTCTTAGGTTATTCACCTATCTTCTCTCACAGTTTCAGCAGCTCTCTTCCATAAGAGCATAGGCTCCACCTTCCTTTGAAATAGATTGTCTCCCCTCTAAACAACTTAAAGCACCTTCGAGCTGTGCTATAGTGAAGAACAGACTCTCCATAGGCGCTGGAAATAAGACCAAGACCTGGAAATAGGGCCAAGCTGCACTATGGCTGGCTGAGTGGTTAGACCGCTTGGCTCTCACTGCTGCAAAGTGAGATTTGTGGTATAACATGGTACTGGGATGGATTTTTTCCAGGTCCTCCGGTTTCCTCCAGAGGGGATATATATATAATCCACTTCCTTCACCTTCTCATCAGGCATTGGTGTGTTCATCTATCCTGGTTCTCTATCGAATCCAAAGCTTCAGTTACTTAGGCCCGACCTTAAAAGGGATAGAGGAAAAAGAATCCCGTAACACCACAATAGTGGTACAACTAGGGAAGATGAAGGAGAAGAAGAAGAAAAAATAGGACTGATGCCCATTCAGCATAGTGAGGAAATAGAGAAACTATGCTACGTCTAGAAGGCTATCTTTCCAGTTGGGGTTGTCAAGATGTTGACCACATCTCCTCCCCATATCGGTTGGATGATTGCCCATCTTGCGTATGCGACATGAGGCTTGCAGGCTTAGGCTCTCTTTGGGCTATTATGCCAATTATTGACAGAATCTTGTCAAAATGATCCAAAGTAATGTTCAGTAACAGAAGCACTGGGGTAGCATAGTGGTTTTGTTCACGGCTCCCGTGCAAAGGGTCCCGAGTTTGATTCCCGACTCTGGGGTTGGCGATTTTAAGTCGGCCCTATCACACCTTTACCTCTGTCTAACATATGTGAAGTGTCCACTATGCCCAAAGAGGTTTGGAGTCCACGGTATAAGTTGTAGGTCCTCTCGCCTCACCGTCATCTTCACTATCATCCTACCATTGGAGGTAATAGATACTGCCCTCTGGGTGCCTCCATCTGAGAAACGGGTTCAGACATCATGTGGTGGGGCGAGGTTACCCCAAAGGCCAAGATTGCATGTGGGGCGTGTTGGTAACCAACCAACCGTGTTCAGTATCAGCAAATTAAAAAAAAATTGTACTGTTATTTTTGCAAATTTCTGCAATCATTGAACATATCTTTAAAATTATCAGCGGTATTATCGTGTATGCATTCACTGCACATGTTCCGTTTTTCTCATTTAATGAAGATTTGAGCACCAAAATGGCTTTTCTGAGCTCTAATGCCACTTATTTTGTATAGAAGCATAGCTATACAAATGGAACCAATGGTGCTTTATAGATAATTTATTTTAGATTAATTCATTAAGACTCCTCAAAATCCAGTTGAAACTAACAGACTATTAATACATGATAACAGTTTGTGGACAACGTGATCTTGTATGGTTTCAATTTCAAGACTTCACTATCTTGTCTCATTGATATTGTGAATTCCTGTGAAAATGTTTGGGGAGTTTGTTGAGAATGTTCTAATCATTTTTCAAAGTTGTCTAATATTTCCTATGTTTTCTATTCCTTGAAGGATGTAATACACTTATCTTTAGTGTGTCCTTATTTTGTGGCATTATTACACAAAAAGAGCTTGTAATAAGTATGCACTAAATTCATTTAAAAAGTGCACACACACTGAACAAAAGTAAATGAAAGAGTATGATGTTACCTGTCCAATCACTGATCTGCTAATGCATGCTAGTCCACTCACACTACCAACTGACAATTTCTTGTGAAAAGCACATTAAAAAAAAATTTAAAATAAATTCATCTTTGATTTTGTAGCTACAACTTTTTTTTGTAAATACTGTAAGTCCACATAGATGTAAACATATGCCCTGTTAACTAAACTAAGTACCAATCAACAAGTGATCCACAGATGAAATATTATTTGACCAGTCAGATATTTCAGAAGCACTGCTATTGTAAATTATACTTCTGAACCTTTTACAGAGGCTTACGAAAAACAAAGTGCATATCAGTGTAGGATATTTAGGATATAGTAGTTAAATGAAGGTTAGATATGCTGTTAATTATCATTTAGGTATTTACATAATAGGTGTTAGTTTATCTTCGGAATTTTCTATCAATACCTTTGAATATCACATTGGCATCATTACTGAACAGTATGCAGACGGAGGGGGAGGGGCGGAGACATGAGTTAAAACCATATGGGTATTATCCTATTTAGAAGCTAGGTGGAGGAAGAGCATTAGTAGGGGGTTTTTGTGCTTAATGCATGGTTTTACCAACTGGAGGTGTTTTTAACAGTTGTTTAGCTCAATTGTAGTGCTGGATCTCACCACTTTAAAGAGATGCTATGTGGATGAAGCATTTGCAGCTGCATACGAACGTTTTGTACTTTCTTAAATCCTTTATGAAATTGTCTTGTATGCAAACTGGTTTTTGGGGAACTCTGGAATTAGATGATACCCATTACATATATGAGTTAAAGCAGGATATTAAGTATTTATGGGCATTATTTAATTGCTGTGATTCTCAGTGTCCCATTGGGCATGAAAACGGCTAAATTTTGCTCTGAAGCCATTTTATTGGACTTGAGGTTCTTTTAAATCTACGACATGGGACCATTAGTTTTACTTCCATTCTGAAGGAAGCTATTCTAAGGAATTTTAGGCCCTAAAAAATGCATCTTTTGCCAGGTTTTAATCTGCAACCTCAGCAACCAGAGGTTAGCATGTTATCCCTAGACCATGGAGATTGACCATTAAATCAGAAAGATGAACTAATATAAGTTTGAGCTATTACTGTTTTGTTTGAATAGAAATAAGTACTTTAGTCTCAGATAAATTAGCATATTACGGTATGCTTGAGATTTGTTCATTAGGACTGTTACTTGTGTATTTTGGGAGAAAAGCAATGCGATTCATTTCTGATGAAATCCAGTTTCAGTTTTAACAGCTTTCAATGATTTCTTTTTGTGTGAGCATAAATTGTTTTGATTTGTTTCTGAAATATTTAGGTAATTTTTTCTAAACGTTAGGAAATGAGAACATTGAAAGTGGCAATCTCTTGTTATATTTACACATTCTTGATACTTTGATATTACTAGGATATTTTCTACACGTAATATATATGAAAATGCTATTTAAATTCTAAACATCATCAGATGCTTATTCTTGTATGCAGACGAATGCTAACATATTTGTAGAGTGTTGGAAAACATAATACTGGTTTCACATAAGAAAGCAACTCAAAAAGCTGTAATTACTGGTATCATTAATGAATGCATATATACTGTTATAATAATTGGGATTGTGAATTCTATTACTAATTTACATATACTACATTATTTTAGACTTGGAATACAGGTGATTCTTTTCTTAGTATTCTTTGAAAATTTCATTATTTCTTCTGATTTTCAGCAAAGTTATTTTTATGTTTGAGAAATATATAGCATTCCATTTCAAGCCCTACTCAACACAGTACCCCTGCCCTCTTCCTTTCTTTACAGATGAACTAAGAAATGAGAGAGAAAAGTACAAAGCAATTGCTGATGAGATGGACCAAACTTTTGCAGATCTTGCTGGCTACTGAATCCTTGCTTTGTGCTGGGTAGCTTTACCATACAAGATGGCTTCTGAGTAATTCTAAGTTTTGGGTTATACTTTTGCGACATAAAATGGTTGTGATGTGACAGATTCGCATTTATTAATTGTGCTTTGTCTTTTGAGATATTTGAGTTCAGCATTAAGAGATACAAGAGAGGAACATAATGCGAAGTCATCACCTCTGAAACCAGACATAAATGATTTTCTATACAGTATTAGCTTTGCAATGTAACTGCATATGGCAGTACAAGAGCAATCCAGTCATGTGTATAAACTTTTAGCATTTACTTTTTATAATCCAAGAGGATGAACTATTAATAGTTAAATTTAAAAAAGTGAATTACCAAAGTTAGTTTCACTACTTTAATTTTAGTACTCGTTTACCGCCCAGCCAGTATATGAGTTCAGGTGATGCTTTTCGACACTATCCATTCCTTGATAGATTTGTAAGTTATTATATAAGGTGATCAAATTTATTCAGGTTTTCCCAAAAGCTAATTTGTTATTTAATAGAAAGTTTCCATCTTAAAAGGTTTAGTCCTGAAAAACAACTAAGAGGAACAGTAGCAAAAATATGTAAGGAAGATATGAAGAACTTGGCACTATTTAGACCAAGTGGGGTAATTACATAGTTTAAGAACATAGTGTGTGTTATTGCATCAGTAGAAGTATCACTAAAGCTGTTACAAAGTTAATCTTCTTTTATACGGTTTTATATTTGTGAATTTAAGCTTAGAGCAAAAGATGAACAATTAGCTATAGCATTGCTATTGTTTCCTTAGTTAATTAAAAGGGAAGCAAATAAATTATTATTAGAGGATCCTTTGAGAGGTAAAAATATGTGTCTGGTGCATCTAAATTGATTTCCTTATTTGTCCATGAATATATGTCAGTTGTTGGTAATGGATGAGTGCGGTATTTTTACAGTGTTTTATTTTCTCATAACATGTAAACGGTGTTAGATTTGTAATATGCATGACATTAACAATAATAAACTTAAGACTGCATTTAACATTTCAGACATAACACTGGAAATTCAGGTTGCATTCTTGTTTAAACAGGGGCGAAGTGTGGTATGATGTTTATGGAAGCACTACCTATGTATGGGCAATAAGTTTCAAACCCAAGTGCATGAGTTTCAGAGATACATGAGCCACTTCCCTAAACGTCATCCATGCTTCGCCACTACATTTAAAGTTATGTTTGCTTTCTTCAGAAAAAAGAAAGAACTGAGTTCTTTTAAAGAAAAGATGTGCTGGCTAACTGATGCTGTCCATTCAAAATGGTTCACAATTTTGAATAAATTTGATCACCTGATATATGGTGTTGTATCAAGGATACCAAGTACTACCTACTGCATATTTTGAAAACTAATTGTTTATATAAAGCAAACTAAGCAAAAAATAATTGGAAAAGATAATCTTTATTATTAAAAGTGTGCATAAATAATCTTCATAAAGCATTCATACATTTTTTCAAACACTTAGCACTTAAAAGTTTTAAGTTATTCAATTTGATTTTTATAAGATACTTGTATTATCATCTGTTAAAGTTATCAATTGTTTTTGGTTTCCAATATGATATGTTGTATGAGGATAATATTTTTAATATTTTCAGTAATGTTAAAGCAGTTTGAACAAAGGTCTTACGAAAAATATGCAACATTTTTAGCTTAAGGAACGTTTAATTTCTCTAACTGTATTTGCAGCAGCATGCTGCATAGAAAATGTTTAAGAGCATAAGTTCTGAGTTTGGAATGCAAAACCATTTATCATGGAACATAATTATCTTTAAGGATATCACTTTTTATTAATGGAAAAGTAATATGGATATAACCATTTCTTTGAAATATGCTTATGAAGTTAATAAGGATATAACTTACATTAAGCACAAAAAGGAAGTTGTGTACTTGGTTTCCTTCCAGACATCCAGAGTAGGGGTTTGCTGAATTAATGCAACAATGCTACTGATGGTTACCAGGCCTTTAATAAGCCATGGAACAGTGATTCATCCTAGTTGTTAATAGGATTTTCCTTTTGAATAATTTACTTCTGAGCTATTCTTTTATTTCCTTTCAGATGTATCACATTCCAATAGAACTTACAGTAGTTTTGTCTCCACTATCTTTTTAGAATCATGAAGAAATACATTTATTGATAAAATTATTTGAATTGGTAGAGCCAGACTGAAAAATTCAATGGCATAGCCGGGATTTGAACCACGAATCTTCTGGTTACCGTCCAGCCGCTCTAACCCTTGAGCTACTATGGCCAACGTGCCGACATGACCTTAAATTCTCCAAATGACTCGTATTTTTATGGCACGTTGGCCATAGTAGCTCAAGGGTTAGAGCGGCTGGACGGCAACCAGAAGATTCGTGGTTCAAATCCCGGCTATGGCATTGAATTTTTCAGTCTGGCTCTACCGTTTCATAGTGCATCCTACACACGGCAAGTGTGAAAGAACAATTAATTTCCAGTATTATTTGTAGTCAGTTTTATCAATTCATTTGGATGTCACTGTTACTAAATTCCTCCAAACATGCGTAAACCTACTGCTGTTCAGGAAATAAATCAGTATTGTTAAAAAACAAAGCGGGACTGATGTAATGCCAAAAATAATATCTTCCTGGCCAAGTTCATACCCATTCAATGAAGATATAGCAAATATTTGAAGCTTTGTTGTTTATGGTTGCATATTTCAAAAATTAGCAAATTCTTAGCAGTTATCAAATGGATCAATCATGCATTTCAATAGAGAAATAAGGTAGGTAGGTCAGATAATGCTGTTTGTAGCTCTCCAGTTTACATTTTAAGAACAAGAACAAAAAGCGTGATATTTTCTTGTATGTTTGTTAGTTGTTGAGCATAGGTATTTATACTGTTGTTGCAGTACTCAACATCTGCAGTGTATCCTGTAGGTTGACCTAAACTAAAGTGCTGGATATTGAACCTTTTTAAATTTCATTTTCTTAAATTTTAATACTTTTAGGACAGAGTTTCTAACAGTAGTAAAGGATATTATGAAACTTTTGTAAAATTCACATTTAAAAGTAAGTGGAATGGAACTCTTATTTTCTTGAAATATGGAATAATCAGGGGACTTGCATTAACTAACATTAAAAAACAGTTAATTTTTATAACTAAGTACACTGATTATTTAATTGCAGCAAAAATGATTTTAAAAGCAAAATTCCTTAGTACTTCATCTAAGATTCACAGACATTTTAACAACAAAAATAGGAAGATATGTTCAAATTACAAGTAAACAGCATTTCAGCTAAGGCTATTGTTAATTACTAGAACTTCAGATCAGATGGAAGCAAGCCTTGTACAATTATATTTTGCATAATAGAAACTGAGAGCACTATCGTGTAACTCTAAAGTGAAAATGGATTAGGTGATATTTTGAATGTATCCTTTTATCTAACATTTGAAATAAGCAAATAGCTGAACAACATAAGCTTTGGATTAAATTCTGGTTTAATTAGTTGCCAATGGTTTCATAACACTTTTATATGACTACAAATGTTGTGTTATCTAATAAGTGAATATTGATATTGTTTAAACATATGTATTAATAGTTTTATTTTATGCAATCTCAAATACTAACATACAACTCTATATTGAGAAACATTAACGTAAATATATAATTTTATAGCTGATTTAATTTTTTATTAATAAGTAATGCTCTTGGCACTTCACCATACGAGTAGATACATACTTTCTGTTTGAGCTGTACTGTATGCATTCCAGAAGTTTATTTAGAGATCATACATTAACTATATCATTTTTAAATAAATATTGCTAAATCATTCCAAATCAATATACATATAATCTTAGTAAGACATTCCATTAATATTACAGGTAAAGTAAATTTTTATGTCTGAATGACAAAAGATACTTTTCTACACCAAAATACAATGACATATTTATCATTGTTTCTGCACAATCACTGTGTATCAACTTTGTATGGAAGTTGGCAGGATGCTAGGAATATTTGTTTGTTATAATTGGACCAGAATGCTATTACACAGTTCAATTGTGAGATATGCCAAATGTGTGAAGTTAACTTAATAGAGCAGTGCAGCACCTTAATTGTTACTACCATTACTGTTTTAATTAAAACTTTTTATGAAAGAGTTTCATCTGAAAGATGACTTAAATGTCACTGGTTTCCAAATTGCAGATATTCTTCTTTAGCAGTTCAAGATATATTGAGTTTGCAGTGCTAAATATCGTTTAAGTATTGCATTTGGCAAATTTTTCAATTAATAGCCATGATGGTTTGAGAACTATATGTGAAAAAAGATGTAATGGTTAATTTTCTTTACATTGATAGTACTGAATTTGATTTCATATGAATCGTGTATTTAAAATCTAGAAGACTTATTTCAGTTTGTTTACATGAGAGATTTGAATAGTAGAAAAATGCAAATAAAATAACACTTTCTGCAGTTGGTAGTTTTTAAAACTTGGAGCTATGAATTAAATGTCATAAAATTTAAGTTGTTAAAATAATTCAAAATCAGTGCTCATGAAAATCATTTTGCTGAAGTACATAGTGAGTGTTTTTCTATGATTGAAGACATTTTACTCTGGCAGTGTTTTCTCTTGGTTTGCAAAGGATTTGTTGCAATTAAAAGGTCGAAATTGAGAAAAGTTAATATAAGAATATGGTAATTTGCCTTCTACAATGATATTGGTTACATTAAGCTGGAAGTGAGTTTGTTATTTATATTAGGTGTATTTTGTTGTGAACATTGCTGATGAATGATGGGGAGAAGTTGTATTTCTGGAGATTTCTTTTTGTGCTAAATGTTTGGATTAAAATATAGCAGTGCTTCAAGGAAGATGGATTGAGAAAAGAGGAGCTGAATTTGGGAGAAAGTTTGAATATGTGTCTTAGCAGAATCAATAGCATACCCAAAATTAAAGTAAATTATTCATATCAAGTACCTATGTCAAGTGTTACTGAAATGCTATTTTGCTTATTATGGTGACTGAATTGTCATTGCTTATATGTGTAATGTGATCAGATATGTAGTGATTAAAGGAAGAACTTTAGGGTTGGTGCATACAGCAGATGAGAGGAAGGTGGTAGGTTTGACTAGACTGACAAGCAGGGGCGAAGAATGGTATGGCGTTTATGGAAGTGCTACCTGTATATAGGCCACAAGTTTGGAACCCAAGTGCACAAGTTGCAATATACAGAAGCCGCTTCCCTAATGTCATACCAGTCTTCGTCATTGCTGACAAGCACTGTTTGACCTTGTGCTTATGTCTGTTTGACTTTTCTTATATGGTGTTTTTTGATTACATGTTGTAACTTAAGTTTAATTTAAACTCATTACGGTCAATAGCATATTATTGGTTTCAAAATTAAAAATTGTCAAATAGAAATTTATAGAATTTATACAATACACTGACATAAATGAGATTTTAAAGTTTTACTTTTGACTCATTTGTATTTTAGAATTAAAATAATAGTGATTCTGTTTTTAATATTTATTAAATTCCATATTTTAATTATATCCAAGTTTAGGAGATAAATCTTACATATTTTTATGGTTTCCTCATAATTCATAATTACAGAAAATCCAGCCAAATAAAAGCTGCTTTAGAGACTGCAGATATCTTAAACTTATGCTGTTTTGATCAAAATTGTTACTGTTATCTATGAGAAACTAAAACAAAATAATAACCATATAAAGAGTAGTTTGGAATAGGAGAATTTACTTGAAATTTTTTATGTCGTGTTTTTGTGATACAAAACTTCTATACCAGGATTAGTAGCTAAATTACTTTATTTTTTTAGTTATTTTGGTTGCACAGACATACATTCAAAACAATCGTGGTTTAAGCACTTTTAGTATTGAATATTGCTAATGCAAGCTCAAATGCGTTGGATGGGTTTGGTGTTGGAAACTCTTAAGTACAAAAAATATTCTAAGTTATGTAACTTGCTAATGCCTTAATAAGTGCTTTTTAAAACACCATTCATTATATATGGCAATGATCTAAAGATATTGAAAGCATACAACTCCGTTAAGCAATAAAAGTAATAAATAGTAAGTAGAAGTTCAGTATTACTTTCCTCCCTGAAATTTCCTAAGGTAAATATAAACATTTACAAAATATTATTAATTTATAGATGAGTCGTATTTATTACACAATTCCAATACAGTTAAATCTCGATTTACAAAATATTTCACATACACACATACACACAGACACATATACACATTATATATGTACATACATACATAAATGCAAAGTATGTCATAAGCTTTGGTCTAGAGGTAAAAATCCTGAAAAGCAATCAGGAATTATATGAAAAGAAAGAACAAGGAATTAACACAGATGAAGGCACGATAGATGTAGTTATTTTCATCCTCACGTTCTTAACAAGTACAAACACCAAACACCAAATTAATAATAATAATAAAAAAAGATCATATCAAATTGCTGCTTTATATTGTTCCTACTTGCTGTTTTTATGATCCAGTAAGCCTGGCCACTGCAATCTGAAGGCATAAAATTAATACAGGCATAATATTTTAAAGTGCCTTGATACCTTGTTTTTGCCTTAATGCTAACAAGCAGCATATTTTTGATACAATAGGTATCTCTATGTTTTTAGTTTAAATGTAATAATATGTCACATTTTAACTTAATGCAGAGGCAGAATTTTAGATACTGATGACATGATAGTACTTTATTTGACTCTCATCCAAGTATGTAAATGTCCCACTATGGATGCAAGTCATATATGTAGTTGTGGATGTCAATTTGATAACTGAATCTGCCAATATCTGGGATAAAATTTTAGAAAATATCACATTTGCTTTTTTTAGGTTTTTTTGTTCATTACTCAGGCATACATTTTTATACAGTGCGTGATTTAGGTGATGAGTGTATGATTATCTCAAATATGGCAAATATATTAATGAATATATGAATATATTTATAGCAAATGAATTTGTATACTATTTGTATACGTTTGATTTTGTGTTAATAAAGCTATTCTAAAATTTGTGCATGGAACTACATTAAATTTCTGATTTAAGTGCCAATGTATAAAAAGTTTTACATCTATTAAATAAGTTTTATCTTTGCAAATCAGTTAGATATATTTTCACATAGGGCAATATAGAAAAAGAGATTTGTGTAGTTGGTGTTGTATTTCTTTGTTTATAACTCTGGTTGATATGTTTTTAAACTTATATGCATAGTTATAAGAGGTATTTAAATGTCAATAGCTACTATTGAAATTCATGTTTCAGGGACCATAGGAAAACAATGCACGAAGACATTAAAATTCAAAGCTCCAATTTTGAAAACTATCATTGCTTTTGTTTACACTTCAACTAAAATTTTGTAAAGCCATAATAAACACTAAGGCAATTGTTTTAATAGCACAATTGAAAATGACATTACATGCACAATTCATATTTGTAACTGGAAGAAAATTTTATTGTGCACTATTATGCAGCTGAGTTTATACATCATACTAGTAGTTAAAATGTATTAATTTTAGAAATGATATGCCATTCTGCTATTACTTAAACTGATTTATAGTTAAATGACATTTTTGTTGAACAAGATAAAAGATTATAGTGGATAAAATAACAAACAGAGTAACAATTTGAATGCATCAGCAATTGTATACTCAGATAATTGTAAAGCAAAAATTGAGTTTGGGTATTTAAACAGTACTTTTAGTATGAAGTTCATTTATTTCATTAAAGTTTACTAAGAAAAGCGTAAAGCACTTTGTCCTCCACCCTCAAATTAGAATTGGTTCTTATTGCCTGAAAATTAAGACTTTGGTTTTATGGATATGAAAAAGTATTTTTTAAAATAAAACGTATATAGAAAAATTAGACCAATAGCTCACCAAAAATCTAGATTATCAGACAGTCCATCTATAGACATTTTGTGAACAAAAATGCTTGCCTTTTTCTGAAATTTATCATAATGTATTTAACAACCGAGAAACTCATTGACAATAAATGCATTTTCAATGAAATGATCTATTGTGAAATCGAACAGTATTGTGGGTAAACCAATTAAAACATTTGGAAATAATGAATGGAATCAGTGAAGTTTTTTTCATTCTCTCCAAATCAATTTTCCTAATTCATTTTTCATAAACCATTTCTCTTTTTCCTAATGTCCTTATTTAGTCTTTGCTTCAGTAATGAAGCAATGGAGCAATTGAGAACTGTTGATAAAAAAAAATCCCTTAGATTAAGTATAGAAAAGACAAGATTGTGTGCTTTTTTGAAGCTTGCTATCAACTAAGGGACCCCAGTAGTTTCTCACTAATTTTTGCAAGCACATGCAAGGTGGAACACATATCCTGTATTATTGTTTTTGCAAAATTGTATGTACTACTGAACAATCCTTGAGAAAATTTTTTCTTAATTAAAACAAACAAATGTTGAAAAGATAGTTGATGAAATGTCTATTGCCGTCTGTCTGTTCGGCATAACAAGGTCTGTATCTTGTCTATTGACACACTGCTGTTGATAAGGCCTCCTGAGACAAAAATCTGATGTCTCTTCCTACTCTTTTATGAAGGATCTATTTGGGCACAGATTTTCTGGAAGGGTTGTTTAAAGTAATCAGATTAAACATTAAGGAGAAAGTTTTTCCAAATTACTATGTACAAAATTCTACAGCAAAGGCACTTTAGAGATAAATATTTTCTTCATAACTTCTGTTAAAGGAACCAAAATGGAATTAAGTTTAGAAATTTTTCTTGCCATGGTATAAGGTATATTTATAGAATTTCAATTTTTTTTTTTTTTTTTTTTTTTTTTTTTTTTTTTTTTTTTTTTTTTTAGAGAGAATCTTTTACAATTTTTATGGATAGTTATATAGTTATATAGAACATTTTAGCATGATTTCATTTTAATAGTGCAAGGATGAGAACAATTGTAACAAGACTTACTCAAATTAATAGTTTGTTAATTATGTTGCATAGAGGTTTATTAACTACCAAATTTTGTGTTATAAAGATGCGCAATGTATTGAAACCAGAATAGAAAGTGGCTCACATAAGTATTTCAACTGTCTTATGAAGTGGATAGTGTTGCAAATTCAGTAAGGTAGGAATTGTTGGCTGTGAAAGTATTGAATGAAAAGAGTGATAATTTTGCAGATAAAGCCTTAAGGTTCATAAAAAATGACTTAGTAAACTGTAGCATATAATCTCAACATACACTGCCTATAGCATAGTAATCAATCCTTGAAATTTTACTGCACACAAACCTTCCCCTCTGTTGCTAAAATTATGTTTTTATATGTTTATTATTAATTTTAGGATTACTTTGTGTAAAGTGTGATATTATGTATGCTAATTTGAAATGTTATACTGCCATCGGTAAGCATGAAGTTATGATAAAATACTTTTTCAGTGAAATGAACTATGTTTCTCATATCTTCTTTTTAATGAAAGATATTATTATTCTAATGTGTTATGATGAAACAAACAAAAGGACATAATTTTTTCATTATGAAATAAATTTGCTATATTCAGGATGTGTTTTCTTTTATCATATGACTATAGGTTTGTTCCAACACACAGTTTATCATTAGTTAATGTATGGCTCGTGATGGTCTAATGTGTATACATTGGTTTGGCATTGATCAATCACATACAGTATACATAATTTGCTCTGCACTAATTATGTCAGACTCTGGATTAGAAATATTGGAACACTTGCATACATCATGCAAATGCAAGTCATGGTGTATTAGAACGTACTGCTAGTCAGACCATTTTCTGAGACTCAAAAGACTGATCAGATACTATTGTTGGAACAAACTTAATATCAACCCTTTATTCCTTTTGAGCATATTCAGTGATTTTATTTAATTCAGAGATATTAGGAATATAGTCCTAAAAAATAATGAAGAAAGAAGTATCATAACCACCACCACCACCACCTTTGTCACTAGTACTCTAAGCAATGTGGTGCTTAATTTCTTACTGGGATTTGTTTCTCCCTCTTACTATGGCAGGATTAGTAATATCTAATGCTGTTTCTTACTGCTATGGCAAAACAAGTTGTGAACATTAATGGTACATGGCAATGAAATAATATTTGGGAAATAAACATTCATTTCCTCAGCAACTTCAGCAATATGACGACTGAAAAGAACCTGGATATATCACAGCTAGAGAGGCCTCTGAATGACAGCTCAAACATTATTATGAAGTCATCTTGCTCCAGTTCTACCACGTAAAAGTAATTCTAATTTCTCTTTTCAATACAGTAAAAATGCGAATACCAGTCATAGGAGCATGAATAAGTGTTAGTAAAATCCATTTACAAGTTGGACCACATTAAACACCTACCTCTTCTCTGTGTACTTATGTTAGAAGAAGTGTATATAACAGAAGTTTACAAGAGATCTACAAAACTGTAGTAAACCTCTTGCTTAATTTTTCAAATGAAAATGACAAATGAACTAATCAATGGCTGCTTTTGAATGGAAGTAGTATTCAGTGTGATTATTCTTGTTAAGAATTGTTAGGTTATTGAGTAATTGTTAAAAATGTACTCTGACTTATATTCAAGATATTCTCAGGCTTCAAGCCAGGTGAGTAGACAATTAGACACTGATGTTTCAGGAGCATACATCTTTCCCATCATCAGGATATGAATGAATAAAGAAAGTTATTAAACACTAAATAGAGATAACAAAGAATTAATGACAAAGCACTACCAATACTCAAATCCCTGAACAAAAATCTGTAGTAAATTCAATACTAGGTCAGGAGATGGCATGGGTGTAAAAATTATTTAGATCATATAGTTAGCCAGAATATCTTGAATATATTCCGAGTTCTCTTGGGCTTCAAACCAGGTGTACATGTGGTATGTACCTACGTTTCGGAAGCATTCCCGTCTTCAGGGTATGCATGATTCAGCATCCTGAAGTTGGGAACAATGTATGCTCCCGAAACGGTACATCACCACATCTACACCTGGCTTGAAGCCCGAGAGAACCTGGAATACTCACTCTGTCAGGAAAGCTACAGCCCCTATCTTGAATATATTCGTCGCCAGGAAAGTTTTGGGTCTTATTGTACTCTGATTTGATTACATCTCTGAATATTATGAAATGTACGGTGTACATAACATAGTTTGTAAATAGTGAATGAAACTGGAGAGTTGATATCTCAAACATTTTGGTACATTTTAGTTAATTGATGGAAATTAATAATTTCTTTACACTATGTGTATATAGACTAAGGATTTTGATAGTCAACATGAAAAATTCAGTGCCACGGCTGGGATTTGAACCACGGATCTCCTGGTTTCTGTCCAGTTGCTCTTACCCATTGAGCTACCATGGCCAACTTGCCGTCATATCATTAAATTCTCCATTTGACTCATATATTTCCCTGGTAAACCACTAGGGGCTCTTGCATTCAAGATACACCGTTTGTGGTGACCTGTCATTTCTTTACAATAGCCGTATATAGGCTAAGGTTTTTGATAGATAAAGTCAATATGAAAAATTCAATGCCCTGGCCGATTTATTCACCAAGAAAATCCATACAAAATGTGGGCTACGTCAAAGAATGCTAAGACAAATATTATTATATTTACAATCTACAAAGTTTAGAAAATAACATATGGTTTCACCTAGATGAAATACAGATACCCAGCATTTGCCTTAGTGACTGAGGGAAACCTTGGGAAAAACCTCAGGTGTACAATTGCAGTGGAACATTTTAATTATTCAGGACTCCGTAAAAGCAGGAGTATAACTGCCATCCCAAATTCCAAGTACAATCTCTCCTTCCAATTCCTTGTTATAGTTTAAATAAATTTTTAATCTTATTAGCTTTCTATATACATTATATTTACATTTCAGGCGATTAGAGTCTGTATGGGATAAGAAGTCACAGATTTCTAAAAAGAGAAAGCAGTAGTCACCCTCTGTTTGCATGCAGTGTTGTGATGAACATTTCAGAGTGAAGGTGGAAGGGGGTTTACTCCAGGAATCTGTATACGTGAGGAAACAGTGGCACAAGAAAACTGGCAACAAGGAAAGGCTTCAACCGGAAGAAATATCCCTTTTCCATTGTAGTAACCGGGAGATAGCTGAGGTCATCCCTCCACTATTGCTCTCTCTCTCTTTCTGATAACTTAACCCAAACGGACTCTAGAGTACTAAAATATAGGTGATGTGAAGTAGTCTTGGTCATGGAGGCTGTTGACAAGCTTCTTCTTGCGTCGAAGTGCATCTCCCAGATGAGCATGACCCATGAAGCAAACAAGTTCAGAGAGACAGTACTTTCATAAATTAACTAGGTTGGATGGCTTATTTACCAACTTTCTTATTCTACCTAAACAAATGATTCAGGGCAAAGGTAATCAAAATTGGGTATTAATGAATTCATAAACTGTATTAAACATATATTTTAAGAGCAACTTTTCAACTCTGTTTTTAAATGCTTTGATCTCTGGAACTCAGGGACATCACTTCTGTTAATCAGATAATACTTTGGAATATGTCTCGTTTATGCTGATATCAACTTCTGATGATTTTGAACTTACAGCTACTGGGAATTGCTTCCCAGATGCATGATGTTCCTGGATAGGATTCACAAATTTGCAGTGACATGTTTATTTACAGAAACAGGTTCCTGTCATGCTGTGACTATAATATATATCAGGTGCTATCGAGTGTCACTGAGGGTGACTCCCCTCCTTTTCCTCTTCTACAACTTTTCGCTTAGCGTCGCGGAGGTGCAAGAGAACAGCTGATTGTTATTGGCTATTGTGGTATGTCTACATTCCTTTGTGTTTTAAAACAAATGCAAGTCAGCAGCAGACAGTCAACATGTCCCATTATGGAGCTCAACATTGACAAATTGATAGCTAGGAAGAATAAAAACTCCACTTAAATTATGAACTAATAATTATTAACACATAGCTATAAAAGTATAATACACAATGGTATTCAATACACATTATGCACATAAAAATAAATAGTTTAACAAACCGCCACTGAATCTTCCGCATGTTCTTCCTCACCCCAATATCTATTACGTCTCCTGCAAAAGTTAACTAGGAGGGGGAAAAGGTAACCAGCCTGTTTCCCCTCAATGACACCACTGACCTATATGCATGTGTGATAACTGGCTTTTTGGAACACAAAAAAGGATCAGAACAATAACCTAAAAAACTATAGAAGAATGAAGAGAAGGATACGGCAATGATAGATATAATAACAGAAGGTGAATGGATGAACTATTTTAAGAAATTATTGACAAACTCCAAAGAGATGAATGCTTTGAATAATAGTTATGAAAATGCAGATGATGTTGATCCGATAACCATGGAGGAGTTAAACAGTGCACTAAGTCAGAGCAAAAGTCGTAATGTCACCAGGTATAATAATATAAATAGATATAATATAGATAATAGCATGTGACAGAAGAGTAAAATTAAGATTCTTGAATTTTATCAACTTTTGTTGGAAGATTAAATGCATACCAGAAGAATGGAAGATAATAATATATCCGATATTTAAGAAAGGAAATAGATCACTCTATACTAATCATAGAGGAGTAAGTTTATTGGTATCCACATACAAAATATTTGCTAAAAGAATAACCTGGCATTTAAATGTTATGTTTGACTCCTTGTTCGCAGAAAGTTAAGATGGACTTTGTAAAGGTAGGTCATGTATAGACTCTCTGCGACAAATAATAGAAAAAAGATGAGGATATAATTTAGAAACACATATATTATTTATAGTAAAGAGAGAGCTTTTTGTTATGTACAGTGGAATATTTTATGGGATATAATGGAAATACAAGTAGAATTAACAAGGGAAATGTATATAGCAACTAGCATAAAAATTAATGTAATGCATAATATTAGTAACAGCACATCAAAAATCAAACAAGGTCAAACAAGGCTGTCCACTGCCCCCAATTTTATTTAACCTTTATATAGATGATGCCATTAGAACTGGTGGAATAGTTTTAGTAACCATTTATTAATGGAAAAGCAATGGACACTATATTATACACCCAATTACTAGTTTCAGAATCAGAAGATACCTTACGAATGATACCTTACATAAAATATTAGAATTTTACAATTTAAAAATATCTGCAAATTTTTTTATTTTTTTAATATTTTTTAATAAATTACACTAATTACAACTGAGCATATGCTCATCTAGTAATATTCATTTGATGTAAAATTCACTGTTAATGGATGGTCCTCCACTGAGGACTCCTATATCATTACACACACTATATCTTGTGGTCCCTTGACAAGTCAAATGTTTTAATTCTTTTCAGTTGTCTTACTCGACACTCACTTTACACTTTCACCATTTCAGTACTTACATGTTGTTGCACTCTTTTCAAATGTTTGCTGGCTGCCTTTCTAAGTTCTTCAGCTACCATATTCATTTTAAGATCCCTGTGCTGGTTATCATTTCATACAAACCATGGTGCATTAACTGCTGCTCTTAGAACTTTATAACTGCTGTATACGTTGTACATTACTCTTCTTTGCACAGCCCCAAAGCTGCATTCCGTATGTGCATACTGGTTTTAGCACCTGTTTATATACTAATAACTTGTTATAAAGTTCAAGTACAGAATTTCTCCCAATGCGCCAATAAAGCTTCCTGTATTTAAAATTTAACTCCTTTCTTTTGTTTTCAATGTGCTTCTTCCAGTTTAACTTTGAATCCAGAGTTATGCCTAGATACTTCACAGCTTGAGCTTGAGGAATTATTTCATTATTTATTTTAACTGGAAGAGCATTTATTTTCTTACTTGTAAAGTTAATATGTACAGATTTAGTCTCATTCAGTTTAACATGCCATTTCTTTGTCCACTTAGTGACTTTATTAAGGGCTTTCTGAAGTTTATTTTTAGACTCCTCTATTGTGTCATCTACTGCAATTAATGCGGTATCATCGGCAAAAGTTGACATAGTATCTGCAAATAAAACAAGTTTTAGCATTTAAAGGAAAGGAACATGTCAGAAGTAAGAATGTAATAAATGAGAAAACTATACAACAGGTGGCAGCATTTATCTACTTGGTATCAGAAATAATCACTGTATTAAAAGAGAAAAGTGTTGACAAGAAACTAAATAAGTGTGTGGCCCAATTTTCCTTTCAGAAGAAAAAGTAGAAGAGAGTGCAAATTAAATTCTATAAGATAATGGCAGTTCCTGTATTACAGTGTCCGAGTGAAACATGGGCATTAAAGAGAAAAGAAAAAAAAAAAATGAATCAGCAGAAATGTGATTTTAAAGATCAGTGACTGAAAACATTCTGTTAGTATAAAAAACAAACAGTATACTTTAAATTTCGAATTGCCGCCTGAAAACTCTCTTTGGAAGTTCATCTCACAGACAACAGATGCCCCCACAGACAACCAGCTCACTTCAAGAAACCATGGATCCAACCAGTCGGATAACTGCTGATGATGGGGATAAAACGTTCTCCGAAACATGTCCAAGTAAGGATAATGTAAGTGATGTTTGTTTTTAAATTACCCACTCATTACTTTCAAATTTGGAATGCTGTTTTATCGGTATTTATTTTCATCAAATTGTTGTCAGTCCACTTTTCCAATAGTATCAGAGCCTTGTCCATTGAAGTTTTGGATTTCTCTATTTGTGGGGAAGATGTCCACATGATCATGTCATCTGCAAAAAGGGCTGTCTTTATTTCTGTGTTTGATACAGTCGAGGGAAGATCATTGATGTAGATGTTGAACAAGGTTGTATTCAGCACTGCACCTTGGGGTAGGCCCAATTTTATTTGTTGGAATTTGGATGTACTGTCATTGTGTTTTGTAGCACAGAAATGTTGAGAGAGAAATTGAGTGATCCAATTTAACACGTTATCTTAGATGCCAAGTTTTGAAAGTTTCTCAAGAAGTTTATGCCTCCATACTGAATCGTATGCTTTTTCAAAATCAATGAAAACTGATAGCGTATCTTGATTTTTGTTGAAAGATTCTTTGACATCTTGGGATAGTTGAATTGTATTTTCTTTAGCAGATAAGTGTTGTCTGAATCCTGTTTGAGCAGTTGTTAATATGTTATTACTTTCTAAGAACCAATTTAGCCTTGCTGAAATCATATGTTCTGCTGTTTTTGCAATGACACTTGTTAAGGAAATTGGGAAATTGCTCTGTAATTATTTATTTTGTCAGGTGCTTTGCCTTTTTTTTCTTTTAGAATAGAAATAATTACTGCTTTTTTCCACTCTGTAGGCACAGTAGAAGAGGTCCATGATATACGATGTTAAATAATATCTGTAGTAACTTTTTTACCTTTGGTCCTAGGTGTTTCAGAAATTCAGCATGTATTTTATCTCCCGTTGATTCATTCAAGGCCAGAGCAAACCACTCAAAGTATTCATTTTTGTTAGGCAGTTGAGATCATATGTTTTTCTGCGATGTATTGCACCCTCCGAGCCACGTGTTTGCTGACAAACTGACAGTTCTAAATAAATTTACATTTTGGGGACACATTTCTTCGGCTACTGCAGATACTCATTCTTTGATATTATCCATCGGTGCACGGTTCTCCACGTTCTGCTATTTCAAGAGCCATATGAAAGCTCGACAAGTTCTTGTTTTGTCTATTTTCGTTGACAAAGTACTGCGCTTCAAAGCTTGAAATTTTCTTGTCCGCATACTTCCTCTATATTGAGTCATTTTGAAAATGCTTCGTTTTATAATGACGCTTAATGTTATATACTCAAAAGGGCTATGGTTTCATT
This sequence comes from Mantis religiosa, assembly GCA_030765055.1. Lineage (NCBI taxonomy): Eukaryota > Metazoa > Arthropoda > Insecta > Mantodea > Mantidae > Mantis > Mantis religiosa. Next base: position 80,077,438 of record CM060953.1, read on the forward strand.
GCAAATCAAACATTGCATCTTATACTGGACTCAATCACAAAATATTGATACCTCCATATCTTTAAATGCTTTGCACTCATGGTCTATGTTTTGCTTCTTCTCCACACTAGTAAATAACACACACACACACACACACACACACACACACACACACACACACACACACACACACACACACACACACACACACACACACACACACACACACACACACACGCGCGCGCGCACACACAATTCAACAAACTGTCGCGAATTGGCGTTGGTCGGTTCCAAGATGCCTTTTAAACGGAGTTAACTCACTTTTTTATTTCACAACAGACAATTTCGCCTCCGTCTTCCCTAGACAAACTCGTCCATCCGTCCGTCCGTCCATAGTGCTGACACCTGTACAGCCCGAAGGATTTTGCTGCGTGCCCACGCAGTTAATGGGTTTTACCGCAGATAGGATTTTATTTTGGGGAATTCGCAAGTTGGTTATGGGGATTTTTGTTGATAGTGGGTTATGGGGTAGCTGAAAGTTCTATTACTACTTATTGACGCGGCCCCTGTCACCTAAGAACACTGAGACGACATATAACCTGATATCAGAAAGACATTGACACAAACAATTAAATATAAATAAATTATAGATTTATAAATATAGACGTATACCAGAATAGACATATGCCATAATGCTAGCATATACTGCGGAGACCGCCACAATGACAAGGCCACTCTGCAAAGGTCAGTAAACTCCCTTTGCAATTCCTGTAAACAACTGCCCTACTCTATTGTCTGTTTTGCCCTCAAGGAAAATTTGGCGGCTTCCAGTCGGAAACAAACCCATTGTTAAAATCCCATGCGTGCTTCTGACAACAGGCTATAAGATTTTGACCGTCGCGCAGAGTACATGTTTTCGCATAGATGTTTGCAACGGACCGTTAGAGAAAGCGTCTCTGATGTTAGGTCCGAAACTGGAAATTATGAACACTGATCTCAAGTGGGGATAGTTAAGAGCCAATAGAAAATTGATAGTTGTTCATGTGATTTCGCAAACTCCGAGAAATACCTAAAGTGGGGGTAATTCAAAGTGATGGCGGAAATTAGGTTTTGCTAGTAAGACACTTTGGTCCTGAGTTCTACGTGAGACGGACGCGTATTCGGCGCCGCCTAAGAAGTGTACTTCCGCGCCATGCAAAGAGACAAAGTGCAATATCTAACAATATCTCCAGTGAGAGTTAGCACAACGAGTAATGTATAGGGAGGACGATAAATATATCCAATTCCACTACACAGTGCTACTGCCTCCGTACTTCACATCGCAATATTGACAGTGACGCTAAACATAGCAACCACACCGACGACGACTTTACGATGGCGAGCGAAGGAACCTAAGGACTACAATAAACTTCTATCTATCAGATCCGAGGTGGCATCATTAACTCACACCAGTCAGGACGCACCCACTCCTGAAGTTGTAGACTTTTCCTCCCCCGCTGCGTCTGCTGCTACTCTGTCTCTGGTATCAGCCACTCTGGAAGTGACCTTAACAGCCTGGATTCCGGTGATCTGGTCGCCTAGTAGATTGCTCTATGATTTGACTATTCTTTTCCCTGGCTAGTCATTAGAGCTGAGACCACGCTATCTACAGGGTATGCGTGAGATAGGTTGACGAAATAAAAAACAACACAGTTCATAGTATCAGCTTTACTATTCAGTTCGTTTCGTGCCTACAGTTCACCAGGAGTTGCCGCCGCGTTCAGATCGAATTACTCTAGATTTCCACTATCACGTTAGAACTATACTGAATTGCTGAAATCTATCACGATGGAATAAATTACTAACACTGTTTTGAAAGTATACTTCGCCGCTTAATTAACTGCTGGGAGATCTTGTTCACTTAATAAGATTCTCATTACTGATTGTACTTCTCGGCGCAATCCGACGTTTGTGTCCCCGGCAGGCAAAACACGTCTACACGGTATCACGTCTCAGACTAGAAGACCGACGCTAAAACCTAATATTCCTTACCAAAACAGATATAGCCTCGCCTCCAGCTGGATTTCTCTGAAAAACTCTAGTTAGCGAGCTACAACCACGCGGACGTTTCCCCGAAATACTGGTTTGGGCCAGGTTTGGACCGGTCTACTAATTACCCAGGTAGCGACCCAACCCGTGACCACAGCCTTTAGACGGAACAATTTCATCCATATAGACCAGCAACTTTACTATATAGCTCTGGGTTAAAATACTTATTCGCATTCTAGTAATTGAATTTAAATGCTGTCGCTTCGTTTCATGAACTTATCCATCTGTACTATTCATTATCTTAAATTCTTTCACCTTACTTCCTCATCATAATTTAATTATCATTTTATTCATTGTTAAAATCGTATTCAATCATACGGCTGATAAATACGGCATCAAACTGCCCCCGTTTCATTATTTAATTATCCCATAATTTAAGAATGGAACATCCTTGCCCGAATAACATTACTATTATTATCAACAACTCCACACGTCGGCAACTCTGGTTCACTTTACAATTTTCTTTGCATTTCAGCTGCGTTACATACAATCATAGTGACAAAATTTATAATACTAGTACATAATTTCTTTTTGTTTTCAACACTTCACATTATAAACATCTGAAATAATCCAATACATATTAGTTTACCATACGATATATACACTCTACTTCTGAAAGTTTTACATTTTCTTGAGTCATACCAAGAACGTTTACATCGTATTAGTTATGAACTACGTAAAACTTAAGATAGTTTACAAAAATCTGTTGGTCTTCTGATTCTATATAAAGGTGTAATTTGCCAAAAGTCCTTGCACCTTCTTGGATTTGTAAATTGTTTTGGTACTCAATTTTGTTGCTTTGAGTTGGTTATTTTCATAGGATTCACTGCACTTCCACTTCACTTTAAAGTCTTAAAAATACTTATCACCACAAGTTTGTTTTTCACAATTTCGATATTTTGTGATTGGATACCATTAAGATTATATAAATTTGTTCGTCTGAATTCAATTTCATTAATACAGTTGTATACATTTTCATCTATACCTTATCCTATATGCCTCTGCATGATTATTTGTTTATGTCCGGTACGGACGGAGAAGTTGTTTGTGCCACCTACCCATGAGTTTTCTATTTACCGCATCTACTATTTCAAATGTATGTTCCCCAAATTTTTGAATAATTTCCCCAGGACCTTTATATAGTAACTCCATGCGCTTGTTTCTGTTCTTCAAGGCGCAGGACAACTTGTGATCTTTAATTAATACTAGATCACCTATATCTGGGTTCCATTTGTGCCTTCTTCGTTTTCTCTTCGATTTCCTCTTTTCGGCCTTCTCCTTTATTCTGTCGAAAGCTAATTTAGCTCTTTGTTCTTCACTTAGGGTTTCATATTCAATACTTCCTTTTTTTTTCAATTTCCTTAAAGATGGGCTCAGGTTCTTCGTTTAACCTAAGTGTTACGGGTGCAAATCCTGTAGTCACATTAATGGTGTTATTTATTATCTTTTCAATGACTGGACAGTATCTTACCCAATCTTTGTGATTCTTATGTGTCAGTATCCTGAAATAGATCCCAATATCGCGTAGTACTCGTTCCGTCGGGTTTCCTGATGGAAAATAGGATGAGCAATAATATAATTTTATTCCGTGATCTGTGAGGGTTCCTTTAAAGCATTTACTCCGATGGACGGTCGCGTTATCAGACAAGACCGCTTTTACTGGTCCGTATTTCGGCATATAATCATTCACTATCTTCCCTACACAAGTCCTGCTGCTTATGTTTCTTACGGGGTATATTTTTACATATTTGGTGAAGACATCATGAAGTACAAAAATGTATCGGCACCCAAATTGACCTCGAGGTAATTCTCCATGAGCGTCCACTGTGACTAGCGCATTCTTTTCATCTCTTAAAATCGCTTGAGGTTCTGTATCGAATTTCACATTGAATGGTTTCGCCCGTTGGCACATGTCGCAAGTTGAACATATTTTCCGTACTTTTCTGGCTAAGTGTTTTATGTAGCAGTGTTCACTTATTACCAAATTTAGTTTCTCACTGCCGGTATGTGCTAAGGCTTTGTGATATGCGGTAATTAACCGGTTTTCGATCCCTCTCGGAATCATGACTTTCCACTTCGGTTCTGTCCGTCCGTGAAACTTGTAAATTTTTCCGTTGTATATTCCAATGTTCTCCTTTAATTCTGCTGTGATCGGTGACGCATTTTCTCGAATTTTCTTCAATTCTTCGTCTTCTTCCTGGAGCTTCGCCAAGTTTCTCAATTCTTTCGTGAGTGATCTTCCTTCCATTGTGTCTAGGTACAAGATCGTGACATCGTGTTTGTGGTCGTCGATCGTGTCTGGTATTGGGTAATTTGTCTTCATTCTGGATAGCAGGTCGCTGAAGATATTATGTCTCCCCGGAACATGACGGATTTCTATATGGTGTGACGTAATCTCGTGCACGTATCTCGATATTCTTGTACTGGTTAGCTTGCAAGAGTTCATAAAGGCCAGACTCACATGATCGGTATACACAATGATGGGGTTGTTGTAAACATATTGTCGGAATTTCACCAAGGCAAAATAAATCGCAGCTATTTCTTTCTCAGTCGTGCACGCTCGTGCTTCAATTTTGGATATTCCTCTGGAGGCTACTGCTATTAAGTGGTCCGTTCCATCTTCATCCCTTTGGGTCATTATCGCTCCGTATCCCAATCCCGACGCGTCTGTGAAAATAATGAACGGCAGATTTTCCCGGGGTTTTTCCAGCAAAATGGAAGCTGCGAATAATCTTTTAACACTCAGAAAGGCCTCTTCTTCATCCTGCGTCCATCGCCATTTTTCATCTTTCTTCAACAACTGTCTCAAAGGGGCTACGACAGTTGCGAAGTCGAGAATGAATGTGGATTGATAATTGAGAATTCCGAGGAATCGACGTAACTGCTTTATATTCTTCGGAGCCGGAATTTTATTTATGCTGTCTATCCGTTCCGGATTTGGTCTAATACCTTCCTGGGAGATGACATATTCTAGGAACTCGGTTTGTTTGACGAAGAAGGCAGTTTTACTTGGTTTAATTGTCATGTTGGCAGCTTTTAACCGGTTTAAAACGTAATCAAGGTGCTTGAGATGTTCACCAATTTCTGACGAAAATATGACAAAGTCGTCCACATATTGAGCCACGAATTTCTTTATGGTTTCTCCAAAAATAGCATACAATGCTCTCAACAATGCGCCTCCGCTCGTGTTCATTCCAAATGCGCAGACGGTAAACTGGTAAAGAATTCCAGAATGTAAAAAAGCAGCAAATTTTCTCAATTCTCTCTTAAGTGGAATCTGCCAGAAGGAGGCAGTCAGATCTAAGGTAGAGAAGAATTTTCCTTTGTGCAACTTGCTCAACGTTGCATCCACGCTCTCGGGTCTAAATCTGTCTGGTTTACAATGCTTGTTTAGCTTTCTTGCGTCTAGTGTTATTCTAATTTTCCCACTAGCTTTGCTTACTATGCACAGGGGGTTCACGTAGATGGAGTCTGAAATTTCGATAACCCCGTCTTCTAGCATGTCTTCTATCACTTTATCGACTTCTTCCCGAATAGCGGATGGTATGGGTCTCGCTTTATGTGTAAACGGCTCTATGGGCGTCATTTCGAAAGAGTGAATATATTTCGTGCATCTTCCTGGTTTATCCGAAAATACCTCCTGGTGTCGTACTAAAATTCTAAATAATTCTTCTTTCTGCGCTGTATTCAGGTAGTTAGCCTGACTGACTTTTTCTCTGAACAAATCTTCCAAGTTTTCGTAGTTTTCCGCCTTGCGGTACAAATTTGTAGTCTCATAATTCCAATTCCTGGCGGGATTTTCTCGGGGTTCAGCTTCCACATATTCCCTAATCGTTCCACCATCTTCATCATACATCTCATTGTTACTCGATTCGGAAGCATATTCTTCGACGTTTATTTCGGCAAGCTCCATTGCTCCAATTTTTATGTACTCAACAAAGAATACGTCTCCCCGGATTTCATCTTCACGTTCATCTCGTACAACTTCCTCTGAACCGCTATCGTCGACAAATGGCACCACTACTGTTTCTTGCCCTGTTTCTAACTTGACAAATCTATTCTCGAAATTAACAATGGCTTTCCATTCATACAGGCAATCACATCCTATAATTATGTCGGTAACGAGTCTGGGTACGACCAGGAACAAAACCTCAATAATTCTACCATTTATTTCTACGTTGAGCATGACTTGAAATTTCACTCTTTCTTTCCTCTTCCCTACAGCTAGTGAACAAAATATACCGCTTACTGGTAAAGACATTATCTTCAAACCCCGGTTGATTAGTTCTTCATAAAACTTTTGCGAGCACACTGTACTGTTAGCTCCAGTGTCTATTATTGCAGTGTCCGGAATTCCGTTAATGGCAACTGCTATTCGTGGTGGTTCGAACACTTTGTCACTGTCTTCACTTCTGTTCCTCAGATTGGTTTCCTTCTGTAACATCATTTGCCCTCTGACGATCTTATTTTTCGCATACGGTTCACATAGTTTCCTCCCAGTCTTCACTGAAGGCGCGTTTGACTGGGTACATAGTTTCCCTGAGTCTTGCTGTAAGCTCCAGTTCTCGTTGCATTCTGTCCTTCCAACTTTGCTTCCTGAGAAGGATGGCCGCGGTTTTCGAACACTTGCTTGGTTACTTGTAGGGCTTCGGCCCTTTCTCCATTTATCGGCGAATTTATACCGCTCCTGCTCCTTTCTCCGTGCTGCGGCGACTTTGGCCTAAATTCTGGAATGTTGTCGACCCTCCAGTAACCATTTCCCGTGCTCCGTTCTCCCTGCCTGGGTGACCTCGGCCTAACTTATGGTACATTGTCGACTTTCCAGTAGTCATTTCCTGAATGTCTTCTTTTTCTCTCGTTCCATCCTCCTCGGTTCCTTTCGTGTCTCGCCGCGTTTACGTAATGTACTTGTACATTTCTGTTTCGGTCGTGCCCGTTGCGGTTCCTCTGGTTGCGGTCAAAATTATTTCGGCCTCGGTTCTCCCACTGCGAATTTCCTCCTCTGGGTGCGGGACCTCGGTATCTATCTCGGACATCCTGGTTTTGATTGTAATTAATATGTGCCCCTTGCCCGAAATTATTTGAAATTTCCCTTTCGTTGCTCGCTCCAGGCCTAGCGAAACTTTCATTTTTATTCTTTGATTTGTTTGTCTCCAATGCCAACAGCAAATCGATCATGGTGGCGACGTTTGTGGGTTTAGCTATAATTAAATAGTTCTGGAGTGCCTCTGGGAAGTGTGTCGTGATAATGGCGATTAATTCTTGCTCACTCATTGGTGGATCCAACATTTTAGATTTCCTAGCAAGTTTCGTGAAATAATTAACCATCGACTGATCAGTTCTTGGGTCATACTTTCCACTACTCAGTTCTAATCTTATGCTAGACTGCCTGTTATGTCCCCAGTATCTGTTCATGAATAAACTTTCAAAGGTCCTGAAGTCATTATTATTTCCCATTGATACCTCTAACCAGTTAGCTGCATTTCCCTTAAGGTATTTCCTAACAATTGTCATGCAATACTGTTCAGGAATACACTTTACAGAAAAATATTCATGCAGACTCCTCATAAAATCCTTAGGATTATCAGAATCCTCATGTTCAAACACAGGTGGCACAATTTCATTTAAGATGTGGTTTGGCCATTGCATTTGACCACCACTCCTTTCAACATGTACATTATTACCTCTGGGTTCATAACTGGAGGTACTTGGACCCATATTAAGCATCGAAATGTCGGCTGAGGCACTTTGTCTCGCTTCGTTTCGTGCAGAGCTTTCACTTATCTGACTAGCATTAGAATTAGGTTCAGTTACACACAACCTCAAATTTTCTAATGTTTCCTTCATTCCATTAATTTCTGTAGCTACCTCTTTCATTTGTTCATTTATTTCGTCTACACCCCTACCTTGACTTCTAATTTCCCTTTCTGCTTGTTCTAATCTACTTCTATTTTCCCCTGATTCTTTGCTAGCCGTTTCTCTAATTTGGTCTAATTCCTTGCTAACTATTTCCCTCTCTTTTTCCAATTGCTTTGCTACGTCCTCTCGTAATTTCTTGCATTCTCTGCCTGACTTCTCACTTACTTGATTACAAACTTCGATTCTTATACTTTCTATTTCCCCCCGTACTTCAGTTCTAACTTGATTGATTTCCCCTCTAACCTCTGCTTGAAAGGTTTCTAATGCTTTCTGCTGACTTTCGAGCTTCCTAACCAAATCTTGCTGTCCTGCCTCTAATTTTAGACTAGTACTTTCTAATTTCTGACTATTACTTTCTAGTTTCTGGTTAGTACTTTCTAATTTCTGACTTAATTCTAGGTTATTACTTTCTAATTTCTGGTTCGTACTTTCTAATTTCTCCATTATCGCTTTCATCATGGCTACCATACTCACATTCGTATCTGAGTCATTTACATCTACTCCCTGGCTATTATTAGTTGTTTCCTTAGCTACACTAACCTGTACAATTTGATTGTTACTACTACATTCTGTATCCCTTCCTACGTTATTTTCTAGACCCTGAGCATTATTACTTTCCATTGTCTTTTCTAATCTATTCTGTATATTCTGAGCACTTTCTCCTATTTCTGCTACTTTCTCTTTAACAATTTGTATAGTACTCCCCTGCACGTCCATGCTTTGTGAATTTGACCGACCTTTCACCTTTCCGTTTCTTAAAATACTCTCCATCAGTTCACTGCAACAACGACAAAAACACTAAAATGTTACACTCAGTACCTTTGGTTTTCTGCTGGAGCTTCCGACGATCCTGATGCTGGTTGCTTTTCGTCTCTCGAAGCGCCACGTTGGTTCGCCAAGTTTGTGGCCTTTTCCTCCCCCGCTGCGTCTCCTGCTACTCTGTCTCTGGTATCAGCCACTCTGGAAGTGACCTTAACAGCCTGGATCCCGGTGGTCTGGTCGCCTAGTAGATTGCTCTATGATTTGACTATTCTTTGCCCTGGCTAGTCATTAGAGCTGAGACCACGCTATCTACAGGGTATGCGTGAGATAGGTTGACGAAATAAAAAACAACACAGTTCATAGTATCAGCTTTACTATTCAGTTCGTTTCGTGCTTACAGTTCACCAGGAGTTGCCGCCGCGTTCAGATCGAATTACTCTAGATTTCCACTATCACGTTAGAACTATACTGAATTGCTGAAATCTATCACGATGGAATAAATTACTAACACTGTTTTGAAAGTATACTTCGCCGCTTAATTAACTGCTGGGAGATCTTGTTCACTTAATAAGATTCTCATTACTGATTGTACTTCTCGGCGCAATCCGACGTTTGTGTCCCCGGCAGGCAAAACACGTCTACACGGGATCACGTCTCAGACTAGAAGACCGACGCTAAAACCTAATATTCCTTACCAAAACAGATATAGCCTCGCCTCCAGCTGGATTTCTCTGAAAAACTCTAGTTAGCGAGCTACAACCACGCGGACGTTTCCCCGAAATACTGGTTTGGGCCAGGTTTGGACCGGTCTACTAATTACCCAGGTAGCGACCCAACCCGTGACCACAGCCTTTAGACGGAATAATTTCATCCATATAGACCAGCAACTTTACTATATAGCTCTGGGTTAAAATACTTATTCGCATTCTAGTAATTGAATTTAAATGCTGTCGCTTCGTTTCATGAACTTATCCATCTGTACTATTCATTATCTTAAATTCTTTCACCTTACTTCCTCATCATAATTTAATTATCATTTTATTCATTGTTAAAATCGTATTCAATCATACGGCTGATAAATACGGCATCAAAGTACAGACGAGAGTTCCCATGCGGAAGCTACAAGTCACCTCGAACCGGTTACAATCTCCCTTTCCTTAAACTCCTCACGCCACCAATCCTTAATTGTGAGGCGTTGAGCACAAGGGAGAGCTTGACGTGGTTCGCTACGGGCCGGACCGCCTCATTATTCCACCTTTGATCAGATGTCATCAAGAGTCACGATCGTCATAATACACAACAGCAATTGAACTAGCTAATTTAACACGTGAATTCTCCCCAGGGGATTACTTAGTAATGTTAGTGGCAGGGAAATTTAAATGGTTTTTGTCCTTAAGAACTTACTGGAGTAATCAGTATGGTCATAAAGCAGGAAAGTTTGCAGTGATACAATTTATGGTCGAAAGTGCACTTATTAAATAAATTATTGTTAAATACACTTTGATGTAGAACGAACCAACTATCATAATTATATGAAAGTGTACTATAGTGCAATTTTAAAAGGAGTGGTATCTCCTCATTCTAAATTTCTGAAACCTTTCACATAACCTTATTGGAATACTAATAAAACAAGTTACTAGTTAATCATAGTTTAATTATTATATTTATTACTTTAAGTTAAACCCTATTTATCTAAGTTATTATGATCTTAATTTACTGTTCTATAACGTTATATAAATAAAGACAAGTAAGTTATGTTGAAAACATATATACTTCTGCTAGAGTATTAATTTTACTTTATTCTTTCCAAAAGTACTTCAGTTCCTTTCGCATAAACTACGTTGCTTTTTTACCTCGATTTATCGAACATAAATGAATTTCGATTTCCAAGAGGCAAGACACAATGTTACAAAAACGTTCTAAAGAGCATTATTCTCGAAAATGCTCGGGAGAGAACACTATAGAAGATGTGCTCCTCCAATTGGTGGTCTCAAGTGATTCAAAGATTGCCATCCTCAGAGAGCCAATGGCACAATTATCTCCATCACTGCTTAGTCTTAGTGGTACTGAAGTCCCAACTATTAGATGATGCTCTATGAATTTATAGGTATATAGTATAAAAATACACCTTTCAAGGACTTTTATTTTATTAGGAGAAAAGATTTCGGATATGTTTAGTGTCTCCAGACCACTGTTCAGTGCTCTACTTATGCTTTTCTAGAAAATGGGTTACATTTTAAAAATTCTGAACTGTTGCACTCACATGATTTTCTCTGCTCTTGTAGAAACTATTATTACAGCCGCTCATTCTACCCTTCTACTTCATGTTAATCGAGAACTCAGACGGTATGCGTAGTTGGGAGGGAAGAGACGTGGATTTAACTGCAAGGAATTTCTTATGAGGGTTCTGGGTTTCTTCCTAGATCAGGGTTGCATAGATCTTTAATCTCAGGAGTGGTACACAAGAGATTGCTTCATTTTTCTCTCCTTTTGTTGCCTTCCCTTCTAGTATGGAGCTTCGTTTTTTACGTACACGCACGTACACACACCACATACACACACGCGCGCGCATTACCCTAGTCAACATTGCTATGCTTACTTTTACATTAGGCGCATTTCATCATCTTCATACAATACTGACTTCCTCAACACCAATGTCTCCGTCGATTTCCTGACCAAGACTTCTTTTAGAAAACCATTGAGATACCTCCGCTTTCCCAGTTAATTATAAATTACCTCGCTTTTGGAGGTTATTGACTACCCTTCTTATCCGCCTTTGGCTTTTATTCGTTGCAGTTTCAACAGGAATAACCCTTACGGTATCTCTCATTGGTTCCAACATTTGAATGTACTACTTCACATTTGCATAAATTATGTTTTTACTATTTGTTATGCACGGAATAGTAAATACAGTAACCTTTAAGTAATGTCATGTGCCGTGGCGTAGTGGGCTGAAGCATCATATTTTGGTTCCCCGCCACGGAAAGCGACCCGTGATCGATCCCACCTGGGGGCGCGAGTTTTAAGGACCGGTGCGCACTCAGCATCATGAGGAAATTGAGGAGCTTACGAAAGGTAAGCGGCGCTGGTCAAGAAAGCCAACTTTTCGGCTGGGGGTGCCGAGATGCTGACCACATCTCCTCCCCGTATCGGTTAGATGATCGCCCACCTCTACCTTGCGTATGTGAGCGTGAGGCCGGTAGCCCGGTTGGTAGATCATGGCCTTCTTAGGGGTTATTAACCTTTAAGTGATACTAAAATATTTTAAGAGCTCGTATTAATTTTGAAATTGCATTCTCTTTGCATGGCGAAGAGATAAAAAAGAAGAATATGTTGTATTCACGTGACTTTCTTTACTTTTGTACATACAATTCTTACAAACCCTTATTGCTTTATCCAATTCATATTGATCGAGATAAACATTTCTAGAAATTATATTATTTATGATTTTCGTGTAGATGCAAAGAGGGTACAGGAATACAATAGTCTTTAACCAGTGCTCAAATATTTTCAAGCTGATCGCTTTGTGATGCTTTTTTATTTCTTGTAATTTTACGTCCTCCAACGTTAAGTCATATCGTACGATGAATGGAATGGCTGAAATGACGCTCAAATTAGCCCAGGGTCCATAGAGCTTAGAGTTACCCGACATTCGTCTTTCAGGATAAGGGAAAACCCTGAAAAAGACCTCACCCAGGTAACCCAGGTTTATCTTTGTGATGCCTTTGAATTTATTTCTCTTTTGGTGAGAGATAAAACATTGGAGAGCCATTTTCTATTGGAGAAGAGCGTAATCACTGAAAAATTCGAACTAATAACAGAAATATTACCGAAATAGTCAACTTCACACAAATATGCATAGAAATGCATTCGACATAAATTGGTATAGATTTTTTGTGTAGAGAGGTTTTATTCTTGCGAAGTATTCCAGAATGAAGAGGACTTTTCAGGAGATTTCATTTGTGATGAAAATATCTTAAACTCGTGGTATTTGGATAAAAATCGTTGGAACCATTTTTCGAAAAATGTTCTATATTAGGAGTAATTTGAACATTTTCTTATTGAACCTGAGGAGAGGCTGAACTCAAATGTCAAGTTTGGTAAATAACCGAAGTTTTGTGTTTATTATACTGTTCATAACACACAGAGAGAGAGAGAGAGAGAGAGAGAGAGAGAGAGAGAGAGAGAGAGAGAGAGAGAGAGAGAGAGAGAGAGAGAGAGAGAGAGAGAGAGAGAGAGAGAGAGAGAGAGAGAGAGAGAGAGAGAGAGAGAGAGAGTCACACACAAACACACACTCACACACAGACCTTTTCCTAAAATGTTTTGGTTTCGGAGGACGTCATAACTCGTATTTCCAGTGAAATCTTGGTATCTATTTTTTGAGGGAATATAATACCATGTCTACATACTAAGTATTTATTACAGAAAGTAAATAATTGCCATCCCAAATAATATCTTAGTACAGCATATACGAGTACGTCCACGCTTTTTGTACTTGTTCCAGATACTCTGAGATTTCACTGCTATTGAGTGCTACATCAACAGGAATATGTAAAAATAAAATAACTGCGAACGATCCTGTTGCTGTATTTATTCTGTGAAGGAGTTTTTTTTTTTTTTTTTTTTTTTTTTTTTTTTTCCCCTGTAGTGAGGCTGTCACAAACACTGTCTGCACCGTGTGCATAGTCCGAACTGTCATGAGCACGAACAACGCTTCTGTTAGTTAGCAATCGCTTGTTAGGTTAGCCCAAAGCTTTGCAGAATGTAAAAAAGCTGGGTTGGATGTGATCCCAAAAGAGTAAGAACTAATTTCAAGCAACAGCTACCAATTTTTTTAAACTGTTGAAATAGTGATTGCACAGTATTCAGATATTTGCAAAATAAACCGTGAAATATGCTGTGTGTAGATTTAAATCGAAGGGCACATCAGTGATATTTGTCAAATCTCTGGAGCATTTCTAGAATCAGATTTACTTCTTTATCCAATATTTTAATATTGATATCAAACATTCATTATGCAGATTTCTTAAGAGATAACGGATCTAATTCAGGTCGCACTTTAAAAATGCAAGACAAACATTTCTAGCTATTCCCGTACCTCTCAGACATAATTTTGCTTCTAATATTTATAAACAGCACTAATAATAATTTTTATTTAAGTTTTTATGTTATTCATGAAGTATAAAACATGTATCTTGAAATCATTGTTTGCTTTTGGCCCCAAAACAAATATTATTTATAGGTTTCGTAGTGCTGTTGAGGATTTAAAAGGAAGGAAAGATGTTAAAATATGAGTGTATAAAAAAACCGAACGGTTGCTAAGGGGAATGAATGAACATCCACTAGAAGAAAATTAGTAGTTGCGTAGTCGACATGTTAAAAGAAACTGTGAAAGTTTGTGTAGTTTAAACTTATAATTAGTGCTCTTTAATTAAAGAATCAACAACAGATAAGCTTTAGTATTATAATTTTAGTAAACTAAGAATAAAATAATGCATCAATATGAGACCGCGACTAGGAGATAAGATTTTACACACCGACAAGGTAGAAGCTGGAAAAGAAAATGTCAAATTCTTTATCAGTCCTTTACTTCTTAAGAAAATAATCATGACGCAACACAAACCACAGAAAAATAATCAAACAAAAATTTAAAATTAAAATATTATTTATCACAAATGGGCGACACAATGCAGCAGAATTTTACACGCAATTCTTAATTTTATTGCAATCCTTAGTTTTTCGATAGCCATTGAATTCATTTTATTTTGTTATTGCGAAACGTAAAAACAGGGAGAAACTAGTATAAGAAGAATGTAGCTGCTCCTATATGTAACATTTGTTGCCATAATCAACAAAAGCAAAAAGTAGCAGGAACATTATGGTTTAGACCAGGCATGCCAATTTGTGATTCAAGGTGTCATTCTCCTACTTTCCGCCCCTGTATCACCGTGTGGTTCGTGGTTGGACGAAAGAATGCTATGAGATTAGAACCCCCTTGATCGTTTCGAAGTACAAAATAGGAGAATGGACCAAATCTCATAATTCCTCTTTAGTACCTCTTTTGATTTAAGCAAATTACTTACAACCCATGTTTCACATATAGAGGTATATCGCGGGATATTTACATTTGTTGTACAATTTATATATTTTTAGTCAAGTGTGCGGAAGATGCTCTTCAGGAATTCTGTAACCTTCACTCTGTTGAAATGAATCTTCAAAACCACTGGCAACGGGACTGAACTTAATGCAGCTGGTCGATCTCTTCAGTACAGGTGCATTCTGTCATCTGATGTCGAGTCGCGTGTGGAGGTTTTTCAGGGCTGCTACATAATGGTGAGGTTCTTAGTGTTCATTTTATGGAGGTATGATTGAAACCGGCCATGATTTGTAAAATAATTGGGTTGTTATGTGATTGGGTCAGAGAGATAAGGATTTTCTGTGAAATATATTGGGGATGAAAATTCTGGTGTGGAAGGCATCATTGGATTTTCCAAATCGTAGTGTAGTCCAGAGGTCCAGAGGTAGTCCTAGTCTGGCGGGGCTACTTTTCTTTTTCCCCGTCCGGGTGTCTTATGCCGCAGTACCTAGCCGCTTTGCGGCTTAACCTGCCAAATGAGCTAGTATTTGGTTTCATGTTCTGCTGGGGTGTTTGAATTTGTTGGGAATTTGGAATGTAGTCTTCTAGCAGCTGTTTGCTTGGGAAAGGGAATGGATTTGTAATCTAGTGTGGCCCTGTAGCTGGCAATCTTGGCGAGATAGTCGGCTCCTTCATTCCCTTGTAGTTTGCATGATCCTTGACCCAGTGAAGAGTGATTCTACTTTCTCTGTTGAAGGCAATGACTTTTCCGTGAGTTGAACAGCCAGGGATTGGGTTGTTCTTCTATTAGTTATTTCCTGCCTTCGAATCTACATTGTGGCATATTTTGAAGTATCGGCTATCTGTTGTACTATCCACTCCACAGCCGTGGTAATACACAGGAGTTCAGCCTGGATGACTGATCATTCTAGGCTAGTCGTCTTACATCAATGAAAATCTCTTTCGAGTTTTTAATGGCTACCATTCCTGCTCCAACATGACTTTCTGTGTCTATGAAGAAGAGAATTTCTGATTTTCCTACCCCTCCTATGACATCTATATCTAATTAGGACCCTTGATTTAGGTGTTAGGGCTGTTCCGCCTCTAACTTAATCATTTCTTCTGCCAATATTTCTTCTTACGTTTACTTTTCTACTATATACATTGCTTGAAATAACTTAGAAAGTATTTTAGTAATTTATAAATAATACATTGTATTTGACCTACGGAAGTTGTAACCACACTATTATTTACTATAAATTGGTCTCACCGGGTTATAAGAGCCGGTTCTAAGCTACCCGAGTACTATACGAGCACACAAGATAGTCTGATACAAGAAGTAATTGGTTGAAGACAATTTCTGCACAGCAGACCTTCTACCTATGTACATGGATATTTATCTGAGCTAACCTAGTAAGACTATTACGCATACAAGCATTTATCTGGGCCCTTCCTAGAAAGAAACAAAGGATGCTATCTTGTAGAAGCTTCTCCATGTCACAAATTCTTCCCAAATAATGAATGCGCAAATCTAGACGCTGATTAAAGACAGGTGAAAATCATAAATATTAAACATTTTAAGCAATTGCTTTAATATACGAGTGTGGTTCAAGAATGATTCCTGTTTCAAAATATAGGGTGTTGCTAAGGGAAGTTTGTGTTGTCATCATATACTATCATTTGTTACACCTTGTCGAAACAAACTTGATGCTGATTTATTGGTTAGTTTGGGTTTTACAGTGAGGCGGTCCGGCCCGTAGCGGACCACGTCGAGCTCTCCCTTGTGCTCAACGCCTCACAATTAAGATTGGTGGCGTGCGGAGGTTAAGGAAAGGGAGATTGTAATCGGTTCGAGGTGACTTGTAGCTCCCGCATGAGAACTCTCATCTGTACTTCAGGAGTGGTTGCGTTTTGACTGGTTGTGGGTTGAATGATGACACCTCGAATCAGGTAGACAGAAGTTTATTGTTATCCTTAGGCTCCTTTGCTCGCCACCGCAAAGTCGTCGTCGGTATGGTTGCTGTATTTAGCGTCACTGTCAATGTTGTGACGTGAAGAGCAGTGGCAGTAGCACTATGTAATCGCCTTCCCTATATATTACTCTTTGCGCTAACTCTCACTGGAGAGATTGATAGATATTGCACTTTGTCTCGGCGCATGGCGCGGAAGTGTACTTGTTAGGCGGCGCCAAATACGCGCCCGTCTCACGTAGAACTCAGGACCGAAGTGTTCCTACTAGAAAAACCTACTTTCCGCCATCACTTTGAATTATCCCCACTCTAGGTATTTTTTGGAGTTTGCAAAATCACATGAACAAATATCAATTTTTCATTGGCTGGTACCTATCCCCACTTGAGATCAGTGTTCAGAATTTCCAGTTTTTGACCTAATATCAGAGACGCTTTCTCTAACGGTCCGCATGCAAAAATTTATGCGGAAGCATGCGTTCTGAGCGATGGTCAAAATCTTGAAGCCTGTTGTCAGAAGCACGCATGAGATTTTAACAATGGGTTAGTTTCCGACTGGGAGGCACCAAATTTGTCTTGAGGGCAAAACAGACAATAGAGTAGGGTTGTTTGTTTACAGGGATTGCAAAGGGAGTTTACTGAACTTCGCAGAGTGGCCTTATCACTGTGGCCGTCTCTGGAGAATATGCTAGCATTATGGCATATATCTATTCCGGTATACGCCATTTATTTATAGTTATTCGTTTGTTTATGTCAATATATTTCTGATATCAAGTTATATGTCGTCTCAGTGTTCCTAGGTGACAAGGGCTGCGTCAACAGACATTTCATTAAGTTGATTCTGCTAAAATGGAAAAAGTGCAGCATCATTCAGTGATTCAATTTTTACTTTTGGATGAGAAAACTTGCGAGGAGATAAAAGCGAAATTGGATGCTGTTTATGGAGACCTTTCGCCTTCTACGACAACATTTAGATATTGTTGTAACGAACTTCAATTTGAACGCACATACATTTTTGAGTGCCCAGGACGCTCTGCAGATGTGGTTACCGAGGAAGTCATTGGAGTACCAGTGACAATTAGCCACTATCCATCCCGGCGATCATAACTTATGGAACGTCATTAGGAGGACTCTCGAAAACCAACAGTGATTCCACCTCTTCAGGTCCACGGAACCCTTTTGAGTGATTCTGCAGCCAAGTGTGATGCTTTAGCTACTCACTATGAGCACATATTTACACCTAACACCTGCCTGGATTCTGGTATTCCCTCTACCGTGAACAAAGAACTCCTTGGGTACCAGCTTCGTCCTACAGCGCACAACACAGTTTCGTTCACTAGTCCACGTGAATTATTCCGCTTTATCCATTGTCTTCCCATTAAAAAGTCTCCCAATCAAGACCTTATGCCCAACGTTGTGCTGAAGAATTTGACAAACAAGTCGCTAGCTTATTTATAATCCATTTTCAATGTTGGCTAGGCATTGGTTATTTTCCATCTACATGGAAATATAGGGAAATTATAGTCTTCCAAAGCCCAACAAGCCTAAAATCTTCACTTCAGATAATCCATCAAAGTCTTTCTCATTTTTTTGATTCACAATCAGATAATTCCGTCTTTTCAATTTGACTTTCGTTCGAAGCATGCTACCACTCACCAATTGCTTAGAATCACCCAGTCTATCGTTCTAGGTTGGAAAAGTGCATATTCTTAAAAGGGGACTATGTCGAGAAATAATTTGTTAGGGTCAACGAAAAATTCAATGTACTTGAATCACAGGCTTTATCATTTAATCCGTGGTTCAAATCCCGGCCGTGGCATTGAAATTTTCATGTTGACTCTATCTATAAAAAGCCTTAGCCTATATACGGCTAGTGTTAAGAAATGATTAATTTCCATCAATTAACTAAAAGAATAAGAGTTAAATGATGAAGCCTGGGACTCAAGTACTTACGATAGTAAGTCGCCACAAACGGTGTATCTCGGATGTGAGAACCCCTAGTGGTTTACCGGGGAAATATACGAGTCAAATGGAGAATTTAATGTCAGGATGGCAAGTTGGCCATGGTAGCTCAATGTGTGGGGGCGACTGGACGGAAACCAGGAGATCCGTGGTTCAACTCAAAGCCGTGGCATTGAATTCTTCATGTTGACTCTATCTATCAGAAACCTTATCCTATATACGGTTAGTATGAAGAGATTATTATTATTTTCCATAAATTAACTAAAATAATTTGTGTTTGATAAAATTGGAGATACACATCTTGAAGAAGGCTGTAGAGTGTAGAATGGCAGAAAGTTGCGGCAACCCACATACCAGTGTTAAATTGATTGGGTTCTAATTGGAGCTATGAGTTCTCTTATCCTCAGGTGAATGGTTGTAGGAAATGGATTTTGGTGGTTGTTGGCTACTCAGTCGTATTAATAACACTTTGTTTGTTTCAGAATTATTTGGTTTAATTCCTACTAAGTTTGCTTATCGACTTGGATCGGTGACCACCTGTTAGTAAAATTCCTAACATAAATTCAATTTTACCTGAAACCCTGGATTACTCGTTTAAATTTACTTCCGCGCGTGTTTCTATTTCTTCTTTATACGGCGACTACTTTGCTCTAATAAACTTCTAATGCTGCTTCCACTTACGCTGGTTGCGCTATTCTTAACTTCCCTACACTCCAGACTTATAAATCTTCGCTTCTCTTCTTAATGTGCATGGACCCGTTCTTTCTGTCGTAGTATAACCTTTTAAGTAAGCTTTTCTTACATCACGATTCAGTTCGAACCTTATTCTGATCCCCTCTCTAACTTTATCACATGACAAAACTAGCTCACCCTTCTCAAATGTTACATTATTATTGGTCTCTCGTTTATTTTGAATTTTCGCATTGGTTTTCAAAACTCATCTAGCTCATTGACGTTCAGCCCACCTTGAGTTGGGGAACGCCTACCCTGAGTTGTTTGTAACGGTATACATCGTTATCAAATCAGCGAAGTAAATCTCTTTAGCGTTCATACTCAACTGCATTTTGAAAGCCCTTTGTTCCAAAACATTCCTGGCTATAATGTTCTATAGTTCTCAGACATTGAACTTTTACTAGCACAAAGAAGATAACGGTCCTTCTTTCCTGTCTCTCCGACGTCTACAGATTTTTACAAGAAATTTTCTTTTCCTTGTCTAGATGCTAGTATATATGTTATATTAAATTATATTCTTCCCTTCTTATTCTTAAGTCAACCGCTCTTTTAATCATTACTCTATCCATTCTAATTTCATATTATTATAACAAGATTTTTATATTAGTTCAGCAAAGCATTTTTTATTAATTTATCTTCTTTTTTAATTATCTGATTTCGATTAATTCGCCGCCTCCTAATCGCTTCCTGATACTGCGGTTACAAAGTTCGACCTTCATAAACCTGACACGGCTGATCATCCGCGAAGTATTGATAAGTGACGCTTGCGTGAAAGCTTCAAGTCTTACAAATAATATTATAATTACAATAATATAATATGTATAATCATATCCATTCATCACCTTGCTATTGTATTGAATTCAGGTTGTTGTAACAGTAATTTTGGGTTATGTTTGAAGTATGAAAAGTTTATAAATTTATAAAAATGATTATGTAAATATATTTAATAATTTAAATATGTAAAAATGTATGTAATTGTGTTTGGCCGAAGTAATAATTGTATGACGTGATATGACGTAATGTTGTGACGTAGTATTAAATCGGCCAATCACAAAATTAAGAGAGAAGTAACGATAGTTACGATAAATCAATAATCTTGATAGAGAGAGATTTTTGTTGTAATGGTGGAGTGTGATGAATAGTGGTTCAAGAACAAGAACATTTAAGTAATAGTTTGAATCTGTATAAATATAACCAAGTAAGAATTTATCGATATGTTGGAAGTGACTGGGAAAGAAAGTTCAAGCAAAATGTAATCTAAACAATACAATTAAATAGTTACAGAATTTGACTTCTCCGAAACTTTATTCCGAACCACGCCTGAAAAACAGATGTCTCATGACTCTTATTTATAATAAGATGATACAATTGGTGACCAGAGGAAATAGATAGCTGCAAAAACTCACACGAGAAAAGAAAGAATTGTGCGTCCAACATAAAAATCCTGTCCCAAATTGCGCCCGAACGTGTGGCTCATGAAGATGGAGACAAATTAACGACGAATGGTCACAAATTCCTGTTCCATTGTCCTGCTGTATTCTCGGAAATTTTCCTGTTACCACACGGTCTTCAACAACGCGGTACCAAGGCGCTGTTCATCTTGTAGCTTCATGAAAATAGAATGATAACTTTAACATCACATCACCTACATTCCAACTGAGACAGACCTCAAAACTGACTGCTGCATTTGGGTTATCGCTACACGATAGCTGTAATGACAGAATAACTTCGGCATACCTTTTATGCTAAGTTGTAACAGCAAGTTAATGCGGAGGTAGTTTCATTCATGCAAACAATTTTCATGTTGTGTATTCTCATTTATCTCAATGTGTCTGGGTTCGAACGTTGATTGGAAAGAGGTATCTCTAGGCAGTTTATTCGGGGTTCTTTTTATCCTTCTAAGGCCCGAATACACCAACAGATGTTAAAATCGACGTTAACAAATGTAACGTAACAATTGTAATAGCGCTAACAATTTCTTGCATTTCACCAAACTGTTTTCTGAAAATGATAACAAACACGTGCTAACGCCAAGAAACTTGTAAATATTACAGTTATAGAAGACTGTGGACGAGTCATATTATTTACTGAACGTACTACGATGCGCTTTTGATTTCATTCTCGTCTGCACCGCAGTCTGCACACAGCTAAAAAAATGCTGGATAAACAAAATCGTAACAAAAGCCATGAAAAAAATTTCTCATTAATGGAGAAAGGATTGTTAATTGAATTGGTGACGAAGTATAACGATATCGTGGAAAATAGGACGGATGCGGTGAATGTAAAAGATAAAGATGTCACACGGGGAAAAATTGGAAACAAACTTAATTCAAATGCATGTGTTATTACTACAAACGAAACGTATTAAGTAAATTTAAAACGAGGTGCGAAGAAGTACAAGTGACGAGTGACTTGCATGTTTCAAGACGGGAGGTGGACAGTGTGTTATCCACAGTGAATTATAAAATCGTACAGTTATTAATACTTGATGCAAAGGCGAGATCGGTATATTCCTTTCGATGCATGTTCTAACTCAGTATTACGTAAATTTAAAACGAGGAGCGAAGAAGGGCAAGTTACTTGAACGTTTCAAGACGGGAGGTGGATAATGTATTATCCGCACAATTCAGTGTATTATAAAATCGCAAGGTTATTAATACTTGAAGCAAAGGCGAGATCGCCATATTCCTTTCGATGCATGTTCTAACCTCTCTTGTACTTCCGCAGTAACCTTCATAGCAACATGTTTCGACAGTCTATACCTCCGTAAAATTTTTTCTTCGGATAGCTCCTCAAAATCATTTCTCCTCATAGGCCGTACTCTATTGCGAATGCCATTTAGACGGTCTTAAATATAGCAAATCGACATCAACAGCTGAGTTTATGCTCGCCATCTTGACTATTTACAATTGTTAAGGACTTAACATCAGAAATTTGACGTGTTAGTTTAACAAGAGATTTAACACGAATGTTACGCTAACACTTGTTGGTGAAATGCAATTTTTGTTTTAACTATTGCTATACTCGTGTAAGTCTTAACATCTGTTGGTGAAATCGGGCATAAGAGAAATATGAAGCAACTCTCAGGGGACTCCAGACTCATTTCATTCAACAGATCTGAGTTGTTGTTAACTGTGATTTGAATTCTGAAAAACTGTAGATGAGAGCAACATGCTGTTCAAGTTTTGACATATATTTTACATATAGTTTTAACACAACTATGTTACAATAATAAAATATTGGAATATAAATGGAGAACCACTCTCGGGGCGACAGGTGCCTTTTAACTGCTAAATATTTGAGATTAATTTCGTTTCAAACGAACGTTACTGCAAATGGCTGGCGTTATGAAGTTTACCAATCATAAGCTTCATAGATATAGCTATAAACATGAACTATACATAACTATACATAAACTAATTGTCGCAGACTAACTCAAGAATTCCAAAAGTACTCTTCTTGCTGCTGTTTATTCGATAAATTAATCCTTCAGCCAAAGTCTGCACCAAAGAGGCTCGTATAATAAAATGAGAGAATTTTAAAGAAGAGTGGCCCTATGCTAAGACAATTATTTGTGTCAATGCTGTTTTCGTGGAGCTCTGCTATTTCTGTGTTACCAGTAATCTGAGCGGCGTTCGTGACGTCACACAGCTATTTTCTCCTCCTCCTCCTGCCGGTCTAAACGCGGAGCCTCATCCAGAAGAGAGGAGGAGGCTACCAAGGGGTGCGGAGAGATTCCTTTCAACTTTACTCAATATTACACCTCCTTAGTACCCATACATCTGTTGCTGTACGTTGTCGAGGCAATTCACCTCGGGAGACGCTCCAGAATACCTACCAATCGGTTGCAGCGATATCGGCTGACCAAGCAAAACATTGTACAATATTTCACCAAAGTCCTAGCATTTTTGTTGCTGTGGTTTAGGACGAGCCAAAGGCTAAGTCGTTAGCGTAACAAGCATATGGCTCAAAATTTTAAATCAGCCTAATGCAGATAAAATTTATTATCAGTTCACACTCTCAAATATTTGAAATAACAGAGTTCATAGAGCTAGGAGGTTCAACTGACAAGGTAACGAATAAATACGTAAAATATGAAGCTATTAACAGTAAAGCAAACAAATATGTAAAAATATAATACTTTGTAACTTAAAACTTCACTAATCTTATAAGAAATTATGAAAATTTTGTTATAAATTGAACAGGATCGCGATTTCGTAAAAATTCTTCCACATCGTCAGCCAGAATTACAGACAAACTCGTCTTCAGCGCTACAATCTCTAGATGTCACTATGTTCTTGTTAGTACTACCAAAATCTGAAAATGAAACAAATTTAAAAACAGAATGGACTGCGGTACTTCAAAATTCATTAGGCGGTTTATTTTTTAAAATAAATATCTTTTCCCAAACCATTAAATCTATCGGACCATTTAATTGTTTTAATAATTTAACTTCTGGATTTATTACCTGGTTAAATGACCAAAAATGATCTGCTATGGCCGATTTATAAGTCTGTTTGTACTTAATGTTACGAAAATGTTCTTTCGTTCTGGTTTCCAAATTACGTTTTGCCTTTCCAATATGAACTTTACCACAACTGAAACAATTAAATTTATAAACACCAGATTTTTTATTATTAGGAATTTTATATTTTTTAGAAAACTGCAATATAGTTTTATACTATATTTATTTTGAGGAATTAAAATTAAACCAAACTCTTTAAAATTATTTTTGAAAATGTTTATTAACCCAAGGATGGTAAGTAAATTTTTTTACGAATTTTTACCAGACTTTCACATTAAAAGTAACTGTTCTGGAATTAACATATGTCTGCGTAGGAGTTTTCCAAATAATATTATTTGGTAATTACTGTGTTTTGACGACTTATTCTTATGACATTTGGGCTTAGGTTTTCACTTGCCCAAGAGCCTTAAGTTTCTTTGGAGGCATTTAACAATTGCTACTTAGTATACTGAAACAAAATGTTAATTAACATTTTTGGAGTGTACTGTAAAGAAACAAAAGGAAAACAAACATACAATTAAAAGCAGATAAAACGTTAAGCAAAAGCAGTGCTGAACAGTCACAAATACAACCAAGCAAAAAGTGCATATGAAGTATGTAGAACTATTACATTTTGAGTTAAGAAGCAGAGTGTCACATATATCGCTTTTGCACAAATTTATGCCCGTCTTATCTTATTATTTTTATAATTATTGCTTACGGAAACTCATACGTAAAGTATAACCAACACAAACATGGTTACCATTCGTACACTCATTATTGTGCAACCAAAATTTGTAGAAGTTTCATGTGTTAGTTTTCTCAGCTTCCTAAGGACCCGCAGGGTGCTTTGTAAACATTAATATTTGTTTCATTTGTCAACCTATACAAATTTACACAAGTCATAATAATGCCATTCATTACCCAGTGCTGCCTGGTTTTATCTCTGGAACAGTTAGGTAACCTAAGTTGCATTTGCCCTGTTTGTGTATTTCCAAGAAGATCACTATGATTCTTACGCTTTTTTTTTGTAGCTCATAAGAGTCCAACTCACCAGAAGTTACATTTATCGAATTTCTTGAGTTTCTTTGGAAGCATTTAAAACTACTTAATATTTAAAAATATAGCACAAGATACTTAAAGAGTTAATTAAACCTATCACAACATTACAATGATAAAAGTATATAATAAAATGTCGAGAAACTACCTAGTATGAAAAAGACTGTTAGCGGCCTCAAATATCAGACCTCGAGGTGTTGATGTCTCGTTAAGGCACTGAAATTATTTTATCTTTAACTGCTATGGTTCTCAGGCTCCATTCTATGTATATTAGGGTTGAATACAATTTAATTTTACCCATAGGCCTCTTTATAAGGCTGGAGGTTCTTTTGAGGTTCTATAGGACATCCAACCCCCAGCTCTACGTATTATGCCCACGGCAAGAAGGCTAGAGGGGTATGAACGGCAGAGAAGCTTTAACTGTGTATCTGCTCCGGTGACGAATCTGTTTATTAGGAAATGAGTGTATGAGAGTGTATATGAGTCACCCATGCTGCCAGATCTAATGTTTGTTGCAATAAATGCAGCGATAGGTATTATGTACGGCTAAGTTATGTGACAACACTACTTGGGTATTTTAAACGAATCCTCCATCCTTGTCATACTCGGAAGGGGAGCATAACAACACCGTGTGGACAGCAAAAGTGATTACGATACACATCGCTTGCCTTCTTGTCCGGGGCAATCAGTACCTACTTTCTGAAGAAAGCCTTGCTAAGTAATATGTGCATATTTAGAAGTACTAAATCTCCATCCCTTACGCCCTGGCTGAGTGGTTAGACCGGTCGACTCTGACTAAGGCGGCCCTGGTTCGATCCCAGGTAACCGCAAAGTGATCCTTGTGTTGGACAATATGGCGCTGGGGCGAGTTTTGTCCGGGATCTCTGCTTTCCCCCGCCATCTCATTCCATCGGGGCTCCATTTTCGTTTCATATATCATCAGTGTCACTGCCTGCGCTGCCGCATATAGTAAAAGCGGCGGTTAAACACTACACATTTCACTTCCATTCTTCTGTTTTTTGTGATGTTATGAAAAGAGTATGAAATTTCAAAGCCAGCATATGGCGCCTAAATTTGAACAATTTAATTACCACTTTAGATATCTGTATCCCTCTTGTTCCCCCAGAGGCCTACTGCGGTAGGTACGGGAATTGGCCGATCCCGGGGTCCCGAGCCAAATCTCTCGATTGAGTGCCTCTGAATGGTGAGAGAGCTAATGCCAAACGCCCAAACAAGGTGCGCATCCGTGTTGACCCTAACCTAAGTTAAAGTAAATTAAACTAAATTCAAAGTAAAGCCAAAGCAAAGCCAGAGTGGAGCCTGAGTGGAGCCTGAGCGGAGCCAGAGCAAAGCCAAAGCAAAGCCAGAGCCAAGCCAGAGCGCAGCCAGTGCGGAGCCAGAGCCAAGCCGGAGCGGGACTGGAATGGTGACCGAAGCCTAGCCAGAGTGAAGCCAGAGCCATGCCAGAGTTAAGTTACAGTATGAAGTTAGTGTGAGACCAGAGCGAAGCCAGTGCGGAGCCAGAGCCAAGCCGGAGCGGGACTGGAATGGTGACCGAAGCCTAGCCAGAGTGAAGCCAGAGCCATGCCAGAGTTAAGTTACAGTATGAAGTTAGTGTGAGACCAGAGCGGAGCCAGTGCGGAGCCAGAGCCAAGCCGGAGCGGGACTGGAATGGTGACCGAAGCCTAGCCAGAGTGAAGCCAGAGCCATGCCAGAGTTAAGTTACAGTATGAAGTTAGTGTGAGACCAGAGCGGAGCCAGTGCGGAGCCAGAGCCAAGCCGGAGCGGGACTGGAATGGTGACCGAAGCCTAGCCAGAGTGAAGCCAGAGCCATGCCAGAGTTAAGTTACAGTATGAAGTTAGTGTGAGACCAGAGCGGAGCCAGTGCGGAGCCAGAGCCAAGCCGGAGCGGGACTGGAATGGTGACCGAAGCCTAGCCAGAGTGAAGCCAGAGCCATGCCAGAGTTAAGTTACAGTATGAAGTTAGTGTGAGACCAGAGCGCAGCCAGTGCGGAGCCAGAGCCAAGCCGGAGCGGGACTGGAATGGTGACCGAAGCCTAGCCAGAGTGAAGCCAGAGCCATGCCAGAGTTAAGTTACAGTATGAAGTTAGTGTGAGACCAGAGCGAAGCCAGAGCAGGACCGGAGGCGAGCCGGAACATAGCCAGAGCCAAGCCAGAGCGAAGCCAGAGCCAAGCCAGAGTTATGTTAAAGAATGAAGTTAGAGTGAGGCCAGGTCAAAGCCAGAGCGGGACCGAAGTTGGCCGGAGCCTAGCCAGAGCCAAGCCAGAGCCAAGTTAGAGTGAATTCAGAGTGAAGTTAGAGTGATGTTAGAGTGAAGCCGGAGCGAAGCTAGAGCCAAGCCAGAGTTATGTTAAAGAATGAAGTTAGAGTGAGGCCAGGTCGAAGCCAGAGCGGGACCGAAGTTGGCCGGAGCCTAGCCAGAGCCAAGCCAGAGCCAAGTTAGAGTGAATTCAGAGTGAAGTTAGAGTGATGTTAGAGTGAAGCCGGAGCGAAGCCAGAGCCAAGCCAGAGTTATGTTAAAGAATGAAGTTAGAGTGAGGCCAGGTCGAAGCCAGAGCGGGACCGAAGTTGGCCGGAGCCTAGCCAGAGCCAAGCCAGAGCCAAGTTAGAGTGAATTCAGAGTGAAGTTAGAGTGATGTTAGAGTGAAGCCGGAGCGAAGCTAGAGCCGAGCCAGAGTTATGTTAAAGAATGAAGTTAGAGTGAGGCCAGGTCGAAGCCAGAGCGGGACCGAAGTTGGCCGGAGCCTAGCCAGAGCCAAGCCAGAGCCAAGATAGAGTGAATTCAGAGTGAAGTTAGAGTGATGTTAGAGTGAAGCCGGAGCGAAGCTAGAGCCAAGCCAGAGTTATGTTAAAGAATGAAGTTAGAGTGAGGCCAGGTCGAAGCCAGAGCGGGACCGAAGTTGGCCGGAGCCTAGCCAGAGCCAAGCCAGAGCCAAGATAGAGTGAATTCAGAGTGAAGTTAGAGTGATGTTAGAGTGAAGCCGGAGCGAAGCTAGAGCCAAGCCAGAGTTATGTTAAAGAATGAAGTTAGAGTGAGGCCAGGTCGAAGCCAGAGCGGGACCGAAGTTGGCCGGAGCCTAGCCAGAGCCAAGCCAGAGCCAAGTTAGAGTGAATTCAGAGTGAAGTTAGAGTGATGTTAGAGTGAAGCCGGAGCGAAGCCAGAGCCAAGCCAGAGTTATGTTAAAGAATGAAGTTAGAGTGAGGCCAGGTCGAAGCCAGAGCGGGACCGAAGTTGGCCGGAGCCTAGCCAGAGCCAAGCCAGAGCCAAGATAGAGTGAATTCAGAGTGAAGTTAGAGTGATGTTAGAGTGAAGCCGGAGCGAAGCTAGAGCCGAGCCAGAGTTATGTTAAAGAATGAAGTTAGAGTGAGGCCAGGTCGAAGCCAGAGCGGGACCGAAGTTGGCCGGAGCCTAGCCAGAGCCAAGCCAGAGCCAAGATAGAGTGAATTCAGAGTGAAGTTAGAGTGATGTTAGAGTGAAGCCGGAGCCTAGCCAGAGCCGAGCCAGAGCCAAGATAGAGTAAACTAAGAGTGAAGTTTGAGTGAGGTTAGAGTGAAGCCGGAGCGAAGCCAGAGCGGAGCCAGAGCCAAGCCAGAGCGGGACCGGGGTGGTGGATGAAGCCTAGTCAGAGCGAAGCCAGAGCGAAGCCGAGTTAAGTTACAGAATGAAGTTTGTGTGAGGCCAGAGCAAAGCCAGAGTGGGACCGGAACCTTGCAAGAGCCAAGCCAGAGCGAAGCCAGAGTGAAGCCAGAGTTAAGTTAAAGAATGAAGTTAGAGCGAAGCCAGAGCGGGACCGAAGGTAGGCCGGAGTCAAGCCAGAGCAAATCCAGAGACAAGCCAGAGCTAAGTTAGAGTGATTTTAGAGTGGAGTTAGAGTGAGGTTAGGGTGAAGCCGGAGAGAAATCAGAGCGAAACCAGAGTCAAGCCGGAGCGGGACTATAGCAGTGACCGGAGCCTAGCCAAAACGAAGGCAGAACGAAACCAGAGCGAAGCCAGAGTTAAGTTAAAGAATGAAGTTAGTGTGAGGCCAGAGTGAAGCCTGAGCGAAGCCAGAACAGGACCGGATGAGGGCCGGTACCTAGCCAGAGCGGGGTCGAAGGTAGGACGGAGTCTAGCCAAAGCAAAGCCAGAGACAAGCCAAGTTAAGTTAGAGTGATTTTAGAGTGGAGTTAGAGAGAGGTTAGGGTGAAGCCGGAGAGAAACCAGAGCGAAACCAGAGCCAGGCCAGAACGGGACCGCAGCAGCGACCGGAGCCTAGGCAGAGCGAAGGCAGAGCTAAACCAGAGCGAAGCCAGAGTTAAGCTAAAGAATGAAGTTAATGTGAGGCCAAAGCGAAGCCTGAGCGAAGCCTGAGCTGGACCGGATTAGGGCCGGAATCTAGCCACAATGAAGTTAGAGCGAAGCCAGAGCGGGATCGAAGGTAGGATGGAGTCTAGCCAGAGAAAAACCAGAGTCAAGCCAGACCTAAGTTAGAGTGATTTTAGAGTGGAGTTAGAGTGAGGTTAGGGTGAAGTCGGAAAGAAACCAGAGCGGAACCAGAGTGGAGCGTGATGAAAGCCAAAACAAAGCCAAAGCAAAGCCAAAGTGGAGCCAAAGCGGAACTAGAGCAAAACCAGAGCAAAGCTAATGCAAAGCCAAAGCAAAGCCAAAGTGGAGCTAAAGCAAAGCCAGTGCTAAGCGAAGGCAAAGCCAAAGCGAAGCCAAAGCGGAGCTAGAGCAAAGCCAGAGCTAAGCGAAGGCAAAGCCACAGCAAAACCAAATCGGAGGTGGAGCAAAGCAAATGCAAAGCCACAGCAAAGCCAAAGCAAAGTTAAATATAAGTAAAATCAAAGGAAGGATAGTAAAATGTAATACAGTTTTTGAATGGGCGCTCATGATCATGGAGTTGAACGCCCTTAATATAAATAAATAAAAAATCCCTCTTGTACCTACCTAGAACGACAGTTGTAACAAACACATTTCTACAAAGGTAAAAAGTAAGCTTGTACAAGAAAAGTGAATTGAAGAGATATACAAATACAGGTTAATGGGTAGAGAATCATATAAGTGTAACGCAATTTTTTACTATCTCATTCAGCAGCCAGAAACAATTCTGTTCTAAGTTTGATTTGTGTCACTTGGTAAATAATTTAGCAGAATGTATTCCAAATGAATACGTATGTGTGAAGCGCAAGAATATTAGCTTATAAATTCTTATTTTCAACACAATAATTTACATAGGTTTACATGGATACAACCTACAAGAGTATTAAAATCTATAACAGAACTGATCATAGTATCGCAAAAACGAGCTGCTGCTAATAAAAGTGTGGAAAGGTTACCGGAAGTGGAATGTACTGCTGATCATTTTCGTAATTGTGTATGTAGATGCAAGAAGGAAGTGGAACATTGGGATGGAGTACTGTTGAAGGAACCAGGTTTAGTATTCGTAAGTCTTCCTCAAGATCAGTGCGTTGAGGATTTTATGAGAATAGGGTGAAACAAAAGTTAAATATAGAAGATGGACAGCTGACAATATTTATAGAGGTAATTAAGGCTGCCACAGCAGCACTTGTTTTGAAAGAAAGGTAAACTACAAGACGGTAGACTGAATAACGGGAAAAAACTACTGAAATAACCATAAAGAGGATGACACATAAATCTTGCATGAGTTATAAAAATAACGTTTTAGAGAACTGTTAAAAATAAAACAAAGAATATGATTAGAAACTATAAGGAAGTTTCATGGAATAGTTTTCCGAAGATTGATCATTAAGTGGGATAGGCGTAGGCATAGACGAATGAGAATGCCTACAAATAGATACAGTTGGTAGGGATAATTCTGATATCATCTAGAGTGAAAATTTTTGGAGAATTATTGATAGAACATTAGCAGAATTTTTCAGAAGAGGTAAAAAATAATAATTTAAGTAAACGAATTATAAACCAATTCTTGAAGATGAAGAGAGTAATGCCTAAATAGGATCTAGGAATAGAAGAGCCCCAGCGGGTGTATCGCAGAAATGTAGCGGAAGGGAATTAATAAAAACTCCAACAAGAATGATAAATCATGTTTTGGAAGCAGATTCCAAAAGGATGGCAATTATCCTATACAGAGTGTTCTGAAATTCATGTTACAAACTTCTAGAGCTATTAGAGGGGACTTAGTAGACAATATTTTTTAATAACAACCCATGTCCGGAAACGAGCCATTTCCGTGCTTCAATTATTACAAGGATCGGACTTGCCGATCTTGTTATGCAACCTGATAGACAGTACCTGACGTCAGGCGATCACGTGATGGCACATGGCGTTTCTCCTGCTGTCGTAGCATTCCTGGAGTCCTATTCAAGAGCCTGTGCATCTCCGGCGCCGGGGTACGGTGTACGGCGCCGCGGAAATGAATGGAAGAGCAATTCGTCAGTTGTATCAAGAGCGTTGTCCACAACGCAAGACTCCATCACAACGCACCGTTTTTGCCAGAATTATGCAACGGCTACGAGAACTGTGTACCTTTACATACCTCGTATAGGCACGACTGCGGTACTCCAAGAAGACGTCGCAAGTCCCAATTTGAAGATGTACTACATTACGTTGAAGAGGAGCCATCAACAAGTACGGGAACAATTGCGCATGCGATGGATACTTCTAAGCATAGTGTGGAAGGTTCTTCCCGAGCAACAACTATAGTATAGCAACGCAAAGAAAATCCCTGTAAGGAATGTGCTGTGGGACAAGGACAGCGAATGTGTGTGGCAGAGAACGCTTGCTATACAAGGAGCAGACCGTTATTAAAACATGTTTTTGAATGGTCTGTAACTGTACTGACATGGGCTGTCACAAACCTGTCCAGGGAGGGTGTGGGGACCTTCGGCCACCCCCTGTGTCTCGTCCCTAGGAGACTTTCTCTCCTGTGGAGGAGTATACATTCTTACCACCCCAAAAGTTACAGGCATTGCAACCAAGAGATTTTGTACCACGTGATAACTTCCGCACGTGGTCTCTTCACCGGTGGATTGATGAGCCCCAATTTCCTCGAAAAGTTCTATTCACTGATGAATGTTAATTCTCGAGGGAGTGTATTCTGAATTCTCGTAAAAGCCAAGTCTGGACAGACGAAAACCCGCGGGCGACGCATGTCAAGGAATTTCAACAAAGATTTACCATCAATGTCTGTGCAGGTATTGTAGACGGTCATGTGATCAGGCCATCCATTTTTCCTACTAGGTTAACGGGTGTTTCGTGTTTTATGTTCCAGGGGAACGTATTGCCCCTGTTGTTGTATGGCGTACTATTGAATGTAAGGTAGGAACTGATGGTGGTTTCAACACAATGGTGCACTGCCGCACTTTACACTTCAGGTTAGGCAGCATCTTCACCGAAGATTCGGGCAAAGATGGATAGTCCGGGATGGTCCTAATGCATGGCTCCCACGATCACCAGATTTAACCCGCTGAACTATTTCCTGTGGAGTCGCATAAACAGTATGGTGTACGAGAGTCCTGTAGAGACCCAGGAAGAACTTCTCCCACGAGTTTTGGTCGCTGCACTAGAGATTAGCGGGACATACGGAGTAATAGAACAAGTGTACCGGGACCTAATTCGTCGGTACAATGTGTGCAATGACGGTGGTCGTCATATCCAACCTCTTGTAGTAAGCAATTTCATACTGTACTGTATGGGACACACCAGGAGCAGAAGACAAACAAATTTCTTTTTTCTACTGTTAACACAAGTGTTACTGTGATCAATGTAGGTTTTTGTTTCTTTCGACTTTTCTATGTAATGAATCAAATGTCATTTACCTAACGACGCACCACATTTGACGTGGAACTCTTCTGACGTCATTTTAATGTCTATCTGGTTGCAAAAGAACACCAACACATAGGGCACATTATAAAGATTGTAGCACGGAAATGGTTCGGTTCCGATGAAGATCAAGCAGGTTTCACTGAATGGAAACTGTGTTTAGATAATATACCTATTTATATTGTCGCCACGCGTTGCTTTGCTGCTGCGTAGGCGAACGCCGAGAGAGAGAGAGAGAGAGAGAGAGAGAGAGAGAGAGAGAGAGAGAAGCGGGGAAAGAAAGAGATAGAAAGTGCCCGAAGCCACGCCCACGCGCGCTAGCACTGTACTCTTGCCGAGAGGGAAAGAGACGGAGATAGACTGGAATTTCGCGCTGCTTCGTGAAAGGCCGTGAAAATTCGGCAGCTTCCGAGCGATCCAGTGAGTTCTAGAACGATGAGTGAAGGTGTATAAGCGCCGTGGCTGTCAGTGTGGGAGTCGGTCGTGACTGGAGTCGCTAGTGAGCTGTTTATTGTGGTGTAGCCATTTGAAGTGTACCGCAGTAATTTCTTTTGTTTGTTTACGTGTGGTGAAGCAATGAGGGACTGTGTTGGTGTATGTTACGTCATCTTGCTGCTGTCAGGGCTGTACAAAGTGTGTTTCTACTGGAAATAAAGAGCATTTTGAACTGCGGCAAGCTAGACTTTTTATTCTACGAACCCACAAAGTAACAGTACTACGGCACGTAATCGAAAAACGATTAGCCAGGGGTTGAGATACGCATTTCATGTTTGTTGATCCCGAGAATGCTTATGATTCAGATATGGGATGACTTCTTCATCTTGTTTTTATTCTTGTTCTTGTGCTTCTTCTTTTGAAATCCAGGTATTAGGCTCATGGCCTGTTCGGTCTTCACTCTATCATTCCCATTTCTCTATTCTCGTTCATTCTTTGCACATGTTTCTTCCAATTATTTCTATTTTCTTTAAACTTCTTGTTTAAATCAAATATTTTTAATTTATCGCGTATATCTGCATTTCTAATAAGGTCTCTGGTACAGCCTTTCACACTCCGCAGAAACTATTTCAGCACTTTATAGCTTCCCTCTGCGTGAGGATCCAATATTCACTTCAATGTAGTAAAACTGGAATTGGTATCGTCTTATTTTGCATAGTTCTCTCCGTTGTTCAACAAATTTGTTGAAATTTATTAATTTTATATCCGATATGGTCTTCTCTGTCTACAGCTATATCACAGCCCAAGTATTTAAAATAGGAAAACCTGAGCCAAACCTTTTTCTTCTAAGCTCATCTTTGAACGCACAGGTTATTTCCCGTCGTATGCTATTACTTTACTTTTCTTTTGATATTTTTAAATTATATTCTTTACTTATTTTAAGCAATTTAAACACCGCTGTTTGTAGATTTCCTTCGCTATTCTGAATAATCACAGCATCATCTGCATAAAGTAAAATATATATAAGTTTGTTTTTCCCTACTTTTATTCCAGAAACAATTTCTTGCTTCCATTTCTTAAGCAATTCTTTTAAATATATATTGAAGAGATTGCATTCCTGACTGACCCCCTGATTCATTTTAATTTCTTCTGCTTTTATTCCATTTATATTTATTACTATTATTGTATCTTTATATAAACTCTTTATACAATTAATTATCTGCAAATGATATATTATTTTGTGCATTACACTCCATAATTTACTTCTATACATAAAATCGAAAGCCTTTGCAAAGTCAATGAACGCCACATGTGTTTCTAAATTGATTTCTTGTCTCTTATCTAAACTGCTTTTTAAACTAAAATATTATAATTAGAAGTTTGACCTTTTCTAAATCCAGCCTTGTGTTTCCTTTAGTTTTCTTTTCCTCGGAGGGCATTTGACACTACGACCAGCCTTGGTCTATTGTACCTTATGTCCCCAAGTGGTGCATCCCCAGGAGGAATGATGAGGCGAGAGGAGACAGAGGGGGCCCTCTAAAAGAGCCACGACAGTGTAGAGGGCAGGATCCCTACATTTTACTTATATGGAAATCTCCCCCGACAGGCCAGGTCAACTGACATTCTCCCGTACTGTGGTCCGGAGACGGCCCCAGCAGTCCCAACTACCAGAGGAGGAATTGGTTAACTCCGAGCATATCATCCTGCCATGCACTGCCGAGACTCCCGCCGACCTTCTATCCTGAAAGAGACCAGCAAATGAGAGATGATATGAAATGATAATGGAGATGAAATGGAGGGACAGGAAATTCGGGGGATGTAATTAACCTACCCAGCATTCGCCTAGTGACCCGAGGAAACTCCCGGAATACCCCATGGGTCAGGTAGATCAGCCACGGGAATCGAACCCAGGCCTCTCGAATGCGTGCACAGACGAAACCGCCTAAGCTATCCCGCTCGGTTTTCCTCTGGTAACGATTCCGTCATAGTTTTAAGACGTTCATTTATTATTTTTGCATATATCTTATATGCGATGCTCAAGACGCTAACTGCTACAAACATTTATTTGTACTTTCTTAAACATATATATTACTTCTGCAATTGTCCATGAACTAGCAACTTTATAATTTCGCCATCGTTCATATACACATGTAATAGTCTTAGATGGTATATTAATTCAGAGTATTTGATCATCTCTGCATTTATTTTGTAAATTACGCATGTCTTTCTATTCATTATACCTTCCAATGCTTTCTGGAATTCCAATGGTGTAATCAAGTTGATCTATTAACATTATAATTTATATTTTACTAAATAAATTAAAATTTTACTAATTAAATCATATTTTCTAAAAATTTCAAATTAAACTTAACATTTTAATATAAAAATTAAATAATAATTAAAAATAATTTTAAAATAAGAATTAAATTTTAACATCCTTTAATCAATAACAAATTCTAAATTCTAATTCTTTTTAATCTCTTCATAATGTATCACTTTTATTTCTTTTTTATATTATAATGTTTTATAGTACTGCATTTTTGTTCCTTGTCAATTCTCACGATGTTAAGTTTAACGTCTCTTACTTTATTTAATATTTACTCTGAGGGGTCTTGGAAACTTGGAATTTGAAGTGTGCAGTGATGGAATTAAAACAAAAGAAAGGGTCATCCACTCACTTTTATTCGCAGATGATTAAGTGATAATATTTCAAGATGTAAAGACTGTTGACTTCATTCTTCTTATTATTATTTTTCTTCTTATTCGTCTTCTACTACTACTTCACGGCTTTGGACTTTTCAATCAATTCCGCCTCCAATTTGGTCTGTGCATATTTTTTTCGAACTTTCTTGATTTATTGTATATTTTGGTTTATTGTTTATGGCTAGTTTAGGTTTTCTGCTATATTCATTATTTGAACATGCTTTCCCCATTTATTTCTGTTGTCAATAATAATACGATTTAGCTATTCTATTTTTAATTCTTTCCTAATACCTTGACTTCGTTTTTTGTCTTTATTAGTGTACCCAGCTATTGATATTACAAATTTCACCTCTGATGTCTGTACTCTGGAACTATTCCTTTTTGTTAATGTCCATGTTTCTGCTCCTTATATCAGAGACGGTACTGCCATTGATTTGTAAAATTATACTATGCGGTCTTTACGGGCCTAATTTTTTAATGTTCTTTTTAGTGTGCCTGTTATATGATTAAATTTATTTATTTTCTCGATTACATCAGTTTTCCCTGGTACGAGACATTACATCCTAAATACTTGAAGTGTGATATCTGATCTATTATAACATTATGCAACTGGGTTCATTCCTCTAAAAGCCATAGTTTTGGATTTATTTTCTGATATTTTCATTCCAGCAGCTTTATTTAAACAGTGTAGAATTTCCTGCAGGTCATCTTCATTATTAGTATCTGATCATCTGCATGTAACATAGTTTTAAGTTTAACTCTTGAAAAAGTTTTCCCTCCCTTAACTTTATTTGACCAAACTCTTACTATTTTGTCATA
Organism: Mantis religiosa; assembly: GCA_030765055.1. Classification (NCBI taxonomy): domain Eukaryota; kingdom Metazoa; phylum Arthropoda; class Insecta; order Mantodea; family Mantidae; genus Mantis; species Mantis religiosa. Next base: position 80,114,251 of record CM060953.1, read on the forward strand.
TACAAATTAAAAGCTGCGGTTGATAAGGGACAACCTTGTCTTACACCATTATTTACTATCATGGTTCTCTTTCATTTATTTTTACTTTTGTATCAGTATACATACTTTTTATAACTTCCATTAGTTGTAGTGTATGCCTATACTTTTTAAAATTTTCCAGAGTATCGTTCGTGGTACTTTGTAGTTTTAAAAGCTTTAGATAGTCAATAAATAGGAAGTGCCTAAATTTTGCTCTGTGCCTAAATTTATAAATTTTGCTCTCTTCGTTTTTATATAATTTTTCAGAGTAAAAACTTTGTCAATAGTGCCTCTTCCTCTTCCAAAACCTGTTTGCCCTTCCGGAAGTATTGCGTATGTTATTTTATTTAGCCGTGCACTTATTTTGGCACACATTTTGTAGGCAGCACATTACATACTAATCCCTCTGTAATTTTTAGGCTTTGTTCTTTCAATTTTCTTAAATATTGATATCACTTTTAGATATGTTTAGTCCTTGGGGTATCTCTTTCCTTTTCCAGCACTTGTTATACAGGTACAATAATCTGTCATGTAATTTCCTAGGAGCATATTTAAGCAATCCTAGATTAATATTGTTAATTCCGCAGGCTTTCCTATTTCTGCTTATGACAATAATTTTAGTTAATTTCTATATGTATAACTGTTTACTTCTATATAATTTATTCATTTCCGCATCTTGCTCTTCTCTTCTAATTCTTCATCTTTAATGTTAACCTAATTATTAAATAATTAGTTACATATGATATGGGAAGCTTTACGACGAAGTTTGTCAGACTGAGTATCTGTGGTAGGGGCGGAAAGTCATGATTCATATCCTCTAGGTGCTATAATCAGAACAATTGACTACAATTGACTATAGGTAGTTTCAGGTTAAATTACCCAACATCCATAAGTCTGGTAGCAGTGAGAAGGAGATTGACAGTAGAATAAAGTAACTGTTGATTTTAACTAACTGTTGAGTTTATTACATGGTGCAGAAAACTGGACTCCAATTGAAAGACAAAAATTTCGGATAAAGGCTGTTGAGATAGCGGAATTACGGAGTGTATTGAAAAAAATTAGAAATAATCAAAGTTTAGAAAGATTTAGTGACGAAGAGCTAGTGATTTAGCGGCTAAGAGTAAATCTCTGCAGTATAGGACATGTACAACGTGTGCCCCTGGAGATAAGTCCTAAGAAAGTGATCAACTGGTCCCCTCCTGGACGTAAGAAGTAGGGACGTCCCCGACTTACTTGGAGGCACAATGAAATAAATGAGAGGATTAAATAAAAGATCATGAGAAGACCGACATAGTTGGAGGCAGGGAGTACAAGCGAACCACCAGGAACGAGAGAAGCCTTTAAAAGAGAAAAGGTGAAAGTAAGAATTCGAAATTAATTCAAACGGACTACTCGTTTTGGATTAACGTCAATGATCAGTAATACCAAGTTGCTATTGAAAAAAAAAATCGGCTCCTATACATAATCAGCTTAAATGGGTATGCTTCAGAAATGAGAATAAAGCAGCCTGACCAAGGCAGTAACAAATGAAATATAAAAGATCACTCTTGCATTATTTACTGCAAAATCTCTTCATATTCATTGAACTTATTCAATTCTATGAATATAAAATATAAACTAGGATTATACGTCCTATTACTTTTACTCTAAATCTATAAGCTAGAGTGTTAATAGAAAGTAAGGTGCACGGATGGGGACTTCGGCACGGCGGAGGAAGGGGTGAGGTGGGAGGAAGCAGAGGGCGGCCAATCGGGGAGCTCCGACATAGCAGAGGTTAGGGTCTCTATCATTTCCAGATTGAAATTCCCCAGTGTTGTCTAGTACAACCGGCAGTTAATCCCGCTGGTGCTGGACACACCCTCCGAGGGACTTACACCGGAGGGACCAAGGTTCGTGGAGATCGAATTCCTTGTCCTAAACACATACCGAAGTGGACAAGAAGATGCTGAAAGGTGATGTAAAATGAGAGTGGGGATGAAATGGAGGGAGCTAAAAAGGAAATCCCCTGAAAAATCGCCTGAGCCATGCCTGTTGGTAGTTTGTCTAAGCTGAAGTAACACGAGGTTGGCTTGCTTGCGTGAAGCAGGTGAGATATAGCAAAAAGTAATTTATATATCTAAGAACCACTTCTTGTCATAAATTTGTAATATCTGTGGAAATTCTTGAACAGTAGGCCACAGAAGAAAGGTTCACAGGAAAATTTGAATGAAGTTAAATTCGGTCATATAAGTAGAATATGTTGATTTATCGACGATTTTTTGTCTGATCAGTAGGTTGATATGATCTTGAGTGACAAATGCAAAGCGCAGCAGAGCAGAATTATTGCAGAATATTTATGAAAACTGCTCATTATATGTATTTCATGAAATTTGCCTATTTGAAGAGGGGAGATGGACAATTGATCTGAAGCTATGCCTATAACACGGGAATGGTTTCTGGATATGGATTTAGTCTCCAACCTCTATGAATTAAACAGAAGACTTTCGCGTTTCGTGAGTGACACTAAAATTGTCATATCTGATTCAAATGTCAATTCTCTCCGTGGCTATGTGGTTGAAGATAATAGGTTTATCCTCAGTGCTACGGAGTTTAAAGCTTTAAAATAATAATTCATGTGACATTTGGGAGCCTTTTTAGCGGAACGTGCAGATAAATTATATAAAACTAATTAAATTATAGCTTTAAACGAACTAATGCATAGTAAGTAGGCTAAACTGTTTACGACTTAAAATCATATGAAAAACAATCATGCTCTTTTGACCTACATCTATAGAAACAATTACGGCAACATGAAAACATAATATAAAAATGTTATAAAGAGATAAACTTTTCAGTTACAAAATAAATTAGTTGAATTCCTCGTATTATACAATTAAACGTCCATTAGTACTAAGCTTAATTTAGAATTTAATAATGTGGTATACTTTTTATTGTATTAAAATTATTAGCATATATGCAGTTAATGTATGCTGTGATCTTTTGCATGGTTTTTGTACTTCACCTTATGCCTCCTGAATTATAGTAATATCTATACAAAGAATAGTTGATGCAAAATGTTAAATACGAAGATTATTTGTCAGAACGACAAAGTCTTTCGTTTCTTTTATTTTTACAGTTTCTATTATAATTTCCTTAAAATAATTTTAACATCAAACATACATTATTATAATTCCTGTACAAATACATGAAATTGCCGACCCAAGATTTACTCGCTAACTCAGATCCCCTGGCCATAAGCCTTTTGTTTTCCTAAGCAGACAGGTGTCATTTCTTCTGGAACTTCGCTTCTTTTGCCCTAATCCATTTTTCTCTTAACCTCTATAAGAATTCTCTTATACATCTATTTTTTCATCCACCCCCTTTAACATGCGTAACGCCACTACCTCTTTGCACACTGTCCCATTTCTTGTGCCATATTTTACTCCTGCAATTTGTTAGCTCCTTACATTCTATCAGATAATGAACAGTGCTCTCTTCATCTCCACAAAATTCACATATCCGTACCTTATTACTTCTCAACCCTTTTAGATATATTATTCCTACTCACATTCATGCTATGCCTTCTCTTCCAGGTTTATCACAATGATCTCTATACGAGGGCTGTTCAATAAAGAATGATCATAATTTTTTACGGTCATAATTTTCCCCACTAAAATTCAATCTTATTATATTCTGTTAGCTTAATGTGAAACAAAAACGCCATAGTAGTTTCATTGTTAGTACTCCTGGTTCCCGCCTGTGAGAACCAGGCAAGTTCAGCCATGTTCAATATCGCCTACCGCTGCAATGGAGGTAACATGCAGTTAAAGTTGATGTTAGAGGAAGATCCGGGTTCCTTTCAAACGTAGTCACTGCTGTTGAATCTTGGCTAGATCATTTTGATCCTGCGAGCGAACAGCAAAGCTCAGTGTGGAAATCTCCTTCATCACCAACCCCCCCCCCAAAAAGCAAAAGTGGTTGCTTCTGCTGGGACAGTTATGGTCATCTCATTCTTTGATACTGATGGAATGGTTTATCAGCATGTTGTACCTGCACACACATCAGTAACTGGACATTACTACAGGGATGTCCTGAAAACATTGCAAGTCCATATCAGGCGCAAAAGACCACATTTCCGTGAAGCAGGCTGGATGCTGCATCACGATAGTACGCGGTCGCATATTGCCAATGTTATTGTTGAATATCTTGCAAAAATCAACGTAAAGTATATTCCTCACCCTCCCTATAGTCCGGATTTAGCCCCACGTGACTTTGTTCTATTTCCTAACTTGAAGAAACGCCTTCGTGGGAGGCATTATCCATCATCAGAAGCAATGGTGAAGGCTGCGGATGCGATTTTGAAGGATCTCTCAAAAATAGTTTCCAGCATGTCTTTGAAGACTGGCAGAGACGCTGGGACAAGTGCATCGCATTCAGGGGAAACTATTTTGAGAAGGAGCATCAAAATTATGAGGATGAGTAAAGATACGTTATCAAAAAAAAAAAAAAAAAAAAAAAAAAAAAGTGATCATTCTTTATTGAACAGCCCTCGTATTTTTCGCTACCCCTTTCTGTCTTTAATTGCTTATAGAGATTCAAAGATGTCTTTTCTTCTATACTTTCCCATATCTCCTACCTATCTATGTCTTGTAGTCTAGTTCTCACTTCCTTCCAAAAACCGCTATAATTTGTCTCCTCTGCTCTCCATAGATCTCCCATGCCTATCTTTGATACCATTCTTTCCAATTCCCACCACCAGCTATTTGTGTTCTTAATGTTTTTCTGTTGCTTCATACACAGATTCAATAATTCCCCTTTCTGCCCTTTAGTACACTTATACCAGAATTTCAATATTCTATTATTATTACTCCCCTTCTTTTTGTATTACCCAAGTTGAATAATGCCACTGCTCTTGGTGCCGATTTTGGTAGCACTAGTAGTTCTTTGCAAAACAGTCCACACATCTGGTCTAATTGTGTTCCTATTTCTGATGTGCCCCATAGCTCCACAGCGTACATTGCTCTGGCTTCAACGACCGCTTCATACATTCTTTCTAACTGACATCTCCAGTGTATGTTTACATATTCTTACTCCTGTCATCGCCGCCCTAACATTAGCTATCACTTTTCTGGCTTGTGCGGTCCACTCTCCATACAAAGTCAGGTATTTCGAGAAAACTTTTCTCCTTCAGTTGACAACTCTAATGAACAGGAAGAAAATTTAAGTGAAATGAGAACAGTTCTTCAGCCTTTTTTGGTAGGGTGCAAATATGACAAACATAATCATATACGTGAATTATGTTCTTACAGAAAGAAATTGCATCAGTTAACTAATTAATGTAGACAGCGCAGCAGGATTCTCATGCTTCATTTAACTGTTCGTCTCTTGTTTGTTACAAAAACATTACTATGTGGTACGGCTGTATTCATAGAACCACAGTGATATACTTTCTACATATCACATGATTATTTCGACATTGCTGGATCCTAGATTTAATTGCAGCATAAATATTAATAATAACTGCATTCGTTTAAGGGGAAATAGGGGTGGCTCGTCCTTACGTGCTGCAGTGATGCAGCATGCTCTTTTGTTTTATAAATCACATTGTAGAGATTTAAGAAGTCCATGTAAGTAACAGTGCATTATTGTAAATGTAAGATATCGAGTACGACCAATAATGAACCCTTAATGTATGGAAAACACCCGCTTAACTAATGGAACGTATCCTTGACTTCAACGTGCTGAGAGCCAGCAAGCTCGGTAATCAGTATTGCAAATGCGTATAACCTTCCCCTCTTGCCTCCCTGATGTCCTAAATTCCCTAGATTTTCGCAGATAAGCGTGCTGCATCTGGGTGTTGCGCGGTGATAATTCGCTACACAGTGAAACAAGGCCGCCAAAACTCATAGTTACAGCTGTAGAACTTGAATATGCATTAAAAATCATTAAATAGCCCACCTTGGTAGCGTGGTGGTAGCATGTCTACCTCACGTTCAAGAGGTCCCGAGTTTGAATCTCGGTTAGGGTGAGTTACCTGGATAAGGTTTCTCCGGGGTTTTCCCTTATCCTGGTAGACGAATATCAGGTAACTCTAAGCTCCATGGATCCCGGACTCATTTGAACATCATTTCACGCATTTCATTCACCGTCCGATAGGACTTAAGGTTGGAGGACGTAAAATTACAACAACAAAAATCATTTAACAATCTATCATTGCTTTATATTTAAGTTCTCGAAACTAATTCCATCCTTATTACGTTAACAGATCCATACCTAATGGTTTTTAAATCGCAGGGGAGATTGTTTGTGATGCACTTATCATGTTGGTACCATACTGCATTCCCGCGACCATAACGAGAATCCCTCATAACAACTGCATATGGTTCGCATGCTGGCATTATATCCAAGTACGATATTCCATTGTGTAACGTTATTCAGTGACTGATATCAGTTTATTTTGAGTGAGAGTGTGAAACGTGTTATAAATTCATTTTACTCAGTGAGTAATTTAATATTACGAAAACTTTAATCAATAAATAATGAACACGGTTAATGAGCTTCTTAAGATTCCCTTTTCAAGGAGAGCATTGGAAGTAAGGCTTAGTATAAAAATGTTAGAGAGACCAACGCCTGATCTAAAAATTGAGGAAAAGCTAAAGGAAGTTGAAATTCTGTTTATACCATGAAGAAACATCGGCGCATGGACTTCATTTTTCGGGACTAGGTGAGTTGCATGAATTTTTTCCCGCAGCAAGCTGTCATTTTATCGGCACGAGCCGCCACTGGGGAAATATGTCATCAATATATTTACCAGTATGTTAGGAATGTTACAAATAGATTGCTTTTTACAGTAAACATTATTCGTATGAAAATAAACTTTTTTATAAAGCACAAAAATATTAGTTTCGATTTTTAGAAAGTGTTCATGTTTAATTCCAGGATGAGGAAAAGATTCAAGAGATTTGGGGAGTCGAATTTATGCCCACGGGTCCTATTCATCAACTATAAACTTTGTAGCTATGTTGAAGCTTCTGAGGTACATACACGCTTCTCTGCAGACACAACAGCGCAAGCTTTTCTTTGGGGGAAAAAAAGTCATCTCTGGCGACGACATAGAGAAATGTCATGTGCCGCAACATAAAATGTGATGTGCAGAGGAGGTAGTAACATAGATCACGTATGTCTGCTGCATCCCGCATATAAAATGAAGGAGGAATGCAAGGATATATCACTCCAGGATGTGACTTAAAGTCATCGCTTCATGTATGCTGATTAATTATAGCTGCAATATGTCCTTCAAAGTGAATATGGTTAGTGTTTGGGAGAAAGAAACGATTGCACTGCTAACATAACTAAATCACTGTGAATTAAATACCTTATATATTGACTTAATGATAATATTTATGCTTCATTTATTGTTTATGTTAAGTAGAGGTTATATTGCCATTGTCCCTCTAATAACGCAATCGCCAACAGCCTATAGGATTTATAGGAATAAGTAGTATGCACTTTGAATTAAAATGTTGTCTTTTTACTTTCTCTGCTGTATATTATTATTATTATTATTATTATTATTATTATTATTATTATTATTATTATTATTATTATTATTATTATTATTATTATTATTATTATTATTATTATTATTATTATTATTATTATTATTATTATTATTATTATTATTATTATTATTATTATTATTATTATTATTATTATTATTATTATTATTATTATTATTATTATTATTATTATTATTATTATTATTATTATTATTATTATTATTATTATTATTATTATTATTATTATTATTATTATTATTATTATTATTATTATTATTATTATTATTATTATTATTATTATTATTATTGTTATTATTATGTTTCAAATGGGAAGGTGTTTGTCCTTGAACGCTACTAGGTGAGCAACCAATCGGAATCCTGCGTTGTTGTCGTATTGCATTCCCGCTAAGTGGTGTATGACGAGCGGCATTCTAATCAATCTCTAATAAATACTATTCGCACTAAGATAAAAAATTAGATGTTGCAAAAAATGATTCTCAGGAAGGAGAGAGTAATGCATTTATTATAACCGTAAAACCCCCATATTTTTAGCTCAAATAGTTTTCCTAATACAAAAGATACCGTTATGTGAGGGTGGGTCAAAAAGTAATGCCTTCTATTTTTTTTTTCTCTTTTAATTGCCAAGAAAACTGATTGAAATTTACATAGTTTGAAAACTACAACAATGACGATTGATTTGTCATCATTCAATATAATCTCCGTCCTTTTTCACAGTTTTGGTCCATCTTTTAATTAGGGCATGTATTCCAGTGTGGTAAAACACACGGCCTTGCTTCCTAAGCCATTGACGCACGGACGTTTTCACAGCCTCCTCATCCTCAAAACGAATCCCACGATGAGCTTCCTTTAGTGGCCCGAACAGATGGAAGTCTGATGGTGCCAGGTCAGGGCTGTATGAGGTAAGACTTGCCATCCTAATTTTTCAATTTCTGCAGTGGTGTAACGGCTGGTGTGTGGTTTTGCATTGTCATGCAAAAAAAGAACATCCACCATAGTTTTTGTTGGGCGAACTTGGCGAAGAAGTGCTTTCAGATTTTTGAGAGTTCTGACGTATTGGACAGAATTTATTGTGTATCCCTGCTCCAAAAGTGTAATCATAAGCACACCCTCTGCATCCCAAAACACTGTCGCCATAACTTTCCCTGCCGACCGCTGAGTTTTGAATTTTTATCCATCGGTGACGTTGTGTGATGCCATTCTATTGACTGCCTATTTGATACATTGTTTTGAGCGGTTAACATTCTTGGTACCCAACATGAACAAACTTTAGAGTAGGCCAGTTGTTGAATAATCGTCATCACACTGCCTTTACTGAGGGTAGTAATGCGACACAATTCACAATTCACCCGGCGATCACCACGAATGATGTCATCGACTCGCTGAATGTTGCATGGAGTCACTGCAGTCACCGGCCTGGCGCTTCGCTTTTCATCTGCCAATGGTGTTTGCCCTTCAGCTTCGTTACAGCAACGAACCCATTTTTGAACAGTGCTGACATCCACCGTTGCATTACCATACACATTTTTTAACCTTTCGTGAATGCGAATTGGTGTTTCACCTTCCGCAGTCCAATGTTCAATCACAGAACGCTGTCTAATACGAATGTCGATGTCAGCCATTTTGCAAGCGGATGCAGTGCTGCCACCTGTTGACCTAGGAAGTTACTACTGCAGGGGACTGGAGAAGAAGGTTTGAGGAATTGCACCAAATTCAAAGTTTTCACATAACTCACTTATTTAAGGAAAAAATAGGAGACATTACTTTTGACCCACTCTCGTATTATAATAATGCATTGCGACGTAAGCAATGTAATGAATATCATTATTGGTTGGCATGTATGCGTGAATGTATTTTTGAAATTATTCAGAACTGAAACGTAAACATTTGGCATGACGTCATAAAAGAAATATGTACTTTGAATAAGCCAAAGTGTTTGTTAAATTCGATGAGAGGAGACGATACTCTTCTTGTTAGTCTGGCAGAACGTGTCTGATTACATTATATCTTTGTTTATGAATGGTTGGTAATCTCTATTTACTCAAGAGAGTTCAAAGCAGCATTATTCATTTACTCTTCCATGAAAAAGCGTATCAGCTGGATCAGTGAGACGTGATCCACCTTCCCCCCATGACTACTGCCAGTACAATCCAATAGAGTTAATGTGGGCTCAAATTATGTTGCAAACAGAAATAATATTTTTAAACTGACTCACGTTGAACGACTTATTCACGAAGAAATTGATAAGGAATACAAAAAGACTAGGAAAACTGCGTGAGACAACAGATAAATTAAAACAAGTCGACTTTTGGAAAGAAATAGCACGTAACGAGATTTCGGAACCTATCATCATAAATTTGCAGTACTCAGACGTTGAAGACAATGACAATGAAGAACTATCTCTTAACATAAGTAACATTCACAGCTATACGGATGTACCGATGGCATTTTCATTGGATTAGAAAAATAAATAAGTCATAAACTATAATTAACTTTAAACTAAATATTAAAAATATTTGTTTAATATACGAATATTCATTTTGCAATTGTGATTTCAACAACTGCATTATTATAAAACTTCGGAAAATTCCATTTGCGTTCCTTTACGTCTAGCGCCACGAACACTCGCAAGTGTGCCAGAGAGAGGGAAATTAAGAAGAGTGGGGATAACGAGGTGGCAACGGTGAAGACTCTAACGCATCTGATTCGCTACAGGTGAGAGCTCTTTCCATTGGAAACACATAATAATTATGCTAATTTTTGGGACTCACTGAATCTACAAACACATAAATTTTAAGGAAGGTCCGTGTGTGTGTGTGTGTGTGTGTGTGTGTGTGTGTGTGTGTGTGCGCGTACGTGCGTGTGTGTTAATTTACGTCCTCCTCCAGGGTTAAGTCATATCAGACTAGGAATGAAATGGATGAAGTGGTGCTCAAATGAGTCCGGGGTCCATTGAGCTTAGAGTTACCCGATATTCGTTTATCAGGATAAGGGAAAACCCAGGAAAAAAAAACAACTTATCCAGGTAACCCGCCCCAACCGAGAATCGAACTCGGGACCTCTTGAACGTGAGGCAGACATGCTACCATCTACGCTACCGAGGCAGGCTGTGTGTGTGTGTGTGTGTGTGTGTGTGTGTGTGTGTGTGTGTGTGTGTGTGTGTGTGTGTGTGTGTGTGTGTGTGTGTGTGTGTGTGTGTGTGTGTGTGTGTGTGTGTGTGTGTGTGTGTGTGTGTGTGTGTGTGTGTGTGTGTTTTTTGTGAACAGCATAAGCCAAATAGAAAATTCGGTTAAATATGAAACTTTGTAGTTGACTTGGAGTGCAGGATACATGCATAATGGAGCACCAGCATATTTTGCTGCTTATGTAAGAAGACTTCTAACGTGAGATAGATCGAGGAGGGCCTATACCTTGGACCTCTCGATCAATGATCTCAATACTTTGGATTTTGCTTTATGAGATCCCTAAAAGTACAGTGTACAGGTCTTCTCATGACACCGTTGTAATTCTGGGGCACAGATTTGTACGTGTTTGTCAAGAATTCGGAGATGACACGGGGTGTTTAAAGGATTTTGAAATTGACTGCAGAGTGAATTTCTTGTTGAAAGAAATCTCCTTTAACTTGTCGGTGTTCCAAAATTCAATAAGTCATATACTAAAGTAGAACACATTCACAATATAAATTTTGCACACGGCTTGTTGCTGATACATGGTTGTTGAAACTTTTTTTGTTTTTGTTTGTTAGTTATTGGTTCCGTTAATATACACTATTACAATTTTTGGTTTGTGCTATTAGTTATCATAAACCTTGTATCCTGGCCATTCCATATAGTCTGTCAGAGTCCAGTAAAACAGCTTGTGAAAATGTATTCTGACAAGGTATGAGTTTTACGGTCTTGAGTTTGGTCACCCATTGTCTAAAACCTTTCCTTACATAATTGTCATGCTGTAGACGGCAGATCGATCGCGCTTCACAGTAAAGCCCATGCCAGTGCTACGTAATACTGGGATTAGCCAGAACGAGTTGAGATTGAGACCTAAGATTTAAGTCACATATTCATTAACGACGTGGTGCTTTTGCATAAAATAAACTATCTCAATTTTTTTCATGTCCTTGACATTTTAGCCACGTCTTACAGATTATTCTAAGAGCTGCTATCGAATTACAATGCATTCTAAATCCTAAGCTTGAAAGGGAATGAATACTTTGTTTATTGATGGCTCAGGAAGTAACGTCCTGTGACCTCCATTAAGGAGATCAGGGGCTTGATTCCCGTAGCCGAACTTCCTTCCGGGGTTATCCCGGATCCTAGCGAATGTTGGGATGGTTCAGTATGTCCTGAGAATATCTTCTTTCTAAATTTTACTTCTCTTGCTATTTCACTTCATCTTTTATTAGGTTGTCTCGTAAGCACTATCTGTTTTCTGACTTTGATGTTTTGGAAAACTGAGTTTCTTTTGTTTGGCAAATACTTTTACAGGTATTGCGTACATTGCGAGCATGCATCAGTTTTCAGTTGTTAATAAACAATCACAAAATGGAGATAACAACAATACTAGAAACAAGATTATAAAGTCGCTGCCGAAGCTCCATGAATATGTAAAGTGAAAGGAGGAGCTGTCTTTAGTTATGTGGCACAACGATGGTTTCAACGTTTCAACAATGGAGATGAAACCGCTAAAGATTTACCACGCTCTGAAAGACCTAAAGTATGGAATAGTATGGATACACGCAAATTTTAACGAGAATATCCACAATAAAGTATCCATAGGCTTTCAGAAGAACTTGAAGCATCGAAAAAATCATACGAGGGGGCACGCAAAAGAAACCGGACTCCGAGGGCGCTGCCACTCGTAAACGTAGTGCAGGGTTCTCACGCTAGATGGTGTTAGTAGAGACCTTCATGAAACAGCTGTGCAGACGGCGTCAGTGTAGAGCTGAACGTGCAAGTGTGGTATTGTGTTTCTCTGACTGCGGGTTACCTCTGCGAAGTCGTTATGGCAACTTTAAAAGTACAAAGAGTGTGCTGGAAATTTTGTTTTCTGCTTAAAGAAACTACAACGGAGACACACCAAATAATTCAGGAAGCTTTCCAGGAGGACGCTATGAGCCGCAGACAGGTTTTCGAGTGGGTTGGGCGCTTTAAAAGTGGTGAGATGTGTGTTGAAGACCAAGCTCGTTCTAGACGCCCTTCAAAATCGCGAAATGAGAACATTGATAAGGTCCGCCAAAAGATCAACGAGGATCGTCGCCAAACGATCGATCAAATTTCAGCAGCGGCAGGAATCATTTGGAGCTCGTGCCAACGGATCTTGAAGGAGGATTTGCACATGAGACTTGTTGCTGCTAAATTTGTTCCGCGCCTTCTCACACAGGAGCACAAAACCATCCTCATGAATGTGTGTCAGAACTTGAAAACAGAGATTGCACGTGATCCAAACTTCTTGAACAAAGTCATTACAGGGGATTAGAGTTGGCGTTACGGGTATGACCCAGAAGCCAAGCAAGCGTCAAGCCAATGGAGGACTCCCAACTCTCCCAGACCAAAAATAAGCAAGGCAAGTGAGGTCAAATGTGAAGACGATGATTAATGTCTTTTTTGATGTTCGTGGGAATTGTGCATCGGGAATTCGTACCCCCTGGCCAGACTGTTAACCAGCACGTTTACTTGGATGTTTTAAGGCGTCTGCGAGAGGATGTGAGGATGAAACGCCCGGGACTTTGGGGATCAGGTGACTAGTTCCTGCATCACGACAACGCTTCAGCACACGCGGCCTTACGAGTGACCCACTATTTGGCATCTCAGAGGTGGTCTGTCGTTCCCCACGCTCCGTATTCGCTGGACCTAGCCCCGTGCAACTTTTTCCTATTTCCACGAATGAAAAAAAAAAAACCGCCAAAAGGGGAGCGTTATGACGATGTGGAGGTGATAAAAACAGCTTCGCAAAGGGCACTGGACAATGTCAAACTTGAAGAGTTTCAAACATGCTTCCAACAGTGGGAAAAGAGACTTGACAGGTGCATCGCATGTAGTGGACAGTATTTTGAAGTTGACGGAGGTAATTTTGTAAGAAAGGTTCATCAATAGAGCTTTTAAGACAACAATCCGGTTTCTTTTGGATCCCCCCTCGTACATCGTCACATTAAGATATTTTAGAAATCACAAAGAAGCTGTAGATCTGTACGTCATAAACTGACACCTAAACAGGCCAAACGTAGAGTGGATATCTCTCGCCAGCTTATCCGTAATCCCATTGGCGATAGATTGGTTAGGAGAATTGTCATTTGTGATTAAATATGGGTATATTACCGAAACCCGGATGCCTCGTAAAAGTGGCTTGATCCCCGTCAACCTAGCAAAGTCATTGCTGAAAAAAATCAGTTCGGTCCCAAAGTAATATGTGTCTAGTGGAAACTTGAAGGAGTAATTCTCTGGGAGATTGTTCCAAACGGGGGGAGGGGCGATCGATGCGGATCTTTATTCTTAACAACTTGAACGAGTTCATGAAATTTTGAGACGGAGATACCCTGCATTAGTTAACTGAAATAAAGTTCTATTGTAATAGGACAATGCAAAACCCTATATTACAAGAACAACCATGGAAAAAAATCAGGAATTGGGAGGAATCGAAGTACTACCACACCTAGCACACAGCTCTGATCTCGCGCCATCAGATTATGATCTTTTTCGATCCATGGCCCATTTTTTTACGTGGAAGACATTTTGACATTGAAGTAGTGCAAGTAGGTGGCACAGAATTCCTCGCATCAAAACCAGAGACTGGTGCCATTGTGGGTTAATAAACTTGGCTGAAAGATGGCTCAGGATCAATGGTCTGTACTTAAAAATTAGTTAATTGCTTGTCAGAACACATGCCTAACAATTGTTTTTCTTAAATAAACGACATTAGTTATGAGACAATATTTATATCTATTTGTTCTTACTTGATCCAGGTTAACTTACTTCCCCAAGGGTGAGCTTTCAGGCTTCTGAACCTCCAAGGAGGGTAAGCCTACCTCCAACAGGGAGAGCGTTGGTTGTCTAAGACGCCAGTGGTGAGCTTAAATTTGGAAATATCAAGGATCCTTACCTCTGATCTGTTTCTGAATCTGCTGATCCTAGTCTCCTCTCATCTCTCCACTGTCCAGGTTCTTTCCGTAGAACTTACCTTACCTTGTTTGGTAACATTACGGCTATATTTGGGATCTGTTGGTTGTTTCTTGAATATATCTTGAATGTACCAAAAATACAATTACCAATATTAGAGTTCTGAAACATTAGCTTAAGTTACATTACTTTGAGCCCCTTTTATGAATATTGACTATTTGTATTACACCTTTTTGCATATCATTGCCGCTAAACAGTGACTCTTGGCATATGGTAAGTATATTTATTTGCTTATTATTTGTTATTACCAGACATCGGATCCCGTACACCTTAGCAATCAATGTACGCGCACAGGTACTATACAAGGTCAGGCGCGACATCAACAAACGTCTGTGTCAACAAGTATACCGAAGCGCTATGCTTGAATACAGTCCGGTACGGATACAAAATGTAACCTACGTTACAACATGCCATTCTTCTCATTGCTTTCGATGCGGGAATTACAGTGGACAATGTGAATTTTCTGCGCCTCTCACTGAAACAATAAAAGAATATTAGGAGAAAGTTGGTTCAACGTCACATGGCATTAATGGTGCGTATGAGTAGTACAAATTATTTTTATATGTTTGTCCGAGACTTAGTTTATTTCTTATATTATGCAGCACTGAAAATCCAGTATTTTTGTGTTGAATATGGACAGTTCATTTTTTGTTTGTTTGGTAGGTGGTGCATTCTCTATATTGTTAATTTTTGCAGACACCTCCTCAACTGCTTTCAGACAGCTCGAAAGTACATTCTTCAAGCTGTTTAATGGCTGTTGATAATACCCAAAACTTTTGATTTATAAAATGGCGATTGTCCAAAAATGTTGTGAAAGTAATGCTATTAACACAACATGTACAACGCCTTGCATTCCCTGAAAGGCAGATCTACCTGCGTGGCGAGCAGTAGTTGTAATGAAACTAAAGCTAAGCGTTACGAACCGCACTATCCCTGCGTACGTTGTCCTCGGGACTGGCGTCAACAGTTTTATACTGCGAGACTCCTATTATGTGTTTCAAATGGGAAGAGTTCTGGTGACCAGCTATATGTATATTTTAAATACTATAACTATAATTATATTTTATGAATTACTTGTTCTTCTATTCCAATGGAACTGCCAGTGGCTCATCCATATCGCTGTCAATGTCATTTCCGTTAAGAGACAATTCGTCATTGTCACTGTCTTCATCGTCTGAGTCTTACAAATTTATGATTATAGGTTCCAAAATCTCGTCATGTGCCATTTCTTTCTTAAAATCGTCTTCTTGAAGGCTTTCTGCATGCCTTACGCAGTTTTCCCAGTTCTGTTATGTTACCTTGTAAATTTCTTCGTGAACAAGTCGTTAAACGTCCGTCAGTTTAAAAGTATTATTTCTGTTTGCAACCGCCCTTTTTATATGAGCCCACACCAACGTGGATTATATTGGCAGTGGTAAGGTTGGAAGCGTATTACCTCGTGTCCCATTTCAATTGCAAATTGATCCAGCTGATATAGTTTTTCCGTGTATTTAAACGGAAGTACCCTTTGCAATAACTCAGTTTTAGTTTCTGTTTCCGAAAATTTTTTGAAGAACGTATACACCTTAAAATAATAGTCCGAGCCTGACTTCGCAATACCTGCCTTTTTGACTCGCCATTAAATTCACCGCAAGAAGCTACTGCACTATTTAACTCTTAGTCTACTGTTGTGTAAAGAACAACTGAATGATATTGATCTGAACTCTCCAGAGTAAATAAACACTTCTTATCCAGCATTCATTCATAAACATAAGCATACAGCATTCCACAAGCTAACAGGAAATGAAGTGTTTGCTCTTTCTCAAATTTAACACCTTGACTTATTCACAGTAATTCTTTTATCACGTCATGTCAGTAATTTAAATTTCAGTTATGAGTAATTAAAAGTATATGTACATACATACACACCAACCACTTTGAACTCTCTAGAGTAGACAGAGATTACAAACCATTCATAAACAAATATATAATGTGACCAGAAACGTTTTGCCAGGGCAGCAGGAAATTTATTGTTTCCTCTTGCTCGAACTGGATTATTCAAAGTAATTCTTTTATCACGTCATGCCAAACATTTACGTTTCAGTTCGGAGTAATTAAAAATATACGTACATGCATACATGCCAATCAATAATGATATTAATACTGTGCTTACGTCGCGATTTATTGTTATAGTATAGGTAATAGTGGTTTATTTATTTGTATTCGAAAAAACATTTGAGCTAAAAATATGGGGTTTTCATGGTTATGTTAGATACATTACTCTCTACCTTCCACATTCATCAGTTTTGGCAAAATCTGAGTTTTTGTTTTAGCGCGAACAATATTGCATACAGATTAATTAGGTTGGCGCTCCTCACAAACCACTTAGCGGGAATGCAATACGACAACACCGCTGGGCTCTGATTGGTTGCTCACCTAGTAGCGCTCAAAGACAAACACCTTCCCATTTAAAACATATAATAAACTCCATATACCTTTAAAGGTGTACGGGCTCCGAAGTCTGGTTATTACCATCATAAACATAAGCACCATCATCATTTCCGTTCATGCTTGTTTTCATATCATGGGAGACAGTGACAATAGACGGTTGATTTTCCTCATTCCTATTGGTCTTTAATTCAATAATATTTTGGGTAGCTTGTTATCTGAACATACAAGATAACTT
This sequence comes from Mantis religiosa, assembly GCA_030765055.1. NCBI lineage: Eukaryota > Metazoa > Arthropoda > Insecta > Mantodea > Mantidae > Mantis > Mantis religiosa. Next base: position 80,131,659 of record CM060953.1, read on the forward strand.
TACAATGAATTGCGTTATGTTAAACAATATAGGTTTAAGCTCCTCTGATATTTTCAACTTTTTGGTTTTCTGAATCATCGATCCCAATACTGAACACGAAGCCCTCATCTCCTTCACTCCAGCTTTTATTTGGACGCAGCGTTTTAATATGCAATTTTCGCTTTCATACATGAATATGGGGGTGAGTGAGTGCATGAGTGTGTGGCGTTTAAGGGTTCGTTGACAGCTATGAATATAGGAACAGTATTATCTTGAAAAATTAATTTGCAAACGTCTCCTTGTTTTACTTTTGTTGTACTGTGAATGGAACCAACATTGTATTAAATTTGCCAATTTTAATGGCAGTGTCGTCATATTTATTTTCTGCACCACTCCTAAATCGAAAAAGACCGGTTGGAGAAACAGAAAGAATATATCCGTGTGTGTCTCCTCATGTATGTTTGTAAAGAAAATAACTCAAAAACCAAAAGTCAGTTAAATAAGAAATTTGTACTCAAGTTCAGCATTTTCTAAGGCTGAGAAAGGAAGATTTTCAGGTAAATCTCCGTACCAATTGCTTCCTTTATATATAATATTTTTGGAAAGTTTTAATTTTCTCAAAAATGGCTGTAATGATTTTGATTAAGATACCATATATTTAAATATTTTCAGCATAAACAAATGTATACCTTGAATTTTCTGAGAATGTACTTACAAGTCCTCTTCATTATAAATTACTTTTGCATAATGGTAAACCGTATGATAATGCAGATCCCTTAACACACACGATTTATATTAAATAAATTTTGTTTGGCTAAGGGGAGTGAGCCATTTTGGTCAGATTCTTTATTATTTTGCATGACTTTTTTCTTTTTTCTTTTTTAATTTATACCCGCCTTTAATTCCAATGGTCATTTCGGCGGCCGTTCTCCTTTGTAACATATCGAAGGTGTTAACTCGTACTCGTTGGTTTTTAATGATTAGACCACTCACACATTCGCACTCTCATTCATACTTCCAGACTCTGTGGAAGATGGGGAATTATCTTGGTCGGAGAAAAATCCCCATCCCCACCACCGGGAATCGAACCCGAGAGCCCTAGCACGGCAGGCATTGTATGAATTTTTCAATAATTTTACGTCTTTTTGTCTCTTGGCCATGCAATAGGAACGGATTTCCTAACAACGACCAACTATATAAAGAGAATATCGCTTAGAGCTTTCTCTATTCACATATTCCCCTTGCAACTACAAAAAGTTAACAGTAAGTTAAAATCTGCAAATGTTCATCTCGAATAAAATGAGGTAGATAAAAGAACAACCATTTATAAGAATATTTTATCTAAGAGTAGACAGTCAATGAGTGCAACACTTAAGATTGTTATAAGAGGACGAGTATAGAGAACATTAAAATAATTAAGCTGCTGTTCTATAATCTATTCATTTGTATTAGCTTTGCTTCTTCAGTAGAATTTCCACAGAAATATAATTGTTTACTTATTTACTTATTTTAGTTTGGTAAGTAGCAGATACCTCTTGATAAATGGGAAATGTATAGGAAGAACCATTATCATTTATTCCAGTGAACACACTGCGAATAGAAAAGTAGAGTCAGACCGAAAAATTCAGTACCATATCCGGGATTTGACTCACGGATCTTCCGATTTCCGTCCGGCTGCTCTTAAACGTTGAGCTACCATGGCAAACATGCTAGAATGACATTAAATTCTCCAACTGACTCGTGTTGTTAAACCACTAGGAGGTCTCATATACACCTAAATGCCTTGTTACTAAGCTGGAAGTACTTTAAAGCCCGGGCTTTAGACCACTATTAGGTCAATTAATGGAAATTAATTGTTCTGTCACATTAGCCATTCAGACCGAAAAGCTCAAAGTTGGCTCAGTGTTGGCCATGGTAGCTCAAAGATTAAATTAGCCAGACGGAGACGAAGATCCATGGTTGAAATCCCGGCTATGGCGTTGAATTTTTCTGTTTGATTCCACCATTCCATGCTTTGTCCTACACATGGCTAAAGCAAAAGAACAATTATATATCACTGTGTTTAGTTCCAACGTATGTTTTAATTGATACACACAACAATCAGTACTGCCAGGGAATTGGAGCGTCTTTGCTACTTTCTTCCAAATAACAACCAATTCTACAAACACTTTTAAGGTATTTTTACTATAGAGTAATTTAATACAATATACAATCATAATCTTCTTCTTCTTCTTCTTCTTCTTCT
>CM060953.1:80134882-80152382 GCA_030765055.1 Mantis religiosa
CAGCCTGGTCTTTTGCTCTGCCAGGTAGCGTTTAACCTCCATACCTCCATGATTACTTAATTAGTCCCTTTCTTCCCCTCCTCTTCCTTTCTTATATTTTTTTTACATATCTGGTCCATTTTTCTTTTACTTTCTGCAAGAACTCGCCAATACTTCTTACCTTCTTTTCCTCCCTGCCTGTTAACATTTTTATAGCTACTATCCTGTTCTCTACTTTTTCCCATTTTTCTTCCCAAACCTTTTGCTCCATATTGCAACGTCCTCGCATTCTGTTACATAGTGTTCTATGCTTTCGTTCCCCCCACACAATTCACTAATTCCCTTTTCCCCACCTCTTATCCCTCTTAGAAATATTATTCCTATTCTTATCCAGGCTAACCCTTCTCTCTCTTGCTATTGCAGTAATCTACACATGCTTCTCGTCCCATATTTCTCTTTATTTACTTGTAAAATTCTAGTGATTTCATATTTTCTAGACTTCGCCATATTTCCTGTATTTTTATATCTTCCTATTCTGCATTTATTAATTTACCCACATAGCATGTATTCCTTTCCTCTAATCTTCATATATCTCCCATTCCTATTTTTTCATAATTCCTACTATCTCTGCCCACCAACTGTTTGAGTTCTCTAATCTTTTTTGCTGTCTCATGCATAATTTCATAATTTCCCCTTCTTCTTTAACCAAACACCTATACTAAAATTTATTATTCTTTCCAATATTATTCCATTTCTTCTTCTCCTTCCAAATTCTACTAAAGCTACTACCCTAGGTGCTGATCTTGGTAAGCCTAGTAGCTCTTTACAAAACCTGTAGTTTTGGTCCACCGTTTTGTTTACCTATGTGCCCCCCCCCAGATCTCCACTGCATACAACATTTGGATTCAACTAGTGCTTCGTACATTTTTTCTAACCATTTGGGTTGTCATTTCATAGTTTATTTTGGCATATTATTAGTCCATTCATTGCCGCCCTTCCTTTTGCTTTAATTTTTCTCTTGTGTGCTCCCCACTTTCCATTGTATTCAACCTTACTCCTAAGTATTCAAATTCATTGACTACTTCTACCCTTTTGCCATTTAGTACCCACTTTTCATATTTTTTAGTTTAACTCCCTTCTTGAAGATCATAACTTTCGACTTATTTATGATACGTCAAATGATACGTATACACCACACACATGAATTATTTTTTAAAAAGCCCTTTTTTGGTTCGGGATCCTAAAGCAATGTATCTCCAGGTAAACCTCGATACCGAATTTATGGTTAGAATACAATGCTTCTTCTACCTACTGAAAGCAGAGCTAATAGAGCAAAATGAAATAATAGGGTGGATTGAGAAACCACAAAAACAAAATCCTTAGCCTAATTTACATCTCTTCTGGTACATTCTGGATACACTCTTCTCTCATGTTCGAATATTTCACAGTACTACTGTTTAAAAACAATTAAGAGAATATCTATACAATAGAGTATAGCTAGGGTGGTTGTTTCAATTTCGGAGAAGCCTTGTCGTGTTTGAATGCTTGGAATTGAAAGCATCTGCCTGCTCTTGCCTCTTATTTTTGTTGGCATCGTATTGAGGCAGAATCATTGTGTTGTTGCCAGTACTAACAAAGGCTTTTGTTTATATGTATTCTTTCCAGCTTATTAAAATGCGCTGGCTACACAGATACCCGAAATGCAAAGTAGAATTTGTATATCGCTCACGGATTTTGCTGCTAAATGCTTGTCTCAGTGCGTTCAGAAAGCAGGCACCAAGCAACTCTATTGGAAGCTGTGAACAGTGGTTGACGTTATGTTGGCAACAGCGTTGCCGGAAGCAGAAGGTTAAATATAATCGACTATAAATTCTTGTCGGCATGGAGCGTAACTCTCTCAGAAGATTGATCCATATAGCAACAAGTAAGAGAAGATTTTATGTGTTTACATGGCGTACCATGACCTCTGGAGAGCCCTGACTCGTTTTACTCACTCTGTGATTTAAAACTATAGATTTCAAATATAGCAATACTCATATATCCAGCGTACCTCGCAAGTAATGGAATATTTAGGACATTGCACATAAATTTACTACGTCGTCCAGATAGTAAGGGCCATTTTGGTTTTAATATATATATGTGTATATATATATACATATTTAAAAGAAAAGCTGAAGCAGCTAGTGAATGTAGGTTTTAAATTTCAAATTAAACTTTTTAAATATTTATTGTTTGCTGACTACTTAGTTATTATACAAAATAGCGAGTCTGCCCTGCAAAAATCTATTTTTAAACTTAGTGAACTTTGTAAGCAATATAATATGAAAATTTCTTTTATAAAATCAAAGGTAATGGCATTCATTGGGAAAGAGCTAATTAGAACAAAAATAGTTATAAATAATCGTTGCGTTTGAACAGGTAAGTCATTTTAACTACTTGGGAACTGATGTTAGTTATGACAAGGAATATGATGTCTACAATAAAATATGCAAATTTCAAAGAGTGTGTGGAACAATAAATAGAACATTTAGAAACAAAATACGTAAAGAAACAAAATTAAAGTTCTACAAAGTTATGGCTGTACCTATACTGACATACGGAAGTGAGACTTGGACGTTGACTAAAAAGCAACAGAGTAAAATACAGGCTTCAGAAATGAAATTCTTGAGAAGTGTGAAAGGATGCACGAAGAGGGACTTAATAAGAAATTAAAATTTAAGAGAAGAGCTGGACATTTTAGTATGAATGATAGGTTAAAAGATCTCAAACAAAAATGGAAGGAACATGTTGAAACAATGCCAGATAATATACTTACAAAACAAATATTACAGTATCATCCTAAAGGTAGGAGATCGGTGGGCAGTCCCAGGAAACGATGGCTGGAGGACTTCGAAGGCGGAACAGGCACTTGATTGCCTATGCCATGAAGTGAAGAAGAAGAAGAAGAAGAAGAAGAAGAAGAAGAAAAGCTCATCACTTACAAAACTGAATCTTACTTTGTTTCCTCAATTAATCACCTCTTGTGTCTAAGCATTTGTCATACCCATCCTCGAACTTTAGATTTCCCATGTTGCATTCGTATATGGCCAGTCCATTAAGCTAAGGTGTTCGGATACAATTTAACCAAGCAAACAACGAGACATGTATAGAAAAAGAATTTGTAACTCAACAGGGATTGCACGTCCCAGTCCGTTGTATACCATCCACTTATACATAATAGAGGGACTCATTGCACACTGCAACTACGTGAGATTTATTAAATAAATGGTTTAAATCAGAGTATTGAAGAGGATACTAAAATAAAGTATTTTAAAAAGATGGCAGCTTGAGTGGCACAGAGAAGAAAAGACTGCCCAATGGTTAAAAGAGCTAATACCTAAAATAAAAAGAAATGGATAGTTAGAGGGACAGGGGTATAATTTAACTCAGTTCTTATCCGGACAAGGATGCTTTAGAAGTTACCTGCTTCCTATGGTTTGGCTTCAAGTGAAACGTGTCTCCATTGTGGAGGAAGAGATCCACCTGAGCATAATATATTCAATTGTATAAACTGAAAAGAAAAAAAGGAAGTCTTTGGAAAATAAAATAGGTTGAATACATGTTTGGAGAAGGAAAGCAATTTGAAAGCCATTTATCAAGAGTTTTACAGGAGAAACACGAACTATGGCAAACAAATAATAGAAAATCAAGATAATGGTAACTCCAACTGAAGTAAATAGAAAAACTGAACATCATGGTGTCATCATCTTTTAAAGTGATGCCTGCAGCAGTTCCAAGAGACGCTCTTCTTATATGACAGAGTACAGGTTATTAGTTGGTGAAAATTTAAATCCCACACAGAGGTTGTCTTTGAACAATTATCCCCCACTAAAAAGGCTCTCTGGTATCCATTAAGAACACATTTTTTCTAGCAGCAAGCATCCCCGCCATCCATCGTACACTTTACGAAGCAGGCTAAGTATAAGACAGTAAATGTTTCCCATAATAATATCTGATTGCAGTACTGTACTTTTTGAGAGTGTAGCATTACTATAAACAACTAGCTTTGCAGTAAAGTTTCGTCTGTCCTCGCATTCGAGAGGCCCTGACCCACGGCTTTTTTTCGGGGGGTTTCCCGGGTCGCCAGGTGAATGTTGGTAGGTTAATTACATCTCCCGAAAATTCTGTCCCTCCGCTCCATCTCCATTATCATTTCACATCAGTCTAATCTCATGGTCTCTTTTAGGGTAGAAGAGTCAGCCGGTGTCTCGGCGGTGCATGGCAGGATGAGATGTTCTGAGTAAACACTTCCTCCTTTGATAGGACGTTTTCGGTCTCCGGACCGACCTGGTGTGCCGTTTCCACGGCGGGGGAATACCGGTTTTGCTGTCCTGCCCGGGGAGCTTCCAACTGTAAATAGTAGAGACCCTGCCCTCTGCACTGTTGTGATTCTTTTGGTCGGCTGAGCTCTGTCTCCTCTCGCCTCATCCTTCCTCCTGGGGTGCCCCACTTGGGACATAAGTATAATGAACCACAGGATTCCGGTGCCGGATCCCCTCGGTAGCTTAATCTAATCCAATAATCCTCTTTATTTCCTTACCTAAAAACGTATTACCCAGAAGTGTAGATCTTAAAACCCACAATGTATATCAAGTGAATTTGTGGTGGAATAGATTACTTCCCAATAAAACCTTTATTAATGTTACTTTTGAATACTTCTTTATGTTCTTGATTTTCTATTGTTTCTGTGGAGGATTATGGAATTAAGGGCTAGCGTATAATACAGTTCTTAAACATGACTTATTTTACCCTCTTTATAACCATAACGAAGTGTGTAATGTAACTATTCTGCAAATTTATATCTCAATTAAAACATGCTTTCATAGGAATAGTTTGAGTACGCATCAATAAACAACAGTGAATGTGATGTGAATATAGCACATGAGATTCTTTGTTTTTAATTTACATTTTAAAAATTAGTTTTAGTTTGTTTTGGGTAATTAAATTGTAACGTGATTTATTTATAACTGTATAAAATATTTAGGAAAATTAGAATTCTATTGGGATATCATAGAGGAATTGCAATTGTACGTGTCTTATTATAAAGCTGAATGTTATTAATCGCTTTTAACGACTATATGAACTGTACCTATGTTTAAACTAAGTTATCTATCGCGTTCAGTCCCCGAGAACCGATTGTCTAATAGTATTACCATATTAAATTCATTAGATACATATATCGCCTTCTCCTTCAGAACTTTAAGGATTAGGCTTTACAACATGCTCCGTCTTCGCATTCTTTCTATTCCCATCTTTTTTCCAGGAAGTCCGATGTCTACTTTCCCTACATATTCTTCTTCTCTACTGGCTCTACAGCCCTTGGTGGGCTTTGGCCTCCTGCACGATCCTCCTCCACACATCTCTGTCTTCCGCTTTACATTTCCAGTCTCTGATTCCGATCGTTCTTAGGTCCTCCATTACATCATCTAAACACCTTGTTCTCGGACTTCCTTTTTTTCTTCTATTACACAATATTCCTTTCAATATTTTTTTTGGCATTCCATCTTCCGTCATTCTCTCTATATGCCCTAGCCATCTTATCCTTTGTGCTTTTATAAATTTCACAATATCTTGTTTATTTATTAATTCTTCTATTTCATGATTATATCTTATTCACCATTGATCTTTACCTTTTACAGGCCCAAAGATTCGTCTTAATATTTTCCTTTCAAATCTTCGAAGTATTTCTTCATCCGCATTGTTTAGGGTCCAAGTTTCATCAGCGTATGTTACTATTGGTCTTATCAGGGTTTTATAAATCTTGCATTTTGTCTCTCTACTAATAAACCTATTTTTAATAGTGATAAATTTGCATAATATGCTGCATTTTCACTTTGGATTCTTTCTTTTATGCACTCGTTTAAATTATTATCATTGTTTACAAGTGCTCCTAAATATATAAATTTGGATACCCCTTCAAATGTTTTGTCTCTAACTACTAGATTTGAAATTATTATTTTGCTTTTATCTGCTGTCATTTTTATGTATTTAGTTTTTTTTCTCGTTTACTTCTAATCCTATTTCTTTAGACCTTTCTAATTCTTCATAAACTTCAACTAACGTTTTTTTGTCTCTTGTCACGATCACTGCGTCATCTGCATATGCACATATTTGACTGGACTTAAAGAATATCGTACCTTTAGAATCAAGTTTTTCTATTGCTCTGTGCAGGGCTAGGTTGAATAGAGTTGCAGACAGTCCATCACCTTGTCTTACTCCTGCATTATAATCAAAATTTGGACTCATTTTATTCATTACTTTCACTTTGGCTTTTGTATTTTCCATTGCCATTTTTATTAGCCTTATTATTTTTGGTTGCATTTTAAAATATTGCAGAGTTTTATAGAGCGCTCCTCTATCAATTGAATCAAATGCATGCTTGAAGTCAATACACAGGAAGTGTAAGTCTATACCATGCTCGTAGAATTTTTCCATTATTTGTTTTGTTACAAATATCTGGTCTATTGTGCTCTTGTCACTTCTAAATCCACATTGGTACTCACCTAATACACTTTCCATATGCTTTTTAGCTTTATCATTTAAAATACTTGAAAATATTTTATATACTACATTGAGTAATGTAATTCCCCTATAATTATGACATTGATATTTATTACCCTTTTTGTATATTGGGCATATTACGCCTGTCTTCAAACTTTCAGGCATCTGTTCTTTCCTCCATATTTCTATTGTTAACTTATGTATTGCTTTCATAATTCCATTTTCACCATATTTAATTAGCTCAGCAATTATGTCATCTTCTCCTGGTGTTTTATTATTCTTCAAGTTCTGTATTGCTATTCTAACATCCCAAAAATCCGGCTCTTCTTCTTCTTCTTCTTCTTCTTCTTCTTCTTCTTCTTCTTCTTCTTCTTCTTCTTCTTCTTCTTCTTCTTCTTCTTCTTCTTCTTCTTCTTCTTCTTCTTCTTCTTCTTCTTCTTCTTCTTCTTCTTCTTCTTCTTCTTCTTCTTCTTCTTCTTCTTCTTCTTCTTCTTCTTCTTCTTCTTCTTCTTCTTCTTCTTCTTCTTCTTCTTCTTCTTCTTCTTCTTCTTCTTCTTCTTCTTCTTCTTCTTCTTCTTCTTCTTCTTCTTCTTCTTCTTCTTCTTCTCTTCTTCTTCTTCTTCTTCTTCTTCTTCTTCTTCTTCTTCTTCTTCTTCTTCTTCTTCTTCTTCTTCTTCTTCTTCTTCTTCTTCTTCTTCTTCTTCTTCTTCTTCTTCTTCTTCTTCTTCTTCTTCTTCTTCTTCTTCTTCTTCTTCTTCTTCTTCTTCTTCTTCTTCTTCTTCTTCTTCTTCTTCTTCAATTCTTTCATTTCCATTCCCTCCTTGTTCCAGATTATTTATTGTTTGCTCCTTATTTAACAACTCTTTGTAGTATTCGGCCCATCTTTGCAATATATCCTTATCTTCTCCAAGAATATTACCTTCTTTACTTAAACATTCTCTCATTCTTTTCCCTACATATATTTAAACTTAAAATTATGCAGAACATTTCCCTCTTTACATTTGCCAACACACAGACGTATCTGATTTTGTTAATGTCTTTCTACACCACAGAATGAACAACGCTCTAATTTGCATGCGGGAAAAGAGTTCGTATACTTTTAATTAAATGACAGTCACTAAATTAGAAGGGGTATTCATATTAAAATAGCTTTATTGTGAAAGGAAGAAGATGTGCGGGTAGATGGAATAGGAAACGAGGAAGATAATTAATTTTGATGACAAATAACTTAATTAACGTTTTATCAACCTGCTTGCGTTGTTCATATTGCTTTTAAATGCATGTTTGTAAAGCTTGCACATAGAAGCAACTCCAGAATTGCTTCCAAATGCCCACCCCCCCTAGTAATTAACTTATGTATGACATAGATTCTTAATGTTCTCGCTTGACAGTATAGAGGTGACAAGGGGTCATTCCCGAATTAGGGATATTAAGGAAATATATTTCCTTATTTTAACGGGCAACGTTCCATGAAAGCGTTTCTCTTGGATGTAGTGCCAACTTTTGCTGAACCTTGTACAGAAAATTAAGCAAGACAGGAGTTAAGGGCTGTACAAAGAACGCATCTATTTTCTGTGGACTGAAAACCAACGTAGCTGCATGCCACTACTCTTATTACAACTGCTACTGCTACTACTACTACTATTACTACCACTACTATTACTACTACCACTATCACTACCACTACTACTGCTACTGCTACTACTACTGCTACTGCTACTACTAGTACTGCTACTACTTCTGCTACTATTACTTTTGCTGCTACTACTAATACTACTACTGCTACTACTACTACTACTACTGCTACTACTTCTACTGCTACTCTACTACTACTACTACTACCACCACCACCACCACTACTAATGCTACTACTACCGCTACCACTCAATAGCATTACCATTACTCTACTACTACTACTACTACTACTACTACTACTACTACTACTACTACTACTACTACTACTACTACTACTACCACCACTGTCCTCCAACGCAAAGTAAGTCTCTGAAAGGAATGTGCCAACCTTACACAGTGGGAACAGGACAGCGAATGTGTGAGACAGAGAACCCATGCCACACAAGGAGCAGAACCGTTAGAAAAATAAGCGCCTTATTCACTAAAACCGAGAAGATTCATTCACAAAGGTAGAAGCCGTCAGAATGATTTTCAATGATCTGTAACTGTACTGACATGGGGTGTCATAAATTACCGAGGGAGGGTGTAGGAACCTTATTCAATATCCCTGCGTCTCACGCTCCGGAAACTTTCTTTCCCGTGGTATACTATACCACTAATGCTACTACGACTACAACAACTACTACTACTGCTACTCTTAATACTACTATTACTATTACTAAAATAGTAATAATGATATCAGTATAGCGTAATAATCCTTTATTCGTACAATTAATTTGAAGAGGGAAATATCATAGGTATTGTCACGAGTGGTTTTGAAATTACGATAAGTTCACGAGCGACGAAATTGCGAGGAAATTTATCTAGGGAAGTTCAAAACCACGAGTTTCCTTTGTAGAGATTGTTTCACGAAGAAAAGCAAACAATTTTTTTAAAGCAATAAAACAAGTTATTTGATTACCTAAATCATATAGGCCTACATTAGCACATGAAAGAAACTTAACCTCACAAGTCACGGCGTACAAACCTTTCAGCCATTTTGACATTTGAAAGTCGCGCTAACAGTCGACGATCAGTGAGATGTATAATTCTTTGCCTGTTCGTAAACATGCAGAATGTGTCATAATCGGGTCTGAGGTGCGATAACAAAAAGGTTCTCGTTTTTGTGTATGATTACATCAATCTGATTGGTCAACTTTAACACGGGCAATATACGAAGATGTCTTAATATGAGAGAAATAGTCAATGCACCATTAAAGTACAAATAAAAGCGAAATTACCTGACTCAAAATGTTCGGAAGTGTTGCACTCAATGACTTTCTCTACTCTTTCTGGCACATTAACTGTTCTTGTGAACGCATTTTCTTCTACCTGCTTCATGTTATTCAAGACAAACATTTGCAGAAATTGTTTTTATTGAGTGTCTTCTTGTAGGTACAAGAGATTAGAAGAATACTACAGGCTTTAAAAGAATCAAACCTGTTAAGAGACTATGTAATGTCTTTAAAATTCTGTTCTCTTTGCATGATCAAGAGTATAGTGTATTAGTAAAGGATATTTTAAATAAGTACATATAACCTTATAGGAGCTTGTATCTTTGGCCATGTGCAGACACACGTAGGGAGATAAAATTTAAGGTTAGGTATAGCTGAACTTAAGTCAAAGCAGTCAATATTATTATTTATATATATTAACCAGACCGGTATAAATGGAAACATTATGAAAAGTAATGAATTTAAATTGAATAAATCAAGTCTGCAGGAATCGTTTTGCCACTTCGGTATATCAATACAGCAGAAGAATGACTTCACAAATGAATACCATAATATACATGAAAGATTCCTCAAAGTAGGGAGTGGAGTAAGGAGTTCTGCTCTTAGTCGGAGTAGTGAGGAGCCTTTCGTGCACGTAGAGGTGTATAGTTTTCAGTCTGCTCTGCCTACGCCTGCTTGCTTAGGCATCACGCACGAATTTTCTTGGCGTGAGAGGAGGCAGTATTTTATCCTCTCCAACTCTCCCTCCACATTACCTGGTGCGGTTAGGTAATGTATATCGCTATAGGACGTGAAACCTTTTCAGTAACTAAAGTTGCTGTCTACAACTTCACTGGGATGTCGAATAAAGCAATACTTCCTTTGGAGATACATCTGGAGTTGGTGTAACTCGAACATTTGTATTATATTTTTATCCTAGCTTATTATATGGTGTGATATTTTCTTTCTTAATACTTTTGTAGGCATTAAGAACAAATTAAATAATATTCTACAATATTATAACGCTGAACAGTGTATGCCTGGCCAAATTAGCTGTTCTGAATTTATTGTGCACTTTCCGACATTGCCACGTGTTTTCTACATCATTTTTATTTTATTTTAGTATAACTGTTTTGATATTTTACACATTTTAAATTCTTACACATTTTCTACTGTGTTAATCTTTCACCCAGTTTAAAGGATGTCATTGCGGTGAAGGAGATCAAAAGGTTAGATTACGTTTAATGGTATTGTGCAGAACCTTCAAGGCAATTAGAAGCCAAAAAGGTGACGAATAAACATAAGGAGCTTAAAATTAAACGTACGATTCGTTTAAAACAGTGAATAAATAATTAAATATCTATGACATGTTTTGAGGACTAGCCGAATTTTACAATGTTTGTCGAAAAAAGTACAATGTTAATTATATAAATGAAAGTATATAAATTAAATTACATTGTAGAAAGAAAAATGATTTCTTGGTAACGTATGAGGGAGGTTTCTATTCCTGTCGACTGCCCATTGGAGTTTTTCAACGTGAATGGATGAATGATGATGGGGGCTCATCTATCAAAATTTTCTTCCAAAATTTTCTTTTTATTTCGTTTCCTTTTGTCTATCCGGTGTGCATATCAAAATCGGAGGACAGATACAGACAAAGGAAACACAAAATTATTACTCAAAAACCTTAGAGCTGTTAAATGTTTACGATTAATATCTTCGAGTACCACTACCTTACTAATATATGCTGGGTGCTGTTCCATTCCATCACTTTATTCACGTTTCTAGAAACTAAATTCATTGCGTCTATCTCTTAAAAAGTAAGCGAACACCTAAGAACCGAGCGGGATGGCTCAGGCGGTTTCGTCTGTGGCCCGCATTCGGGAAGCCCAGGTTCGATTCCCGTGGACGACCTACCTGACCCATGGGTTTCTTTCGGAGGTTTTCCCGGGTCGCTAGGTTAATTACATTTCCCAAATTTTCTGTCCCTACATTTCATCTCCATTATCATTTCATATCATCTCTCATCTGATGGTCTCTTTCAGGGTAGAAGTGTCGGCGGGTGTCTAGGCGGTGTATGGCAGGATGATATGCTCTGAAGAAAACTACTTCCTCCTCCGTTAGGTCGGTTGCCGGTCTCCGCTCCTCTGTGGAACCATTTCGGGACCGCCAGCCAGGGACCTTTGGGGCTCGGATCACCTGCCTGGGACCATTAGGGCTTGTCTGCTGGGATCGTTGCCGTCCCATCCCGTCCCGTCCCGCTGTAGAAGAGCGAGTTCGTTGTCCTGGCCTGTCTTGGGAGGTCTCTATCCAAGTAAACTGTAGGAACCCTGCCCTCTGTACTGTCGTGGCTCTTTGGGTCGGCCGCCCTTTGTCTCCTTCGTCTCATCCTTCCTCCCGGGGGAGGAAGGAACAATGGGCCCAGCAAGGTGGCCTACGTACCAAATCCCCTCCGTAATGAAATACCAATCCAAACACCTAAGAAATTCCTGCCCCTGCGACTTGCATTTATTTACATCGAGCCACCATCGCTGAGCTATTTGTACAAAAACGAATTCAAAAGTGAATAGAAGTTTCAGGTCTTGATATTACACTGCAATGAAACACTTTAAGCTATATTTAGAAAAATACATGAAATCTAAAAGGCATAGCACAAAGAAACATAGTATTTGGGTGAGGTTAGAAAACTAGTTGAGACTTCACATGGGTAAAATATATACAACAGAGGGGGACACCTCATGCATTGTAACCTTCAAACAGATCAATTATGGCTAACACCTCTAAGAGGAGGGGATGAAATGAAGGAATTGCAGGCACACAGGCGACAGTGAAGCGCGGAAGTCTCCAACAAATGCTGAGAGTTCTTCAATGCGACCGCAGGTCTCGCTCACTAGCTTTACATTGAATATTTCAAAATTTAAAACATAACAGCACTATTGTTAAATTTATTGCTATTATTACATGTTATAGTTGCTTTCTAGAATTAATTCATCTGTATTTGCGAATATCAGTTGCATGACACAACAATTAGAATTGTTACTTCAATATGACAAGTTGAATTTAGAAATTCAAAGAAAAGTTAAACATTAAAAATTTTATAGACAGCTGCCATCTTAGGAGCAGCATCAGAGATTAGAAATTCCAGTTAATTACTTCATAAATACTCCGGAATGTGGGAAGAAGCTAACTGTAATAGGATTCTTTTACATCATACTTCAACAGAGCCAGCAAGCTCTTCGGTAAACGAGACAATGCATTTATTTAGTGCATAATCAATACTCTGTGTTGCTTCGGTGGAAGGTAAGGCTATCGAATGAGAATAGTTCTGTCACTCCTAGGAACAAAGTAAATTACTTCTTCGTCGCAAATATAGCGACCTACTTCCGAATGGCCAGCTCTGCTTTGTTTCCCATACGGTTTACTTTTGGAAGACAACCAATTGCATCACACTTGTTCAGATTCTTCCAACAAGCAGTTAGAACAGATTTTATCGAATCGCAGAAAAACAAGAGTTAAAAGATTCTTTAGGCCATCAATAGTGAAAGTCTGCATACTAGACAGCTGTAAATACTAAGAACCAGCTTACTTGCATTCTTGTACCACCTTCATGAAGCTTTGTTAATAGAACAACGGTCTTTTCGATATTAATTTACTTAAATTACTGCCAAAAATTCTACAAGAAATACGAATTTATTAAAAAATATGAATATCTGACATGTACGTCGAAACCTATGGATGTAATTTATGAATCCTGCACATGTCCAGTTCATCATAAAATTTTATATTTGTTAACGACGCTGCCAACTGTAGGATTATATCAGCACCGCTGGTGTGCCAAAATTTTGACCTTGCGGCAAACCCGCATATCAGTGATAACTTGATTGGGTTCTAATTGGAGCTATGAGTTCTCTTATCCTCAGGTGAATGGTTGTAGTAAATGGATTTTGGTGGTTGTTGGCTACTCAGTCGTATTAATAACACCTTGTTTGCTGCAGAATTATTTGGTTTAACACCTACTAAGTTTGCTTATAGACTTGGATCGATGACCACCTGTTAGTAAAATTCCTAACATAAATTCAATTTTACTTGAAACCCTGGATTACTTGTTTAAAATTACTTCCGCGCGGTTTCTATTTCTTCTTTATACGGCAACTACTTTGCTCTAATAAACTTCTAATGCTGCTTC
Organism: Mantis religiosa; assembly: GCA_030765055.1. NCBI lineage: Eukaryota > Metazoa > Arthropoda > Insecta > Mantodea > Mantidae > Mantis > Mantis religiosa. Next base: position 80,148,476 of record CM060953.1, read on the forward strand.
CACTTACGTTGGTTACGCTATTCTTAACTTCCCTACATTTCAGACTTATAAATCTTCGCTTCTCTTCTTAACGCGCATGAACACGCCCTTCCTGTTAAGTAAATTTTTCTTACTTCACGATTCAGTTTGAACCTTATTCTGACCCTTTCTCTAATTTTATCACATGACCAAACTAGCTCACCCTTCTCAAATGTTACATTATTATTGGTTTCTCATTTATTTCGAATTTTCGCATTGGTTTGCAAAACTCATTGACGTTCAGCCCACTCTGAGGTGGAGAACGCCTACTCTGAGTTGTTTGTAACGGTATACATCGTTATCAAATCAGCGAAGTAAATATCTTTAGCGTTCGTGCTAAACTGTATTTTGAAAGCCCCTTTGTCCCAAAATATTCCTGGCTGAAAGTATACAATAGTTCTCAGACATTAAAATTTTTACTAGCACAAAGAAGGTAACGGTCCTTCCTTCCTGTATCTCCGACGTGTGCAGATTTTTACAAGAATATCTTCTCTTTCTTGCCCGGATGCTAGTATATATTAAATTATATTCTTCCCTTCTTATTCTTTAAGTCAACTGCTATTTTAATCATTACTCTGTCCATTCTAATTTCATATTATTATAACAAGATTTTTATATTAGTTTAGCAAAGCATTTTTATCAATTTATCTAATTTTTTTAATCATCTGATTTCGATTAATTCGCCGCCTCCTAATCGCTGCCTGATACTACGGTTACAACCTCTACTGACATGGGGCTTACGCCTTTAAGTTCACTTAAGAACTATAAGTTTGGCCGGATTTGAACTTGCGACCTTGGGATCAGTAGGCCCGCACCTCACCAACTGTGCCACCCAGACAGACACTAAGTTTATTTTATGGTAAAGTTTATGATTAAAAGCTGCTCTTGCACTGGGTTAGAAAGTGATTATTTTTGATCTGATATGCTACTATAGGCAGTTTATGAAATCAGAGGCTACTTATTATTTAAGGAAACTTTTACAACAAAAATTTTAAACGTAAATAAAAATATGGATTAAATACTAATATTTAAGGGCGACATTATTTATAACTTTGAAGGATATTAGTTTTGTTTAACTTAAAGTGTTAACTTAAAGTGATAAAATTAAAGTGCAGTCTAATATTCCGGAGGAAAATAACCAGGCAGCAGTGACTCATAATGATTCATTGGCTTTAGTAAGGAGAAGTTATCTCTTTAGAGTCATGTAATCCTCCCCAAGGAGCTATTACTTTATAACACTGAAAAGAGCACCATATCTGATATGAAAGTGTCAGTCTAGGGGAAGGAGTTAGTGTTAATTTGTGCTAATTTATGTTAATGGATCATTGGGGGTTAGTGTCATTGATGTTTATATTATGCTTTGTCATCGCTTATTACCAGAGCTTTTTGATTTCTCTTCTTATAAGAACTTCTCTCAGCTATGCCTTGTGATTTAGGGATGACAGTGTGTCTTGATTTCTTGGTGTTGAACATTACTAAGACTCGAATGTTCAAATGCGCTAACCCTGTATGACTAAGCAACCAATGTTCAAGAATTTCCGAGTTCGAATCTCGGTCAGGATGAGTTACATGGATAAGGTTTATCCAGGGTTCCCTTATTCTTATTCCTTATCGGATAGCTCTAAGCTCCATGGACCCCGGACTCATTTGAGCATCATTTCACTCATTTCATTCATCGTCTGATATAAGTTAACGTTGGAGGACGTAAATTACACACACACACACACACACACACACACACACACACACACACACACACACACACACACACACACACACACACTATCGTAAGGTGGCTACTGAGTGCATGTTATGGTAGTTTTATTGATGTTTTATTGATTTGATTAGCAGGGCATACAGGGTCCCAATTTCTGAGCTTTATATTTAGATTTATATCTGCATTATGGAACTTCACCTTGTGGCGCCCTCCATACGGCGCTAGAGAGTGCTTCACAAAACATGGGGCCCTAACAATCTGCGTAATATGCAAAATTCGATTATTGGACAAATCTTGAAAGGTCATGAAACGAATACGATATTGGAAATATAGGAGCGACATGAGAAACCTATTTTTGGAATTCAAGAAAAGCGAACTCAATGTTTGCTTAAGCATAAGGAACCTGCAAAAGAAAGAAAGAAAGAAAAAGAAAAGTTTCCAGTCAGATCTCTGGTACTTGAAATTCTGACCAAAGGACTCAAATATGTGGAACTCAAGGTTATCAGCAAGCTAACTTGTTGGATTGTATTAGATTTTACAAGCTACGTTTTAACATTTTCTGCTAAGTTTTATTTACTCTTATTTCTAAAGCTCTTTAGTTCTAAGAAATGTGACATTTACAGAGGTATTTCAATAAAGGTCCTTAAACAATATGACGATTATTTCATATTTTTCAAATATTTAAGAATTTTTTTCTGAATTGTTCTGGGAAAAGTAATTTGTACAAAATAGGAAATGTGAAATTGGGTAGGCCACGGAGTGATACGACTTACATAATAGTGTTGCTATTGGTAATCACAATAATGTAATTACGTAACGTGGGACGTGAACCAATAGAATAGAAGTAATTTAGTTGTTCTAGAAACTTCGTGCGCATTGAACCCAGAATATTCAGCTTTGCCACATTCTGCAAAGGAACGTCCTCATAATAAGACGTGCTTTTGTTGTGTCGCTCTGGAAGTTTGCAGAAAATCGTTTAAGTTTTAAGTGCATTAGTGTTGCACTAGTGGCCAGAAACTTGAAGCTCATCGATGCAATAACAATAATTTGTGAATGGATAGAATCTACGGTATTTAAAATTGTAACAGAATTTATAAATGTTTTCGTGGAATAAATCCTACAATATTTGAAGGAGAGGAGTTGTTTATTTTCCAATAATTGTAGCATATGATACTCTCATTCCGATACTACAAGCAGAGGTAAGACTCATTGTTCCAGAGCACCAAGGCCTCTACAAAAATGGCACCAGATCGTCACCAAAGATTAGGGTAATTAATCATCCATCATCACGCCTTTTGCACTTATCCTAGTGCAACAATAAAATAAGAAATAAAGAGAAAAGAGGATGTTCGTATTAGTGAACAGAAATTGCATTCTTTAAGAAGAGTATCGGGTTTGAGTGCATTAGCAAGTTCCTATTTATAGGAGTGAATCGTTTGTATAGCATCAAGGTTTGTATAGCTTAAAAGGTTTCTTGTGTACTCTGACACACTTATCAACTGTCCACTTGGTTACATTGCACTATGACAGAATAACCATAAAAAATCTAGGGGAGGCATTTAGTTGTTATATATATATATGTTGTTATATATACATATATATGCATTTTATATATGCATTTTATTTCCATAAGAAGCAGGTTTCTCCTGTCTACCATGATGGATTTGATGTTGAATGGCAGTAAAAAAAACTTCTGCGTTCCTTGGCTCCATCTTCAAAACGTTTATTTTGGCACTGCCTTTCTGAACAGTTTTCTGCACATTATTTATCTACACTCAGTATTATTTTACCTTTTTTTACAGCCATACTAATACTAGAAAGGACGAAATTATCGTCCTAATCCGCTCAGATGATTTCTCGCTGGGATATTGATTACAAGGTCGCGGGTTCAATGCCGGCCCATGCAGATACTATCCTAACAAAATAAAAATAAATAAACAAACAAGAATAAAAAAGGGGTAAAATTTGTGTGTATAGTGTGTTTTTCTTTACTTCACCACTTGGAAAGTTCAATTCGCTCTGACGGACATAGGCTGTTAAAATGCCTTCCAATTTAATACTATAAATTACTAAAAGAATGAAAATTATTTACAAAGCTCTTTTACTTGAATACGAACACATTGCAGTTATAAAAGAACAGGCTTATGAAGATCTTCACTTGTAGTTGGTTAT
>CM060953.1:80154882-80440304 GCA_030765055.1 Mantis religiosa
ACATGGAATCTTTGAAAAAAAGTTTTAAATTTCCCTTTTCCGGAAGCAAACTAGGTCAAAATAAAATTAGGCGAAAATTACTTGCAGTTTACACGATCATTAACAGTAGGAAAAAATAAATTTCGAGTGATTTGTCCTTTATCGCTATTTATCCAAATGCTGTACCACATTTCAAAAATTTCTTTTTTCAATTTTTTTAAACAAATGTGATTGCAGACTCTTTAAAACTGAATTCCTTTTGGGATAATGCGTAACGCTTAGCAATTCCATCTGCCCTCTCATTTCCATGCATACCCGTTTGGCTTCTAACCCATCTGATACACACGTGATTGGTGTTTGTTATAATATCGTTCCTTATTTTGGTAGCAAGTAAATATGTAGTATAGTTATCTCCGATAACTCTGATAGGTGCCTGGGAATCATTGTGTATATATTGCGCTTATTATATATTAACTGACGTTATTTTTCTCTACGATCGCAGAGTATGCGCCTTTTAAAAGAGATTGACTTAATGGCCTGGAAATGCATAATCTCATTTCATTGCACATGTTAAGGATATCAACATTATGTTGTTAAATAATTTTAGCACCAAAGAAGGGTCAAATGTATACAATTTAACTTACTGTTCTGACTTAGAACTACCGCCATAGGATATTTATAGGCTCTGTAACAAAGTCACAATTTGGAACACTATTATGAAGTCAGAAATGCCACTAATGTTTGACACCTTTATGGGTGATTAAGGGATATAGTTTATCCATTATTTTGGAATAGTCGAGACATTATGAAATGATAACCATAAGGAGTAAAGAGGAGATAGACTATAAAAAGCTTCTAGATACTCTGTAATAATTTCACCATTAAGGGCTGGCGCCGTTGTTCTCTCGGTAAAGCGAGTGCCCTGCTGTATGAGGGATCCCAAAATAAAATATTTGTTTTGTTTCCTTTACGGCGCTGACTATTGCCAGGATCATAACAGCGCCGCCGGTGTGCTGGAATTCCGTCCTGCAGTTCTTTTTTTCTTCTTCTTTACCTTATCCCTAGTAGTACACTTACAGTGGTGTTAGGGGATTCCTGTTCCTCTATCTATTAAGGTCGGGCTTAAGGAACCGAAACTTTGGATCCGATAGAAAACCAGGATATCTTTCTTTTTTGAAATTTACGTCCTCCAACGTTACGTCATATCGGACGATGATTGGAATGGGTGAAATGACGCTCAAATGAGTCCAGGGTCCATGAAGCTTAGAGTTACCCAACACTCATCTTTCAGGATAAGGAAAACCCCCGGAAAAAGCCTTATCCAGGTAACTCACCCTGAACGAGATTCGAACTCGGGACATCTTGAACGTGAGGCAGACATGCTACCATCTACGCTACCGAGGCCGGCAGAAGAACCAGGATAGGTGATCAGGCTTGTGACCTAGTGTGAAGGTTAAGGAAATAGGTGATAGTATGGGGGCGAGATGAATGATAGGAAAGATGATGATGGAACAATTGGTGGAATGCTGGTGGGGGAAACCGGAGGACCTGAAGAAATCCCGCCCCAGCGCCACGTTGTCCTCCACAAATATCACTTTACGTTCGCCTGGGATTGAACCCGGGACGCCTTGGTGAGAGCCAAGTAGCCTAACCACTGGGCCACGGCGGGACCGAGCTCTTTTTCATGGCTATAAATATTTTTGTTGTTGTAATATACATCCTCCAACGTTAAGTCATATCGGACGATGAATGAAATGGATGAAGTGATGCTCAAATGAATCCGGGGTCCATGGAGCTTAGAGTTACCCGACATTCGTCTATCAGGATGAGGGAAAACCTCGGAAAAAACCTTATCCAGGTAACTCACCCTAACCGAGATTCGAACTCGGGACCTCTTGAACGTGAGGCAGTCGCGCTACCATCTACGCTACCGAGGCGGGACATAAATCAATTGACATAGGTCTGACAATTTTAAGCACAATAAGAAATCACTGGTCTGGGCCGTGACCTTGAGATCAGCAGGTCAATATCAAACCATTTGAGCTAAAAATGAGCTGACCAACACCGTGAGTTGTTCCGAGTTTAATTTCCTGCATGGGGTGATGAATCTTTCTTTAACCAAGCTCATTCCCTATCCTCAACAGAGTCTGAAAATATGCACGAAAGTGTGAATATGTGTGTATTTATGTATGAAATTCTACTGTACAAAACTGAAAGAGTAACTACATACGAGTTAACACCATTGTCAACACCTAAGCAATATGTTTCAAAAATAAAAGGCGATCGATACTTTTCTTCTGGAAAACTTTTCTCTTTCTCTTTAACTAAGGTAATGCAAGGGTAAGGAAGAGATTATGAAAATATTTGAAAAAGAAAACAAGGACAGACTTCTTTGGTATCTTTCCTAGCTACGCTCTACAATTTATCTGAAACAGAAATATGACTAATAGTTATGTTAACGTTAGGGATGCTTTCGTAGTCCAGGTTAACTTGTAGTGGTTGAACGGTTGTGGTGGTGGTGGTGGTGCTGGATGGCGACGATTGAGTAGTGAGCAAAGATATTTATTCAAAGAAAACCACTAAGAGGTCTTTTTTCCTACTAAGCCTTCTGTATCTGGTTGGTATCTGGATCACGTTGACAGAAAATTCAAACAAGCAGAAGTTTCCGTTGAACGTGGGCAGCATTTCTCTTAAAGCAAACAGTTCTACACGCATGCACCAACCTATTTATACTTAAATTTCAACACACTGTGCTGCTAACTGACCGTAGTCAATGCTTGTAAAAATTGCAGGATTAGATCAGCACTGGAACCTGATGTAACGGGGCGTAAATGAAACCGGAGAGAAATAGCTTCCAAATTATTTTGGTCTGCAGGAAGTTCGGCCACAGTTGCCCGCATATTCATCATATCAGGATTTTATGTTGTTTTTGCATTACTTACTTAGCTCGTCTGGGATAAGGATAACTGAACGCAATTCGAGCATTAACTTATTAAAATAATTGCATCCCTGCTTTGTCATTAAGTGCAACAGTTAAACATTCTTCATGATTATAAAAGTACTTGTAGGATCAGGATATCTAAATGAGGAGGAATGTGAAATGTTAGATAAATTATTTATATCATATATACTTGTATAATTAAAAATATTGTGATTCATCTTATTCTTGATTTGTATATTTCCAGTAACTTTTTGTTCAGTTAGTTTCCGACTTGTCTCATTTATATTTCGAGATGAGGTATAGCATGGTTTGGAAAGCAGGCTTATTACCTTTCCTATTGACATTTTGTATCCATACGTCTGATGAGGCGCCCCCGGCAGGGAGGGATGTATGAGGTGAGAGGAGACAGAAGGGGCCGGACTAAGGAGACACGACAGAAGAGGGCACTTTCATTATAGTCTACAGATTGTGACTCCTGATGGCAGTTTCGCTGCAGACCTACACATTCTATTTGGCGGTTACGGGACTCCGAAAAACCATCCATATACGGAAGATGAAGGTTTACAGTTATTATATCCCCTGCCAACATTTACAATCCTGAATCAGCCAAGGAGAGATAAGGTGAAGTAAAAGGAGAACTGCAGTGAAATAAAAAATGAAGAGAGGTGAAATGGAGGCACAGGAAATTTGGAGGCTCCACCGAAATAAAAACGTGGGTACAGAAATGCTGACCACGGAGTTTGAATCCACGACCTACCGGATGCTGGGTTGTGGTAGCAGCTCGTTCAGTAATTTTTGAGATACTTCAGTATTATGGTGATATGTAACTTCGGAGGAAAAGTTAAGTTAAACTTATAAATACAAATGTAACAAGTTGTAACTTAAAACTTCGCTTACCTTATAAGAAATTATGATACTTTTCTTATAAATTGTCCAGGATCACGATTTCATGTAAAACTTTTACACATCGTCAGCCGGAAACAAAATAGCTGTCGTTAACGTTACGAACGTAGATGTTCATATGCTCTTGTTAGTACTACACAAATCTGAAAATAAAACAAATTTAAAAACAAAATCGACTCCCGGTATTTCAAAATTCATTACGCGATGTTTGTTTTTTAAAATAAATATGTTTTCCCAAACCATTAAATCTATCGGACCATGTAATTGTTTTAATAATTTAACTTCTTCTTTTGTTTTAATAATTTAAGCTCTTTGTTAAATTATTAAAACAATTAAATGGTCCGATAGATTTAATGGTTAGGGAAAAATATTTATTTAAAAAAACATCGCGTAATGAATTTTGAAATACGGCAGTTGATTCTGTTTTTATTTTTTTTTTATTTTCAGAATTCAGTAGTACTAACAGGAACATATGAACATTTAGCATTCATAACGTTGACGACAGCTTTGTTGTTTCCGGCTGAGGATGTGTAAAAGTTGTACATGAAATCGCGATCTCGGACAATTTATAAGAAAAGTATCATCATTTCTTATAAGATAAGTGAAGTTTTAAGTTACAACTTGTTATATTTGTATATATTTGTTTGCTTCACTCTTAATAGCTTCATATTTTACGTATTTATAAGTTAAACCTGTTTTTCATAACATTGCAGAGCAAGAAAGCTATTTTTATTATTTTCTATAACCTAATGTGTAATTAGTATTTTGAATTAATAGAATAAAACAGGGTTGACTTAACCTTCGAGTAACAGTGGCCAGTTGATCTCGCTCCCTTGACATAGTCAACTTGCGAAAATTACGTTTAGGTGGGTTACTACCAAGGACCACAGTTTGATAAACTAAACTAAAACCTAAATGTCTCAGAAAGGCCTATGAAATACATCTAGCCTTTTAAAAATACCAGTAATTGCAAATATGAGTAAAACTGAGATAGTGAATTTATAAAAGATTGTAGACAAAAACTGATTTATTGGTTGGGTACAACTGATATATAAGCGGAAGATGTAAGTATGAGAGTAATATATCGAGCAGTCTCACCCTTTGTTTGACATAATGTAATGACACCTGCTTCCTGGGAATAGCCATTCTTCCAAGTAATTATTTCTATACTAACCACTGAAAATGTAGGATTCGTTTTTCTCCCAACAGTGCAGTAAGCAATGTATTTTCTTAATCTGTTTCCTCAATTGAATAGTAAAAGTTCAGACATATAAATCCATAACGTCCACCTTTGTAGCGTTGTGACGGCTTGTCTGGCTCACATCAAGAAGTCCCGACTTTAAATTTCAGAGTGAGAATACGGGATTTTCCCCTTCACCTGAGAGATGTATGTCGGGTAGCTCCAAGCTCTATGGATCATGAGCTCATTTGAGTATCATTTCAACCATTTCATTCATTAGTTTTGGAGTACGTTGGAGGACCCTATTTTTTTTTTTTTAAAACTCTTCATATACGTAAAGTAAGTGAATGAAAATTACCAAACACAGACATTAAGGGTAATAAATGCAAAATAGTGACATAGGGTTGAAAATAAATGTCCTAAGATAGAAAATGGCATACATATTAAAACATACCTAAGAAATAGTAATTTCATAATTTGAGATCCATAATAAGGATTTAAGTACACGTTATCCATGTCTATGATGCAACGTTAAAAAGATGATATATCAGAATCTGCCACTGATAATTAATAATGTATTAAGGAATAGCCCATGCGTTCCAACTTTTGTGTGCAAAATAAAATATATTGATAATACGCCTTATATTATTTGGCAGAGAATTATATGCTTTACAAAATGGTACGTTTGGTTTCTGAGTACTTAAATACTGTTTGTTCTTTCCAGGGTAACAAGAGTACTTTCGATCGTCTGCTCTTGCGTTTAATCGTGGTGCTAAAGCAAAGCCACAGAGGCTGCTAGAGTCAAAACGTGTCAGAAATGGCTTTTGTGGTCAATTTGTTATTTCGTTTTATTGATCTGAAAACAACAAACCGTACATAAGAATACAGAAAATAAGCACACTATTTCGAACAATACATAGCACTCTATCGAATTAAAAAAGGCATTGCCAAAACATTTTGTTTTGCAGTCAAAACTTTCATATAAAAAAAGTAACCGAACTTACGGAGCAACTCATTAAAATAGACATTTCATCGAATAAAAGTTTTGCATTTGACATTTTACCTTAGCTTTTTGAAGATGACCACTGTTATTTGGTGAAAGTGTCAAGGAAAATGACATCCTCACCTCTAACGTTCCCCATGTATGACCTTCGGTCTAACCATTTTCAACCAAGCAATGACTATACCCATTTATGAGGTGGAGACACCCAGAGGATGGAGTTTATTATCTCCGAAGGTACGACAATGATGTGGATATAGGTGGAATGAGGAGACCTACGGGTTTTACTGCACAACATTGGGCCTTCAGGAGCCCAATAGGAGTATCAGAGATGATGGCTTGTATAGGGTGGACTTAAAATCAACTCCTCAAACCCGGCAATCAATCCACGGCATTCTGTACGATAGCTGGAGACACAATTACTATCCAAAATGGGTATTAGGTTTGTACATTAAAATATTTAAAGTCTAAAATTTAAAATCTCATTCTGGTATTTTATGTCATGGAAATTTGCCGTTATACATAACGAGCAATAAACCGGAATTAATGTTCATTCACAGTTTATTTCAGATTAGGAACCGCTTTCTCAGTAGCTTTGTTTGCTCAAAAATTCCTACACCATTATAGTTTTTATCCCAAGCTCCTGAAATTTGCTATGCATGTTACGAAAAGTAAAATGAAAAAAGGGTTACGTTTTTCTGTGTTTTGTAAAACATATTTAGTTATCTAAGACCTGAAGCTTTCCTGGCGACGAATATGTTCAAGGAAGCAAGCTAGGTGGGAAGACGATTAGAAATCGTCGTTTCTGGGGATATTTATTAAATGTTATAACCACAATATAATCAGCTTCAAAATATAATCATCTCTTCTTGGAAACAGGCCTTAAATTGGAAATCCGTGGACTTAAGGAGCACAGATTTATACAGATTGATTATCAAGTTAAGTAGTTACGTTTCTTTGACTCAATTTTCTCTGCTCACGCCATCTCCTGACCTGGCATTTAAATTACTGGAAACAGTCTTTTGTTCAGTAATACGAATTTTGATAGTGTTTTGTCTTTGTTTATATTTGTGTTATATCCAGTGATTCATTTGTGGTTATAACATTTAATAAATATCCTGATGGGGGGAGAGATGTGTGCTCCCGAAATGTCGATTTCTAATCGTCTTTTCACCTGGCTTGCTTCCCAAGAAGAACTTGAGCATACTTTGTTATCTATTTTAAAGCCAAAGCCAAACTAAAATAGCAATTTGCATCAATTTTCAAATAATTTTCTTTTTTTGAAGAAACTGGTACAATATGACTATTAACTAGCAAGCATCAGTTAAATGAGATGAATATTTAAAATTAATATCATTTTATAATTCTCATTTTCGAAGTTTAGTAGCTTGAAAATTCTATAACTTTAGAAAGTACATATTCAGTGGTGCATTCTTTTAATATGGAGAGTGGAAATAAGATATAGCGAAACCAAACGTTCGCATATAATGTTGAGTGGTATTGTACTAGGGATGATGCATATGAAAGTAAACGCGGCCCTCAGATTATATTTACACACGGTCTTGCTTCCAAAGCCATTGACTCATGGACGTTTTCACAGCCTCCTCATCTTCAAAATGAATACCACGATGAGCTTCATTTAGTGACCCGAACAGATGGAAGTCTGATGGTGCCAGGTCAGGGCTGTATGGGGGTTGAGGTAAGTCTTGCCATCCCAATTTCTCAATTTCTGCAGTGGTGTAACGGCTAGTGCACAAGAAGAACATCCGCCATAGTTTTTGTTGGGCGAACTCGGCGAAGACGTGCTTTCAGCTTTTGAGAGTTCTGACGTATTGGACAGAACTTATAGTGCATCCCTGCTAAAAAAATCAAGCATAAGCACACCCTCTGCATCCCAAACCACTGTCGCTATAACTTTCCCTGCCGACTGCTGAGTTTTAAATTTTTTTTTCTTTGGTGGCGTTGTGTGATGCCTCTTTGATTCAGGTTCAAAAAATGAACCCACGTTTCGTCTCCAGTAACAATTTTTTCCAGAAACTTCTCTCCCTCCAAATTGAAGCGCTGCAAGTGTTCGGAGGCTATTGTTTTCCTTGTTTCTTTGTTTTGGGCGGTTAACACTCTTGGTACCCAACGTGAACAAACCTTTGAGTAACCCAGTTGATGAATAATCGTCGTCACACTGCCTTTATTGAGGGAGGTAATGTGACACAATTCACCTGTTGTTACCCGGCGATCACCACGAATGATGTCATCGACTCGTTGAATGTCGCATGGAGTCACTGTGTATGTGTAGTGTTTAACGCCCGCTTTTAATACATGCGGCACCGCAGGCGATGACACTGACGATGCATGAGATGAAGATGGAGCACCGGTGGAATGAGATGGCTGGGGAAACTGGAGATCCCGGAGAAAACCCGCCCCAGCGCCGTGTTGTCCACCACAAATCTCACTTTGCGGTCGCCTGGAATCGAACCCGGGCCATCTTGGTGAGAGCCAAGCGGTCTAACCACTGAGCCACGGTGCGGCCTATGGAGTCACTGCAGTCACCGGCCTGGCGCTTCGCTTTTCATCTGTCAATGGTGTTTGCCCTTTAGCTTCGTTACAGCGACGAACCCATCGTCTAACAGTGCTGACATCACCGTTGCATCACCATACACATTTTTTAGCCTTTCGTGAATGCGAATTGGCATTTCACCTTCTGCAGTCAAAAATTCAATCACAGAACGCTGTGTAATACGAATGTCGATGTCAGCCATTTTGCAAGAGGATACAGTGCTGCCACCTGTTGACTTAGGAAGTTACTACTGCAGAGAATTGGAGAAGAAGGTTAGAGGAATTGCAGTTTTCACATAACTTACTTATTTAAGAAAAAAAATAGGAGGCATTATTTTTTGACCCACTCTCGTATATGAGTGTAGGAAGTGCATTATTATGAGCAGAGGAACAGTTTGAAAATGGGAGACGGAGTAGTGTCTTTTTTATTATCAAGATTCTGTTATGCATTTCACCCACATGTATCGTACAATGTGTTTTCCACGAAAATATGTTTTATTATTTTTAATAAAAAGTGATTTCTAATGAATTTAGCCAAGGTCACCTTAACACTTCAGAAAGCTTTGCGTCAAATGCTTTGAAGACTGATGTTGTGTGAAAATTGTTTATTGACTTTCAAATGCAGTTAATTTGTTTCCAATATTTTCAAATACTGCAAGTTATTCTTTTCAAAGTGTGGCAATTACTGTAATGTGTCTGTGCTGATTATTAAAGCCATGTAAATTCAGGCTTCAATTTCGTTTCTTAATGTATGCAAGATGTTATTACAGCCTCCAAATTTGTACGGCAGGCATGGAGTGTCTTATACAGATTCATATTTTCGCGGCAACGGGCTTTAAAGTTTCGGCGCAAATAGATAACAGCCGGCGGATAGTGTTTCACGGTAATAAGCAGTTAACGATAGCGTGACTACTGTACACAAAGAGCCGGCAAATAAAGATAGCTGGGGTAAAAGACTTGCCGGCACAGATAGGATTTCATGTTTGGAAGGTTCAAATGATATCTTGTTTGGCAGAGGAAACTTGTTTTCTTATCTGTACGAGAAACCTCTCGAATTTATGAATGAGATGTATAAGAGATTGTGACACGCCAGCGGACAGTTGTAAAGCACTGAGGCTAGCAGTAAGCAGCTGTAAAGTGTTGTAACGAGAGCTGTTTGTTATTGTCAATGACCTTGGAAGATTGTCTTGTATATGTGATGTAATGTTGGTACGTGAGAAGTTTTTTTTTTATTTACGTCCAAAGTTAAGTCATATCGGACGATGAATGGAATGGGTGAAATGATGCTCAGATGGACCCAGGGTCCATAGAGCTTAGAGTTACCCAACATTAGTTTTTCAGGATAAGGGAAAACCCCGGAAAAAACCTTATCCAGGTAACTCATCCTGACCGTAGATTCGAACTCGGGACCTCTTGAACGTGAGGCAGACACGCTGCCACTACGCTATCGAGGCGGGCAACGCGTGAGAAGTGATCAGGAAATAAAGGACATTTAGAATTTCGGCAAATTGGACTTTTAATTCTACGAACCCACAAAGTCACAATATATTGGAATTCTAAATACTTCTTTGTTAAATTTAATCTGAAGACCACGCCGTGTCCGAGTAATTAGACCGCTTGACTCTCACCAATATGGCCCCTGTTAAATCTTAGGTGACCGTATGTGAAATTTGTGGTGGACAACCAGCGTAGGTTTGGGTTTTCTCCGGAATCTCCGGTCTCCCCAGCCATCATTCCACCAATTGTTGAATTATTAGGATTAGGATTTCATTACGGAGGGAATTCGGTACGTAGGTCACCATTATTGCCCTATGGTTCCTATGCTCCAAAGTGGGGCACCCCCAGGAGGAAGGATGAGGCGAAGAAGGCAGAGGGTGGCCGACCCAAGGAGCTACGACAGTGCAGAGAGCTGGGTCCCTACAGTTTACTTCGATAGAGACTTCCGCCGACAGGCCAGGACAACAGACACGCTCCCGTACTGTGGGACAGCAACGAGCCCAGCAGCCGAGCCCCATAGGTCCCTGGCTGGTGGTTGCAAAATGGTCCCAGCAGAGGAGCGGAGACCGGCAACCGACCTACCGGAGGAGGAAGTAGCTTTCCTCAAAGCATATCATCCCGCCATGCACGGCCGAGACACCCACCAAGTACTTCTACCCTAAAAGAGACCACCAGATGAGAGATGACGTGAAATTATAATGGATATGAAATGGAGGGACAGGAAATTAGAGGAATAAAATTAACCTATCCAGCATTCACCTAGCGACCCGGGAAAACTCCATAAAAACCATGGGTCAGATGGCCACGGGAATTGAACCCGGTCCTGCCGAATGTGAGCCGCAGGCGAAACCGCCTGAACTATCCCGCTCGGTAATTGTTCAATTATCATCTTTTGTTTAATTCATTTCGCCCTCATTCTTTCATCTACTTATCTCACTCTTATACCTGGCATTTGGGCTGATCACCCATCCTGGGTTCTCTATTTGATCAAGAGTCTCTTTTCCTCAACTCGACGCTTAAAGACATAAGAGATAGGGGAAAAAGAATCCCATAACACCACAATAGTGGTAAAATTAGGGTAGTTGAAGAAGAAGAAAATATAATTTGAAAGGAGCAGAAAACACATTCATGCTCCCCCCAAGAAACATAAATTTTGCGTATAAGAAAGGTTACGGAGGTTGGTCCCGTAGCTCAATCGGTAGTGCAACTTTCTGCCGTGCTAGGGCTTCCGGGGTTCGATTCCCTGAGGTGGGCTGGGTATTTTTCTCCGACTAAGATAATTCCTCATCTTCCACAGAGTGTTGGAAGTATGAATGACAGTGCGAATGTGCGCCTGATTTAGTGATTAAAGCCCAACGAATACGAGTTAACACATGTTCCAAAGGAGAATGACAGCTGATATGACCACTGGAGTTTAAGGTGGGAACAAAAATAAATGGAAAAAGAAAAAAAAAAAAAAAGAGAAGAAAACAAAAGGTTACGGAAATAAAATGATATACTTTTTAATACATTGGCTACGTAACTAAGAATTATTAAAAAGTAATTGCAATTACTCATATGTTCCACAGGAGCTTCAGATATGACACATGTGTTCTGTCATAATCTGAGGATTTGGTTAATGAACCGTAACAGTTTTATGAACAGGTACATACAAGAGCAGTTTGATACTGGAATTATTGTCAAATAAGATTAATCATTTGATGAAAAATGACAGCAAGATTGATAATCCAAAGCATTAATCACTTTACACATATTCAAACCAATGTATGGTGAAGAAGCAAGAGTCACATTTTGTCATGAGAAAATGTCATTAGTTGACTTACGTGTTAAGCTTAATAAATTAATAAAGCAGTGTAACTAAGGCAATCAGGATTTTGTTAAATTCAGAAAACCATTAATTCAAGACGTACCTAGAAATTACGTATGCTACAATTAGTAAATCCAATAGATCGTTTTTAAAATCATAAATGGGAAAGGAATTATGAGAACTTAAATGTGAATGTGTGAAACATTACCTTTCATAGGCAAATGGGAAGCATGAAACCAGTAATGCAATGTGAGAGATTTGTAGACGGAATTTAAGTTTATAAAGGAGCAAGTATTTCTAAAATTGATGTATTTTCCTACCTGTGTTAAAATCTTAACGTGTACGAATCACGTAGCTTTTGTTTAAGTGTTACTACGGAAAAGTTATTTTTAATACACAAATATCAATGGGCCAGAAATTAGAATATATAACACTTTATCAGCTATGTTTTAATTAGTTACTTTCTTCAAATATATAATTATTTATCTTAGTTAATTGGTGTTGTTTACTCTCACACTCACCCTGACATACCTGAGAAAGGGATATCATGGTTAACCACTCTAGTAGCACGCAGAAGATTCATGGAAGACTGAGATATTGAAGACGTCAAAGGTGACATACATCAAAAATATATAACTACGGTTGTCATATAGTAATCATGGAAGGAGAAATATGTTATTGTGAGTAGGATAAAAGAGAAATAGTTCGCATAAGAAATATTGGTGATATAAAGGCATCAAGTTTTCTTCTTCGTGGTACTGTGATGTTTGCAGTGTTGCTGTCAAAGCTAAGCTGTGTTTAGAAAGGGAAGAGGTGTCGAGGAATGCAGGTATGCACGACTGATTGACTTAATCAACCAAAGACTACCGCACTTTACACTCCTGCCCCCTTTCTGAGCAAAATCAGCTGTTTGGGGTACAGGTCCAGTGCCCCAAAACATTTCCCCTCTTGCTAAGGAGGGAAAGGAGACGTCATCCCCACTCTTTTGTGCGCGAAATTAAAGCGTCTTCCAAAAATACCCCTCAAATCTCACGTACGGCGTTCGTCATTGACGAAGAGGTTTCTTCTCCTCCTCCTGCTCGCCATTTTTGGGTCCCTCCCGGGGAGCTGGTAGGCCCGTGTCTGTAGGCGACGCCAGTGCTAACACGGGGCTTCCGCAACGCCAACCGTCTGTCTGAGAGCATAGCACTCCGCCCGGCGACCAACACCACATTCTAACAGGTATTCAGTGTGTACGTGTGTGCATAGGAATACGTCATTTCCAATAACCCTGACCGGACCAAAAATTAATATAAATATGTTAACATTTTGAACTAACACAAATACGCAAGTTTCCACAACTAAAATAATTCATACATTTTGAACTCATAGGTTACGTTTTATGCCATACCATAACTTTAAGTTAAACCTATAATTTCTGTAGTTGGTTTGCTTTTGATTAGATTATCAACATATAAATTACTTTTAATTTAAAAAAAACTGAAGTTACAGAAGCTGGACAAATACTACTCCGAAACATCTATAAATCATATTTCACAGCTAAGGTTTCCTATGGTAAGCCTTGGTACTATATATCGTTATGGCTGTATATAAATAATCTGAAGTCATAAGAAATAAATAAAACGATTTAGTGAGATAAATAATATAAACTCAGAGTAATAATATATAACAATCAGGATAGTTTTCTTCTAATTTCTTACATTTTAATTTATAAAATCTAATTTAAAATTAACTATTGATTAAAATGTCATAATTTAGGTTAGAATGAAATATAAATGAACGACAGTGATTGGAGTTATACATAGTCTTAATGTTCCTTTGAAAGAACCCGAGCGTAATGCAACAATATGAAGTAAAAATAAATCTACTGCTGGAATATAATATCATAAATTAAACATAAATCAGAAAGTCAAAAGAATAATGAAACATTCTTTAGTGCATTAAGGTACTTAATATACAATTAAAATAGAATAAAACAAAAAGAATTCAAAAAGGAATATTTCATTTACGCTGTGAAATACTAAAATATTGAAATTGAGATATCTTCCGAAGGTTTTTACTTAATTATGGTTTCAGAATACAAAAGGGACTTTATTTCGAATTTTTTGAAATACCATAAAATATAAATTAAATAAAATTACTAAATTAAGGAGCATATATACTTTTACTCAAATACTATTAGCTCTGCCCTCGCATGAAAAGAAGACCAGGTGCTTTAGAATATTTTAAGAATCTTTAATAATTTAATAGTTTTTATCGACAACCGTAAACAAGGGTTGCACATGAACAGATAAAGGTCATCAGTTTGTCGAATGGAACTACTGGTAAATTATGATACGTAAGAAAGAAGGAACATATAATTAAAAGTTTAATTCTAACATCATGTGAGAGTTCTTTTATTTAGCAATGCCAATGGAAGTGTTTTATTTTGGCAATACTAGTTGGTAATACCAACTTATTAAGTAATATATGTGTAGTATTAGGGAATTTGATTTTGAAGGTTTAGATATTAGTAGGCTTATGTAACTTCAAAATGTAAATATTGTTTTACTCTTCTTTAACAAATGGTTATTTAATTAACCTAACACTTGAAAATAGAATAGTTATTGACACTTTTCTTTCTCTTTATCAGTATCTATGTCATACGTTTACTTTTCTCTGCTTTTAAAATACCTCCAGAGAAAGCAAAATGAATCATATTTAAAGGTAACCTAAGCTAAAGTTTAAAATAACAATTGATAGAGAAAATAAAAAAATAAAAAAACATTAAGTTTCTATGCTGCCGCATACATATGATTTAAAAGTAGATATCCAACTGGTGGAAATTTATTAATTTTGTGGAACAGCGCAACTAAATTTGAGGAAAATTATAGCACTAAATCAAACCTCATAACCGATAGCTAGAATTTACAAGCAAATAAATCCTATAACGTAATAAAAATATGCGATCAATATACATCTAGGAGATAAAATTCTTAAGTTTTTTAAAATAGTCAAGAACATATTAAGACAAGATTCTATTATAGAATCCGAGCATAAAGAAGACCATCTGACATCGGAGCAGTGTGCTTGTACTCTCTGTGTTTGTTGACAGCGTCATAAATTAGCTAACGTTCTGTGCAAAAGATGAAAACTTTGACTAGCAAGTACTCTTTAATTCTGTACAGAGTATGTTTAATAAAACTCATTAATTAAAACAATAACGTGATTTATAAGAAAATAAAAGTAGATATAGATGAATAGGAAACCCTAGACGTACCACTTAAAATCCGTATAGAGAATTCTATGTTGTATTTCAGGTTTTAAAGCAAGACCAAATAGACATAAAAAGACACGAAATTATCAGTTTTGAGGAATGCCAAAGGGCTGTAAGTTATAAAGTATGCAATAGGTTATGGAGATGGTGATGACGAGCAACACAAGGATGGGCTGATGAAAAAGTAGCGAGAAAATTGAAACTTTCAAAATATCTTCAATGTAAACGGTAGATTGGGGGATGCAGATTCTGTTGATGCTCATCTTGTTGCATTTTTGGAAAATACTGAACCTAAATATCATGTTGTTACCAGAATTTTCGTTTCTGGCTTGTGCTGTTTATAGCACATATAGACAAACATATACGACTTTTATGAAAATGTTTTTTTTTCAATTAAGGATGGCCTTAAAGTATATATTTCCGCTGAAACGGTGACAGAAATTTTGGACGAATGCAATATTCCCTCTAATTATTATTATTGTAAATGTACCACAGAGAAAGTCTACCTCAAGAAACACAAAGTATGGAAAAGTTAAATTACACTTCATAAATAAATAAGTAAACAAATAAGCACCAAAAATGAAAAATGAGCATTCAGAATAAAGCCAAAACTGTACAGTAATAGAATGCACTCCGATTTCTCTAGTCATTAAAATGTTTTCTGGTCATCATAAACATGGTGAACTCTAATGTTCACAGATGAGATAGTGCAACGTAAACATTCATTGTTTTACCAAACAGCTAGTACTTCTAGGAAATTAAATCCCAGAATTGACCTGTATATATTCTGGGAGGCAAGGTGAATTCCTTTTGCTTGGAACTGGCCCAGGAGTCTTGGACTGTGTGTGGAGGCGTGTTTAGACTCTCTTGACTTATACAGGGAACGACAGAAATATATATTTTTAACGCTTGCATCAGAATTTCATGTCCTGGAATATGTTCGAGAAGTCTTATGAAGAGAATATGACAATAAACAAGATTGAATGCATTCCCATTATTGGAAAACTTTATTGTATTTCTTAACAACGTACGAAACAAAACAATAGGCGTAAGCTCAAACTGCAGTCGTTTGCACTTATGTTCGGGTACAACTACTTCGAGTTTATGACCATTTTATTTCTTTGTTTTCATTTATATGCTGCTGACATCTAAAGTCATAAAGTTATATGACCATCTTGTGTACTGTTTGTAATTACCTGCAGTTCTGCTCTCATTATTGCTTTTTTGTAATTTACGTCCTCCAACCTTAAGTCATATCGGACGATGAATGAAATGAGTGAAATGATGCTCAAATGAGTACGGAGTCCATGGGGCTTAGAGTTACCCGACATTCGCCTATCAGGATAAGGGAAAACCTCGGAAAAACCTTATCTAGGTAACTCACTCTGACCGGGATTCGAACTCGGGACATCTTGAATGAAGGGCAGACACACTATCAAGGCGGGCTTATTGCTTTAGCTGTGAAAATTTTCTCTCCCTCCCTCTCACTCAATGTCGCCCTTCTATTATGTTTCTTTTTTTTTTCTCAGTATCGCCTTCTATTTTTTCCTTCTATAGCTCTCCTCTGATTCTCTCATCCTTCCACTATTATTTTTAATCTCACTCTCATTTCCTCTCTGAATCTCTGAGTAACGTATAGGTTCAACTGGATTTTAAAATGAAAATAAAACTGCTTTTCGTTATAAATACTAATAAAATGAAAATATGACAACGAATTTAATATGTTACAGCCTGTGTCTACCTTGTGATTGTATTGCAGCCAGGATATAAACAATAAAAGATAAGAAATTATATCAAATGTTAACTGATTTGTTTCAAATTCTATAAATTACATAGAAGTGACCTATAAAAAATTCTTTGGTGGTATGCTTTACCAGTCTCAAAATAATACTTGAAATATATAGAATAACTTATTTCTTGACGCGTTTTAAGTCCCAGTTTTAAGGAAACTAATTAAAATGCAAATAGTCATTTTAGATGGGTCTTACATAGGTTAAGTGGCTTCAGGAATCGATTCAGACAAAACTGAATGTAACGGTTATATAAATGTGTATGTAGAACCAATAATAAAAACTTATGTTTAGATTCAAGGTAGCCTATAATATTTTTTAACATCACTTCTTTATTGCAAATTTAAAATTTCCTGATTTTTTTTTTTTAACTTCAATGGTCATATCGATGGCCTTCTCCTTTGGAATATATCGAAGGTTTTAACTCGTACTGTTGGGTTTTAATCAATAGATCACGCACACATTCGCACTCTCATTCATACTCCAGACTCTGAGAAAGATGAGGAATTATCTTGGTAGGAGAAAAATCACCACCCCTACCACCGGGAATGGAGCTCGTGATCCCTAGCACGGCAGGCAGGTGCTCTACCGACAGCTATGGGGTCAGCCAAAAAGTTTTTGTTGCATTATCATAATGCACAAGCGTCCTAAGATAGACAATGGCTCTTGATGCACAGAATTCCTGGTTGCGTAGGTCACTCACAGTCACTTGTTCTTCAGTGAGAGCCTGTAAGTGGCTCAAGAGCTGGTTTTATCGGAAATAGTTAATGCACGCAGACTTCTTTTAGCTGTAGTCGTTAGCTGGTATTTATAGACTTTTTAAAACATGCTTATATTCATATAGACAGGCGTGTTTTTAAACCCGGAAAATGTCCTAATTCTATATAAGAAATGGATCAAACAATAAAATGACGCTTACGAATTACAAAACAAATGAGGTCGCTTTTATGATCGAGTTGAAACAGTGAAGATTTTAAAGGGAGCCACAATATCGACTAGGGTTGGATTTTCAGTAGGGACATATGGTTGTGACATTAGCCTAATGTTCCCTGAAAAGATATTTCCACATATGAGGAAGTGTAATATACTACGCTTGTTCTCTTTTTACCAAGATAAATAAGCAAATGTAAGTGTTTTTTTTTTTTTGCTTGTTCCATTTATACCCCGCCTTTAACTACTATGGTCATATCGGCGGCCGTTCTCCTTTGGAACATACTGAAGGTGTTAACTCGTCATCTTTGGTTTTTAATCATTACATCACGCACACATTCACACTCTCATTCATACTTCCAGACTCTGAGGAAGATGGGGAGTTATCTTGGTCGGAGAAAAATCCCCACCTCCACCACCGGGAATCTAACCCGGGACACCTAGCAGGTAGGCAGGTGCTCTACCGACTGAGCTACGGGGCCAACCAAGTGTTATTTTTGTACTCTATAAAAATGAGGTGTATTTGCTCATATGGGCATATTTAAAGATCCAACGAGGGCTACGAAAGTCTAATACTTAAATCTACTATATTTTTACGTTTTTTCTGTCATAAATTTGTTCTAATTTCCCAATTATTACAGTGTATTAAGAACAGCTGTTCAAATTAATGCGTTATTTTGAATTTTACACGTCAGTTTTTGTGACAATTTTAAAGTTTAAAAACAATTAAATTGAGGTTAGATGCGGGAAAATTAATCACGGCATTAAATCTACTTTTGTTAATATGTAGGAATACACCTGAGTAATGAACATTTTTGTACATTTCAGAGGGCTAAAATTTGAGTTCAAATCATGAAAAATCACTTTACTTACTGATTTATTTTCATTCATAGTCTCTATACCTCCTGGGAAACGACCAGCCTATAAAAACAGACAAATAGACAGACAGAAAGAGAAAGAAAGAAAGAAAGAAAGAAAGAAAGAAAGAAAGAAAGAAAGAAAGAAAGAAAGAAAGAAAGAAAGAAAGAAAGAAAGAAGTCGTTCCAGAAATGTCATTCTTTGAAGACAAAGAAGGCATACATTAATGTGTACGATTCTTTGCCCACTTCCTTGAAACACATTAGATAGACCAGCACGAGATAGTTTACACTTCCGTAAACAAACGACCTTATCTTTATTAAATTACTTAACTTCCGCATTGAGAAGTGGAAGGCTTTCCGTTTAGAGCGGAAGGTGGGGTTTCTCCTTCTATATTTTAATCGAACAAATGAGCCTTATTTGGACACTTGGGAGACTTTGTTGAACTTTGTCCTTGTGGAGAAATGTATAAAAATAAATGCGGTTCGAGCATTTCATTCCACAACACTATCAACAAAGTCAATGCAACAAGTGAAACGTTTGAGTTTGAATTAGTGTCCTATGCTCAAAGTAACTTTAAATAATAGATCACCAAGGAATGCCACGCTCTGAAGACATATTCTTAGCTCTTTTCTCATACTTACAACAAACGTTTATCATTGTTAAACGTTTCCGTAGCACCTACATGTGCACTTATTACATTTATTTGTACACTTAATTACCTAACCCTTCACATGCAACTTGTGTTTTATATATAAATACACCTATATGGAATAATTTATTCTTTGGAATAAATTGCAATTTTGTACTGTTTGTTTTGCTGCTTATTATTCAACATTTAATCTATTTGAGCGTTGATTGTGCAGAAGAAAAAAAATAGTGTGTATATTGTGTGATACAATACATAATGTAAAATCACAAGGAGTTAAAATTTGACTCGTTACGCTCCCAGCTACCAAAAGTAAAGCTTCCCACTTTTTTTTCGTACTTGCGTGTTTTAATATACGAATGAAAAGAAAATTGAGTGAATAAAATTACAGATAATTGCAAGTGCTTTACTGCAGTTGTATAGTTGAATATAGTTAGCATACTTGTAATTATTATTTCAAATATAAAATATATAAACATGCCAGTGATTTAAAACATTTGCGATTGTAAAAAGATATTCATTTAATGTTTACCGTCCTTTAACTGGTAGGCTATATCGGAGCACAAACTGATGAAATTGCTGAAACGGTGCTTACATGAGTCCGGGATTCATAGAGCTTAAAATTACTGATAATCTATAAGACCTGAAGCTTAATGCTCAATGAAAGTCTTAATGAAGCTTAAGAAGCTTAATGGAAATCCGTCGATTTAAGAAGCAAATATCCATACAGCTTGATAATCAAGTCAAGTGGTCATGTTTCTTTGACCCCATTAATTTTCTATACTCACGCCATCTCCTGGCCTGGCATTTAATTTACTGAAAACAGTCTTTTGTTCAGTAATGCAAATTTTGATAGTGTTTTGTCTTTGTTTATATTTGTGTTATATCCAGTGTTTCATTTGTGGTTATAACATTTAATAAATATCCTGATGATGGGAGAGATGCATACTCCCGAAACGTTGATATCTAATCGTCTTTCCACCTGGCTTGCTTCCCGAGAAGAAACTGAGCTAACCGAATATCTATGGATAACGGGAAAAAACCGAAAAAAACATCTGTGGAAACGAAGTGGAACTCAAGACCTCTACAATGTGAGGTCTACGCCTATACCATATAGATGAGTTAATGATGATTATAGTAGTAATAACAACAACAACAACAACAACAATAATAATAATAATAATAATAATAATAATAATAATAATAATAATAATAATAATAATAATAATAATAATAATAATAATAATAATAATAATAATAATAATAATAATAATAATAATAATAATAATAATAATAATAATAATAATAATAATAATAATAATAATAATAATAATAATAATAATAATAATAATAATAATAATATATAATAATAATAATAATAATAATAATAATAATAATAAGAAGAAGAAGAAGAAGAAGAAGAAGAAGAAGAAGAAGAAGAAGAAGAAGAAGAAGAAGAAGAAGAAGAAGAAGAAGAGAAGAAGAAGAAGAAGAAGAAGAAGAAGAAGAAGAAGAAGAGAAGAAGAAGAAGAGAAGAAGAAGAAGAAGAGAAGAAGAAGAAGAAGAAGAAGAAGAAGAAGAAGAAGAAGAAGAAGAAGAAGAAGAAGAAGAAGAAGAAGAAGAAGAAGAAGAAGAAGAAGAAGAAGAAGAAGAAGAAGAAGAAGAAGAAGAAGAAGAAGAAGAAGAAGAAGAAGAAGAAGAAGAAGAAGAAGAAGAAGAAGAAGAAGAAGAAGAAGAAGAAGAAGAAGAAGAAGAAGAAGAAGAAGAAGAAGAAGAAGAAGAAGAAGAAGAAGAAGAAGAAGAAGAAGAAGAAGAAGAAGAAGAATTTTGGTTTAGACAGTTACATTCCAATTATGTTTAGGTAAACGAAATGTTTATATCCAAAACAGTAGTCAATCTCTTCAATAAATCTTTTGAAAATATATAACAAATGTGCTACACTCATCTCTTACAGGATATTAAAGGTGCCAGACGTACTTGTTGTTAATCGGTGACAAGTAGGTTCAGTGCTTTTATCTTAGTATGTTTCGGATATGTTGGTGCTACTATATTGTGTACTTGATGATGGAAATGTTTCTGTAACATCGAGGGAGCCACGGTTTCATCCGTTAGTTCTAGCAGTCATCGATTTTATGAAGATGTGGTTAGAAAGAAGCGTGTCTGTAGTCGTGCGTATTTATAGGTTTTGTGCAAATAACTAATATATTACGTAGAAAATGAAACTAGCTACAGTGAAGCAATAAATATTACAGAAATATAAATATTTGTTACAAAGGCTTCACTTATCTTAAGAAATTGGTATTAATACTTCTTTCTAATGGAAAGAAAGAAGTACTAGAAAGAAGTTTTAACACCAATTGTAACAAATATATCATTTAGAAGGCTGTGACGGAAGACTTTAGGGGAACTATTGCGCATGCAGTGATTGCTGCTATTACTGCATAAGAATGGGTCAAAATATACCGAGTGAAGATAAACCATCTCAGAAACTTTTTAATGTGTTCTGTTAATGATAAGGGCAAAGGTAAACTTCTCTAACAACGTTATTGGTTCCTGCTAGTTGTAAACTTACGTCAGCTTTTTCCTAACTAAACTCTTGCGCTTGAAATGAAATGTGTAGTGTTTAACGCCCGCTTTTACTACATATGATACCTCCGGTACGCACACGGATGATACATGAGATGAAGATGGAGCACTGGTGGAATGAGATGACGAGGGAAGCCGCAGATCTCGGAGAAAAGTCGCCCCAGTGCTGTGTTGTCCATCACAAGTCTCACTTTGCGGTCGCTTGGGATCCAATCCGGGCCGCTTTGATGAAAGTCGAGTGGTCTAACTATTCAGCCACAGAGCCACCCCGTTTGCACTCGCAATGTTGCATTGTTGCTTTAAGAAAATCATTGATATCTCCAGTACTATAGTCAAATGTTTAGAAAACAGTACTTATAAAAGATACTTCATTAACAAAAGGGAAAATAGCAGCTTGTTAAACGATTAGAGCATATCTTGGGACATTTTTTTTTTTTATTCTTGTGAAAAATATACTGAATAATTCAAAGAATCATAATATCGGGTATGATTTAAAAATGTCCACGCTTATAATTAATTTAAAATGCTGACTGCAATTTCCAATAATCATGGATTAAATAGTTCATGTTAAGGGGAGGCATATATAAAATTATTTTTAAAAAAATCGCGTAATCTTCACATTATATGGCCAATTTTCGCCTGGAGGAACAAATCAATAGAATGTAACAAGGGATGTACTCGAAATTAATGTCACATAAAGGCATAGAGGCATAATGAACTCGTTGGAGGTTTTGTGATTTAACCCATAAATAAAAATGATGATGATGATATACATTATAATTTAATTTACCATATAAATACACATTTTTTTACCGTTGAACTTCATTTTATTGCTTGAAACAATGCTTATTTTGTCAATAGATACGTTTATCCACGCTAACGTTTTTGTACGTCTTCAACATTCTATCTATGCCAAATGAATGAATTGCTGATAACATACTAGATTATAAAACCTGTTTAGATGTTTTGTAAATGTAGTTCGGCCAAAATAGCCTCCATATTTTAAATTAAAATAGATAAATTGCCTCCCCCCACGAATTTTATATTTTAGAGAAAGAACCTGTTATGCATTAAATAGGTCATTTGCTGTTTGTTCTTTTAAGTACTATTTATAGCAGCGGACACAGTATCGAACAAAATTATTTTTTTTTGAAATGGTTGAATTTATAATATACAAATTTTTCGCCCGACACGGTAGCGTGTCTGCCTCACTTTCAAAAAGTCCCGAGTTCGAATCTCGGCCAGGCTGAGTTACCTGGATACGGTCCTTCCGGGGTTTCCCTTATCCTGAAAGACAAATGTCGGGTAACTCTAAGCTCCATGGACCCCGGACTCACTTGAGCATCATTTCACTAATTTCATTCATCGTACGATAAGACTGAACGTTGGAGGACGTAAATTAAAAAACCCTTTTATTTACATTTGATACATAGTTGCAAATGTTTACGTAAAATAGGTTTAGTGGAGAGTCTTAAACTTAATTTCAGGAAGGATGGGTTTAAAATATATCAGTGACTGATGAGTTAGTTTAGTATTTGTAAATGAGCATTACTATATGGAATACAGAGAGCCAAATTTTAAGAAATTCGAATGCTGACTGAAATGACTCCAAGAGGTTTCACGTTCAAGATGCTGCAGAGAGGTGGAATTCCCTTTTCTCAGCCAACGTCTGCCTTTCTTCAGCCTCGACAGAGACATGAGAGAGCGAAATGTGGGTCGGTTTATTTTTAAACGCCTACACTCACATACAAAATTTGCTCGTCTAATGACTCTTTCCGTTTACCAGATACCAGGGTTCGCCATCTTAAAAAAGAGAATGTTTAAGTTCGGAAGTTGCTGAAATAACCTCAGCTTGTAAACTTCGTATGTTTGATTTTTCTTCGGATTTATGTTATCTATGTCCTGCTCTGTTTGGTGCAGCTAATGCTACACGTGTTTGGGAACGTCTGTTAACTATTGCTTACCGACGTGTTGAAGCTCAAAGTATTTCCTATAAACATCTGTTTTCTTCTGTAATCTATTAAGCAACCTTTAAAACATTATTATTAGCATCCTTTGGTGCATTTTGGTGGTTTCTTAATTTTGGCGTTTTTGCTTTAATTAATGATCGTTAATCTTGTATTCAGTTCAACTTGCTTTTACATAGTAATTAGTTCTATCTATAACAATTCTGGAACTAATAGATGAGTATATAGAAATAATGTACAGGAATTTAAAGAAAACATGTTTAACAAAGTTTCAGTTGAAAGAAATCGGTGCAAAATTAGAAACATTATATTCCAACCATAAATTCGATGTAGAGATTTTACAATATTTTACATATTTTGGGCCCTCCTGAACTCATAAAAATGTTTAAGAGAAAGGCCTATGTGTGAACAGCAAAACTAAAAAGGGGCAATTTACTATAAATACTAAACTTAGTATTTAAATTCCGCATCTTCCAAATATTCAACACAAAGATTTTGAAGTAACAATTTAATTCACCTTAGGTGGAAGGGTTTTAAACATTTTTGAATTTCCTAATAATAGCTGTAACGATTTTGATTAGAATATCTACTGAACATTTAATATATTTATGTGTCAAATAAAATGTACATCTTGAATTTTATAGAAACAGAGTGTATATGAACTTTATTTGGAAAGAATTTTGTATAATTGGCAAACATTTAGAGACAGACAAAAGCTTTCATCAGGAAAATGTTCAGAGAGGTTAATGTAGAATTTACACATTTCGTTCTTTAATTATTACTGGGCTGTAAATTCATCTAACAAGCAGCATTTAAAATCAGATTAAATAGGGTGATCGGGATTTCGTTCTCTGCAACTTGACGAGCAAAAGGTTGTTCTTTATTCCTCGCGCTTTTCTTTGTGCTATTGCTGGCAGCTGTTTTCAATATTTTATTTTAATAACTGTAAATGGAGTACAAACTAAATCGATGGATCTTCCTTGAGAAGCAATACTGGATTACTAATTTAATTATTGAAATACCAAAGAGGATTTCGTGTTTCTTTACAATGCCAAAGAAACACAAAGTTTGTAGTGATAAAATTGGACCTAAGCTGTCTGTGATTGTTGGTATAAGAGCACAACTGGAGAGGTCACCTCGGCTGCAACTATTCTGTATTCAGATAGCTACATAAAAAGTGGAGACTTAAAGCCATAGCCAGCAATAACACAAAAGACAAAATTCTGACGTTACAATCAAATGACCTTATCTACTCTTGCAAAATTGGCCTACAATATTAAGCATTCCTCTTTTACTTCATGGGTATTGAGATAAACATTTGAACAAATTATCTTCTTGCTAACTTTTTGTAGGTTGAAGGAGAATATGGGAATACCGTAGGCTTTAAACATTGTCAAATATATCATTCTTTTACGTCCTTATGTTTTATTTTACCCCATGTAGGGCATCCTTAAATTCTCTCTTCTTCATAACTGATGACCAGAAATAATGGAGTAGGGTTATAGGCGGATTTTATGAATGCATTTTTACGGATCTGTTCCACTTTTATGATTATGCCACTGTTAAACGCATCATAAATTCTCCTTTACCAAATGAATTAAAAATCTGTATGATAATCAAGTAATGGTGTAGTTCCTAATTTAACGCTATTGTTCTTACAAGACATTATTTGAAGTTTTACAGGGATGCTTGATTTACATGATAGAATTTAATACACGCACGGACCGATGGATAGCTCAGCAGTAGGAACATATACAGGGAGAGCCGAATATATTGAGTGGTTGGTGTACCGGCCCCGGCTTTAAAAGTTACATTCCAGTCCTTTGTATTATTAGAGAATTTATTTTAGTTAGTAATATGTTCTATACAATAGATCTCATTTGCACATTATATTTCAGTAACAAGCATCAACAAATAATATTTGTTGTAATCTATATTCAAGTTATATATTACTGCAACTTGACTTGAAATATTAGTTATTCTTTATCCTGAAAATTACTTTAAATATGTTCCTAAACACAGTTTATCATTCGGGCGAATGGAAGAAAAAAACTGTTGAAAAGAGTTGTTTCATTTTCATAAGAGGGCACTTATTCTTTTGAACTGAGCCTTTTATGACGGTGTCCAAATGAACCGCCTCTTGTGTGATGCCACGCTCAGTGTCACTTAATTTTTTACGTTGTATTTGTCATAATTTTGCAAATATGAAAATGATATAATTAATTAAAACACCTTGTGCACATATGGACCCAGGTTTCATTTTACAGAGAGCAGGGAAATAGAATGATAAGTAATTATAATTATTGATAATGCCACAAGCGTTTGTTTATTGAATAATGCATATATTATTCGATAACTGGTTTATATGTTTTTTTATTTATTATTAATTCATTTAAAAGACGATTAAAATGATTTAGTCACTAAGAGTGAAATATTCAACAATGAATAAAAATTTACCTAATAATACCTATTTACTGGTAACCGAAGTATCAAATTTCTGGATATTTCTGTTCCACATTAAATACCTTCCAGGATGTATTATACATATAAGTGTATTCAAAATGCGTACATTTTCTTAGTTTATCAATGTAATTTTGCATAGCACAAATTAATTCTTTAATGGAAATTAATTGTTCTTTCACACTAGCCGTGTGTAGGCTAAAGTATGGAAAGATTGAGTCAGACTGAAAAATTCAATGCCATAGCCGGGATTTGAACCACGGATCTTCTGGTTGCCGTCCAGCCGCTCTAACCTTTGAGCTACTATGACCAACGTGCCGATATGACATTAAATTCTCCAACTGGCTCGTGTTTTTCCCGGTAAACCACTTAGGAGTTCTCATAAACACATGAACCATGATCAGTTGGAGAATTTAATGTCATATCGGCACGTTGGCCACAGTAGCTCAAGGGTTAGAGCGGCTGGACGGCAACCAGAAGATCCGTGGTTCAAATCCTGGCTATGGCATTGAATTTTTCAGTCTCACTCAATCTTTCCATACTTTAGCCTACACACGGCCAGTGTGAAAGAACAATTAATTTCCATTAATTGACCTAATAATGGTTAAATATAAAGCCCGGGCCTTAAAGTACTTACACGTTGTAAGTTGCCATTAAGGTAGTTGTCTCATGTGTTTATGAGAACTCCTAAGTGGTTTACCGGAAAAATCACAAGTCAGTTGGAGAATTTAATGTCATATCGGCACGTTGGACATAGTAGCTCAAGAGTTAGAGTGGCTGGACGGCAACCAGAAGATCCGTGATTCAAATCCCGGCTATGGCGTTGAATTTTTCAGTCTAACTCAATATTTCCATAATTCTTTAATGCTCAAAATGTTTACCATGCTTAACATCATGTCTCTATATCTTTCGAATTGAAAAGTTAAACAATATTATATATAATTTATATATACATCTGTGATAAAACTAATGCTAGAACTTTATGGAAGCACACTTTAAGAAACAGTAACCAATAATAGCGGTGAGTGAAAGCCACTAGATTTTTTTTGGAAGTTAAGAAGTTCATGCATTATACCAAATAAAAAACGACACATTTACAAAGTATTTGTTTTTCTGGAGTTCACAGAGCTCATTTTTAGCTGAGGTTCTAATTTTAAGCAGTTTCTGCATTTATTACTACCTAAATTTCAAGAGAAATAAGATAAAATTGAATCATTATTGAAATTTACTACCGAAAAGTTTGTAATCAACATCTTCTCTAAATGGAAAACAAACTGAGTATATTTCACCTACTTATCCACCATAAAATTATATCACTAAGAAATTAAAGTTTATGAAATAGTTACATTTAT
Organism: Mantis religiosa; assembly: GCA_030765055.1. Lineage (NCBI taxonomy): Eukaryota > Metazoa > Arthropoda > Insecta > Mantodea > Mantidae > Mantis > Mantis religiosa. The sequence continues at coordinate 80,182,591 of CM060953.1, forward strand.
GTACGTAAAAGTATATGCTTCTCTGTAGTCGAGTATTCAGCATTCTGGCTTCTCAAACCAAGATATCCAGGGTTTGATTTTGGTTTTGGGAGGAGAGATTTTTCTCTGAGTAGAATAATTTCCTGTCCTTGCAGCGTCTGGAAGTATGGATATTTGAGGAAGTGGCTACCTTTCCCAATGAAAATCGTAGACCTGCAGTCAGCTATTTAGTGGTTTTTGAAGTTCAAAGTCCCTTTGTGATAACAGAAATTATAGAGTCATATATGAATGAAATATAAAAGGAAGCATAAAATATCACGGTCAGTGATTAATTGCACTTAAATGATAATTTAAATCAGTAATACTATTCTTAAATTATGTTCTTCTTTGTTTGCAGTTGTGTCTTTAGTGAAAGGGAGGGAGAAAAACAGCCGCCAAAATGGACGCGATCAAAAAGAAGATGCAGGCGATGAAAATGGAGAAGGACAGCGCGATGGACAAGGCTGACACCTGTGAGGGTCAAGCCAAGGATGCCAACGCGAAAGCAGACAAAGTAAGTGCTACGCTCAATGCCATGAATGAACTTTAGTGGCTTTCGTAGCAAGAGTCTACTCAACAGTGTAACAAATAATTAGCAGATACAAAATGAAACTCCAAATTTGAACCAAACAGTGTAAAGTGGCAAGTCCCTACTGCAAGAGAACTTAAGAGCTCCTATGATAAGCCCAATAGTCTCACTCGTGCTACATATTAAGACTATAAGCCGTCTTCTCTTCTCTGGTCTGTTATAAAACATAATAAAACACAAGTATGCAAAAGTGTAACAAAAATATTAAAACGAAAAAAAAAAGGCCGTAAAATGATTTTAAAAATATTCATATTATTAAAAGTAATTACCCTAAATAGATTAATGTTTATATTTAGAATATTAGTTAATAGCATATAACAGTAAAATTAGATGAACTGTGATAAGATTTTCTGGCGACGAATATGCTCAAGTTGCTCTCGAGAAGCAAGCCAGGTTATAAGACGATTAGAAAGCGACGTTTGGGGAGTGTACATCACTCCCATCATCAGAATATTTATTAAATGTTATAACCACAAATGTATCACTGGATATAACACAAATATAAATGTAAATAAATATAAACATTTGGTATAAAATTTGGTTATAACATTTAATAAATATCCTGATGATGGGAGAGATGTACACTCCCGAAACGTCGATTTCTAATCGTCTTTTAACCGGCTTGCTTCCCGAGAACAACATGAGCATGCGATATAATTATCATTATAATATAGTAGCTGAACTAAACAGTAGAAATGCCCTAATTTTCCTCCTGAACCATATAAATTGCCGTATAAATTTTTACTTCTTGCTTACCGTGCGTTGATATTTAAAAGGAGTTTTAAATAATTATACATGCAGAGGAGGAAAAAATAAGGTAAGAAAAATTAGTCTGTCACCCCTATCAGTATGTGTGTAATTATGGCAACGATGTTTTAAATGTATCTTCGTTTCAGAGTTAGATAAAATACGTTTCTAAGAAGTCAACGAATATCACAACCATGGATTACGAGTTTAGTATGACAAACTATATATTATTTAAATCCAATTTAAGTACATGCAATTCTATGTATTGCACAGTGTTAAACATTAATTAAGAATTTTAAAATTCTGGAGTAGGTACAGTTCACTCCTACCAGATTCTAGTATGTGACGCTTTTGTTGATTTTGATGCATCCACAAAACTGTCCCTTATATGGCTGCAGGTATTTCTAGTACATAGAATGCATCCTGTCTGTTATTTGGTAATTTAAATACAATTTTTAGTTCTATTTTGTCCCAAATAGTTTCTTAAGGTCTTAGGTTGTAATGTGATTCTGAAACAGCTGTATACTACTGCAATCTTTCTTAATCCTCTCTGTGTTATAATCAGTAAACTGACACGTGATACGATTTGGGATCTATTGCAATCAAAAGGTTCAGTTTCATGATAACGAATATTTGAAATCTGCTTATAGCTTGGGATATCTATTCGTCTACGTTTTGTAAAGTTTACTTATATTTTAATATATCTGGAATAAATATATTACTGATTTGCAATTCACTTTTCCCACAGCTTGCTGAGGAGGTACGAGAGTTGGAGAAGAGAAGGGCACAACTGGAGGCTGATTTGACTGCAACCAAGACTAACCTCGAGCAGGCCAACAAGGCTCTGGAGGATAAGGAGAAGGCCCTCCAGGCAGTATGTATTACAGCAAAACTTCAGTGTATCAATTGCTTTTTCAAACCTCAGCTACATATTTGTCCTATAATTTAAATCGATGCGTGTATATTTTATTTTACTCATACATTTTATATTTTCCTTACATGTTCAAATTACACACGTTTGAGAATGAATATCGATACCTATTAAGGTCTTTCATTTGCTATAGCTCTGAGAGTTATGCAAACAAGTAAAAAGTTGTAAATCAATTAGACCTATTGGTGTTTGACAGGCTGAGAGCGAAATGGCAGCCCTGAACAGGAAGGTACAGCTGATTGAAGAGGATCTGGAACGATCAGAAGAAAGAGCCGCCACTGCTTTGAGCAAGCTGCATGAGGCCTCAGAAGCCGCTGATGAAGCCAGCCGGTAATGCTCCACAAACACTAAACATCACCACGTTATGCTAAGAATACCACAATCACCTTTGGTAATCTTTGTGTTGATATAACAAAATTGAAATGCCAGTTATTGAACTGATGGTCTTTTAGAAATCAGATATAGCCTATTGTGTCCCATGAAGGGCAAAGGCCTCTTATACCTACTTAAGGTAGCTATATTGACTCCAACACGGCGAACCATTCCGTATTGGGTTTGTGACGATTTTGGACATTTCTCTTGCTCCTATTCGTACTTATTCACTTACACTCGTACTCGCTGCTTCTACGCTTGCACTTGTATTTTGTCACCCATCGATCGCCGGTTCCTTCTGTCTCGAGCTGTTTGTAGACCATTGCTGTCCTGTTTGTGTTGTGTAGAATGGCCCATCTCTGTCGTGGTCTTCAACTTTGGCGATTTCCTGTGCGAGGGTCCCAAACCGTGATCTGTAGATCCATCTGTCGTCCTTCAACCTCGCGATGTGACCTCCTCATTTCCACTTCAGTTTCTAATCTTAGCGCTACGTTTGTTGTTAGTGCAATCTGTGACAGTGCAATGTTGGAGATTCTATCTGTCCATTTTATTGCCAGTATCTTGCGCTCCAGTTTCCTCTAGGATAAGCATCGCTTATTCTGTTAGTACTATGTTATTACAGTATGCGCTTCCTTGATATTATATTATACTCATATAGACACAATAAGCATTAGAAAATGTATTAAATAAATATCTTAAGCTCTTCAGCATAACAAATCTCAAGAATAGCGAGAGGTTTTATATACTAAAAATTAACTTATAGATAATTTTCAGTTCCCTGATTGTTGTACAAAAAGTTAAATCTCTAAATATCACTTTTGTGACAGTATAAGCTCGGCGATAGGATCAGTTGCATAAATCTTCAGATATTTAAACGTGTAGAAAAAGTTATATACCAGTTTTTGAATTCATTCTCCCCGATTTGCTCAATAACAATTGAACAAGACAGTTCAAAAGTGTAAGAAAAGCGTAACATGCTCAAAAGTGTAAGAAAAATTAAAATCAAGATATTTAGGCATTGGGAGCTAATACAGGATTTTGGGCCGAAGGTTAATGCTCATTTAAATGGTCACGTGTTAATGTTCCAAGAGGCTCTGAGAGCAGGAAACCTATTATGTAACTGCACCTAATGACTCAAGAATTGGTTGAACCCAAATCCAATTTGCTGATGATTTAACATACTTTCCGGGATCGTAGGCCGTGGCCTAATGAGTTTGCAGGTTCCCGACGTTTCACTAAGACGGGATATTATGCTCAATTATCTCGACGCTGGTCGTGAAAGCCTCAGACTATCCAAAAGTTTTTGAAAATGTTAGAATTTGTATTATGGGTACCCCTAAACTATATCTGGCAGTGAGAAATAATAAATATTTAACTAGAATTGGCACTAAAACCATTAGTTAACAAATTTCAAGTTTTTGTCTGCCATATGAACAAAAACAGGTCACTTCAACTAAATCAAAACTTCTAAATACGAAAATGACAGTAAAAGTTACGTAACATGTAACGTTTTTGTGTGACAGAGCTGAGGCGAATTGTCTCAAAAGTGACAAAATATTTCCCTTTGTTGGCATATGATTCTAATAAAGTGATGAATATTCATTGAACATTACTCATCCTGTGCATAAAATGCTTTGGTTTTACATAGAAGATAATACGCAGTAAAATAAACTAACACCTCGCCACAACTGGCCTCCATTTAATTCTTTTAGAGTAAAATTCTTAGTTTTACTTAATTTTTAGAAATATTTTATCTAATAACTTGAAAATTTGACCAAAACAAAGCAAAATAGCACTAGAATTAAACAAATCAAATATTATAATGGTAAACTGAAATACAGCTATAATAAAATATGTCTTGAATACTAGAGTTATTATTAATACTTAAAACAAAAGTGTTCCTCCTTTTGTAGTCGCCTTCTCTAATTAGAAACCAACAATTTTCGTCCATCTATCCTGGTATCTATGCTCGATCTTCTGAGTATCCTGATGGAATCTTTTACCTTGTTCCTCACTAGTGGTTCCCAACTTCTCGGGGGAAAATCCGAATGTGTATGGAGGAAGTGAATTTTCAGGGACATTCTACATCCTAGCTTTTGGTAACCGTGCAGGAGCTCTTGAACTATCTGTTGTAATTTTCTGCCTTATTGTTTCCAAAGAATCATTTCACTAATTCCTGAAAGGCTTTACATGCAACTAGTTTATTAGCACTTAACTTCTTTTGTGAAGTTTTCATCTTTCAACATCCTCCTAATTTGATGGCCAACGAATATTCCTTCTTTTACTTTAGCATCCCTGAGTTTTGGAAACTGACTTCTGAGAGGCCAAGACTTCAGTTTTGTCCATAGCCTTAACGAAGTTATTCAGTAGGCCTAATTTTATGTAGAGAGAAGGTAGTATTACTTCATTTGGGTTTACTAATTGAACATACTTGACATTGTGCTGTTCGGGTGTATGAGCTTATGTTAGAGCCCACTCTTTTGCAATGTAGTGTGACCCAGTGTTCCTACTATCGCATAAGTATAGAAACTAACCGGAACCCCCATTGTAGTCTTAATAAAATTAAAATGACCTTCAAATCTCCGCATATATGCCAACCATACTTGTGATTAATCATACTTATCAGACTGGAATGAACTAGGTTGTTATTCTAAGTGTGAACCCTAAATATTGGAACCTTTAGTGAAAGTTGGCTTAGACAATATCTGCGACATTCATAGATCCTAAGCTTACTTACTTGGATGTTTGAAAATTTTTACTGTTTGTAAATATATTTGAATAATATACAAGAAAATGACGAGTGTAAGAACACATTTAAGCTCATATTCGTTAATTGCTCATAAAACTTGATCTAAAATGCAATTTTCATCCATGTGGCAAAAACTTTGTTAACTAGTGTAATTAATATCTGCAATAGGCAAGAGAGAGAAAGGTTAGCTTAGATGAGAGCAGGACCAATATTTCTAAGAGGGATAAGAGGCAGGAAAAAGTGAATTTGTGAATTCTGTGGGGAAAAAGAAATAATAGAAAACTATGTAATAAAATGCAAAGAGGTTGCAATGTGGAGAAAAAGGGTTTGGGAGGAAAAATGGGAGAAAATAGAGAAGAGGATAGTAGCTATAAAATTGTTAACGGGAAAGGAGGCAAAGAAGGTAAGTAGTATTGGTGAGTTCTTGCAGAAAGTAAAAGAAAATGGATCAGAAATGTAAAGAATATAAGAAAGGAAGATGAGGGGGAAGAATGGGGCTAATTAAGTAATAAGGAGATACGGACATTAAGAGCTACCTGGCAGAACAGAAGACCAGCGTGTCATGTAAGCCAAAGTAGCAACAAGGTAAAGAGAAATAAATGTAGTCAAAAGCTGTAAATTGTAAAATGTTGGAATATGCACAGTAAATAAGTCATACATTCATTTATTAAACTTAAAGTTGAATATATTAGTAATTGATCATTGCGAGTAATTTTATAGTACCTTACAGAATGTCATACATCACATTATATTAAACCGTGGTAGATGAATCAGATAAGTAAAGTTGCAAGAAAATTGAGTTGATCGTAATTGTTCACTTGTAGGTTTGTCACAGTAAGATGAAGATCTGCGATTCAAGTAGCCCATGACACATTTTCAAAGCTGATTCAATTTTACATCTTAGCCTACCACAATAAATGTAACAGAACAGTGTTATTATTGTGTAATCCTTGTTTGCTGCTAAAAAGGAGAACTGCTGGTATATTTGTGCAGCGTGGGTTAAAGTAAGGTTTATTTATTTCAGAATGTGCAAGGTGTTGGAGAACCGTAGCCAGCAGGACGAGGAGAGGATGGATCAGCTGACCAACCAGCTCAAGGAAGCCAGAATGCTTGCTGAGGATGCTGACAGCAAATCTGATGAGGTCTGTGTTTGGCAAATGACAGCACCTTGCTTATTTGCTAGTTTAAGGATGTCAGACAGCTTTTACAGTTGATCGTGCCTATGTTGGTTTCAGGTATCCCGCAAGCTGGCCTTCGTTGAAGATGAGCTCGAGGTAGCTGAGGACCGTGTGAAGACTGGAGAGTCGTAAGTATTTGTCTTCCCGAAAGCAGAGTTCAACAATTAAAAACTCTAACATAGTCATTAGCACGATAATGTGTTGTTGTGCACTTGTACGTCTTGACTGATTTTATGAAAACATAATTAGAGAGTAATGTTGTGGAGAATGATAAGTTGTTGAGGTTTATATACAAATATGACTATTTCTGTTCGGAGTTTCATACTATCAAAGCATTTTAACACCAGACAGCTTAGATGAAAACATAAGATAATTATTATTCATCCTTAATTTTAATTTTAATATAATTTTAATGCATATTATTACTGAAGATCTTAAGCATTTCCATTCCAAAACATTGTGTCTTCTTTTAACAATTTTTGGTAACGAATTTAAACAGAAGTAAATTATAATAAACTGCTCCTTTGTCCATTAAATTAAAACAGTTACTTTTAAGTTTCTAAAAACCTTTGTTTTCAGAAAGGTCATGGAGCTTGAGGAAGAGTTGAAGGTCGTCGGTAACAGTTTGAAGTCCTTGGAAGTATCCGAGGAGAAGGTACTATATTTTAATGAAATTAACATTATTAGTTGAGATTAGTTTTGCCCCAGTTTGTAACTTTGTTCTTCCAGATGATAATAGCTTTTGTACTTGCTATTATAGGCCAACCAGCGAGTAGAGGAGTACAAGAGGCAAATCAAGACCTTGGCTGTCAAATTGAAGGAGGTAAGTATTTGTGGATTTATCATTTATATAAGATTTCAGCATTGCGTTAATATTATGTTTCTTGCTTTTCGTTATTAGCATAATTGAAGATGATACGATGAACTAAATAAGATAAAGATATACTATTAAATGTATATATTATTACGAGGAGGTGCCGTAAAGTTTCAACTACCACCCTTTAAAAATGTAATAGTTTGTGTTGATATGCGCTTGTTAGTTCTTCTCTACGTAGTCACCATCCAGATTTACACATTTTTCTCAGTGTTTGTTGAGCTTCCAAACACCTTGATTGTAGAAGTCTGCAGAAGTTGCTTTAAGCCACTCTTCCACTTCATTAATGACGTCATTTGTGTTGTCAAATCGGCGACCACGCAACGGATTCTTCATTTCCGTGAACAAGAAGTAGTCACTTGGTACGAGATCGGGCGAATAAGGCGGATGCTGTAAGGTCTCAAATCCACATTCCCTTGTTTCGTGAACTGCAACTTGAGATGAATGAGCTGGTGCATTGACAGCCAGAAGACGAACACCTTTGGAGAGCATACCGGGTCGTTTCTTATTCAGAGCTGCTCGAAACTTGTCCAGAAGATTGTGGTAGTATCTGCCAACGATGGTTTGACACTTGGCAAGATAATCTGTAAGGATGACTCCACGACAGTCCCAGAAAACTGAAAGCATGACCTTCCCAACTGACTTTTGCATCTTTGCTTTTTTGGGAGGGGAGATCGGCAAGTTTCCATTCCATGCTCATGGTTTTCGTCTCTGGATCCTACTGATAGATCCAGGATTCATCCATGGTTACCAGACGATCTAAAAATCATCTTCATCCTGTTCCAGCAGCATCAACGCCTGTCTTGATAGGTCACGCCATGTTTGCTTTAGGAAAGGGGTTAAAAAACGTGGAACTCACCTTGCAGACACATTAGACAGCAGCAGTTCGTCATGAATAATTTTCCACACACTACCATAACTAAGATGTGTCTCATTCATGATCATTTGGATGGTTGTTTGTCTGTTTTTCAGTATTAAACACCCAACTTTCTTCACTGTGACATTATCGTCTGTTATTGAGGATCTATCAACTCTTGGGTCATCTGTCAGGGACATGTGGCCAGTTCGAAAATTCCTTTGCCCCCTCACAATAGTGTCATAAGATGGGCGATCATTTCCATAAACAGGCGTCATCTCATCATAGATTTCCAGGGAAGTTTTGCCCTTCAAATGCAGGAACTTGATCACACTACGAGCCTCAATTTTCTCCATCTTACACCTTAGTCACTTCTGGCACTCACTGTAAAAAAATAGGACTCAAATCACTGAAACTACCAACATTACGTCCCGAGCGATCAATGAACAACACTGAAAAATTTTCATCACTAGCTTAAAGGCTACCGGGTGATAATTAAAATTTCACGACACCCCTCGGGTGTATATATATACATATTACAGCATTTTATTTACAGCTACATATATTCCATTTTGATTATTTGTTAGAATACTTCAATTAAAAACAGAGGCTCATTTCTTGCACGTAATGTTAAATATTTAACACAGGCACTATATAAATACTGACCGATCCTTTTTATTACTAGCGAAAGTGAGAACTTTATGTGGTTCTCATTTGGCTGACATCTATAAGACGTTGGGTGGAGTTTAACTGTATTACATTTAACATGTTAATATTACTACTAACAAACTACTTTTTAAACTTAGGCCGAAGCCCGCGCCGAATTCGCCGAGAAGACCGTGAAGAAGCTCCAGAAGGAGGTTGACAGGCTTGAAGGTATAGTTATCTTGAATTTTCTGTTTTGTGGTCAGAAACTTATCGGTGACGGCGGACTGTCGTTTCCATTTTGCAACAAAAACGAGTATAGTATAGAAAATAATTCCCATTTATTTTTGAAAACAATTATGATAGTATGAATTATACATAATTTTTATAAGAGATTTTTTAACTGGAGGCCAAACACACTTTATGTTTGTTAGTTTACTAAAGTTAATTTGCTAGCACATTTAAAAAAACATAACGTTTTAAAATTGTTAAGCTTAATATTGGTTCTTAAATTCTCTGATGTAACATTTAAGTGGTGCTCTGATAGTTTATGGAGATTATAAAAAGAGATGATTCGACTGTTTGATAGGATTTTAAGATGTGGAAAATAAATCTCCTGTGGCATGCAAGTGGATCTAACTTTAGACACGTAAAGAAAAGTGAAGCAAATCATTAACAGGCAGCATTAGTGTGCAAGTTACATAATAATTGGTGTTGTAAGTCGAGCAGCCAATCGAAAGCGACGTCTGATTAGATTATCACTCTTACTAGGGCACTGCAAGGGGCGAGGTTGCCAGGGATTGATCTGGCTAGAAATATCATTGAGCAGGTATATTCTGACCGCGTGGGCGCTGCACTGCAAGGCTGCTAGGATGCTCCACGCATTGGCTGGATTTCATACAACCCACTTCTTTCTAGCATCAAGCTTTGCAATGTACCTAAACATATTTACGAGCTGCTTTAGTTTTAGGAGGCTGTCGAAAGCAAGATATGTTATTAGAATTTCTAAATTTTATTAATGAGCATACTGGGGTAATGTGGTCGATAAAAGCATACTATTCTGAAACAAGTGAAGCATTTAGTTTAATACGTTTGATTAATTGTTTGTAACTAGAAAAAAGTATGCTTATGTTTTGAATCTTAAAAAGAAAACAGAAAGGCAATTGTAATTATATATTCTGGGTGAGGAAAGAGTATGCAATGATGCCTGTAACCCTGCTGTTGCAACTCTATGAAGTGAGTACGACTTTTTAATTGTTAAATGGCAACATTTATTTATTATGCACTCCTCAAGTTTCAGAACGTACGTTCCAGAACGTACATGTGCAGTTCGTCCTAAACACAAATTGATTTATTTATTGCAATAGAATCTTAGTACAATATCTTATCATGCTTTCCGGCTTAAGTTCATTTTAACGTACCGTTCATTGTTTCAAATTCAGCGTTTTTGCTATAAATATCATTGGCACATAAGTAGTAATATTTAAATGTATGTCTAGTTGTATTTTATTTACGCATATTAAGTTAGCACGTGTGTCAAGCAACTCCTAAGCTGAAACATGAAATTTTATTGGATAACAGCTTGCAGCTTCTGAGGAAAATGTGTTTGTATTCTTTCCCAACAGCGATAATGAAAAATATATTTGGCAATGAGATATATTTGATAACACACTATAGAAAGTAATATGCGTACTTTTATACGCCGTTGTAAGTTGGATTTGTTGTGTCCAGTGTGTAAGTTTTGTCTAGTTAGGTTTATTAGTAAATAAAAAAAAAAAAACGAAATTAAATTTGAGCAGTCAAACTGCCTTTAAAAGCCCAAGACTACTGGTACAAGGGTTCCATTTTCCCTCGTGTTCACTTGCCCATACCTTACAAGTAAACGCTATAAACTTGCACACGCAGTACTGGGCATATTTGCCGAGAAATAAAATTTAATTCTCTCGTCATGAACTTCCTTCATAAAACTGCGATCCTGCTGCTTCATAATACCGTATACGCAAGTGTAGCCGTAAGATGTGATTTATAGGCCACATTCCTCTTTAGGGCTAAAAGTTGGCCCTTTTCTCCGTGACCTGAGGTCGTGTCACGTTCCTTCATCGCCATGGCAACTGTCGTCTTAAGGATTTAAGGCCGATCTCATCACAGCATCGCGTTGAGAAAACTGAGTTGCTATAATCCTAGATTACAATGAACTTCTGCTTGAAATAGTATAGTTTTCTTATAATTTTTATGTAACGTCATACCTGTCTGTAAGGGCATTCAGAAATATACAGTTATCTTCGAATAACTTATTCGTACAAAATGGATGAATTCTCAGGGAATGCTGACGATGAAATAGGAATATTGTCAAAACGTCTTTAATTTTTATGTTTTTTACTTTTAGTTTTTATTCTGTGTAAGAAGGAGCATTGAGTTAATTTCACTGGGAATTATTTATTTTATTTTCATATTGTCTGCATTTTTTATTCCAGTTGGTTTATGACAAACTTTTTTTTGGGGGGGGGGGGGAAATTTAAATATGATATTCTGTAATTTGATTGCATAAACTCCCCATCTTTTCTTTGGCGTTTCTATGTTTGGGTTTATACTCCTATTATTGATCCCAGACAGATTTTCCGTCACTCTCAGCACACGTCTGGCACGAGTCATCAGTATTCCAACGGTATTCTACCAATAATTACGCTAAATATACCAATCATTCTAAGGATTTTCATTTTATTCCATGCACGCAATTTTCTTTTTGTGTTTAACATACTTCGCATCAATAATTAATTACCTTTATCTTTACGCCAAGCTCTTCTTTGTAGGTATCAAGAGTTACTTTTATACATGGTACTTGCATACGTAATATTTTAAATTTGTTCCACTGCAGTGCTTTAGTAAATGTCACGGCTTGCTTTTGTTGAAGGAGGCAAGTACTAATTTTTCGTAAACGTTATGATGCAAAATTTATTTAAACAATGCTATATTTATAAAGTCATGTTAAAATACACGTTTTAATTATTTTATACTTTATTATACTTTAGTATAATACTCTAATGACATTAATTTCTTTATTGGTAATAATTTACAATTTTGCTTCACTTTAAAAAATACCCGCTAGTTTTAGATCCGCTTATATCACGCATGCTATTATATTTCACAAACAATTGTTGTTGGAATGAAAACAATAGAATACCACTTTGTGGAAAATATTGCGTACTTTTAGTTGTTTAGATTCATTAATTGAAATAAATTAATTTTGTTGCACTTAGAGCCATTATTATTCTAAAACAACAAACATTATTAAGGTTTCTGACCAATTTTAATAGTTAATTGCATGCACGTTTGCAGGCAGAGCATTCACTGAGGTTACAAAATAATTTAATTAGCATGAAAACATTTTTAAAACAGCTGTATTTAATTTGTAAATATGAGTGGTGGCTTTTTTTCTTTAATGAATTTGCTTTTTGCATTTTTCTGAGCTTTATAGCTATTTTGTGGCTCAGCTTTGTCATATAAGCTGCTAATATGATTTTGTATATAATGCATATTTTCTTACAGCACTTCATGCACCTATACAGTACATGCTCCAGTTTCCATACATGTATCCTACCCTTTCCTTATAAGTTTACTTTGAGCTGTAAAGCTATTAAAAAAGTTTCCTTAAAACTGATTTTATTTAAAGACAATCGAATATACTTTTTAAAAATTTTTAGACAAAATTCTTGTTGGTTTCGTTCGTGGTTGCTTTCAGTATTTTGTAGAGAAAACTTTTCAGTATTTACTGAATTATTTATATTAAATAATTTTAATAATTTAAAGAATATTCAGATTTTGTGAAGTTATTTTAAGATCAAGGGCTACGATACAAGATGTATTTACAATAAGGAGTAGTAATTTGCATGAAATGTATCATTTTACGTAATTAAGAGTTTAAATATATCCTTTGTTTATTTAGAGTGTTTAATGTGTGTGTTTTATATCATGAAAACTATGAAACATAGCACAATAATCTAAAATTATAAAAGGGAAAGAAATAATAACGATAAAAGTACATTATATTTTAGATCCAGCCTGCTGTTCCTAAGCCAGCGATAGATATTTTATAAATTTCCATTATAATATAAAGAAATCAATAGCATGACCATTCTGTCTTGTGAATGACGATCAAATGAAATTTTGGTAAATGTGTGTCAGGTAGATTATCACAAAGTCTAACACACATATCTTAAAGTAAGCTTTTATTGTTAGGGTAGCTGTAGTTAAATGCCTTTTTGTATACACCCTTCATAACAGCTGCTTAAAGTGTGTAAAAATGCCGAAAAATAGAACTTTAACGATATCATAAACCAAATCCAGATGATAGTGAACAGTCATACCAACTTCAACAGATTTTAAAGGAAATAAATGATCACAAAACAAAAATATAAGCCAATACGTGCTATTTAATGTAAATAAATGAGTAGTAAAACTTTGATCACAAGAAACACAACTTAATTTGCAGTATTTTTAAAATATAATATATTTCTCATATTGCTGCCAAATGTTGCTGAGCTATTGTTTAGAAGCGACCTCTCAGAATAAGCAGTGTCATCTACATCCGCATCACGTGTTTTTATAGTCAACGCTTCCTGGGTTACGTGGCACCTTTATAATGTAGAATTCAGATGACTGTGAGAATAAGCCAAGAAATGACTGACACTTTATGTTTATAAATATATGATATATAGTTTTAATTATACATAATTTAGAGAGATTGTTTAAAAAACATTGTTGTATGTATGCTATAGTATGTAAAAGCTTTAGCGGATATAATACCTAAATAGCTATTTGTTTATGTTGAAAAAATGTCTGAACCTGTTAGCGAACGATCAATACCAGTTTTGCTTGAGCACTGTCGAAAACAAGATGTAGGTGAAAATTCCATATGCACACAGTAGATTATTTAATGTATATGTATTTGTTTTCTTCAGAAACTGTATTTGTCTTTCTACGCTGTTATCACAAAAATTATTAATTTTGGTACAAATGATCGTGACTGTATGTTTTGATTTGAGAGTGCATGTATCGAAGCCCGAGTTTATCGAAATTACTGGCTTGCTTCCTAAATTTACTCAACTAGAACAAATGTCTAGTTACAAGTCCAGACTTTTGAACAGTAATGATGGAAATAACAGAAAGTTTTAAGGAAACTTGAAAGCCTGGGTTTTAACACTAACCTATGCCTCTGCTATTCCTGTTGCAGACTATCTGTTCGGCGAGAAGGAGAAATACAAGTCAATTACCGACGACTTGGACTCAACCTTCGCTGAACTCACAGGCTACTAAACACCCATCACACATCGCCATCTTTTTGTTTCTTCTTCATTATCACAAGATACACGCATCCGAACTTTTGCTTTTGTCATTTCGTTTTCTTTCATCCTTCTTCTGTCTTCTTTTGCTTTTGTCTTCGTCCAACCTTTTATATACCTTTACTTTACTTCCCAGTTACATTTTTTGAGAAATAACAAGTATATTTTTAATCCTCTACTGTGCCTGCTTCTTCTGCTATCACGGAGGATGTGATGCCGTGTCCAGGTAGTAACCTAGCTTAGCTTGTCTTAGCTGCAAGGCTGCGTGAACAAGACTTAACTCGTCAATATCTATCATATTAGTATTTTAATTTAAGCTACATTTATCTAGAATACTACAATGACCCTTTCAGTCTCAATGTTTTCCTTAAAATATTTTTGGAATTGCAGTGGGATATCTAAGCCATTAAAGCAATCTAATGTATTTCTAGAGATACAAACGCAACTTTTTATTTCTTACAGTTCCACCTCAAAATAAAGTTATATTAATATAAGCAAAGCAGGAAAATAAATGACATTTATCCAATCATATGATCTCTCGATGGGCCCTTTACCCATTACAAAGCCTATCACTACAGTCACATATATGTAACTATACAATGATGTTCAATATTGTATATACTTAGACTTACCTGGAGACAATAATGTGATAAATTTGCATCCACACTTTATCCCATTCTAGTTTTCTTTTAAGAGAATTTTATGCTTTAAAACATATATAAAGTATATTATGAAATACACATTCTGAGGAAGCCATAAAACTGATACATATGTGCTTTACACTTATAATGTTGTACAACTCACACATTGGTAGGAAGTAACCTCAATATTTAGAGGACTTTCACTTCTTTCATCATTTTCCTTTTTGCGGGTATAATTCATTCAGTTTCTGTTCCATAGATTTCTGTGAAACTTTGAGAATTTACTGGTGTAACGATTTTGCATTGAAATGTGATAAATATTAATTCTGAATAAAAAAAATAAATTTAAAATATAGTTTAGAAAGTGACTAATATGTTTCACTTTTCACCGCTTACTTAATCCCTTCCATAAGTCAGAGAGAGCACTCAGAGGATATCCAAACGCGTATTTTCGATCTTGAAATAGGGGAGGGTGGTCTTATGTATGAAAAATGTAGGTATATAACTAAATGCCTAACATTTTCATATTTAATTATTAATTTGGCTCAACACATCTCTGCTGAACGACATAATTACAGGATTCTTTGCAGCATATATCTTTTGATTCTTTCGAATTTTGTTAGCATTATTCATAATCCAAAATTAGTCTCGATTTTGTGATAGATCCATTTTATCTCCAGAATATGGCATTAGGATTTAATGAAACTTGATACGTAATCTCGTATAAAATCTAAAATAACATTTAGTGCAAAGGCTTTCATTCATGTCACAATTTAAGTGTTCATGCATTATTACTTAAATAACTTCGTGTATCAAATGGAAACTGAATCTCATTCTCTTTTCAAAAATTACCAATTATCTCTCGACGTATTCCTAAACGTGGCAACTATCCATGGGAGTTACGGCAACAGTGGTGAGTGGAATTCGATAGCGGGACATTTTGCATTGAATTCACCCACTGCTACACAGTTTACGTGCTTCATAGTTTTAAATTTCATCGTAAATTATATATTAGGAAAGAAAATTAAGACTGAAATTGGGACTGAAAGGTTGAGCCTTATGCTCCACTATCGTAGATATAATTTGGTATTTTATTTAGTAAATCTAATAAACTATAGACTAATAACTTTTCAGAATATAGCATCATTAATGTAGATCCATCTTAAGTAACCTCATTCTCTTATATTTTACTAATGATGATTTATCTGCTGACCAGTGAAGTTACATCGGTACAACTTAAGGTAACGCAGTAACATGTAGATACTTTTTTAAACATTCTTGTTCACGCAGACTTAAGGAACAAAGGTATTGCAATTTAATATTAATGTTAGCAATGTAGACAGTATAGTTAATTTACATTTCTCACAAGATAACATTGAATAGCCTTGGATAATAATTTTTCTATATTAAATGCATAAAGCTATAGAAGCTTACTTTCTGACAATAATATGCTTTTGGTAATGCTGAAATAAAAATGTCTTGCTTTTCATTAGATTAATACTTAGACTATTAGCTGCTTAAAAGTAATTCTGTAAGATAAATTTAAAAAGCAGCTGCTAACCTTCTGTACAGCATCATTTCTCTTTCTCTAGCTTAACATAAAAGCTATATGCTTTCACATGCTGTTTATTTACATATTTTGATATTATATTCCATACATTTTATTATAGGTCCAGCAGGAGACGACTGCAATTATATTTTCTTTAAGTTTGTATTCAGTGTAATTTATTTGCTCTTATTGAAAAACTATGTGGTCCATCTTGTTCGTATATCTTATATATGGTCATATGGTCATGATTACCTTGTTTTACTTAATATGAAACTGCAGTAAACGATATACAGATTGTTTCGAAGCGACATCGCACGATTATAGCCGTTGTGTAGTTTATAGCTTAACTAGTCTGAATTTTGGTGTAGCAGCTTCGAAGTTCTGTTAGGTATAATTTATGAAGCATTAGATATTACATGATTTTGTGATTAGGCAGCGCAGGAATCATCGATGTGCGAACCTCAAAAGTTGCTATTGGGAGGCACCGGTCACAAGAAAAAAAAGAAGAAAAAAAGAAACATTACTCCTTACTCTTTATCAGGGATGCTAGCCTACCATTTCCGGTAATGGTGCAAAGGACAGTTACTTGTGAGAGAGTGGACTAATAACTCGGATAGTTGCAAGGTTGCTCTTCAGTGTAAAACTACACATTCCGTCCTAACACGGAGGATTCTGCGCGTACTTACATAGCAAATCCAAGCAATATGGAGCGCTATATCAACGTCGAAATGTCGGATATAGTTTTGATGGATGGAAGAGCTAAAGGCAGTTCAACGAACGCACGATTAATTTAGTTTCATTAAAAATATGAATTGTAAGAATCGTTACATCAATTATACTTATTTGTTTAACTTCAGAGCATTTTGTCATTATCTGAATTGTACAATACTTTCAACCATTTACTGTAAATATCAACAGCTATCTTTTCAGTTATAATGCTTTGATTAGTATTATTAAACACGTGAACTAAAATGTTCGTCGCATTGCATAAGGCATTTAGTTTTGTTAGTTTATCTACAATTCTTTGATGTTGTTTTCTATTCTATTTATTATTTAATGCTTCCATCACCAACCTCACTAACATTAACTTCTCTCTAAAAGGTATAAGTTGCATATGTCCACCAGCTTATTTGCCAAAATCGACTGCTATAACGGAATTTTGTAACACGTTAAACACTCACAAGCAGTAATTAAGCAATATCTTCTTTATTTCGGTTTCATAAGCCAAGGAAATTCTTAATAGTAGCAAGAAAGCTACTGCGGAGTATCCCGGTATGTTTACAAACATTTACAGCACGCCGCACGCCGTGTGACCTATACCTGCGAACTCCGACAGTCTTAGGCACTCGTCGTTACTTAATTGTTTTTAACTGGGAGGCAGGAAGCTACGTCATAATTGTTGATTATATATCGGCTCAGTTTAGCTACCATAATCTGATTGCACTTATCAGGCTGAGCATTGCTTCCTGCAATAGACGAAATTTTCAGTAACTGCAAACTCTTCTAATGATAGTTTAGACCATGTACAGCACTTGTAATTTTAGTATTAATTTAGTGGATTTAACATTTGAAATTTTGTCTTAAAAAGTTGACTGTTATTGGAAAAAATACTATTATGGTCGTTTCCTGCTGGGGGCAAACTTGTCAACTATACAAGTGATATATATTTTGTTTCTAATACCCTTTTCCCTTGATATCTCTTCACAGACGAGTTGGGACTCAACAAGGACAGATACAAGTCCCTGGCTGATGAGATGGACTCCACTTTTGCTGAGTTGGCTGGTTATTAAATAATGGCAGTTTCCATCCAGGCAGGGATCAAGGGGCAGGAGCTCTAGGCCACAGCAAGCTGAGCTGCGCATGGCGTCAAATGTGCGAAATCAAACATTCTTTACAGCAATACAAAACACACAAACACACTCTCTCTCCCTTTCCGAATAAAACTGTTGCTTCCTTTACTTTTTTAATTTTTATCTTATTGTACAATTCAATTTTCATATATTGTTAATCTCCAGCAGTAGATATGTGAAATATTGAAGTACTTTTTCCTTTCTTTCTTTAAACTAACACTCCAAACAGGAACGCACAGATACGAATGTCAAACATACAAATGCAATTATTTTTGACATTATTTAGAACTTTATATAAACAAGGGCACAATAACATACTTAACTTTTGCGTATTTATTTTTGCCACTTCAAACATTCACACATTAATTTGGACATGAATATATATTTTGGGTGTAGATAAGCGCCGGTGAGTGTGCTCAAGGTATTTTTCTGGTACTTTGTACAGTTTAGTTCTCTTCTCATCATGTTATTCATGTGAGATTTGTAAGAAAGTGAATAAAACAACTATAATTGGTTTGGCATTGTGTTTTTCTCATTGATATAAACACCTTCAAGGATATGAAATATTTATGATTATTATTTATAGGTTTTCCACTTTACAGCAGTTCACCTTTGTTCCTGCTTTCCAGCAATTCCTGTCATTCCATTGCCCTTCCAGTCCCCTCTTTTTCACATGGCCATATAGTTCCTCGTGCCACGTTCTTCTGGATCTTCCCCGCTTTCTTCCACCTGGTACTTCTCACTTTAGGACTTGTATGGGCCACCGTTCTTCCGTAATCCGTTGTACATGTCCATACCACTGTAGAGCTCTACTGGACATTCTGTCTATAACAGTTTCCAGTGCGTCCATTCCATGTCTAATGTAGACGTTTCTGAACTGTTGTAACCTTCATATCCTCATACTTCTTCGAAGTCCATCCACTTCTGTCGTTAATATTATTTTCTACATTCTTCCATTTATTGTATATGTTCTATTATTGCTTTCAAAATTTGTTGTTTAGTCTTTCTAGTTAGATTCCTATTCCATAAAAGGTTGTTCAAACTTCTAATCGCATACCTTGCAAAATTTACCCTATTGATAATATCTTTTTCACAAATGCCATTCTTATCTGTTATAGATCCTAGGTACTTAAATTGTTCGACACATTTATTATATGTTTCAAATGGGAAGGTGTTTGTCCTAGAGCGCTAATAGGCGAGCAACCAATCGGAGTTCTGCGGTGTTGTCGTAATGCATTCCCGCTAAGTGGTGTGTGACGAGCGCCAAACTAATCAATCTGTATGAAACACTATTCGCGCTAAGACAAAAATTCAGGTTTCGCCACAACTGATCCACGTGGAAGGTAGAGAGAAATGTATCTAACATAACCATGAAAACACCATACTTTTAGCTCAAATAGTTATTCTAATATAAATAAATAAACCACTATTTCCTGTATTATAACAATAAATCGCGACGTAAGCACTGTATGAATATCATTATTGGTTGGCATGTATGCGTGTACGTATATTTGTAATTACTGAGAACTGAAACGTAAATGTTTGACATGACGTGATAAAAGAATTACTTTGAATAATCCAATTCGAGCGAGAGGAAACAATAAACTTCCTGCTGCCCTGGCAGAACGTGCCTGGTCACATTATATCTTTGTTTATGAATGGTTCGTAATCTCTATTTACTCCAGAGAGTTTAAAGTGATTGGTGTGTATGACTGTACATATACTTTTAATTACTCAGAACTGAAATTTAAACTACTGACATGATAAACGAATTACTGTGAATAAAGCAAGGTGTTAAATTCGAGGAAGAGCAAACACTTCATTTCCTGTTAGCCTGTGGAATGCTGTATGCTTATGTTTATGAATGAATGCTGGATAAGAACTGTTTATTTACTCAGGAGAGTTCAGATCAATATCATTAATTTGTTGTTTACACAACAGTAGAGTAAGAATTAAATAGTGCAATAGCTTCTTGCGGTGAATTTAGTGGCGAGTCAAAAAGGCAATTATTCTAAAGTCAGGCTCGAAGTATTGTTTTTAAGGTGTACATGTTCTTCAAAAAATTGGGCAATGAGGAATATAGAAATCAGCTCGATTTCAAAAATGTTCAATGGCTTACTGCTGAAGCGTGTGGTGTAGGTAAAACAAGTGTGTCACACATTTGGATTAGATAAGCAGGTAATTCATAAACCATAATTATATTTATAGTATTTAAAAACACATAGTTTGCGAAAATGCTTTTCCAAGTTTGATTTTGGCAACTGAATCATTTCAAAAGTTTGTAAAATATAATTCGCTTACCCTTACGTCTAGCGCCAAGCAGACCTGCATGTTGTATGAGTGTGCGAGAGAAAGGGAAATATAAAAGGAGTGGGGTAACAAGCTGACAACGCTGAGTGTGATACGGCATCTGATTAGCTGGACTCCAGAACCCTTCTCATTTGAAACACATAATAATTATCACATCATTTACTTACAGATCATCCGAATTTCGTCCTATTAGCATATATTCTGTTTTAATGACATTTATTTTAATCCGCCTACTTCAAAAGCATTTATTAATTTCATAGTCATGTATTGTATATCATCTTTATCCTGTCCTATTATAATCTGATCAT
This sequence comes from Mantis religiosa, assembly GCA_030765055.1. NCBI lineage: Eukaryota > Metazoa > Arthropoda > Insecta > Mantodea > Mantidae > Mantis > Mantis religiosa. The sequence goes on from CM060953.1 coordinate 80,203,547, forward strand.
CTGCAAATAAGCGGCCATTGATGTTTAGTCCCATTCCCCTACATGACTTATTCCACTTTCTCAACACCTCATCTATAAATATTTTAAACAGTGTAGGTGACATGCCGAAACATTTTCTTGGTCCTTTTGATGTGGGGAATTCTGCTGATACTCGGTTTCCCATCTTAACACTTGCCTTACATTCATAGATTCTTTTAATAAAGTGCGAGGCGTGTCCGTAAAATAAGGTCTCCAATTTTATTTAATATAGAAAACATGTTTATTGTCAATGAATGTTACATTGATGGAAAGGCGAAACTTAAAGCTATCTTTCAATGTAATCACCATTGCGATCGATGCACTTTTGCATGCGCTGTGGCAGTTTTTGTATACCCTTGTCATAGCACTCTCCCGCCAAGTTGCGCAGGTAACGCTCAACCTCGTTTTTGAAATCATCGTCGGTCTGAAAATGTGTTCCACCCAGGTGTGACTTCAACTCAGGAAACATATGATAATCACTAGGTGCTAAGTGTGGACTGTAGGGGGGATGGGTGAGGATGTCCCATCCGAACTGGACAATGAGAGCATTTTGGGACCCACTTTGCGATAATGCAAATGTTCGGTCAAAATCTTGTCAATCGTAGTCTTACTGACTGCGGGGATAACTTCGCGCAGCTCGCGAACAGTCTCACGCCGATCTTTAACCATTTCTTGCTCAACCTTTGCAATTGTTTCGGCTGAAACCGAAGGTCGACCAGAACGCTGTTCGTCATGGACGTCTGTACGTACGTCTTTGAACTCTCTGACCCACTTTCGCACTTTTTTGACGTCCATACACTGTGGCCCATAGATTTCGCATAACTGACGATAAATTTCAGTGGGAGTAGCGTCCTTGGCACTCAAAAAACTGATCAATGCACGCAACTCGCACTTGGCGGCGGAAGTGATAGGAAGCTCCATCGCAAACGGCCACCCAGCCAAGACTAATGTTTGTAACGGGTTCTTTGTCGTGGGGATTTGAAGGGGTGAAACCAAGCTACACGCCAGTGTTACCGGATCTCGCGTAATAGCGTTCCTCACGACTCCAGCGCCTTGGAGACCTTATTTTACGGACACGCCTCGTAAATATACTTAGGTATTCCAAAGTTTTCCCTTGCTTCCCATAGTCTATTTATAGGTACAGAGCTATAAGCTTTTTCAAGATCAATGAATACCATATGCACTTCTTTCCCTTTAGCCAACATTTTTTCAGAGATTTGACTTATCACAAATATTAATTATACGGATAGATATGAATTTTTCTTTCAGGAAATGTTCAGGGATGTCTTAGAAGTTTCGAACCTTTGGTCTCTGTAAATTAATTACGGATTTATTTGATGTCTTTTATATCTTTGGCTATGGCAATTGACTGCGCAAAGAATTGAATCAAATATTCATTACCTTGTGACCACTGTAATGCTTCTTTACTTCTCTCTAATACCTGCTCTGCTAGTGTATGCATTAGGCTGTTACCTTGAAGTAATTTTCGACTGTCATAAATAAACAATAGTAGCTCACGATGGACTTGTTCTGACGTAACTCAATTTGGTTCACTTCCAGTTGACAGCGATATTTTAGCAACCAGGTCTGCTCACGTGTCACTGTTCTTCACATTATCCCATAAAACAGAGTACACTGGTATTGTATTTTTCAGACGTGGCGTACGACGTAATGCTGCGCAGTAATTTATGGTCGAGTTCACTTTTTTATTTGTAAGAAAAAGTATGTCAGCTTAGTCATATGCCATCTAATCTCTAGCTTTATCAGCAGTCTACTGGTGAAAGCAAAGATCTTACCCCCACCTTTCATTTGCATGACGTCACTCGCGCACATCCGAGCAAGGTCACGCGCCACCTCTAAAAATACCTCTGTACAGAAACATCAACACCATCACCCGAAGAGCACTTCAAGATGCTTCCTGATATTGAATGCAAAGATTATTGATGTCCATTAATTTGTGAATTATCAAGAACATAGCTTTTAGCAACTGGGAAGGGATTAACCGATTAATTAATTGTAATGAGCTAATGAAAACCTTGATTTCTTATGAAAACCCACAACACTTATTCTTGAACAACTATATAGCGAAATTAACGTTCACTTGAATGTATTTTTCTGCACCGCGTTGTAGTGACATTTATAGCGAAAATTCAATGGCTATGGGATGATTTTTCTACTTGTCTTTTGAGTTTAAGCCCCGGTTTGGGATTACATTCTGATCCGAATTTGAGGTTTTGGAATTAAATAATTTCTTACGATGTTCCCTGTATCTGCATGGAAATAATAGCTCTCCGGTGTGATCTAGGACAGAGGTCTGCAGGAACTATTTTTCTAAATAATTGCAAAATGATTTAACTTCTTTTAAAGATACTCCAATCTTTTAATTCCGTACAATGGTTTACAAAATTCGTTGTAACTTAGATTGATAAATTACTTTATTAACGTCCTTCGATTATTAAATATTAAATGATATATATATTTTTGTAACTTTTCATATTATAAAACTTCCGTGTTCTTTTTCATGCCTGTCATTTGTCGCGTCCTGCATAGAATGAAGTTTTGTTCTTGCAAAATGAAGTTTATTGACTTTACCGTCCTATGGTAATTAAAAGCTTTCTTACTAGCCACGTCGTGCTTAACGACCAATACAACCATTCCATTCTGATCAATTTTATAATTTATCTTTAAAAATTAAAATTTACACAATCTAACATTCAAATATTGTTCAAACATATTAAAACATATTATTATTGATTCACTCCTCTTCATAACTAACTCAATCACATGTTTTTCTTCCACTCGTTATTTAATATTGTTCACTTCTTAACAACGCATGATTTCCTTTTAAATAGCTTAAAAATAAATTTAAAATAAATATGAAAATAGTAACAACATTTTGAAATTTGAAATCTAAACAACTCTTTCAACTACGAACAACTGTCAGTGGATTTCATATGTATACTACATTTTTCGCTCTTTGCTTATTGGTTTCAGAAATAATTTATACCTCAGGGAAATGAAAACTGTGCTTATGTCTGTGATAAGCACGTTATAAATAAAATTAGAAATACGTATATAAGAAGGAAATTAAATATTTTCAATTTAACGACAAAATAAGACGTAAAACGAATTAACAATTTACAAAGGTTAGACCAATATTTCTAAATAGATGTTAAATTATAGTTGTGCGAAAGAGAATGCCAGTAATCAGGGCTGAACTAAAACATTCCACAATTTGTAACATGGACAAGGGCTTGAGACAAACTCTGCGGCTGATAACGGATAGATCCTGATGCATGATTTATCTTAATATGTGATTACCCCTCAGTTTCTGTAAATTACATTAGAAGTTAATATAAAAATTATGAATGTTTTAATATACGGAACTTTTCTTGATATACTCGACTAAATTAATTTCAGTTCGTATCCTAAGTGCATTAAAAGATATGACAGGGCATACACATTTAAAATAGAAAAAAAAGGTTTAAATTGAATTTCACTTGCATTTAGTTGTAGATACTTCGTAATAAAGAATAAATACTTTCTGATAATTTTAAATTTTTCAAAACAGTTTTGCAAAGATATATTGAACGAAATGTAAAAACAGTGTTTTATGAATTCCAATATCAAGCAATCAATCAGTATAAGAAACTTGTACTTAGTAATAATTTTATTCAGAAGGAAATTTCGCTGAAATTATTTATATAAGGAAAGGCATGTGTCAAGACACATTTACTTCTATAAACATACACGTATCTGGTAAGATAAACTGATAGAGCTAAAAAAAAACTTAATCATAGGTAGGTCAAAAAATAATGCCTCCTATTTTTGTTCCTTAAATAAATAAGTTATGTGAAAACTTTGAATTTGGCGCAATTCCTCAAACCTTCTTCTCCAATCCCCTGCAGTAGTAACTTCCTAAGTCAACAGGTGGCAGCAAAGCATCCTCTTGCAAAATGGCTGATATCGACATCTGTATTAGACAGCGTTCTGTGATTGAATTTTTGACTGCGGAAGGTGAAACGCCAATTCGCATTCACGAAAGGCTAAAAAATGTGTATGGTGATGCAACGGTGGATGTCAGCAATGTTAGACGATGGGTTCATCGCTGTAACGAAGCTGAAGGGCAAACACCATTGGCAGATGAAAAGCGAAGAGGCAGGCCGGTGACTGCAGTGATTCCATGCAACATTCAGCGAGTCGATGACATCATTCGTGGTGATCGCCGGGTAACAACAGGTGAATTGTATCACATTACCTCCCTCAATAAAGGCAGTGTGATGACGAGTATTCAACAACTGTGTTACTCAAAAGTTTGTTCACGTTGGGTACCAAGAAAGTTAACTACCAAAAACAAAGAAACAAGGAAAAAAATAGCCTCCGAAATCTTGCAGCGCTTCAATTTTGAGGGAGAGGAGTTTCTGGAAAAAAAATGTTATTGGAGACGAAACGTGGGTTCCTTTTTTTAACCTAAATCAAAGAGGTAGTCAATGGAATGGCATCACACAACGTCACCGAAGCAGAAAAAGTTCAACACTCAGCGTCGGCAGGGAAAGTTATGGCGACAGCGTTTTGGGATGCAGAGGGTGTGCTTGTGATTGATTTTTTGGAGCAGGGGTGTACAATAAATTCTGTCCAATACTTCAGAACTCTCAAAAAGCTGAAAGCACGTCTTCGCCTAGTTCGCCCAACAAAAACTATGGCGGAAGTTCTTCTTTTGCATGACAATGCAAGACCACACACCAGCAGTTACACTACTGCAGAGACTGAGAAATGGGGATGGCAATCTTACCTCACCCCCATACAGCCCTTACCTGACACCATCAGACTTCCATCTGTTCGGGCTACTAAAGGAAGCTCATCGTGGGATTCATTTTGAAGATGACGAGGCTGTGAAAACGTCCGTGCGCCAATGGCTTAGGAAGCAAGACCGTGTGTTTTACCACACTGGAATACATACCCTAGTTAAAAGGTGGATCAAAACTGTGGAAAAGGACGGAGATTATATTGAATATTGACAAAGTAATCGTCAATGCTGTAGTTTTCAAGCTATGTAAATTGGATTCAATTTTCTTGGCAATTAAAACAGAGAAAAAAAATAAGAGACATTACTTTTTGACCCACCCTCGTACACATTGACAATGGGGTGCTCTAAGTTATATAATAATACACACTTACGGTCTTAAAGATTATCTAGTACGATTAATGGAGAATGTTCTGAACAGGAATAATTTGAATATTTTACGTTCTTCATTCTTCTGTTTTTCACCTACTATTTTTATTTCTATATGAAAGGTACCCTCAAATTACACAAGGATATCCGTTTATTTAAAGCAATTGAAGCAAACTTGCCACGTCCCTTTCTTCCGTGGCCTCTATTAACTCCAACTTCCAAATATTACCTAATTTGGTTAGATGAAATTTCAGAGCTTGAATTTTATGTGGTTTAGAAGATGTAGTTTAAGTAATCGCCATTATAGGAATATATATATATATATATATATATATATATATATATATATATATATATATATATATATATATATATACAAATCTGGTTATTATATAGCTAGCTTATAAAACCTTTAATGTTGAGAACGATGTGAGAGTTTTTTCCAAACTGTTACTTTACTAATTTTCACTGTCACTTAATAATCTAATTAGATTTGGCTCAGGTTTCATTTAACTCTACTGCATGAATTATTTTGCTATATATGCCACATTTGCTGTAGTTCATAAACCGGTTTTCATGCTCTGTCTGAACGCAATCGACTCGAATACATACGATTGTTAAGGGGATATATAATGGACTGGCCATCCACTGAAAGCGGAGCGTCGTGAGTTCGAATCTCGGCAACTGCAGTCAAATACGCCTGCGGTTAAGGACGGGGAAGAGCCATGTAAACTAATCGGTGTGATGGTACACGTGTATCTTGACGGGGTATCATTTGGCTTCAGCTACTTGGAGTTTTTACCTTTTATATATAGAGAAGCTTACAATATAATTGTAAAACTAATAACATATTCACACTTCAAAGTGCTCAAAATTTTGTGTATAACTGATAAATGACAGTACAGTATTATAATAATAAAGAACGTACTGAAACGTTTTGCCATAAGGCAACACCATGCATTAAATGGCTAAGACACACTATCATTTCATGGATATGGACTAGCTGCAATTGCAATTGTCTGTCAGTTCACTTCCTTTGCGTCGTATTGAGTTACGATAGCGAAGCCTCTTCTTCCTAACGTTTATTCCCTGGGACTCGAAGAGAAGTCTCTGGAATCCCTTGCAGCCATAGCACTCAGTGCACATCGTCAATGTCCTCACCAACTTCCTGGGAGAACAGCCTTTTTGTCACATCAGAAACGTACATGGTAACTCACTAACTCACTCACTCACTCACTCACTCACTCACTCACTCACTCACTCACTCACTCACTCACTCACTCACTCACTCACTCACTCACTCACTCACTCACTCACTCACTCACTCACTCACTCACTCACTCACTCACTCACTCACTCACTCACTCACTCACTCACTCACTCACTCACTCACTCACTCACTCACTCACTCACTCACTCACTCTCTCACTCACTCACTCACTCACTCACTCACTCACTCACTCACTCGCTCGCTCACTCACTCACTCACTCAGTCACTCATTCATTCATTCACCTACTCTTTCACTCACTCACTCACTCACTCACTCACTCACTCACTCACTCACTCACTCACTCACTCACTCACTCACTCACTCACTTTATCTCATTCACTGACCCTGCAAAACTCATTGACTTCAGCAGATTCCTCTCTGCTTGCGAAAGCGCTAGCTTATATATATTGGGTTTTCAGAACGTCCGAGACAGAGAAACGTCCAGAAGGTTCTGGATAGCGCCAGTGTTTATCGTATTTACCGTTTCGACTGCCCTGCGTATTTAACGCTAAGACTGTGGTTAGGACAGTGTATAGTGCTTTATTTCAGTTGTTTTCCATAGAAAACAATGGTGTGGTAAAAAGTAACATGTCCAATATACACATGCAGTGTATGTTGTAATTATAGAGCAACGGCTCCCCTTAGATTGCACTATCACACATACTTTTGTTTCAAAATTCCGTATTATTTCTCTAATTGAGTCTTCTAGATTGATGCTGCCGTTCAAACGTTCAGAAGTTGATTTCAGTGTGAAGAAATTCAATACAAAATAAGAGAAGGGTAGTCAAGTTCCAGTTTAGTCTTTTAATCAGAATAGAAATCGGAGAACTCTGGTCTGTTAGATTTATAGAGTCGATAATCGAATCGAAATCAAAGTGCATAACCATGTAGATAAACAGGTAGAATAGATGTGATTTGAATTGAGATGGCAACATTGTTAATTCTGGAAGAGTTTGTTTTATTTGGAAGCTTTTACATCATGGTCTCTTTGTTAGGATTCTTTTGCATTAACTCTTTCCAAAATCTATTTTATGTTGTAAGTTTAAGGTAGTGTATAAATTCATCCAGTTTGTTCGTTTTAGGGAGTAGTTATGTGATATTTTCTATTAGTTTTATGAGGAAGTGAGCACGTTTGATCTTTTTACAGCAGATTCCCTCAATGCTATATGTACTTTGCTATATTTGAACGTTTAGAAAATCGTTAATGTTCGTGTAATAGAGGAACAGTGTCTTATGCAGCGCACTTGTTTTGGTACATAAAACTGCAAGTCCTGCCGAGAAACACATACCACACACCAAGTACTTGTGATTAATAATTTTAGTTTATAAATAAGGTAAATGTTCTATCTAGGATGACCTCTGCAACAGGAAGAACTTGTTGAGAAATGTAATGTTTTGACCTGGTCGGATTGAGTAATAGGCATACAGGAGTTTGGTAACAGTAAGAGTAGAGAAATAGGGGCATTGAAACACCTTTAGAGACAGAGAAGCCTGAATAGATGGTAGTTTAGTAGTATATGGGGGAGTGAAGAGTGCTCAGGGCCCTCGCACCTCGATCTAAAGACCTTTTGTGCAACCCCTATCTCCTAATAGGAGTCCAGTGAAGTGAAAACTTGAAGAATACCCGAGCTTAAGCCGATGGTGGGATCAAACACGGGAACATTCCATCAGAGCTGTCATATTTTAACCCACTGCGCCATGTTAGGGGCTGCTGAGAATTATTTATATTTTCATTTCGTTTCTGAATCATGGCAGTATATGCATACCTTCATTTATTTGAAGAATAGCCTAAACAAATAATAGCACAGCATATTTGAGCTAGAACACACACACTTTTCTGGAAAATGTTTGATATATTGACTTACCAGCTGGTATTACTTTAGCAAAATTTTAACCGTAGGGAAATATCTTAACTGGAGAGGCACTGTAATGCGAATTTTCCTTTGTTAGAGAAGGAATCCCGTTGTGTCCATTGATCAAATTCTTGTGCACTCCACTCTTGGCAATTAGCAGGAAGCAATAGGTTTCTTTTGGCCGAGGTTTTGTTCTTCATTTAAGGCGAGATAAACTTCGCGCCTGGTTCCGGGTGGCTGATATCCACTTTGTTCCCCAAGTTGCTCCTTAGCGGAGCTATTCTACTTTCCGAGGCATTATATTTTTTACTAATAGTTGTTTGCCACGTCCTGCTGGTCCTGCCTCGTAATGAATTATATTCACAATTAGTTATTTAACTAGGTGCATATCTTGAACAGCTCTTATCTTTTTCCTTTAGGATAATCTTCACTGACTGTCGTTCAGCTCCATTATATTTGTGGCCGCCTCTTTAGCGTAGGTGATATCGTATCTGCTTTACGTTCAAGAGGCCTTGAGTTCGAATATCGGTCAGGGCGAGTTATCCGGATGAGGATTTTTTCGGGGTTTTCTCTCTACTGAAAGATAAATGCCAGGTAGCTCGAAGCTCTATGAACCCTGAAGCCGTTTGAGCATCATTTCATCTATTTCATTCATCAACTGATATGACTTAATGTTCGAGGACGTAAATTAAAGAAAGCTGTGCTTATCTATTTCAGATATAGGCTTGGGAGTGTTAATTTTCCTAAAACAACAGGTGATTTCCCTGCCATTATTTATGCTTAATGAACTCTCATATTTCTGCGCTACGTCAAATATGTTAAGCACATGTGGCACATTTCCTAACTCTAATATAATTTGCTTCTAAAATTTACCGAATTTTGTAAGTTTAACATTAGGAAATATATTAAAATTATTTGTTCAATTACACGTTATATAGAATTGTTCTTGAATTTAGTGGCTCTTTGTGCTTGAACTCCATTACCTTTGCCCTTCCGTGCAGAAATTGTAATATAAAAATGTCTGATATCTAATTAATTTTAAAAATAATTTTCAACTCCATAAAATGTAAAAAATTATCAATAAACAGTAGTATTTTTGAATAGATAGAGTCAACATGAAAAATTCAATGCCATGGCCGGGATTTGAACCACGGATCTCCTGCTTTCCGTCTAGTCACTCTTAACCTTTGAGCTACCATGGCCAACGTGCCATCCTGACATTAAATTCTCCATTTGACTGGTATATTTCCCCTGTAGACCACTAGGGGCTCTCGCATCCGAGATACATCGAAACGGAAACCAGGAGATTAGTGGTTCAAATCCTGGCCATGGCATTGAATTTTTCATGTTTACTCTATCTACTGAAAAAGACCTTAGCCTATATACGGCTAGTGTGGAGAAATGATTAATTTCCATCAATTAACTAAAATAATAAGAGTTAAATGATGAAGCCTGGGACCCAAGTACTTACGATAGTAAGTCGCCACAAACGGTGTAGCCCGCCTCGGTAGCGTAGATGTTAGCATGTCTGCCACACGTTGAAGAGGTCCTGAGTTCGAATCTAGGTCAGGGTGAGTTACCTGCATAAGGGGTTTTCCGGGGTTTCTTTTATCCTTATAGACGAATATCGGATAGCTCTAAGTTCCATGGACCCTGGACACATTTGAGCATCATTTCATTCACCGTCCCATATGACTTAACGTTGGAGGACGTAATATTAAAAAAAAAGAAAAAAGTGTTTTTGGATGCGAGAGCCCCTAGTGGTCTACCGGGGAAATATACGAGTCAAATGGAAAATTTAATATCAGGACGGCACTTTGGCCATGGTAGCTCAAAGGTTAAGAGCGACTGGACGGAAACCAAGGGATCCGTGGTTCAAATCCCGGCCATGACATTGAAAGTTTCATGTTGACTCTATCTATTAAAGAAATAAAACCTTAGCCTATATACGGCTAGTATGTAGAAATGATTAATTTCCATCAATTAACTAAAATGAAAACAGTAGTATGTTTACAGGGCCATATCCATAATTTGTGATCAATTTAAATAACACTCTAAATTAATTTGTATTTCTTTCGCAACCAGCTTCAAGCCTGGTCGTTATTTGAAATTCAATTTTATAACGTTTGTTTAAAATTAATATTATGCTGTCGACTTTTATATTGCTGCAGTCAGTACGGCATATGCATCTTTATCCCAGAGTCAATGACTGTTCAGGAATGGAAAATTATTGAAACATATGAATGCTCCCTGTGATATGTATTATAACAGCTTTTATCATCAGAATGATAATACCCATACATAGCAAAAGACGATTTACTTATCCATGGAACTATTTTCTTCTGATTCTGTTGCAATATTATTTCTCTCTCACTTTTGTATTAAAATTCCAACATTGATTTAATAATCACGCTATATCTGTGTGACAAACATCAAGTCAAATCAGGATCAACGTTTTCCTTCGATGATTCATTTTAATTATTGTTTAGTCTCATGTAGGGTTTCAATAATTTCATTCCTCTTAACTTTATTATTAATGATTATGTGAATCAAGAACCGTAAACTTTCTTATCTAACATTTGTTGCTCGTAAATGGTACTACCTCTTCGATATTTGCGATTATAATTATACTTTTGTTTCTGTAAACATATCTATTTGTAATATTTACATGTACAGAGGCCGACAGAAGTATTCGAATAATATAACATGTAACATTGCACGTACTATAAATACTGAAATATTTATTTGGCAGCGTTGAATTGTTAAACATGTAAACATTAACCTTTTGTGTCTCGGAAACAATATTTAAAATATCAATTTTCATGTATTTATTACACAATCTGTACTGTATTTATTCTATTGTCCCACTTGTTGGAGGACATAAGTATTCGAACGTATCCAATGGAACAGAGAGAAAGGTGATTGGACGTATCCTACACGCCCCTACCACATAGCAGTTTTGGTTATGCTATATGCCTCGAGACAGTGTGCTCAAAGTTATTCAGCCAATTGTGAACTGACAGATAATATGGGACATAAAGATAAGGAGACAAAGGTGGCAGAGAGGAATGTCGCGATAAATATGTACAAACAAAACAAATCTCTCTGAAATTGTTAAACCATTAACAGAAGCAAAACTACAGTGTTCTGCATAATTCAACGCTTCAGACAAATATTGTTGTAAATAAACCTAGAAATGGTGCTCCTTCTAAACTCACCATCAGAGACAGGAGGCAAATAATAAAAATGGTGAAGCAGTTTCCGAGAGTCACTGCGTCTGAGATTAGAGGATGCCTTGAGAAATATTCTGGCACTGTGGTTCACACTAAAATATTTGAACAGGTTTTAAATAGTACTGGGTACAACGCTCGCGTTCCTAGGAAGAAACCATATGTAAATAAGGTGAATAAAAAAAGCATATAGAATTTGCTAAACAGTATGTGGTGAAACCAACAGAATTCTGGGATAAGGTTCTCTGATCGGACAGAGCAAATTCTGCTTATACAAGAGTAATTGACGTCTTAAAATGTGGAGACTGCCAAATACAGAATGGGAACCTAAGAACATGGTAGCTATAGTGAAACATGGCGGCAGTAGTGTGATGGTATGGGGCTGTAAAGCTTCATCTGGCTTTGGGGAACTGGTGTTCACAGATAGGATCATGGAAAAATATGAATACAAGAGGATTCTTGAAAAGAGGACTCTTAAAAAGAGTGCAGAGAAGAGGGGATTAGGGCATGATTTTTACGTCCAGCAAGACAATGATCCGAAGCATACTGCTGAAATTGTAAGTCTTTGGATCGTGTACAACACTCCTCACACTTTGAAGACAGCACCCCAATCTCCAGATTTAAATCTTATAAGAAACATCTGGAAGGAACTCGAGGACCATGTGAGGAAGCATCACATCAGAAGCAAGGACCATCTGAAAGAACTTCTTCAAACAGAGTGGAGAAATATGTTACTCTGCAGTCACTAAATAACACATACAGACAATTTCCAAACGATTTTCAGCAGTAATTCAAAGAAAGGGGATGATAACTAAATACTAGCTGTTCTCTGTGAATACTTATGTCCAGATGTAAAGTGACCGTTTTATTTCTCCTAGTAGTGCAAATTAGTTTCAGTTGCTATTTATCAGTGTATATGTTGAATGGAAGACTCAAGTTTATTCTGTACCAATTGTATTTACGTATGCTTACTCGGCGTAGCTTTGAAATAATATAAGTAATAAATATGTTTACGTTCGAATACTTATGTCGGCCTCTGTACGTGACCTGGGACATCATTAAATACAGGAAATTAAGGATATAAGTGCAGATATTTTATAATTAGTATTAATATGTATCAATTTCGGTGTTATATTTGTTTTATCGCTTCGTTTAACAGTTTTTCCACAAAGAAATTACATAGTTTCTTATCTGATATTTTTCCATGTTTGTAACAGCGTTGCAAAATCAACAATGTATTTCAATAGAGACTACACCACCTGCTACCATAGTTAGAAGGAGGTCATTTGGAGTTTAGAAAGCATTCGAACCCAGTTCGTTGGTTACCGCGAGGCCTGCTTTAAGTCTCATGCTCCATTCTGCTGGGAAAAATAAATACGTGGACGAGTAGCTTGTCTGGCCACCCCTACTTGGGGCTACCAACTAAACTGAAAACATACTGCTCTTAATAAGCAAAATTAAAGGTAAGTAAAATTAAACGAAGCAAATCTTGGTGTGATATTGAAAACTACTAGGACTCGGAAGTTTACCCATAAAAACAATAGCACAGGTTAGTAGTGACGGGGTTATACGCTACCTGCATTTCGTAAACATAGGGGAGAGGATTGAATACCATACAGTCGCGCACGTACTATACAACCAACAAAGGCAAAGTAGTCACACGGCGGACACAGTGTCATAGAACATATTGTACATTTATTCATAAATTATACAAAATAAGCTTGTCTTTTCCAGTTATATGAATATAAATAACTTAATATTTACAATGTCACAGTAAATGAAAAGCTAATTTGTTGTGACAATAAATACTACATTATAATTGTGCATGTGCCTCAGTGTACTCAGTGTAGCAACAATTACATGCGCTACAGTCCTACCCATAAAATCCGTCGCTTTGTCTATGGAAACGCATATTCCTCGGTCGGACACGGAGTTTCTAACGTCCTGAAGTACGTCTTCGTAGTACAGCTTTAGGTATTCCCTGAGTATTGTGCACTCGGGTGGCAATATTTTCCCTGTAGGTGTATTTTTCTAAAACTGCTTGAAATAATTATTTTCTACTTTCCAGAAGGGGATTTTCTCTCCTCCATCATGTTTTACAGATCACGACAAAAACCACAATGTAAGTCTGCATTAACATTACACGCTGAAGGCATATTTCCATCTCTCTTTCTCTGTTTACCAACATCACGAGTTGATGACTAGCTCCGTTGACGATCTATATATCGTGCACAACTAACTTCACAAATTTTTGGCTAAACTTCCTGGCCCTAATCGTTACATTATCCTCAATTACCAATATAGCTGCACTTATATCATAACAGCTTGTATAAACAAAAAGTAAACAATATTCACAAAATACTTATTATCTTTCATACATAAATTAGCTTATACACGGAAACATAATTCCCTTTTATTTTGACCTTGATCATTTACGTGCGTAAGACTTCAAAGTTTATGTTTGTATGAAAATTATGAAGGTTTCTAATTAAAATACATTGGAGTATCTGATATGGGGAAAATAGGCATGACCGGCGGAAATGTAGTATCGTAGTGTATTTGAGAGAGTGTAATAGCTAGAACTCAGTAGGTCATGAAAGCCGACATTTCGGCTGGGAGAAGCATGGTACTGACAGCATCATCTCCCCCATATCGGCTGGATGATCGTTCCTTTCTGCCATGTGCAAGTATGTATTTCAGCAGTCACTTTGTTACGCTACGTCCATAAGCGTTGCCGTGCCATAGGTTTACTTGTAACAAAGTATGCATTTCGGAATCGGAACTGTGGAGTTGCTAAAGAAAAGTACGCACTGTTTCCACAGGTGGGCTAATCACAGGTGGCTAATCACTTACGTGTAAAAATATTACTTCGGGTACTTTATTATTTTAAGCGATTATAGAACCCGTCATGGTTGAAATTCTACTTTCTCTGCTATTTTACTGGAAAAAACCAGTTTTTAGATTCTCTTAATTAAAAATAAGAATTTTTATAAAATTGCTCACACGTATTTATGTATGTGCAGTATAATTCAAAAATGAAAAGCTAAGTATCAAAGCTAATGTTTAAATTCAACATCTTGTAAGGTTGTGAAACGAAGATCCCTCAATCCAGAAACCTTTTCAAATGATAAATTTCAAAATTTTAAAACATGACACGATTTTATTAAAATGCCATAAATTTAAGATATCTTCATTACAAGTGAAGCGTATATCTTACATTTTTTATGAAAAGTCTCTGAAGACTTCATTCTAAACGACTTACATAACTGTTAAAAGGTAGAGAAGCAAACTTCTACTACGAAAATGTAGATCTGCTTAAAGTACACAGTTAATGTAAGCACAATCTTGTGAGTCTTTTTACTTCGTTGACATTTTTAAATACTTTCTAAAATAAAACCCTAACTTGAATCCTTTAGTCTGGCAGATACTGAAATCCAGGAGAATTTGTTCTGTTTTATTTAATAACACAGCATACTCCATTGCTACAATATTTTCCATACTACATGCTTCGCCTTCATTACACATACCTATTTACTATATACAATTATCTAGTGGCCCTGCATGAACTTCCTAGAAAACCTCAAATCTCCTAGTTACAAAATTGAGAGATCGAAGCTCTTGGACTCTTTGGGCTGCCAAATATCACTACAGATAGATAGATTTTCTTTATTCTCGCATAGTTTTATTTCCAGATAATCTCGGGTCAGTTAGTGACGAACAGGGCGAGGTTTTCATCAAGACACTGAAAGTGTGAAAAATTGTTACCAGTTCTTTTGGAATGATCACATGCTTGAGGCGAAAGTACGCATTATGGGTTTAAATTGAAATTTGGATCAGTAAATGTTTCAGTAAATCAATACTGTGATGTGCATTGAAATACGTAATGTCTAATTTAATTTTGATCTCTGAAATGTGACGAGTTACAGAAAAACTAAAACTTAACTTACACTCCCAGAAATAAAGGCAAAAGAACTCAATGTTACCAGTAACTTGCTGGCACAAAAGTCAAGAAATATGTAAGAGAAATTCTATTCACAATTTATGCATTAGAGAACATAAAAAGGTATAAATTTGTTCTCAGAAAATGTATTTCTAGTGTATTTCGAAGAATTATCTCAAAATATGAAACCATCGACCCTATGGACTCACTATTCTACTTTGAAATCAACACTCAACATTTATTTATTCAATTTATTTATTCATACTTATTGTTCCAGTTTGTCTATACTTTCTTTTACGTTAAACTGTGTGACACGTTAAGAGCTGTTTATAGAGAAGTAATCAACATTTCTGCTACTACGTACCACGGCTCACGATTGTGACATAATCACTCAAACCAGAAATGAATATTTTGAAATGAAACCTTTAATTTAGATACATGATCGAGCATAAACAGACGTATGAAACTTGTCCATAATGATAATTAAACGCTCGTATCATAATTATTAATCTCGCTTCACTCGTTCGGTTAATAATAATACTCGCGTTTTAATTACTACCATTATAGTCTCGTTGCATAATATACTATTAGAGAGGAACCCACGATGTCCAGAAATTCCATGGTTGCCCAGGTGCTACATAGATTGGGAACATGTCGGCCGGTCTCTTATAGTCGTGATGAATGAAGATATAATGACAACTGTTTACACTGTTTTTAAGTAAATATCACAAATGTAACTAAGTGCAATTTCAGCATCCAAAACTTTGATACCAAGATTTCAATTGTTTTCATTTGTTTATGTCATTCTCCCTCTCTCTTCGTGAATGTGTGTGTACGTGCGTGTGTGTGCGTGCGTGTGTGTGCGTGAAAACATTACACACAATGAAAATTTGGTTTAAAGCCTAACTTGGTATATATGTTCACCACTTTACGAAGTTGCGACATAAAAATTTTCAAGAAAATTATCCCATCCTTGATCGACACCTTACATGGAACGTTTTATAGTTTTCGATTTTTCTCAAAAAGGGTTTTTAAGATTTTAATCAAAATATCACACGTTTACTTTTTATGACAAATGAACTATAATCTTGAACTTTCTCGGATTAGCCTGTAAAATCCTCTTAATTTTGAATATATTTTTAGTGGTAAAGAGCTAGACAAAATCGTGCTATAAAAGTGTAGTGATTACTTTAAAGCACAAAATTTACATCAGATGTATCTTTTGCAGTTGGGTTAACCATTTTCGAGAAATTTCTTGTTAATTTGTTTAGTTTTAGAATACAGTACTTTTCTCTAATAGAAAGTTGTTATTCGCATTTTTAACTCTTGGCCATGTAAAGAGTACGGAATTTTAAAGTGGTAACAAACGACCAGCTTATCGCTGAAGTCTACAGTATATACCATTGCCATTGTATATATATATATATACATACATACAACGTAATATGCAAGAACTCTACTTCGGTAAATGTTTACCTTGAATAAAATGAAACAGGCAGTAGAATAAACATTTGCAACAGTTTGTACAAAAGAAAGTGAAGTCACACCACAGTTCTGGGTTTAATTATATAACAGATAATATCTAGTAGTAATGTTTTTGTGTGCTAAAGACCGGTCCTTTTATATATAAAGAAACTCAGGTATTACGGGTAACGCTTCCTTTAAAAACGTCACTCTGTATCCTATTCGGTTATCAAAAAACGGATTTATAAAATTCCATCCCTAGGAATTCTTGTCGCGGTGTGATGACAAACAGCATCAGTTTCAGAAATGCACTGTAACTTGGAAAAGACTGTGCACTTCTGCATAAAATCACAGTGAATATCTTTTCACCATCATCCTCTGGGATTTACGGGAGCTATTTGCTTCACCATGTGATGCGTCTCTGCCGTAGGCATGACCTAAGGGTCGCATGCAGAGGGAGACCTAGATGGCCAACGACATGGAAGATGTGACTTGACGGTAGAGAGAAAGAACTGAGCTAGTAGCCTTTACATAACGCGTAATGCGGTATTTCGGCCTATTCCACTCATAATATTTCAACATGATGATTAAAAAGTAAGCAGACCAAACTATTTCTACCCGTTGTGTTTATAATTTTTATTGCCCTTTCCTCTCTTCGGATTATTTATTTAGGTGACGAAACTTTTAATACAGAGCGCACCAAACCCGCATACCAGCGTTAAATTGATTGGGTTCTAATTGGAGCTATGAGTTCTCTTATCCTTAGGTGAGTGGTTATAGGAAATGGATTTTGGTGGTTTTTGGCTACTTAGTCGTATTAATAACACTTAGTTTGTTGCAGAATTATTCGGTTTAATTCATACTAAGTTTGCCTACCGGCTTGGATAAATTCAATTTTACTTGAAACCCTGGATTACTTGTTTAAAGTTACTTCCGCGCGGTTTCTATTTCTTCTTTATACGGCGACTACTTTGCTCTAAAAAAAGTCTAATGCTGCTCCCACTGACGCTGGTTGCGCTATTCTTAACTTCCCGACATTTCAGACTTACAAATCTTCGCTGCTTTTCTTAACGGGCATGAACACGCCCTTCCTGTCGTAGTATCACCTTTTAAGTAAATTT
Source organism: Mantis religiosa (assembly GCA_030765055.1). Classification (NCBI taxonomy): domain Eukaryota; kingdom Metazoa; phylum Arthropoda; class Insecta; order Mantodea; family Mantidae; genus Mantis; species Mantis religiosa. The sequence goes on from CM060953.1 coordinate 80,221,617, forward strand.
CTCTTACTTCACGATTCAGTTCGAACCTTATTCTGACCCCCTCTCTAACTTTATCACATGACCAAACTAGCTCACGCTTCTCAAATGTTACATTATTGTTGGTTTCTCATTTATTTCGAATTTTCGCATTGGTTTGCAAAGCTCATCTAACTCACTGACGTTCAGCCCACCCTGAGTTGGGGAACCTACCCTGAGTTGTTTGTAACGGTATACATCGTTGTCAAACCAGCGAAGTAAATCTCTTTAGCGTTCATGCTCAACTGCATTTTGAAAGCCGCTTTGTCCCTACACATTCCTGGCTGAAAGTATACTATAGTTCTCAGACATTGAGCTTTTCCTAGCACAAAGAAGATAACGGTCCTCCCTTCCTGTCTCTCCGACGTGTACACATTTTTACTAGAATATTTTCTCTTTCTTGCCTGGGTGCTAGTATATATGTTACATTATATTTTATTCTTCCCTGTTTTAATCATTACTCTGTCCATTCTTATTTCATATTATTATAACAAGATTTTTTATATTAGTTTAGCAAAGCATTTTTATTAATTTATCTTTTTTTAATTATCTGATTTCGATTAATTCGCCACCTCCTAATCGCTGCCTGATACTGCAGTTACAAGAGGTATCTAATAGTATCTAATATGGGTTCTAATAGTATTCTAAATATTATTATATTTTGAACCTAATAATTAAAACAAAATGATGTCTAATTGAAAACTGCTTTATTGCTTTCAAAATATTCTCCTTTATGATCTATACACGTTTGTATGCTTTGAACCATTTGTCAAGGCATTTATTCCAGTCTTCTTAAGACACCTCCCAAACATGGCTTTGAAGGCATCAACGGCTTCCTTTGCCGACGAAAATCGTTGTCCACGAAATTTATTCTTGATGCTCGAGAGCAAACAGAAGTCATTAGGTGCCAAATATGGACTGTATGGCAGATGACCCGCAATTCGATTTTTTGAACCTTCAAATACTCTGTGGTTAGACGAGATATGTACGTGCCCACATTTTCTTGATGAAGCACGATCCTACGGTTTTCCTTAGTTCACCGAAGATTTCCGGTCAACAAATGGTTGTGTATCTATCAGCATAGACCGTTTTACGTTACCCTAAAGGCACCGTTGCCATATCGCCAGTTTTGTTGAAAAGGCAGGCGACCATTTGCTTCAAAGTGCTTAGAGTGCGAACAACTTTTGTTGGATTTGCTTCAACTTGAAACAGCAATACAGTCGACTGCTTTTTACGTGACAGCTCATACGCATAGATCCGTGATTCCACACTTATTACAATCCTATATGCGTCTTTTGAGGCACCGCCATGGTATTTCTGGAACATTTTTGTACACCAATCGACACGGGCATCTTTTTGAGATTGGGTCAAATTATGCGGGTTCCAACGAGAGCAAACGTTTTTCACTGTTAAATAATCATGCAATAGTTATATATGCTGGTGGAACTAATGCCTAGGGTTGCCTCAATATCACAATATGTCGCATGACGACCTTGCATTATTAGTTTTTGCACAGCATCAATGTTTTCTGGCACAACTGATGTTGGAGACCTTCACGAGCTTTTCATTGAGCAAACGGCGGCCACGATTAAATTCCTTGTACCAGCGTATCACAATGGCAAAGGATGGAGCTTCGTCGCCAAATGTGGAAGTTACTTGATCGATGCACTCTTGTCTCGACAATCCACGTCGAACATCCTAATAAATTATTACATGAACATTTTCACGAGTTAATTCCATGTTTTTGAGACACAATTTTCAAGTTAATGTAAAGAAAACAAATGACGCTCTATTGACAAAATGCCTGAAGTAGGTTATGGTCAACAATGTCAAACTTTCCATTGGAAATGTCAGATGACACCTACAACATTCAGGGTTGACAAGGGTCAAAATATTGTGACTTTGGTGGGTTCGTAGAATTAAAAGTCCAAATTGCCAAAATTCTAAATGTTCTTTATTTCCGTAGGAATACACTGTTCCTCTCACGTAACAACGTTGCATCACATATCACAATCTACAGCACCAAGGTCATTAACAATAGCAAACATTAGCTTTCATTACAACACTTCACAGCTGACTCCCGTTTTACACACAACTCTGCAGTTCTCCGCTTACCTCTCCCGCAACTGTTTTACAACTTGCAACTCCACTCCTGGCCAATCGTCGCTGCTTTAAATATCTGCATCGATAATTCTAGATTGTTATAAAATAAACAGAACCCAAACAATCTCTATCAGTCCAGAAATTTCCATTTATCTCAGTTTGTTTGCCTCGGCAGACCTTTATCTGCATGTTATCTTCGTCTGCCGGCTTTTGGTTTTCACACTTCCCGCATATCAGTTCCTTTTGTGTAAACAAGCCGCGCGATCGTAGATACGGGTTCGTGTCAATATAATCATGCCCCTCGTACTTAAGAGCAAAAAGATCTAGAACATTGTTTTGTTTCTTTATAATACTGAAAGGTACTTATGGTACTCATAAATTATAATATTAAATGTGCACGTAGTTTTTCCTAGCAACAGTCACTTCTGTTTCATGAGAATCACAAATACGCTTTAGCATGGGAAACTTCTTGATTCCTTTAATAGAGTATGTACCTACTCTATTCTTCTTCCTCTACTCACCTTTATGGCAAAAGAGGGTAAGACAATTTTATTTAACGAATCGCTATACTTAGCAGCATCCTGTCATACCGTATAATGTGTAAATTTAATTCTTGTATTTCTTAATGGCATTTCTGCTCTACCAAATTCTTTATATAAAATGTAGTCAATATTTTATTTATTAAAATTTACCTTTTCTCGTTAACTCTTGACCACGTCGTATATATTTTGCACATTTTAAAATCTTACAGATTTCGGATACAGATCTACATATATTTCGTTTAGATTATTAAAAAATCCGATTCATCTAAGATAAGTGGGGGAGGATGGAAGTTGGGGGAAGACGGAAGTTTCGTAATATTTTGTTCATCTGGGACTAGATAGCAGCACTTACCACAGCCTAGCATAAGGGCATCCAGTTGGAAGTGTGCTGTTGTGTTCTTTCATTTTATATCGTGCTTCATCCAGTGATAAACAAGAAACTACTATCTGTAAACTGTGTAAGTATTGTGTACAAGTAATGTAATATTTCGTTGCCCATACCTAAGGTCTAGCACTTGATGTACTGTATCAAGCTTAACCTAAGCATGGTGTTTCACCATGTGCGTCTTTGTGAGCACATGGTAGCTCGGACCAATATAGCTGGAAGCGTACACCAAAAATAAGGCTCACCAGGTTGCAAGGTGTTGCATCCTGTCCATCAACCCCCAGGTACCACTAGTAACCTCAGAAAAATTCATCATCCTAAAAATCAACATTTCACCCTACAACATCCCGATATTACCTTACCTGCGGTAAAACCCTTAAAAACGGGTGGGCACGCAGCAAAAACCTTCTGGCTTTATACAGCCAGCCAGCACCACATGGCATGGCAAAATAAGGCTCACTTGTATCTTCCCCCAGGCATTGGGGGAAGTTGAAAGTTCTTAAAGGATACTGATAAATTACATATGATAAATCATGACGACTTGACCGATTATTCTTCAAACTATTGAAAATATTTTGGACTCATTTAAACCCTGACCGGAGAGTTACAAGACTACAGTTTGGGTCTCTCCTTTCTTCATTGTATCATGCCTCCAACATGCGTTAAATTTACATTTTATAAAGTGTCTAACATGTAATACAAATGCTCAATTTACTTTATCTTTTAATTTCAAACTTCGTGTTGTTGCATCTTCCTCCATGTTGTCCCATCTTTCCCCCTGTTAACTCCCATCTTCCCCTAATTATGTCCTCAAATTTAAGAACACTGATTACTGTTTCTTCCAGAAACAATAAACTATACAGGCAAAATTTTGAGATACTTCTTATATTTTTCTCCATTGCCATTTCCATTAAAAAAGGACACAACCGTTAAGTATGTCATCTTGCCCGACTTATGTTTTATTTTGGGAGGGAGGCGGCAAAGAATATAAAAGTCTTCTTTCTGGCAATATGCACAAAAATAGTTCACGTTCTATTTATAAATATCTTCACCATGGGCATATACATTGGAGAGCCCTGCTAAGCTGTATTCCATAGATTTATGTTTCTGTCAGCGAAAGAGAAACCACTCGTATGGCAAACTAGTATTTCTTAGTGGGGACAACAGGATGAAGAGCTTAACTGTCCTCGGGGGCGTTGTTAGATCTCTGCGTAGTGAAATTGGTTTGTTTTGATGTTTATGTGCCGGAGCCACTCTAGCCACTCTTCGCTAACATATGACTTGCCTTTGTAGTAATGAATAGAGTACTGATCCTAAAATGCAGAGATTTTGTGTTCCAGTATCAGTTTAAGTAGCGCAGTTTCTCTTTAATTGGTATCATTCTCCATTCTCCGTAGAGTTGGCAACAAAAACAAAACAAAATAACCATTCTAATTGTGAGGAGGGCATACGAGTTTTAACATTAGCATTAATGGAAAAAACTCCAGGGTTGGCTACTATTAATGGATATTTATATTTCCTTTTTATTTTTCAGCAATAAATTAGCAAACATATATTTTTTACATAACTATACCGTACCCCAGATATGTGAATTTACATTAGTTATAACTAGAGGCAAGAGTTTTTCTTTTTTCGAGAATAATATTTTTAGCGATAAATGAGAAAATTTCTATTACTTTTAGTATGCATAGAAAAATTTAAATTTATTACAAATTGCATAAATATAACTTTAATTTAACATTCGTCTTCATAGCATGAAAGTAGAAGTCGGGGGAAAAAAGTTTACAAAAATAAAATTTGACACTTAAGAAAGTCAATAAAATGACATCATCATGCGCACTGAAATAACAACTAAGCGGTGCAGCAATAAACTGACACCACAGCACCCTGCTGGTCCGTGATAGTGATAACTGTCGTATGCTAACTGGAAATGCTATTTACTGTATACCACACTGTGCACAGCTAAAACCCCTATTATTCTGACTAAAGGTACTGAGAAGATTGAACTTCTTAGAAGCTACTCTCAGACATTACATTAACATGAAAATATTGACCCTCAGGGCTTAAGAATGTGTTCCAAAATGCCCAAAAGTTAAAAAAATGAATGCAAACAATACCTCACTGAAAACCAAACGTTTTTAGAAGGTAAAACTGATCCCATAGCCTGTACTGACGTGCTGGTCTAGCTAGTTTACATTGCCAGCTATTTTTATGTAGTTATGGATTTATTTTTTTTAAAAAAGAGAAGCTTTCAGTTCCTCCGAAAAATTTGTTAAATGATCATTTTTGCGATGCCAAGTGCTGTAATATTGTAAAAGTAAAGGCAACATAGGTTTCTGAAAATTACAGGTTGGTAACAAATCTAATTTTTGAATTTCAATCTAAACAAAAACGTGTGGTTCATCTTGGTTTTTTTCCCGAATTAACTCGCTGAGAGGTAAATGTGAAATATTAGAGAGTGGTTACTTTGGAAACAGTAAGTGCACTGGAGTCCAGTGTTAGAAAAGCAGTACAAGAGAATCTAAACGTTTGCTGCCGTATGACTTTGTCTAAATTGAACTCCATTATGGCAATGGAAACTGATGATGTAATAACCATAAAAGCTATAGATCATTTGTTTGAGCCTTCTAGGCTAATTACTAAATCAAGTATAGGAAATTTAAATCATGTAACGCATCATTTAAACAACTAATGCATTTAAAACCAGTGTTATTACTTGTGATTCTGATTTACCTCTTTGTTACAAAGAGCTTTGTGACATTGTTGAACAGCAAAGACATGGTGGTAGCAATAACAGAGTAGATGTAGTAACAACAGTCTTGTCATTGAAGGCAAAAGCTGATTCTTACCGCAATTTCCGTGAAAAGTCCCTTCAATGTCTTTGCTTACCGATGTTAAACGTTGACAGTGAGAAGTTTTTCTCTAGATATAACTTAATTGTAACTGATAAAATAACAAGTATGAAAAGCGAAAGCATCACAACTTGTATGCTGCAGTTTAGCGTATGTCTGATGTGTGATATGTGTGATGTATTACCTATCTGCTGATTTCAAATAAAATATTTTAATTTAGAAAAAGAGGTTTTAACGGTTTTGATACTCTAGTTACCTGTTACTTTTCATTTCAGCATTAATTCATCCCGAAAATTTGCCCGAAATTAATGCGAATTTATGGTAAAAAGACCACAAAACACCACCAATTAAAATTATTAATGCGAATTTTATAAATAATTGTCACCACAAAATCTTGCCTCTGGTTATAACCCATAGAAATAATATGGGAGACACTATATGAGCAACGGCCTGCTTCAGCGGGATGAAACAGTGCCATTACAAACCACTGTCAAAAGTATGATCTCTCATATCAGCCATATACTGGTAGATAAATCTGACGTTTTGTGTAAGTTTTTGTTGCTGAATTTGTTCTTGTTTATTTGTTTTTGCGATATACATAATACGTACAACAGAATAAGAAATGTAAATGAATAATGACTTCATTCCTTAAACCATATTTATTCTGAAATGATAACTGTTATCGATGTAGGCTTCCTTGCATTTCACAATTATTCCAAACAGTGCGTAGTGCTGTTATGAAGAAAATTCGTACTGTGTAAGTTCAATCCATGCTATACAAATTCTATTTCATTAAAATTATCTTATGTCTTCATATTTTTAAGATTTGCAGTTTTCACTTTTAAAATAATTCCCGTTAGCAATGACTGCAGTTTCCAAATAATATTCGAATGTTTTCTGTGAAAACATTTAGAAAACTCAAGCCGCTGTTTCCAAATACGCGTCTGTTATAAACCACTACCATTCTTTCGAACAAGTCAAGTATGGTTGACAAAAGTGACTTTCTTCAGTTCCTAAGATTTTCTCTAGGTGAGGTCACATACGAAATCAAGCGTCATATACTCTTAAACATTTCGCGAAGTGATTTCTTTAGACGTGCCAAATTGGTATGAAAAGAAGAAGTATAGCACAACTTCTTTTTATTTGATATCTAAGTTTAAAGGTTTCACAATGATTAATATTTAAAGCCCTATGCAATTTTTCTGTTTCACTTCATTTTTTATTATTAAATAAAAATAAAATCTTTGAAATATTTTTAATCTGTCGTTGTAAAGCTGCTGTAAACCTGAAGGCATAAACCTTCTGGTTTTAAAATATATATTTTATAATATTTTGGGACATTTTTCATATTTTCATATTTTAATAGCCTTTCCTTCGTACTTTTTTTGTCTGTGATTTTAACAAATAATGCCTAAGTTGAACTTTGGGAATGGAAAATTCTTTACATTTTAATTATTCACTTACATAGGTTTAAATACAAAAGCTGACAAATAAATAAATTACAATTAAGATTTTTTTGATTATGCCATATTAATTCATAAAGCGGTTGCCGTTTAAAATTCGCTCAATTAAACCTGCACTACCCACAACTCAGAGCAAACGACTTTTCTGGGTAAACTACAAACAATTCAGGTAATGAAGAGGGACTCGTAATTGTTTTGTTTACTTGCGAGAGAAAAACGGTAACCTCCAGTTTTAGAGTTGAGTTTATACTAAAAATATGTATAGCGCTAAACTGCGCACAACGCACGGTATTTGTGTGTCGTGATTCATAAAATAAAATAAAAAAACTGCAGCTGAGTTTAACACTAAAGTTCTTATAAGCCCAAAATTAAATTATATATTAACTGTAATACATCTATACTGACTGGATTATAAAGCTCCCTCCTCAGCCAATGCTTACTCATTTTTCACGGTACTTAATTATATCCAGAACAAGTTGTGAATAATGAATGAATGAAGTATAACTATTTACAATAAAGGCCTATAAAGTATTTGAAGAGGTTAATTCGTTGTTTATTCTGTGGCTACCTTCACGTTTTAATAACATTGTAATTTAAATGAAAAACAAGTTTGGTAATTGTTGATGGAATAATGACATAAAAATGTAAGCAACAATTTTAATTATGCCCTTAAACAACAGAATTGTATATTTCTAAAAGCTAACGGGTATTAGTGCAGAGCATTTTATAAATGTACCTTAATATGTATTCACTTCCATGTGTTAGCTGTTTATGTTTCTATTTGTCTAACAGTTTCCCCATAAACAGATTTACTGGCATATATTTACCACACGGTTGCAATTGCGGCACAGAATGAAGTACTCCTGTCAGTATAGGCCATCCATTCGGCTTTCACGCATTCTTAGTTCAGTACATGTTTCGCGAAGTTTGCTCTGTTTTACCCGCACAATAACCCATCAGGTGGCAAGTAATTTAATGTTTTACGTCTTTCGTTTTATCATGATAATCTGAGCTTCCTATAACCAAAACAGTCAGCAAACTTCACTGAACTGTAGGTAAAGTTCATAATAATCAGTCGTAAATATAGATAAATATGAAATTTCATTACCAGTTACACCACATTTAAAAATAATGCAGGCTGATGTATGCAGAGTCCGAAAAGTAGGGAGTGTAGGCCACTCTCTTAAGATGATCACAAACAATTTTAGCTCGAATCAGGATTTTACTTAAACCTTGAACATTAGAATATTTTACCTATTTTTTAAGGAGAGCCAGTTGAATACCTTTTTTTCTCTTTCGTAAATTATATTCCAAAGTATAAACAATTACGTTTGCTTTCTTCTATACAAAAAGTATAATTTGTTACAGTCACACGACTTTCTACATCCATTTATTTTTATGTACATTCCGCGAACTATTCTTATGAAAGCTTATTTTCCTATCTACTCGTACTTCACGTTATAGGTATTGTCAAACAAATTGGCATCTCGAATTTACAAATAGCAAACTAAGGAACGAGTCGGTTACCCTTTTGTGATACTTCTTATTCACCTCACACCCTGGCTCTTGGTTCCGTTGCAGCGGTAGGTAGGTAAGAACAGTGTATGCAGAAAGTTGATCCCCTAACACTGCTATACTATAGGTTATATCACTATCAGATATGTATGTATATATATACACACACACACACACGCACATATATAATCACTGCGGTCTTCTCCCGCCTCAATAGCGTGGTGGTAGCGCGTCTGCCTCACGTTCAAGAGGTCCCGAGTTCGAATCTCGGTCAGGGTGAGTTAGCTGGATAAGGTTGTTCCTGGGTTTCCCCTTATCCTAAAACGACGAATGTCCGGTAGCTCTAAGCTCTATGGATCCTGGGCTCATTTGAGCATCATTTCACCCATTCCATTCATCGTCCGATATAATTTAACGTTGGAGGACGTAAATTTAAAAAAAAATGCAGTCTTCTGAAGGCTTTATGCCGACATTTCATCATCACTATCACCAAAAATAAACAGGCACTCGTATAAAACGTTTCTCGCCACTTCTAAATGAAAATTTCTGTAAAACAAACACGTACTAGTTTCGCTATTTCCAATAAGTAATTGAGTATCCTCACTGATTTGACAGGTTGACTGTTAACTAATGACTGGTCTCCGGTGCTTAATGATGGGTGAAAGGTTAGAGGTCTAAGACAATATCTACAATCCCTACTGGTATAGGGTCTTCAACTAGTTTCAAACAAGTTTATCACGTGAAAAATGGTCTGGCAATATCTATACTCGTGATAACTTTCATTTACGCAGCTTAATTGCACATGTTCTTGGAGTTATAAGTATTATAGAAGAAACAGAATCTAGAGTCAAATAATTAAAAGTGAATCCCCATATAATGCCCTTGGAAGCCATATTTTTTGTATGGCATGGGGAGAAACAATGAATAGTGGTAGTAATGTATAGAAGTCACACAAAATCAAAGTATAACAGATATTTGGAACTGGCTGGTACTGATGTAAAGACCTCGTCACAGAATACTGTCCAAGTGATAAAAAATATATTTGTGCTGTACATTTATTAAATATATGTACTTTTAATAAAAATCGGCACATATACTTTTGAGAAAATACAAAAATTTAAAAGAAGTCTATGTTTACGATTAGTTTACAGTAGGAGAATTTACTGAACATTTCCATGCTTCATATTAGAAAAACAATGAACTGAAATACCAGGTTTTGTATTTGTTTGAAGTTTGTTTTTGAAGCATATTGATGTTTACCAGGATGCTTGCATATTCAGGGGACTTCAAATCAAGGATTTTGTGAACTTTTGATATAGAAGTTTTCATAGAATGCAATATTTTCTCTTATTACTATGTAGGTATATGGTAAACAAAGTAAGATACCTCCTACAAGATACAATTTACTCCAAATAGCCAAGAATACAAACTTCCACTGGCTTAGCCTGCCCGCCTCGGTAGCGCAGAAGGGATCGTGGCTGCCTCACGTTCAAGAGGTTCCGACTTCGAATGGCGGTCAGAGTGAGTTCCCTGAATAAGGTTTTTCCGGGGTTTTCCCTTATGCTGATAGACGAATGTCGACTAACTCAAAGCTCCATGGACCCCGCACTCATTTGAACATCCTTTCAGCCATTTCATTCATCGTCCGATCTGACTTAACGTTGGAGGACGTAAATTGAAAAAACAAAAGAAAAAAAAAAGTTTTACTTTTACTATGTTGAACTTATCAGATCTCTTTATAATTTCGTAACCCCTACCAAGCAATTCAGGCTAATTTTTAATGGAATACATGTAAGTAAAACGTGGTAGCTATAACAAAAGTACTGTTCGTTTTGCTAAAATGGTGCCTTAAATCTACAACTTTTAAATATGCTCTCATGCCCAAAGCTACTTTAAAATGTCTCTTGCAGAATTGGTATGTAATAAACATACTAGACTCAAATGATTAGGCATGGGCCTGAATTTCAGATTCTAAAATAAAGGATCAAACCTATGTTCGTGATTCACGGACATAACATTTGTACTGACTTACTAGACTACAGCTGTCTATATGCTTTATGATCATATAGTGAAGAAAATGCTTCTAAAGCTGTATTATATTTTAGCGAGAAATGTGTATCTACTGCTTTATAATTTACGGTTGTTTTTTTCCCCCTTCTTTTGATCTTCGGTAGTCATACGGGAGTAGCATGATTAAGGTGATGATGGGAAGATGGTGCTGTCGGAGCCTGCGGTCATCATGTGGAACGGGATTATTCTCACCTGATGTAGTCCCGCGTTGTGACTGGGGTTGTGGGTACTATTGAGCCCCCCGGGAAGACGACGACGAAACCATGAGCTGCTACTTCTTCCCGATCTGAATCTTTGGTTCAGATCTGGCACTCTGATGTATCGATGTATATAAAAAATCTCGATTCTGCTTCAGTCTGAACTATGAGATCTCTTGAACTTTCAGACGTCGTCACGAGTACTTTTAAAATATCCATATATTCAATTTCATTTATATTATTTATACAATTTTTCGTAGGAAACTTGACATTAGCACTGGATACCTTGATTAGAGTTAACAGAAAACTAATATTAACTGTTTTACAAGATTTCGTCACGGCACTGAAATTACGTCTTCTCAACATAACGTTCTACCATCAAAAGACGTCTTCTTTTCTAGCTGTTCTCCAAAAATTATTGATTTTTCATTTTCTCGTTGCCATCACTACCAATCAAACTTAATGTCGCCAGGCATTGTTGAGCCGCGGCTGGCGCGTGCGAAAGAGACAGATAGTGCCATGGCTGGTGCGTAGGCAAATGTTTGACACTTGTCGAAAGAGAGAAAGAAAGAGACAGATAGATGTCTGGAGCTTTCTTCTTTTCTTATGCCGTATTGATTGTTACCGAGCGTTCCACTAATTTCTATAACTATGAGTGGAGTTATAAAAGGAGCCGGGGCTAGCCAGTTGGGCTATACTCGGTTCATTCACGCTACCGCACTCCAAATCTGGCCATCTACACAACGAGCCTCCAGGATATCCACTCACCACGGACCGACAAACCTTGTCCGACTGCAGTTCGCCGACACCGCTGACTACGACATGGCCTTATTAGGGCAGCGCCTACGAATCGAGGCCGGCAGGACTGAGCGACCTACTCCATGTCGGCGATGCTGCCGCTTCGTCAGCATCCTGCTCAGCACCGCCACGCTGCAATTACTGCGGTGCGCCATCACTCACTAGAGACAGCCGGCAACACGATCTCCGCCGCCGCCGGTACTGCGCAACTTGCAGTGGTTTCGGCCACTTCACGTGACAAGCACAGGCCCGTACTTTTCCCGAGACTCAGCAACACTGGCCGGGAGAGCCACGCCTCATCTAACATCGCCGCAGCCGACACCACCTCAGTAAAGTAGCTGATGCAGACGCTTCGAGCTGAGGTACAATGTCTAAACGAATGACTGGACACCATAGAGAAGAAGCTCACCGCCACCACCGTTGCCAACAACTCCAACCCCTTGTGAGAGGACCTCCAGGATCTCCACTCAGAGGCGCTGAACCTGGGCCCTCACCTCGGGAGTATGGAAGAGGTCACGACCACGAGCTTCAACTCAGTGTTCACAGCACTGAATACACACCACCAGTCGACCGTGGATCAGATCGTCAAAACAACAAACCCACGCAAGACACCATCACTACAGTTACTCAACAGACCACATCATTACAGGAGCAAGTCACCCAACTCGTCAAGGCCACTTCTGTTCACCAGAAGCTTCTGAAGAAGTTGGAAGACAGCTGCACAACCAGCCACACCATACAGAGTAGCATTCTCTAATCCTTGGAGAAAATCCATCAGAAGCAGTACGACTTTCAGGTCGCCCTTACAAATTCATCATTCGACACAGACCTACTCCAGCAGGATTTCAACAAGTTACACCACGGCATAGACTCCTTACACACCAGCGTCAATAACTTCCAGATGGACTCCATCACACATCACACCGACCCCGACGCCGCTAGGTGTCAATGCCCTCCAAAGCAACCCCGGTGCATAACAGCTACAATAAATAAACTTAAAACCTTACATTATCCTTTCTTTGCCTGTCAACCTTCTCATCCCACGCTACTACACTGGCTATGGTCAAGGCTTTGTGTCATGACCATGAGCCAGGAAAGGTAACCTGTCCTGTGCAGTTTTGCATCAACCGCAACTAACGGAGGTGCTTTTGCGGAACTCCGCTACTTACCTGATCTTCTCCCCTTCATCATCCTGAACTTCTCTTGTTGACTTTTCTTTCTCTCCTCCTGTCCTGTTTCTTGTTAAAAAAAACAGTCGGGCCAGTTTTTCCAATGAATCGTGTGTGCGTGCGTGCGTGTGCGCGTGCGCGTGCGCGTGCGCGTGCGCGTGCGCGTGCGCGTGCGCGTGCGCGTGCGCGTGCGCGTGCGCGTGCGCGTGTGCGTGTGCGTGTGCGTGTGCGTGTGCGTGTGCGTGTGCGTGTGCGTGTGCGTGTGCGTGTGCGTGTGCGTGTGCGTGTGCGTGTGCGTGTGCGTGTGCGTGTGCGTGTGCGTGTGCGTGTGCGTGTGCGTGTGCGTGTGCGTGTGCGTGTGCGTGTGCGTGTGCGTGTGCGTGTGCGTGTGCGTGTGCGTGTGCGTGTGCGTGTGCGTGTGCGTGTGCGTGTGCGTGTGCGTGTGCGTGTGCGTGTGCGTGTGCGTGTGCGTGTGCGTGTGCGTGTGCGTGTGCGTGTGCGTGTGCGTGTGCGTGTGCGTGTGCGTGTGCGTGTGCGTGTGCGTGTGCGTGTGCGTGTGCGTGTGCGTGTGCGTGTGCGTGTGCGTGTGCGTGTGCGTGTGCGTGTGCGTGTGCGTGTGCGTGTGCGTGTGCGTGTGCGTGTGCGTGTGCGTGTGCGTGTGCGTGTGCGTGTGCGTGTGCGTGTGCGTGTGCGTGTGCGTGTGCGTGTGCGTGTGCGTGTGCGTGTGCGTGTGCGTGTGCGTGTGCGTGTGCGTGTGCGTGTGCGTGTGCGTGTGCGTGTGCGTGTGCGTGTGCGTGTGCGTGTGCGTGTGCGTGTGCGTGTGCGTGTGCGTGTGCGTGTGCGTGTGCGTGTGCGTGTGCGTGTGCGTGTGCGTGTGCGTGTGCGTGTGCGTGTGCGTGTGCGTGTGCGTGTGCGTGTGCGTGTGCGTGTGCGTGTGCGTGTGCGTGTGCGTGTGCGTGTGCGTGTGCGTGTGCGTGTGCGTGTGCGTGTGCGTGTGCGTGTGCGTGTGCGTGTGCGTGTGCGTGTGCGTGTGCGTGTGCGTGTGCGTGTGCGTGTGCGTGTGCGTGTGCGTGTGCGTGTGCGTGTGCGTGTGCGTGTGCGTGTGCGTGTGCGTGTGCGTGTGCGTGTGCGTGTGCGTGTGCGTGTGCGTGTGCGTGTGCGTGTGCGTGTGCGTGTGCGTGTGCGTGTGCGTGTGCGTGTGCGTGTGCGTGTGCGTGTGCGTGTGCGTGTGCGTGTGCGTGTGCGTGTGCGTGTGCGTGTGCGTGTGCGTGTGCGTGTGCGTGTGCGTGTGCGTGTGCGTGTGCGTGTGCGTGTGCGTGTGCGTGTGCGTGTGCGTGTGCGTGTGCGTGTGCGTGTGCGTGTGCGTGTGCGTGTGCGTGTGCGTGTGCGTGTGCGTGTGCGTGTGCGTGTGCGTGTGCGTGTGCGTGTGCGTGTGCGTGTGCGTGTGCGTGTGCGTGTGCGTGTGCGTGTGCGTGTGCGTGTGCGTGTGCGTGTGCGTGTGCGTGTGCGTGTGCGTGTGCGTGTGCGTGTGCGTGTGCGTGTGCGTGTGCGTGTGCGTGTGCGTGTGCGTGTGCGTGTGCGTGTGCGTGTGCGTGTGCGTGTGCGTGTGCGTGTGCGTGTGCGTGTGCGTGTGCGTGTGCGTGTGCGTGTGCGTGTGCGTGTGCGTGTGCGTGTGCGTGTGCGTGTGCGTGTGCGTGTGCGTGTGCGTGTGTGTGTGTGTGTGTGTGTGTGTGTGTGTGTGTGTGTGTGTGTGTGTGTGTGTGTGTGTGTGTGTGTGTGTGTGTGTGTGTGTGTGTGTGTGTGTGTGTGTGTGTGTGTGTGTGTGTGTGTGTGTGTGTGTGTGTGTGTGTGTGTGTGTGTGTGTGTGTGTGTGTGTGTGTGTGTGTGTGTGTGTGTGTGTGTGTGTGTGTGTGTGTGTGTGTGTGTGTGTGTGTGTGTGTGTGTGTGTGTGTGTGTGTGTGTGTGTGTGTGTGTGTGTGTGTGTGTGTGTGTGTGTGTGTGTGTGTGTGTGTGTGTGTGTGTGTGTGTGTGTGTGTGTGTGTGTGTGTGTGTGTGTGTGTGTGTGTGTGTGTGTGTGTGTGTGTGTGTGTGTGTGTGTGTGTGTGTGTGTGTGTGTGTGTGTGTGTGTGTGTGTGTGTGTGTGTGTGTGTGTGTGTGTGTGTGTGTGTGTGTGTGTGTGTGTGTGTGTGTGTGTGTGTGTGTGTGTGTGTGTGTGTGTGTGTGTGTGTGTGTGTGTGTGTGTGTGTGTGTGTGTGTGTGTGTGTGTGTGTGTGTGTGTGTGTGTGTGTGTGTGTGTGTGTGTGTGTGTGTGTGTGTGTGTGTGTGTGTGTGTGTGTGTGTGTGTGTGTGTGTGTGTGTGTGTGTGTGTGTGTGTGTGTGTGTGTGTGTGTGTGTGTGTGTGTGTGTGTGTGTGTGTGTGTGTGTGTGTGTGTGTGTGTGTGTGTGTGTGTGTGTGTGTGTGTGTGTGTGTGTGTGTGTGTGTGTGTGTGTGTGTGTGTGTGTGTGTGTGTGTGTGTGTGTGTGTGTGTGTGTGTGTGTGTGTGTGTGTGTGTGTGTGTGTGTGTGTGTGTGTGTGTGTGTGTGTGTGTGTGTGTGTGTGTGTGTGTGTGTGTGTGTGTGTGTGTGTGTGTGTGTGTGTGTGTGTGTGTGTGTGTGTGTGTGTGTGTGTGTGTGTGTGTGTGTGTGTGTGTGTGTGTGTGTGTGTGTGTGTGTGTGTGTGTGTGTGTGTGTGTGTGTGTGTGTGTGTGTGTGTGTGTGTGTGTGTGTGTGTGTGTGTGTGTGTGTGTGTGTGTGTGTGTGTGTGTGTGTGTGTGTGTGTGTGTGTGTGTGTGTGTGTGTGTGTGTGTGTGTGTGTGTGTGTGTGTGTGTGTGTGTGTGTGTGTGTGTGTGTGTGTGTGTGTGTGTGTGTGTGTGTGTGTGTGTGTGTGTGTGTGTGTGTGTGTAGCCGTGAACTGATTTGAAAGTGAATTCTTTTGTTTATGGACGTGTGGCAGACGACCTTGAAGGTTGCGTTTGTGTACGTTTGTGTTACGTCATACTGCTGCTGCAAGGGTTGTAGGAAACGTATTTTTACTTGAAATAAAGAACATTTTGAATTTCTGCAAACCGGACCTTTGATTTTACGAACCCACTAAGGCACATTAATTTTTACTAGTCCACGTCACACATTGCATAATCTCATTTTTAAAACTATCAATGATAAAATATCACATCACTTACATGTTGCGTCATCTCATGAGCTACTGAATTTTAACATTTTCCATTCCTATTCATTTTAACCTGTCCATATCAATTCTTAAACCACATATCTAAGCAATTTTACAACTCTTGGAGGCTAAACCAAAACATGGGGTTGGATTGAGAAACTTCATTTGTGGTGCTTTTTCCCCTAAGCTGTTGGCTTTTTTAACTTTCCTTTTTTATAAATGTTTGCATTGCACACATTCACTCCCACCTTCATGTTAGGATACTCTGCTGAAGATTCGGAATGATTACAGTTAAAGAAAAGTTCTTGTCTCAGCCGGAAGTTGACCACGGAACTTTTAATGGAGAAGTCCCAATGTCATCTATTCTACCAAAGTGTCAGTGAATGCTTCTGTTAGTGTCAGTGTAGATAATGATTTTGATTTTGACACAAAAAGGATGGCTATGACTTGAAATACCAAGTGAGCCAAAACGTTGCCTCGAGTTCGCTCAAACAAAGGCAGGACGGAAATGCAGTCAGTATTTCAAACACCCAGGCCATTAGAATAGGAATCGCTACTCTCAGTCAAGGATCAGTTGAGTCGATCCCCAGGGACTATACGCAGCTGAGTGCAATCTGTTACATACCTCTCACGAGAAACACTCCATTTCAGACCTCGGATCGAAATTCCGTAGGCAGCTTACCTGTCACATCAACATTGCGACATGCTTAGCAGGAAATTACAGTTGCAATCGATATGAAGTACAGCAATGTGACTGATTATTTCATGTTTAGCATTTATTTCATTAATCAAGCAATATAATTATTTGTTGCAATTGTTTTTCAAAACTAACAACGGTGAATTTCACCCTGTAAGAATAAATAGAGGCAATGGAACCCTAAAAGATATATGCAGAAATGCCTGAAGGTAAAAATCAACATAAATTGCTTGATTGTATTATGACATGAAGCTGGCTTTTTAGGTAGAATGTTCCTTCATTTTAGAATTCTCATATGTTTAAAATAGTCTTATTTTCGATTTTTCTTGATTAAAATAGGTGTTTTAAATGTTTTGTTTACCTGTACATGTAGGAAAAAGTAGTACAATGGCGCTCATATAACATTCTTCAGACACAATAATTCTAGCAGATACTGCATACCACTGACATATAGGGGACAGTCGGGGGTAATACGCAGAAGGAGTATCGTGTCCGTGGAGCAGTGTATGCGTATTTTGTGTGCATTTCTTATGACAGATACACCAAGATCATTACAAGGTAACAGTGAATAGATTTCTAAACATGTTTTATAAAGTACATAACTTGAGAGTCCCTATTTATGGCTACCAATTTATACTTTAGTCGATCTTGTGGTACTGTGTTTGAAGCCTGATTCTCATGATAAATCCAACATGTCGTTGGCGGGTAATGACACTCAATCCTGAGCACTATTACCCACTAGGCAACTGAGATTGTCCAACACATTTTCGAATGTTAGAATTATTTTATCCAGCGGATCACTTAAAGTAATATGTGATTTGTCACTTTCCATTAATCTTATAAAAATACAAATAAATAGCAGCTCATGGGTTCCAGTGCACTGGTATTTAGCCTCTCAGCCCAGATGAGTTCAGCGATGAAGATTTTATGGCCACAGAAAACTTATACATTCCGGTGGGTCAACAACAAGAGAATAACAGACACTATGTGTTGCTGACGAAGATCATGAAACATCATCTAGTGGACCTACTCGTCAAGAAACGCCTGTATTGGACATGACCTCAGCAACAGCCAGTTCTACCGCAACCTAACCAACGATATCAGAGTGCTCTACCATTTCCTTGATCCAGTTTGTAGCATTAGGCCTGTCCCTTCCACACTAGTCACTTATGTCTCTAGATACCCAGAAACGCCCTAAGGCTCTACCAAAATTTCAGTGGCAGATATTTTCCCTATTCCAGGTCCCTCAAATGTTTTTCCAAGATGACCACTCGACGAAAGCCTAATAAAATAACAGCCTCTCCAATGAAGGAACAACTGCAGGGAGCAGAGAGGTGAAGATCCCTAAAAGGTTGCACAAAAGCATTGGAACCAAAAGGAATAGTACAAAAAAAAACCTAAAGGAAGAATCCCAAGAACCGAAAAACAGGAAGGAAAATCAATTTGCCTGATAGCTCCAGTGACGAAGATTCTATCAACTAATTAAATATATGTGACGATGACGAACTCGACTACTTGGAACCTGTGTCCAGAGATATCTGTTTCATTTTGGAGAATTTGGGCAAAATAACTAACTGTGGTTCCGTTGTGTCTGCTGCTCTGAATGGGCACATGAAGAATGCAGTGGAGCTGATATACCTGATAATTATAAATGCGATTATTTCATAAAGTAATATTAAATGGTTTATTTAGTTTCCAGCGCCATTAACCGTACATGGCGGGTATTACCGCTCGACCCATGGCTTACTGTTTAAATAAATGTCTTGATTTGAATTCGTTTATAGAGCCTATTAAGTAACTTGCCGTTTATTGTTTTAAAACGATTTCATTAATTATATTTAAGATTGCTGAATAAGTTTTATTAAGTGAGTGCCATTATCCTGCTGTCCCTCCTTTAATTTTCCTTTTATGCTATTTATTTTTAAGATTTTAATGAATGTATTATGTACAAGTTAATCATCAAAGAACGCACAAAATAGAGTTTATTGTTTGCTTTCTAGTTTTTTTTTTGGCATTGCAGTAAATAGTTACAAGCATTCCCAAATTTTCTGGTGCAAACGATTTTCTATTGTTATAAAACACATTCTTGTATGACGAAAAAGTTCTTTCAATAGAACATGATGTCATTGGAGCATAGCCATTGATGCCAGGGCAATATAATAGGTTCTAGGGGTAGTTTTCCTGATACGTTTCACTCTACAGTACTGAGTTTATGATATTTCATCTCTTTAAAACCAGGATTTTAGTGAATAATCTTCTGGAACTTCGATGAATATGAACCTCCAGGTATTGTTTTCTCGAAACATCGTAAATGATATCCAGAGCATTTTTCAGTACCAAAGTTGTACTGTAGCTTTTGGTATAAAGCCCAAAGTACATGTTAATATAAGCAAGGGAAACTGCAAGAGTGTGGCACTCTCCTTCTTGACCATGAGGAAGATTCTCTCTCACCTAATTCATTGACGACGTTTTTAATACCCTTTAAGTGCTCAGCAACTAAGGTACAAATTTCCGGAGGAACGAATTCGAAACTCGGTCGGACTGATTGACACGTACAGCTTTTCCTTATTGAGACGAATGCCATTTAAGGGTGAATTTCACTTGTTGTATTAATTTACCCTCGAATACGACCTTCCAAATTAACATTGAAAATCAGAAAATAGTGTTCCTCGTTTCAAAAAATGGCCAAGCAGTTATTTAGATTATTTTAGGTGTCGAAACGTCTTTTAGAATTTTTGGACGAAATAATGTTTAAATATAAAGTTACACCTTAATTATAACCTTAAGTACTACCACAAAAATGTAGAGAAAAAGAGAGTATTTACTGTTGTAAAAATAACTTGTTACGTGACATATATTTTGTGAAATGTGAGATGAGCAAACAGGACAACCCGAACCTTTGTGAATCCGAGATACACACAAAATACGTATTGAGGAACCATGTGATTAAAGCCACCCCCTCCATGCACTACCAGGCCGGAAAGCTTTCGAAACTGAAATTTGCCGTCCGTATCAAAATGCCCTCACAAAGAGAGGATTGTGGTACAAAACCGCTGATTCTGTTTTAATTACTACTGGATTCCTATTGATTAATTAACTTTTTTAATTATATTTTCTCTCGAAACACCAGAGAATCGATTTATTAGTTGAATGAAGGGTGCATTTGTGTAACAGTAAAAAGTAACAAAAGGCACATTACAGTGCTGAAGAACAGTGGATAAAACGGAATGCTTAGTTATTGGCAAAGACAGCATAGTTAAAACTCTCATATTGGTATACTTTAAAGTTCATGAAGTGCTAAATTGAATTGCGGCGAAGTTAAAGATGTTTATTGGAGAGGAAATTGAATTATGTCTGAAAAAGGGGTTCGTCAGAATCTTTAGCATCACCTTCGTAGACCAGAACACAGTCCCTAGATTTACCAGCATCTGTTTTCTGTTTTAGCATGGGATAACAAGTTCCGTTTATATTCAATTCTATTAACAGGATTCTTCAACTTTTGTTTCCATTTTACATATGCTTACGTTTGTGTGGAAAATTGCTTTATCTCTTACCTGATATCTAAATGTTTTGTCTTTGCTTTTATAACCTTCAACGTGCCTTAAAATTTCTGCTAGAATTTTCTATTTCTTCGTTTTACCTAGGCCTCTGCTCAGTGAAGCTAAAGTTGGAAATCTTATGTACCTTTTGTCTTTTTATCTCGTAGTTCATCATTACGTTGTACCATTTTTGTAAATACCTGTTTGGATATATGGCTCATATTTAATTGTTGTTACTATACAGGAGTCAGGGGCTAAGCAGCCATGACTTTTGATGGCATAAGGATGAAGCTTTTAAGTTATTGATAAACTATGGAAAGAGAGAGCTGCTTACAGGATTTCAATTCTGATCTTCACATTACTATAAGCTAGAAGAAGCTTTGAATAATGATGCTAGATAAACACTTGTAAATGGCAAGTAAAATGGAAGATAAAGAATACTGATGTTGAAGCGCTGTACGCGTCGCCTTCACGCTGTTTCCAATCTTACTCTCCGAAAAATATGGTGTTAACCAGCTGTCAGCTCTAGGACTTCTTTCTCAAGTTATGCTTGGGGAATGCGAGGATAAGTAATACCAGTTAGTTGACCAATATGTTTAATAAGGGCTAATAATGGACTGTGAAGTGAGTTGCCGACAGTTTGAGGTTGAAAAAATAAATAGTTTATCATTTGAAATTGTAAGTATCGGATGGTATATTGAATTAAAAAATTAACAAATGAATTTAAGAAACATTATAAAATTGAAAAGGACTTAACACATTAGGCTGCAGTTTAGTTAAATAGGTTATAATTTTGATGGTATGTTGCCGTGGTAGTTCAGTGGCTAGAACAACTCAACGAAGATTGGAAGATCCTTGGTTTAAATCACGACTATGGCATATAATTTTTCTGTCTGATCCTACCATTCAAAACATAAGTGTAATAATATATTAGCTGAACTATATGTATGTAACTTATAATGCATGCAAATCTTTACGAGTTAAAAAATAACTCCCCACTAACATTTCTACTTACGTGGACCAGTCCTAGCCCCAACTTATTGCTACTGAATTGCTACAGCTACACCATGACTCGCTAAAATAGAAGAACTCCCTGTGCTTTCAACTCTTCTTCTTCTTCTTCTTCTTCTTCTTCTTCTTCTTCTTCTTCTTCTTCTTCTTCTTCTTCTTCTTCTTCTTCTTCTTCTTCTTCTTCTTCTTCTTCTTCTTCTTCTTCTTCTTCTTCTTCTTCTTCTTCTTCTTCTTCTTCTTCTTCTTCTTCTTCTTCTTCTTCTTCTTCTTCTTCTTCTTCTTCTTCTTCTTCTTCTTCTTCTTCTTCTTCTTCTTCTTCTTCTTCTTCTTCTTCTTCTTCTTCTTCTTCTTCTTCTTCTTCTTCTTCTTCTTCTTCTTCTTCTTCTTCTTCTTCTTCTTCTTCTTCTTCTTCTTCTTCTTCTTCTTCTTCTTCTTCTTCTTCTTCTTCTTCTTCTTCTTCTTCTTCTTCTTCTTCTTCTTCTTCTTCTTCTTCTTCTTCTTCTTCTTCTTCTTCTTCTTCTTCTTCTTCTTCTTCTTCTTCTTCTTCTTCTTCTTCTTCTTCTTCTTCTTCTTCTTCTTCTTCTTCTTCTTCTTCTTCTTCTTCTTCTTCTTCTTCTTCTTCTTCTTCTTCTTCTTCTTCTTCTTCTTCTTCTTCTTCTTCTTCTTCTTCTCCTTCTCCTTCTTCTTCACTCCAAGGACTAGGCAATGCTGCCTGTTCCGGCTTAAAACATGTCTGACCATCGTTTTCGTGGTCTTCCCGGATGTCTCTTTCTTCTAGGTTTATAGTTTATTTTTCATATTTTGCTTCTTGGGTTCCTATCTCTCGGCATTCTCTCAATATGCTCTATCCATTCATTTCTATAATTTATTATTTTTTCTCCTAAAGAACTTATTTCTAAATCTTCTCTTATTTTTTCATTTGGAATTTTATCAAAAAGAGTACATCTCTATAATGCTCTTAAAAGTCTCATTTCGGCAGCCTGTATCTTGTTTTTGTCTGCTTTTGTTAATGTCCATGTTTCATTACTTTATAAAATTTCATCCGTGTTTCTTTTCTGGTTTTAGTTTTTAGACTTCTATTTATTATGCCGCATATTTGTTGAAACATTGGTAATTTATGTTTAAAATCATTTTCATATTTATAACTGACATATGTTCCCAAATATTTAAAACCCGTAACTTGCTCTAAGATAATATCATCAATTACTATTTTGGTTCTAACAGTGTCTTTACCTCTAAACGCCATTGTTTTTGTTTTATTTGTGGAAATTTTGAAATTATAATTCTTACATAACTTCTGTAAAATATATACTGCTCTTTGCAGCTTGTCTTCAGTTTTACTTATAATTATTTGGTCATCCGCAAGTAGCATCGTCTTAAGAATAAAATTTGGTGCAAGATGAATGCCTCCGTTAATCTTAAACATCCACTCTCTAATCAAATCATCTATATAAATTATGAATAAGATAGGAGACAAACTGCAACTCTATTACACCTTGATTTTTATGTATCCATTTCCAATATGTATGGTGATTGTTGTATCCTTATATATAGATTTTAGAACTTTAATGAGGTGGTTTGGGTAGCCTCTTCGAGTCATGATTTCCCACAATTTTTTACACGATCAAACGCTTTTTCACAATCAATAAATGCTATATGTGTTTCCAGATTAAATTCTCTTCTTTTTTCTATTATCTGCTCAACTGTAAAGGTAGCATCTGTACAGCATCGTCCTTTTCTGAAACCATTTTGTTCTTCTAAAAGTATAATATCTGTAATGGTTTGTAACCTTTTACTTAAGATTCTTGCATATAATTTATATTCTGTGTTTAAAATACTTATTCCCCTATAATTCTCACATCTGTTTCGAGCACCTTTCTTAAAAATAGATATAATTCGAGCATGTGTCCAGGATGTAGGGATTTGGCATCCATTCCAACAACTATTAATTAAATTCAAAATTCTTTGATTTAGTATCGGTCCACCATATTTCAATAATTCTGCATTCAAATATTCAGAAATAGATTACGTGCCTTAGTAACGTCTGTGACAGCTGAACCTAACTTTATTCTATGTACACGACACTTGATTTTCCATCTAATGATATTCTTAGTATACTGTCTTAACTATTTTCTTTTCCTCAATCTTTAAATTTGATCACTGATGATTCCTTTTCATGACAAAGTCTTTCTCATATCCATACATTAGGAATCGATTTTAGTGTACAACTTTGTTTATTGCAACTATTTATGTATGTCGTTGTCATTTCTTCTCCTTCTTTCGTAGATTAGACATTAACCTGTTCCGGTCTCATATTTCTTGAAGCCATATTTTCTGGTGACGTCCTGTTAATCTCCTTCCTTTCGGTGAATAATTTACAACTTGTTTTGATATTATTTCTTCTGTCATTCGATGAAGGTATCCAATCTGTCTGTTAATGGTTATACCCCAAATTTTTCTGTAATTAATTCATTTCTGATACAGTCTTCTCTCGTACATCTCTTAACTGATATTAAGTATCTCACCTCGACCACTTTTTTATTACTCTTCTCCTTTTATAAGACAGCACTGGTTTTGCCATTACTTTCTAACGTCTTATTTGCGTTTCTTTTCTTATTTCATTCTTATTAGTTCTATTTATCTTCCCATTAATTGCTTGCAATTACTGTACTTTATTTCTTATATCCCTGGATATAGGACCGGTGCCCACTAACCATCGTGAGGAAAATGAGGAGCTATTACTAGGTAGCGGCCCTGATTGCATAAATTAATTTTCCGGCTGCGGATGCCGAAATGCTGTCCACATCTCCACTTCGTATTGGTTGGATGATTCCCCACCTCTATCTTGCGTATGTAAGCGTGAAGCCAGCAGTAGGGTTGGCAGGACTGCTACGCCACACGTTGATTTTTTTTATTTCTTATATCCTGATCTAATTCGTAGGTTACATCGCAGCCGAGATATTGAAAATGTGACACCTGCTCTATTATATTATCCTCTGTTACAACTTTTGTTTATATCGGATTTCTTCCCTGGAATGTCATTACCTTTGTTTTTGTCTTTAATATCACCATTGTAATTGGCATATTGCCTTCTGCAATGTATCTTCCTTTCGATAGTTAAAACTACATCATCAGCAAATGGAAGGTCAGTTAATGCTCTTTCTGGTTCCAACTTAATCCCCTCATATACGTCATTTCTTCATAATTTATTCATCTTAACCATCAACAAATTTTGTGGAAGCTTTTTCGGATATGTTTGAAATATTTTATATCCGACTTAAAATGTTTAGCTAATAAGTATTTCTGTCACATTACAGTTCCATCGTTTATAAGAAGTAATTTATTTAGGTACCATGGGAGCAGTAGGACTGTTTTCCTCCAGACGGAAAGTTATTTGCGTTGCCGCTCCATAGCCTCGAAGCAGAGCAATATTGACTTTATCGACGCTAGGAAGAATGGACGGGATGCTATTAGACGTTTGTGATCTTTGCGCTGGTACAAGGAGGTGGCCGCTGTTTGTATCGACAGAGTAAGGTGTGGCGGGGGTTACATGTTTCATTTACTGCGGGCTGACTTATCTCGAGAGGTGCCCCTGTAGCGTAGAACTAACGTCACCGCTTGTCGCCCCAAGGCGCCAGTTCTGTTTTCTTTTGGACAAAGCAGCACAAGCCAGACTTTTCTCAGACAAAACACTCTCCCCTTCCTAACCCCAAGGCTTTTCATCCATTTTAATCTGCATTCATACCGGTCTCTCCGAAGATTTTCAATGTGTTCAGCATGGTACAACTCAGCGCGTCTTTTCGCTTTATTTTAAGGGACTGTGCACCCATTCATCTATCCCATTCATCCATATATTCGTTCCTCCTTCTTTTCTTACTTCCATATAATGTAACTAATCCTTCCTAGCACTCTTCATTCGAGACTATACGTATTTGTACTATAACCTGCAGACAAATCTAAAGTGTTGGATCTGACATTTGTATTTCAGGTACAAATATATTGTTGTCAATATGTAGTCTCTATCTATGCCAAACATCTGAATAAAGATGTAAACAATTAAATTGAATTTGCACACACTACATTCCTAAAGCTTTCAGGCTATTTCTGCATTACTTAACTGTTTTATATTAGTTTGAAGTGAACAGTGGACCGGGGCAGCGCAGTGGTTTCGTTAGCGGTTCCGGTGCTAAGGGTCCCGAGTTAGATTCCTGGCTCTGGGATTAGCGATTTCTTCCATGCCTTCACCTATATCTAGCGCATGTGAAGTGTCCCCTATGCCCAATGTGATTCGTAGCCCACGCTATAAGCTGTAGGTCCTCTCGCCTCACCGTCATATTCACTATCACGCTACCATTGGAGGTAATGGACCTGCCCTCTGGGTGCCTCTACCTGAGAAATGGGTCCGGTCATCACGTGGTGGGGCGAGGCTACACCGAAGGCCATGGCTGCCAAGTGTGGAGTGTTGGTAACCATCCACTTTGAAGTGAACAAACTGAAAGATTAGCGTAAAACTAACCAATTGGGTATTGGTACTCCAATTTTCATAGGAAATAAAAATTATGTTTATCTTATATCAGACTACTTCAAACATGACGTAAACGCCTGGGAGGGAAGAGAGACAGACAGCGGTTACCGATAGATGACCGTTAGGTCGCTTATTGGGCCAGCGGAAGTATGCAAACAAAAGATACGACCCATTACCTTCCCTGACCAATCAAAGCACTAACGATCGTCTGCTTCAATATCGCTCTCTCTTTCTTCCCTCCTAGACGTTTATTACCCGGGACAAATGGCTTGAGCTTTGTTTATGTGCGGTTGTAGTAGGAACTAACGTGTTGTGATGGCTGGCTATAGGCTGTGTATTTAGTTATGAATCTAGTTGTTAACTGTGGTATGACGCATGACTACCGCAATATAGTGAAGAGTCGTATCACAAAGTAGGTGTCTCAATTAATAATTTTCAAACATGGAAATTTCGGAGGGTTGTAAATTCCCAAAGCAGAATTATATTCAGAATGATTCAGAATGTTTTCCGAAAAATGGTCTAGTTCTTCCTTTGCAGGGGACAGTAGCTAGAATGGCTGACAATAGGAAAAAGTGGAGCCAAAGTAGAAAGAATTGTTAAAGAATTTGAAAAAGCAAGTGTTTCAAATACAAGAGTTGCTTACTCAAGGAAAACAATGTAATCGAAAAAAAAAAAAAAAAAAAAGATTTAAATGGACAACTTCAAAGTGTGCGTCGTTCTTAGAAACTTTCAGAGATCACGAAGTGAGTAAAATATTACAACAATGAAGAAATTATGCTATGCAGTAAATGAGAAAATGAATTTCGATGGTGGATAGAAAACATTCTGGTGAATATTAAAATAAACTGGATTTAGTTTAAAAAATGTAAGAATATGCTGCACATAGGATGCAGATTGCCACCTGATTCACTGCGAACTAAACCCTATTGATATGATATGGAATATGAAACAAAACATAGCAGAAAAATGTGTGTTCTATGACTTTAAACGCACTGACAGTGTTTAAATGACGACACTGAAGAGGACTGAAAACTGCGTGCATCAGAATGAAATCCATAGAAGATGAATACTGGCATCTGAATGCGTTAATGGAAGAAGAAATAGAAAGAATAACAAACAATGTGGGTTGGGTATGCAGTGATGAAAATGAAGTAAATACCTTAGTCGGTTTTATGGATTCCAGAGATAACAACAGTAGTTCTACAGACATCAGATCTCATATCCATCCCTTAGATGACATCCTCACAGTTGGAAGCTCTACAGATACAAGTGAAACGGATAAGACAAGAATCAGAATCTTCACATCACAATTAAATAAGCCAATTTTGTTCTGCTCTTTAGCGTAACACATTTTCTGAATTCAATGCTGTACATATTTCTGTGACGTGCTGTGTACCTCTCCTGCCCTCTGCTAGCCAACCGTGCGAGGTAAACAGAGAGCAGAGCCCCGACTGTGAAGTATCTTTCTAAATGTCCCGGTTAATACATTATAGAAATACTCCTACAGTGAATTTCGCAGCAACCCACCGAATATAAATATCAAGCATTATTTATGGGCCACTCCGTGGTCGAGCGGTTAAATGTTATGACTCACCAAGGAACCCGCTTCGCTCCTAGGCGACCGCATGTGGGATTTGAACACGGATTAGGGACGGATTTTCTCTGGGATTTCCAGTTTCCCCTCATTCATTCCAACAATTGCTCTACTATCACATTTTCTTTCACACATTTCCCCTCATTGAGTGCCATCTGCTTCCTCACTCTCATACTAGGCATCGCTCATACCATGCACGATCACTTATCCTAGGTACTCTATCTGATCGAGGGCCTTTGTTCCTCAACGGACATCTCTTCAAGCGCTCAGTCGGAGAAAGACATCTGTCAGGCACGACACCTTGGAATAAGAATCATGTTAAGGCTGGAAATTCATCTTTCAAATTAACTTAAAACCAAATTTAACGAACTTACATTAAAACTTCTTAAAACTCCTTCAAATATCGTCACAAATTAGCGATACATATAAGAAATTCATAACAAATTTCGTTTTCAAAAGCCACCGAAACGTGATGCAGAATTGCACACTAAATGGAAAAAAATATCACTAGAAGAAATTTCGTTTTCATATATCAGCCTCTAAGAATTGGTAAATGAGAAGGTAAATGTATGAAGATGGAATAATTTTCCTATTGGAATTTTTATGCTACCATTTTGAAGTTACACGCATATTGAAAACACACGAAGGCATGAGCTCTCTGCATTCAGCTTTTTAAGTTCTTTTGCTACCTTTCACATACTACATTCAGTTAATGATACAAAACCATATGCAGGACTGCCACTGCGAAACCTTTCACAACTGGTAATCAGTTTTCGTTATTAATCACACCCAAAATGGTCTGGCTAACCACAGTTGCATTAGCGCCTAGGAATGTGTTATACACGAATTAGAACTTTTCCAAGAAAAGTACAAAATTTTATTTGTGGGGCTTAAATCCACTGCACTATTTTGGCATTACGCAAGATTAGCACTTATTACCTCACAGTTAAGATTACTTTTTATTTTACAATACAAAGATAGATCACTTCACCATTGAACAGATGTCATCATTCAGGATCCCATTAGCGGTTCATAAGAATGTTAGTCAAGGAAAGTGAAATACAGGTGTATTCATTTATATACACCCTGTATAATTTGATTTAGGCGTTCATATTACTTAATGCTGATTATTTGTATCTCAAAGATTATTTCATAAATTATAGCGAACTGGGTTACCACTGTCACATGTACATTATTTAACGACTAATTCATTGAAGTAGCAAACAACTGTTCACTTATCTTTAGCAATATTTCTATGAAATTTGTCATAAATTCCAATTTGCGTGTTAGCTATCCTTTGATTTTGTTGCTTTGATGCTATTTTGGTGGTATTATTATTTATTAGATTTCTTCAACATACATATGTTCCATGAAGCTGTTTTCATTTTCCTGTCATGATGGTTTCCATTTAATTCTAACGCTACGAAGTTCGTATAAGATAACTGTTTTTCAATCAAATAAAGCTAATCTTTTAAGTATTCAGCGCCGCATGAAGCCGCATTTATTTAATTATTTCGCTCCATCTTCTCCCTACAGATTGACACCAGAAGGTATAATTAGGTGTACTTTAAAGACTAAAGTATAAAAATAATATTTGTCTTTTTTTCTTGGAAGCCTCTCAGATATTGTGAAGGGGAGATTAAAAGGTCAATTGGGTTAACAAAATGACATTTTCTCTTTTTAGGATTATATTATCATTTGACATTTTCTGAACATTTTGATATATCGTTTAGTGTTAGGAACGCCTTACAAATTTCTGCTGCACTGGAAAAAAATCATAGCTTTTAAACCATTAGGGTTAAATATATGAAATTTAACTCATTTTATAGTGTCATTTACGCTGCAGCAATTGGTACCATTACTGATAAGAGGCCGATGTCTGTGCAAGGGAAAAATAGTAAACATTGGAATTATAAAAGTGAGTTCTTTTAAACTATTACTTTCATTTTAATGTTCCCGTAAAATACATTTTCTGTTACACAGGTACAATTTCTCAAAAACTATGAAACATAAATGTCTCAAATGTTCAACAAATATCAATCACACTATAAGAATTGTGGGTCTACTTTTGTGTTGATCAGAGAAATATTGTTTTAAATGGTGCTTTTTATTTAGTAAATTAAAGAAAAAATTGTTGTAGAAAAACTTCTAACATTTACAAAAATGTACCTTGTGCCAAACGACTAGATGCACGTATTTAAAAACACTGTCTGAAACAGCTGAAAAAATGTCACAGTGATATCTGTAGTAATTCCAGAGAAAAGTGCACCTTAAGTTAGCAGTTTTAACATTGGCGGGATAGGGCTTTTAATCTTCCCTTAACTGTTCGTGGAATTGCTTTTATTGGCGGAACTGACATGGTTCAATTTGAATCCTGAGCGATAAATTGTACATTCTCGGAAATCCTTAAGAACAGAAAAATACTATAAGCTAAAACTGAAAGTTCAATTGCTGGAGATCCGTTTGTGATGAAGTGTGTGGAGTTCCCTATTCGCAGTTAAATGAACAGGCTAGGTTAACTATGTTTTACTAAGAAGTAAACAGAACATTTTGGCATTTGTCTTAATGAAGAAAGGGGAAAAATGATTCTAAAAATTGTTTTGTTCTGTGGAAAGAGCTTAGGTTTGGAAATTAGCAGTAATAAATAAATAATTGTTGTGCAACTTACAAATTGCAATAGTAGGAATTCATTCCTTTAGAATTATTATCACAGAATGGATTAACACTTTGCTGATGAATTAATAATCATGTTATGAAGATAGCTCTTAATCATACATGAAATAATTTCTAAGCAAAAGCAGCTTGTTGATATACTTTCCATCTTCCATTTGTCCAATATATTTGTTATTGTATATCATACAAACTATCAACAAGTGAATATTTTATAAATATTCATTTGAGTTCATAAATGGCATGGATGTAGTATTTAGAGTTTGAAATCTCTGAGGATTAACTCTTATTTTTTAGTTGATCAAGAACTGGTCTTAAAGATGTGTTATGAAGCAATCTTCGCCCTTGGAAATTACATTACTTTTTAAATAATTCCACACGCAGATTACTGTAGAGAGAAAAGTTAATGCTACTTCATTGTAAAAAAAAAAAAAAAAAAAAAAAAAAAAAAAGGACTGCGGTACTTCTGATAAAGGATATTTCAAATGATGTGACTGATGGGCATTTATTTTGATATTAAATATATGAGTCTAGAGGAACAGACATATTATGGAGTAAATAAATTCACTTTGTTTCAATATGTCCAATAACTTGTTTATATTCTGGTCTACACATTCTTAGAATTAAATATTGAATCCTTACAGTATAGAAATGTGAAATGGTTTCTTGTTTGTAACTCTTATTTTTAATTAATTTCAATATGACTTGTCTTCAGTAGCTTATTGGCAAAGCAGAAGGAATTGCATTTATCTTATATAAAACACGAGGGACAATGGGAGTCAATGGATAACGTAGTGAATAACATAAGCAGAAATTTCAATCCAGGTTATGCCCTAAATTCCCCTTCAGTTTTAGAAGGCGATACTTCAATTCTATGTACACTTCCAAAATTGCAATTCATTTTATCAGCACAAAGAGCGATTGTATTCTTCACTTTTAAGTTTGTATTTTATTAACACCCAAGCAAAAATACAGGAATAGTTCACTAAGTTTTTTCAGAAAATTTTCATTTTTCAGCATTTTAACTAGAATTCCCCGATTAAGATTACAGCACCTACCTAATAAATGCTGTAAAATCCTTTGGGTTAGATGCATCCCTCACTGTTAATGTAAACGTAGCTTTCTGTAAACCAGATTCTGGTCCACAAATGGAAAATGGGCTTCAAACATTTAGTACAAATGTCTAGTTCCACTACGGCCTTATATATATCAAGTAAATGGAAACCTATTGAAATTTTACAAAATTTTAGCAGTTCAGCTCTATTATAAGGGTCTGAGTGTTGGAATCTAAATAAACATACTATAAGATGGCTAGAAGTTGTGGGAATTAAATTCCTGAGGATTGTTGCAGATTATACTTTAATGAACAAACAGATTAATGTAGATTTTGAGAATACTTGGGAATATTTAAACTAACAGATAAAATAGCAGAATACAGGGAAAGATTGTAAAACCATATCTACAAAATGGAACATAATAGGTTTCCCCAAAGAGCATTAAGTTACAGGCCAAAAGGACAACGAAGTCCCGGAAGACCTGCTAGGAGATGGATAGAACAATTTTGTTTGGAATCGGAACAGATTTTTCATGGTATCCTTGAAGTAAATGGATAAATCTAAAAGTAGGTATAGTCTATGGATCTGAAGGACTGGTGATACTAGATAGTATAATAAGCCATCACTTCTGTAAAAGTGCCAGTTTCCGTATCTTTTAAGCAGAACTTCTTCTTTTAAAAAGATCCAGACAGTTGGAGAACATACACTTGAACATTACTTAACGTTTTTACTGTTTATAAGTTGTGATATACGAGTACTAGATCGTTCTGCATAGATTATACTTAAAATAAGATGCACTCTTATTGTACCGAGTCAGTACATCTGAGTTAGAAAATTTTATGTATGCATTTTTTTGTAAGTTGAAATTAAGTTTTTATTTATGGTCAGTCTTCAAACTGCTGTTCCTAACCTCCTATTCTATACAGAGCGTGAAAGACAGCTCAATTTTGCTCAGAAGCTTCTTTATTAGGCTTCATCAGGTTCCTTTTCGTATCATAAACAGATGATGCAGGACTATGGGCTTTACTTACCTCCGAAGAAAGCTTCAGTTAGTATTCTTTCTATAATTAACTATTAAAACACATTCTTTTAAGCAGTGATTGTTATTTTTAACTGCTTTGCTACCCACACTGATAGAAGTATCCACACTACATATTAGGATTTCACAAAATCTGAGTCCAGCACTATATTCTATCAAATAACAATCCGCAATGGTTTTTGCGACTAAAGCACGTGCGTTTGCAGACTTTCAATAAGGTTGGTGGCATTATATACAATATTGGTGCCAATTATTTATAAACCACATGTTTTCATGAAGGTTTTTGTCTAATTTACGCCCTCCAATGTTAAGTCATATGAGACGATGAATGAAATGGTTGTAATGATGTTCAAATGAGACCAGGGTCCATAGAGCTTAGAGTTACCCGACATTCAGAGGTAGAATTAAGGCTGGAAGATTTAGATAGCCAAGTTATGTTTACAAATGTAAGGGAGAATAGATCTTTGAGGATATATAGGGAAATAAAGACAGTGTGGGGGAGGGAGAAGTACATATATGTGTGTAATAAGTCAGGGCGATAAGGATTTACCTGGGCAAGGACAGGAGTTAGAAATTTGAAAGGTATTAGATATGAAAAGGATACAGGGAAATGCCCAATATGTGGAGAAGAGGATACAGATTGGCATAGTATACTTTATTGCAAACAAAGATATGAAGAGAACAAATATGGCAACAAAAGTGGGACAGTTTTAGGGATGGGGGGGGGGGGGAGGTATTGATAATAAAAATGTTATTGGTAAAAGGAGAAAGGAATGTAAGAAATATAGGTGAATATCTGGGGAAAGTTAGAGAGAAATGGTTAAGTTTGATGAAGAATGACTACAATTAAGGGCTGGAAAACTAGAACGAGGGATACAAGGGAGAGGAGGGTCATCAATACACGGAAAACCAGGGCTTATGTGTATTGAGATCGAGACTCGAGGCAAGCAGGTAGAAAGGGTATGTTAAATGTGAGTGTCATTTTGTTATTGTGTGAAAGAAATGTTGTAAATGTCAATGTATCAATGAAATTGTATGTAGAAGAAAGATGATATATATACTCGATATTCATCTTTCAGGATAAGGGAGAATCCGGGAAAATACCTTATCCAGGTAACTCACCCTAACCAAAATTCGAATTCGGTACCTCTTGAAAGTGAAGCAGATGCGGTACCATCTACGCTACCGAGACTGGCTTTCATGAAGTGTATTCTGAGCATTATTTTAATAACATGTAACTCCAGCCAATCTGCACCAAAATAATGGGGTATCAGCTTTGCTTAAAAAGAAGATGGACAGATTTATATAAAGCATGATTTATTAGATTCACATGACTTTCTTTAATTACTATTGGTAATAAGTTCTTACAAACGTTTATTCTTCTCTATACCTCATATTAATGGAAGTAAACATATTGTGACTTTGTGGGTTCGTAGAATTAAAAGTATAGTTTGCAGAAATTCTCTATGCTCTTTATTTTCGTAGAAAGACGGTTTGCACATGCCTTACAGATTCTAAAATGACGTGTCATACACACAGTAGTCTCTGGTTGCTTCACCACATATAAACAAAGGACCAAAATCACTCGCGGTACACTTCAAAGGTCCACAATTAACACTTCTACACTTTCAACTTATAACTCCATTAACAACTGAAACACTGCGTTGACAGCAGTGGCACTTTTATATCTCGACTCACTGTTTCTAGACATTAGTGGAACACACAAGACGGCGTCAGAAAGGAAGAAACTTCCGGACATCTATCTGTCTCTGTGTTTCTCTGTTTCGGCAAGCTTTCAGCTCCGCGTTGCACTGTCTCTTTCACGCGGGCTAGCGCGCCGCAACAATGCCTTGCGACAATATTTTGAAATAGTTGTATCACATATTTCCTTTCTGGCACAATAAGAATTGGGGAATACAGTAGGCTTAAGAGATATCAAAAATTTTAAGGTTAGATCGCTATGAGTGGTGGCTTTTGCACTTGTTTGCACGGGCAACAGAGAGACAAAGAGAAAGAGTCGGGGAAGAGAGTGAGAAAGAAAGAGAGATGTGGAGAAACAGAGAAAACTGAATAACACTTCTGAATAATTGAGCAAAGTATAACTATTTTAAACTGGATTAAATAACAAGGAATATCTTGGAAATAGTTAACTCTACAAAATATATATGTTATAAATTTTGATCTAGGTTTTTTATGTAGCAAGGTTTATCATCTTTTGTTTACTAATTAGCAAAACTCATCAAGAGTGAATGCCACTTCAGAGGCTATTCCCAGAAAATTCAAGATGTGCATACGATTTAGGATTCTGCAAATAAGTATCTTAAAGATAATAATTAAAATTGTTAGTCAATTTTTGAGAAAATAAAGTTTTTGGAGCAAAATATACCATAGGAAGTGATTTTGGTTTGGGGAAATTTTCTAAACTCTTCGTGTGGAACCTTTGGAAGAGGCTAAACATATTGCTTTGCACATAACGAACCTTTCGTCTTTTACTTATCTATTTACACACACACACACACACACACACACACACACACACACACACACACACACACACACACACACACATACACACACCACACTCACACACAACACCACCCATCCCCCTCGTCCGTAACATGTTGGCCTCTGGTTCCTCAGGTCGCGGATTCAAATCCGGCGGTGGCGATGGATTTCTTCAGCCGTAAAATTCTTAGAATGGTTTCCTTCGTTAGGAAGAAAAGGCCGTTGGTACCGTGCCACCTGTAAGAACTAAGCTGATAAAGAGTTCTATGAGCAAAATTAAGCGGTGCATCACGCAGCCCAGTATAGAATGCGAAGCTGAGAACCATAGGAGTCAAAGGGTCATCATTAATTGAAACCCAATTTCAATTTACTAATACATATGCACTCACACTGAACAGTTTTATAGGTCCTCAAAACGCCTTTTTTCGATGGAATCTCTGCTTAGTATAAGAACATATAGAATAGAAGAGAATTAATTTACCAAACTTGCTATTTACAATATTTTATCTACATTACATACATTTTTCTTAGTGTAGTTGCATAAATGGCTTGTTGCCATATTTTTAACCTAGCTTGGTCCAAGGCCTTCCAGCATTACTGAGTAGCATAGTCACCTTTCCGTCATCTAGTCTACAGTGCTATCTGTTTGCCCTTGTTGTCCCAACATTTCTTCTTTTCCACTCTTTACTTTTCTCATCCACTTCTCTTTAGCTTTCAGAAACAGGTTCCTCATATTTCTATTTGTGCTTTTATTTTTCCTCGTAACCATTTTAATGGCTATCAACTCGCTTTGCATATTTTCCCATTTATGCTCCCATACTTTCTGCCAGCCCCTTTCACTCTGACAAAATGTGAACTGTGCTTTCTCCACATAATTCACACATTTCTAACCTGTTACTTCTTAGTCCCTTAAGAAAATTGATCCCATTTTAATCCAAGCCATTACCGAGCGGATTCGTCTGTGGCCCACATTCTGGAGGCACGGGTTCGATTCCCGTGGCCGACCTACCTGACCCATGGGTTTTTTGGGGGTTTCCCGGGTCACTAGGCGAATGCTGGGTAGGTTAATTACATTCCCCGAGTTTCCTGTCCCTCCATTTCATCTCCATTATCAGTTCATATCATCTCTCATCTGGTGATCTCTTTCAGGGTAGAAGTGTCGGCGGGTGTCTCGGCGGATGGCGGGACGATATGCTCTGAGGAAAACTACTTTCTCCTCCAGTAGGTTGGTGGCCGGTCTTCGCTACCCTGCTGGGACTATTTCCTGACCGCCAGCCAGGGACCTTTGGGGCTCGGATCGCCTGCATAGGGACCACTGGGGCTCGGCTGCTGGGCTCGTTGCCGTCCCGCTGTAGGGGGAAGTCTCTATCCAAGTAAACTGTAGGGACCCTGCCCTCTCTACCTCCTTCAACTCATCATTCGTCCCGGGGTTGCCCCACTTGGAGGTATAGTAACAATGGGCCCAGCATGATGGCCTACGTACCGAATACCCTCCGTAATGAAATCCCAACCCAAGCCATTCCTTCCCTCTCCTGCCTGTTACATTGGTCTACATATCTATCTCTTCCCCATTCTCTCCTATAAAACTTCAATGATTTTCTGTTTTCTAACCCTCAGCATATTTTTTGTCTTTTAATATCTTCCATTCAGTTTCGGGCTATTTTCCAGAACCCTGCTACATTCCTATTTTGTAATCTCCGTAAGTCCATCATTTCTATTTCTTACACACTTTCTTCTGACTCTGAACACCAACTTTTTCTATTTCCCCTTAATTGCATATAATAAATTAATCGAGTTAATCTCTGAGTTTATTTTGAATGATTAAGATACTTTTAGTTGAAGCTGTAAAACAGTTTCCGTGTTTATGTTTGATAAAGCAAACAAAGAAAACAACAAGAAAAGACAGAGAAAATCTCGGCTTTTGACTTGCTCTCACATTACTTATTTATACAGTGTATACTTTTATCTTCACGCGCTCGCTTACAGGACCTGAATAAGCCACGACGTGCTCCGCCGCACTACGTCCGCGAGCGATGGAGGATAACGCGGGTACACAAAATAGTATAAGTGAATCACAGTGGCCAACGCATGAATTATAACAATTTTAACAACACGAAAAGGTAACATTATTAAATGAATACATCTATCAAGACAATAATAGTTGAATGTAATGTATTGTGGTACATATTAGTATTTGAAAAATGGCATGTACTTTGTTAGAAGCTATCACTTTTCTTACGAACATAGATTTATCTTTCGTGAAAGTGAAATTCTTGTACCGGGCAGATGGCATTAAGTTACAAGCAGTCTACTTGTCTATATGATTTCTGAGTAGATCACAGAACATTTCCTATAGCCACTTATTTTCACATCAATTCCTTTCAATAGAACTCAAGGAAGGAATATTACTTAAGCAGTAGAATAAATGCTCTATTATTATTTATGGAGGATGTCTTAGTACTGGCGGAATCTGAGAGAGATTTACAAATGTTGACTTATTAGTTCCAAATGGTTGCTATAAATGAAATCATAAGTAAGTAAATCAAAAGCGATGACATTTATTGGTAAATATAGGATAGAAATAAAATTGTCTTTGAAAATTAAACAGTGGAACAAATAACACATTTTAAATATTTAGGGTGCGATATTACCTATGAAGTAGATACAAATATAGAAAACAATATTGTGACTTTGTGGGTTAGTAGAATTAAAAACTCAATTTGCCGAAACCCTAAATTTTCTTTATTTGCGTAGAAACACACTGCGTAGCAGCAGAATTACATCACATGTCACAATCTACAACACCAAGGTCGCTGAGAATAACAAACAGCTTACTCAACTTCCTCTGTTTACAACACTCTTGTCATAGTCGCGCTGCTCGAAGCGTTACCATGGATTTGTCTTTGTTAAGAGAAACCTCTCAGATAACGCACTGATTATTCTTGTAAGAGTGAGAGGGGTACCGACGCGCCTGCCGGTCCTGTGCTAAGCACCAATGAACGCATCACTTCAGCCAATGGAATTCCCAGGAATCGCAGATATATGTTTACTCCACGTGGAATAATCAGTGCGTTATCTGAGAGGTATCTATTACCAAAGATAAATCCATGGTAACCGTTCCAGCAGGGCAACTATAGATGCCTGACTGTCACAAGCCATGGATTCCTTTTATATACCCATTCATGAATTCCAGACTTATCGAATTTTTTCTAACATGTCACCAGATAAAACACGAATGTTCTATAATGTAACTATATCGGTGACGGCAAGTCTTTCACCTCTGTGATGCACTATCCGTCTCTTGTTTATCGGCGCTATCGTTATTTGCTGGCTCTTTGTGAACTCTAGCCGCCTATCAGTTCCCTGCGCGATCGTAGCTAACGGCTCGCGACAGGCCATATGTGGCCATATGTGGAACCGTTGAAAGAACTTTAGGTCGGAAAACAAGAAAATATTCTAAACTTAAATTATACAAAACATTGGCTTCTCCTTCCTCGTTGGATGGAAGTAAAAGTTAGGTAATTAAATCAAAGGATAGCAGTAGACTACAAGCAACGGAAATACTATTTCTGCGGAGTGTGAAATAATGTACAAGAGCAGATAGAATACAAAATAAGCGAATAAAAGAAGAATTAAGCACATATAAATTAGGAGATAGCATTAAAATGAACAACAAGAAATGAAAACATTTAATAAGGATGGGTGAAAAAAAGGATGTTTAGGAGAATCTTTCTATATAACCCAAGAGAAACACGAGACCTCACAGAAGATGGACTCCACTGATGACTTCGCCGGGACGGTATGCTTGTTTAGAAGAAGAACAAGCAGATGGAACTTTGAGTCGTAGCATTATATATCCGGTCCATTGTTTACCTTGGGGACTGGGGACATTAGGTAAAGATTGCATTCAGATTGGTCGATCCACAAAATTTTAATCCGGCACCTCCTGATTGCGGGACTGATGTTCATGTCGGAGCCACTTTATCGGTATTTTCTTGTATTATTGAAATGCATTTTCAAATGTGTGCTTATATATAAAGCGATATCTAATGATGAAGGCTGCTTCCAGCATAAACATGGTTCAAAGTTGCTATGCTTTTTGTTAAAGGAGGAGGCCTCCAGTTTCAGATGTAATTCTATTAGAACAGGACCACGAACAAAATAACCGTGAACTGAAGATTATGAAACTAAATGAGAGATTTAAATCTGTGTGACTATGGAAGAATTATTTACTTATTATTAAGCGTAAGCTTGTTAACTGTCCACAACGTTTTGTACAAACGTATACTAAATTTTACAATGAAATACATATTTTATTTATGGAAATTAATCGTTGTTACACACTAGCCATGTGTAGGCTATCGTTAGAGTCAATCTGGCTCTGCCTAACCAAATATTTTATTTCTTTAATTTACTACAAATATAAATCAATTTTAAAACAATCCGAGTATACAACTAACTTGACAGTTGTGTAATGTAACACTTTTTGGGAGCTATAGCGCCGTTTGTGTACTAGAAATCATGCAGCTACAACATATTTCCCCTTAATCCACCATTTCTTATAACTTTGTCCTTCCCTTTGCCTAATTGTTAAAGCAGGAAGCAAGAAGAGTTTTCTCGCTGACTTTAAACAGCATTCAGTTGGCTGATAATGTTCTACACGGGCATTGAGCTGAGGGGTTCTCCTGTAGGAATTTTCACATATTCCAGGAGTACTTTCTGACATTTCGTGTAGCTCCATTTAGGAATAGCTATAGGACAGTTTATCGAACCTGGCAAAACCTTCCGTTAACTGAAAATTAGTTCACATAATTGGCAAAAAGCTTGTGAAGTTTAGAGGCCTTAAACACAATAATTCAACATCTTTTTGTTTAAGCTAAGCCCCTCCTTGAGTCTATCTTCATCTCCAGTACCGTTGCTCCAAAATATTACGACAATAGCAAAATAATTTATGATCCAAAGGAGTAGTGAAACGAATGTGTACAATAGAAGGTAAATTTTGAAAGAAGATGAATAGGAGAGGGAAAATACATACAAAGAAAAACATTATTTCTTCTCTCTGTTGTACAGCCAGATAAAGGCTTTGAGACATACAGCGTCAGAGCAAGGAAACAAATTGCTAAAACAGAAGTTAATACTGCTTACTTGTTCTTTCCTTGAACCCAGTATAAATTTCACACCGCACTCAAGGCTATATTTCGCCTTTGCTTGCCCACTACAAGAAAATTAAAAGAAAGACAAAAAATTAAAGAAGTTCGATTTCCGTTATATTTCAATGATGACGTAGTGTTGCGGACCGTACGCATGCGCAGCCGCGGTGCCGTTCATTATTGACCCGAGCGGACGGTAGAGCGAGCGACTTGCTGGCGTTATCGTTGTATTCTCAGCCTTGCAGAAATTGCATACAGCTGTATTTAGGAGACTATTTCCTAGAAAGAATCGCTTGACATTTATCGTAGAGGTACTTCCCGATATTTCAAACTGGTGGAGGCAACAAGCAACCCGGTGGGACTGGCTACGGCGGCACAGCCGGGGCGGAACAACCGCTTTATAACCTTGCAGACCAATACGACCATGGTGAGCACTGCACCAGACGATGGGCCGGAAATAAAGGCTATAGAAACAGGTAAGTCACTTCATTACAACTGTCAACTGTATTTAGTGAAGGCATTAGAATGTCATCTCTGTGTACTGCATACTCAACCGCAGAGTATCAAGTTTCAATGCTTCACTGTTATTGATTCGCTATTAAACAACAGAATTCGAAGAAAATTAGGTACTGCTCTTGGCGTAACTCAACTGTTTAGCATTTATTTCATAACGCTGTCTTGACAACTGCAATACACTTTGTGCATCCTATTACTGTGTGGTAGCTGTCAAATGGAAGAATACCTTTTAGAATTTGGTAAAGCTCCACTGCTGAATACCCAGTAATAACACCGAAGCATTACTTCGCGTCCTGCTACTCTTAGACATCTCAAATCTGAAAATCTATGGCCTGATATATATGTTGTCTAATTTATATTTACAATTATTTCTTTAAGAAAAAAGGAACACTGACTATTCTTCATCTTAAACAAACCTTTTAACTGCCAGGTAAAGACAGCAATATCCAAAATATGCCCTAAATTCTTGGTATACACATAACTACATAACCTCCTGAACCATATCATTCAGAATGTGACAAAAGATTTAATATGAGTTCAAATGATATTTTATGTGTTATAGAAACATTAGTGTAAGAAAATTTGTACCACGAGTTACATTTAAATATACTTCGAAAGTTTGTTTTTCATTTAAATAAACGTGACTAGTTAACAGCATTGCACTATTTCTTGAGGTCACGTGGACATGTAATTTGTTACGTAATCACACACTGTTTAAACGTTTAAAATGCAGTTTAACATAACATTAATACAGCACTTAACATAGCATTATTTATAAGAATTAAGTATTGGAGGATTATATTTGTTTGGATGCTTTGCTTAACAGGCTGTTTAAATGTTCAAATATGTTAAACGAAGATGCAGTATTGGAGAAATATATTTTTAACCAACACTTGGGATCCGAAAACTCTAAATTCTGTAATATAATGTAAATTAATTTTACACAGAGTATTTCTAACCTGAATAATTTAGAATTAAAGTTATCGAGTATTATTTATTCGTTAGTCCAAAACTTAATCTAACTTTCAGCTATGGACATAAGGAAGTTAGTGTCGTAATTTTGTTTTCTCTATTACATACTTAAAGTAAATGGAAGTATTGTATTCCATCCGAAATGTCGATACCAAGATTTTACTGGAAACAGATAATTCGAGACTCGATCTATAAAACATTAAAAAAAACCTAAACATTTGAAAATTCTTTAAAAAATAAACTGGGTATTTTAGTTTGTCATGTATAAAGCATGTGGTCTGAAGATATTCAAGAAAATCCCTGAAAAGTTTTCATTTGCATGGATCATGTTTCAAGAGTTTTGGTTTTTTCAATTATTCTTCTATGGATTTTGATTGAGGTATCTTATTTTAAAGATATTTTTATCACAGGTGATGTAGATATCTTGAATTTTCTGGGATAGCCATTGAATGCTCTTCCTCCAGGATGGCTTTTACTCCTCCTCCTTTCTCTTCTTCTCCTTCTTCCTCCTCCTCATCCTTCTCACAAGGTTTAGACCTTCAGACCTGTTCCGAAGCTAAAACCTGGTGCCTCCATCTCTTGCGTTGTCTTCCAATACTTCATCTACCTAAAGGTTCATAAAATAAGGCTCGCCGCGGATATCTTGAAGGGGATATTCGTAGAATATATTCTTTCCATCGTTTTGATATCTCGGGATTTCCTCAATAATATTTTCATAAAATTTTGGGTAAAGATCCACTGCTGAACACCGAAGCATTAACTCGCGTCCTGCTACTCTTACACATCTCAAATCTGAGAATCTATGGTCTGATATATTTCTTAATGTACTTTACAAAAGACTAATTTATATATACAATTTTTCGTTAAGAAGAAAGGAACACAACATGAACTGTTCTATGTTCCTAATCCTATCTGTTCCAGTAATTTTCAACATGTAAACATTTCAGTTCAGCTGCTTCCAATCTTTACTTTTCTCTCGGTTTTAATGTCCACGTTTCACAGGAGCATATCAGCGCTGGTTTAGATATATTGT
This sequence comes from Mantis religiosa, assembly GCA_030765055.1. Taxonomy (NCBI): domain Eukaryota; kingdom Metazoa; phylum Arthropoda; class Insecta; order Mantodea; family Mantidae; genus Mantis; species Mantis religiosa. Next base: position 80,264,238 of record CM060953.1, read on the forward strand.
GGAGTCTTGTGGCTTTTATGTAACTGGTAAATCGTAAGAGATAGACATTATTACACATTAAATGTAAATCTCGCTGAGGCATCAATTCTTGTCAAATACATTTTGTTGTGTAGCTAATTCTGAGGCAGTCCTTGTTGTTGGTTTTGACTTTAAAATACCTATACCTTTTTCGCAATTGAGTCATCATTGCTTTTTTATTTGTTGGTGATGCAAATGGAACGGTATGTCAATCCATTACATAGCTACTAGCTCTTATAGATTTGAGTCTCACTTAAATCCTACTGTATTTACCTATTCAATCTACAAAGAAATATGTAGGTATTAGAATCATTTATATAAATGTGTATCTCTATTAACATGAAGTACATAAAATTATAAGAATTTATGAAAATATTTTGTATAAGAGCGAGTAGAAAAAGGCCATGTGAGTGCAACACAGACGTTTTATTCTCCTGCAAGATTTAACCACCGAACCGCACAGCACTTGGTAATTCTTCTAAGCCACACCCGCTTCTATGAAGAAAGGAATTACAACTCACCTTCAATACTGGAACTTTTCATGATCTAAATAGGGTTGGTAGCACTGTGCCATCACTTTAGATAGTGTCTGCAACAGTTCACAGCTCTCTTTTGGGATTTGTGCTAAACATTGATAGTTTTAATAGAAATGCATTCAATTTGATCATTCTATTAGTACTTTATCAGCAATTTACAAGAGAATTTATGCCATTTAGAAGCAAAGTTAGTAAATCTTTATTCTTCCGTTAATCTTCTATTTATACTTTCTACGAGCTCAAACATTCAAAATGTGTGTACTATAATGTGTGAGTATATCAGGAAACATATATATAGAATGTCCTCATTTGTTGAAGATTCATCAAAAAAGTTCCCTTTCTAACCTATAATGATCTTCAAACTCATTGTATTGCTTTATTCACTGCAAAACCACAGAGTATTTTGTTTCTCTTTGCAAGCTTTGTTCCCTTATCTGATGGAAGCGTATTCAGAGATTGCAAATTAAAAGCGACCTATATGAGGAGCACTATAATAATATTATGAATCAACATTCGTTTTGTAATTACGCGATATTTAAACTATGGTTAGAACGAATCATAAAGTTTTGACCTTGATGGAATAAAGATTATTTATTTCTGTTACTACCTTTGCGATTCTTTCTACTTTTTCTAAAATGTATACAGTAGGTAATAGGTATTGCATTTCACCAACATTTCAGTACCGTGATGCCATAGACATCAACATTTTGAGGTCTCTGAATAAAATTGCATGCTTATAAAAGGTCTGACCACGTATGTGTGTGTATTAGTGTGTACGTGCGCGCAGATCGTGTGTTTATGAACAGCAATAGTGAAATATAAAATGGTGGTTAAATATCGTATTCGGTATTTCGGTTCAGCATTTTGTCAAGAATGGGATAAGAATATTTTGAAAAAAATTCTTCACTGAGCTACCCTCTACCTGAAAAATGTTCGAACATTTTGATTTTCTCAAAAAATAGTTCTAACGATTTTGATTAAAATACGATATGACTAATATATTTTCAGAACAAATAAGTATATCTTGAATTTGCTGGGAATAAGCTCTGAAGTCATCTTCATTCTGAATGACTTTTGTCGTCGTCATCATCTTCCTTCATACTTTAGGCATTAATGCCTGTTGCAGTCTACATAATTCATTTTATTGGTTCCACCGCTTTCTTGGTCTTCCATTCTCCCCTTTTCTACTGGTCTGTAGTTCAAGTGGAGTGGTAATCTTTCTTTCTCCATGTTTTGTACATAGGTTACCCATTTACTTCTATATTCTTGTGCTCTGTCATTCATGTCTAGCTCTTCAAGTATATCTTCATTTCGTTTGTGGTCGATTTTTCTATATCCTGCAGGATAACAAATACAATACTGAAATTCAGTTATGATACATACTTTGCTGCCATATAGTATTTTAGGTACTGACATTACTTTGTAAAATTTTAGAAAGGTATCTTTACTTGCTTTATTTTTCAGACTTCTTTTTTCTTTCATTTATATAGTTGAATGTTTCTGACATTTTAATTATGTCTGTTTCTTTCTTATATGACATGTAATAACCATAACCCAAGTATTTGAACTAGTCTACCTGTTCTATATTATTATTATTATTATTATTATTATTATTATTATTATTATTATTATTATTATTATTATTATTATTATTATTATTATTATTATTATTATTATTTTATTATTATTATTATTATTATTATTATTATTATTATTATTATTATTATTATTATTATTATTATTATTATTATTATTATTATTATTATTATTATTATTATTATTATTATTATTATTATTATTATTATTATTATTATTATTATTATTATTATTATTATTATTATTATTATTATTATTATTATTATTATTATTATTATTATTATTATTATTATTATTATTATTATTATTATTATTATTATTATTATTATTATTATTATTATTATTATTATTATTATTATTATTATTATTATTATTATTATTATTATTATTATTATTATTATTATTATTATTATTATTATTATTATTATTATTATTATTATTATTATTATTATTATTATTATTATTATTATTATTATTATTATTATTATTATTATTATTATTATTATTATTATTATTATTATTATTATTATTATTATTATTATTATTATTATTATTATTATTATTATTTTATATTAAAATTTTGGATGTAAAACTATGTTTACCTTTAAAAGCCATCACCTTACTTTAGTCATTTTAAACTTCTTTAAAATTTTGTTTAGCTCGTATATTGCCTTCTGAATATTGATTTCTGAGTTAGAGATAATAACCTGATTATCTGCGAATGAAAGGGATATTACAAAGTTCTTTACGTTAAGATCTGTGGTATATATTCCTATCCTACTAATACATTGTCTCATAATTTCGTCCATGTAATAGTTAAAAAGTAGCGGAGACGTGCTGCATCCTTGTCTTAAGCCTAGATTTATTTTTTCTATTTTGTGGTGTTGTGCTCCATATATTTGTATCTTTGTGTTCTTATATATATATATATATATATATATATATATATATATATATATATTTTTTAACAGTTTCTTACCTCTTTTTTCCATAATTTTTCATAGTATTTTTCTCTTAATCTTATCAAAAGCCTTAATAACATCTATAAAAAAGAAGCTTTTCTGTGTTGAATCCTCTGTTTTTCTATCACTTGCTGTAGTATAAATGTATTATCTATGCAAGATCTTCCTATTCTGAAGCCAAGTTGTTCTTCTAATTATATTACTTCTAATATTGACTTTAGTTGTTCCATTATTACTTTTGTATATATTTTATACGTGGTATTCAGTAGACATATGCCTCGGTAGTTTTCACATTTTGTTCTATCGACCTTTTAAAATATTGGTTTGACTATTCATATATTCCATTCTTCGGGTATAGGTTTACTGAGCCAATATTTTTTTAGTAGATTGAGGCATCTTGTTTTAAAATTCTTAGACACATACTTTATTAATTCGTGATCTTTTTATTAGTAGAAAACCGAAAGAGCTCGTTACAGCAATACATTTTTTGTAGAATTGACCACTTCCAAATTATTATTTGTTATTGATTTCATTTGTTAATATATGCACTAAATAGGAAACATGTAATAAATCATTTTATACAGATATTTATATTGATTAACAGAAACTAATCTTCTATAGCAATAGTTGAAGAAAGAACAGGAAAAATTATATCAGATACGTGACTGTCCATTATTCTTAAATAAAGTCCGAACTTACTAACACGCTCATTGTTATTTGTTACTGAACACAGAAGGTTTTTAAACTATTATATTTATTGCAATTTTTATCTGTTTGGTATTATAACATATTCTTACATTCTTAGTCATGACTTCGAATCATGGAAATATATTGACATGAAGAATGGTTGTATGAAGCGGAACTGGCTATTGAATTTGGAAATATGTTTTAAAAAGTAATTTAATTTTGCATTTTATAATATAATTTTGGTGCGTTTTACACAAACTTCTCAGTGCTCAGTGCTCATAGTTTTCTGAGAGAATACTTATTTGTAATGATCTACTAGTGAAACCGAAAGTGCTAGAATGTTGAAAAAGGAGTTACAGTTTTTTATTTAGAACATATTCGCTTTCTAAACACATCATTTAATTCCAACGATAAAAAATATGAAATTTTTAAAGTAGTTGTATTAGATTTGCATTAATCAAACAATTTGAGTAATAACGAGCACAGAGTAAGACAACGAAGAAGGACATTCCTTTTAAGAATAGATAATTTGTGATTTTAGACTTCAAAATTGCATTCTTGTTTTCACTTTGAACGATTTGACTGTCTGCACCATTATATGCCCGTTCCTTTTAAAAAGCACTGAGATTTATTACTATAAGTAGGCTATATTTTTCCGAAAGTTTGTCTGTTTTCACAGGCTGGTCCCCTAAATGAAAATAACATATAATTTTTGCTTTTGGACCATCTATAAAACTAATTTTAAAAGTTGTTTCCTTTCATTAAAAAGAACTGCGCAAATAAGGAGCTCTTGGTTACTCGGTTTTGCATTTCATCTATAAGGCTAAACCAATATTTGTTTTCCTTCTGAGTAATATAGTAGTCTTCTATTTTCAAGTTCCGTACTGTACATATTCCCAAAAGAAGTAAACTAAATTGCATTCTGTAAAGACGTTAATTGCACACATAATAAGACAAATATACAGATTTCGGTGGAAATACATGGTTTGAGCACCCCTATCCACGCATTTACCTACCTCTATCTGTAATAGGTAAGTGAAGTATTGCATTCCATCCACATAGTTGGTCCTACGCTTTTATACACAATGGCATAGAAGCTATTAAAGAAGTCGCTCCAGAGGTAAAGATTTACTCTACACCGATGACATAGTAATGGGAAGTCATAATAAAATCCGACTACAAAAGGCAATTATCCACGCTGAAGAGATGGGAACACAAGAATGAACTAAAATAAATAAAGAGAAAACAGAACACATGATTTTTCAGAAAGGGAGCCAGGACATTCCAGGAGGATAGAGTCTATCGGAAGAATGCAATCAATCACCTTAAATACCTCGGCATAACCTTAGAGACCACACGAACGCATTCAGAATTCTCACGAAACAAAGGACAACAGCAGCCACAAAGGCTATACATGATATCAGAGAACAAACAAAAGTATCTTCAAATCCGCAATGACATGTCATACTTACATAATATTGATTAGAAATGTCATGGAACAAACTACGCACGACAGGTTTTCTCACCCCGGAGAAAGTAAAGGCATAGTTTCGAAATTGGCATACCTAATGAGAGAGAGACACCGAGCAGATGACTCAGGCAGTTTCGTCTGTGACCCGCATTCGGGAGGCCCGGGTTCGATTCCCGTGGCCTGCCTACCTGACCTATGAGGTTTTTCGGGGGTTTCCCGGTCGCCAAACTAGGTGGGATAGTTACATCCACCGAAGTTCCTGTCCTTTCATTTCAGATCCATTATCATTTCACATCATATCTCATCTGTGCTCTCTTTCAGGGTAGAAGTATCAGCGGGAGTCTAGGCGGTGCATAGCGGGATGATTCGCTCTGAGGAAAATTCTTTCCCCTCCGTAGGATGGATGGACTTCGGTCTCCGAACCGGCCTAGTGGGCTGATTCAGCAGTGCGGCATGCAGGATGCCGGTTGCGCAGGTCTACCTGGAGTATCCTGCTCTGGGGAAGCGGCCTCCTGTTTCCAAACCGGCCTCATGCCTGTTTCGGGGCCATGGTAGGTGGGGTGACCATTTTCTTAAACACACATTCGAGTAGTCTCTCTCTGGTAAAGTGTAGGGACTTAGAGCTCGGTATTGCAGTGATTCCCTAGGGTCGGCCACACTCTGTCTCCTCTCACTTCATTCCTCCCTCGTGGGGGTGCCTTGGGGCATAGATATAGAATATTAATCTTGTCGAGGTGCCGAATCCCCTCCGAGAGAGACTTACTTGATAGAAGATCTAAGGACAAGACTCAACCTCCCTTGGACTCCCAATAGGCAGAATGTACTAGCGAGAGAACTTGGAAAAGAGAGGACATCTGGCCGGAATTATTAATAACGGAAGCCATGGTAAACCGGACATGGAATGGCCGAACCATAAGCTTAGACATGCGACATATGTGTTCAAATGCCTACTCTGAAGTATCATCTACATGGAAATTTATTTCTTCGACATTTTGGCCATTTTCAAAATTGCTACAACACTTTTGATAGATATACTAAATTTTTTAAAGTATTTAATAAAAATGAAGTATTCTGTCAGGCATTTCTGAAATGTCTGATGTAGTCTCAACTCTCCAATATCTGACTGTTTAAAACATATTACTGTTAACTTGTTTCTTTCGAATGTAATGGAATGATGATAAAATGTCTTGGCCCCTATGCTTACGAAGAAAATGTGTAATGGATTATTTCGAATGTAATAAAACAGATTGAAAATTAAATTCTCCTAAGAACAGTTTGTAAGTATATTAAAATAAATATTAATGGGTATAAAATGCACGTAAATTCTTCAATTTTCTGGGAATGGCCTGTGAAATTCTCTTCTTTCTAAGCAAATGTTTTGGTTAACAGTAATGACTAACATAAACGTAAACGTTCCATATTTCCTTCAATATGTACAATTTATTTAAAATAACATTTTGTTCCATCAGCCAACTGTGAGATATACATCATTATCGTTTGAGAACATTTAAGTATTTTTGTCAATTTTTAAGTACTACTCACTTGTTTCTGCAGTTGCCATGGCCAGGGTATAGAGCTTCAAGGTTAGCATGCGCCAAATATCTATTAAACATCTGAGCATCGATCCGTTGTACCTGCAACGAAATGTGTAATTGTATGAATACATGAAAAACATTTCTGTGAGGATTTATTTGGCTAACAAGAAATAGTGGGAAAATAAGTTTTCATAATATTAATCTGTAGAAACTATAAATCAGTACGCCATGATGGGTAGATAAATTATTATTAATGTAACGCTCAGTAGTTTTAAAATTCTTGGTTTCTGTTATGGTTTCTATATTTATTTGTTTTTATTTAATTCTGTCTCTTAACTCCTGTTCCCTTGTATTGATACTTCTCACATTCCAATTAGCTAGTCTTAGTGTATCCTTTATTCCAGATCGTGTCCTATTACCATGCGTGGGTTGTCTTCCAAGATATCCGTCCGGCTAAAATCTATGAAACTTTTGAGTAGTAGAATTTTTACAAGGTTGGATTACCGGCCCAACGCTCGACCACCATTCCTGCCAACACAAAAGGATTTAAATAAAATACAGGCTGCAGAAATGACATTTTTAAGAAGTGTTAAAGGTTGTACAATATTGGACAAAATAATAAATGAGGACATTAGAAAGGAATTAGAAATCTAATCAATCCATGACAAAATATCAGAACGAAGGCAACAATGGCATGAACATATATTAAGAATGAAGGATGGAAGATATCCAAATGCAGTACTAAACTATAATCCAAAAGGAAGAAGAGACGGAGGATGACCCTGGAAACGCTGGAGAGATCTATGAAGCCGGAACGGGCGATATGCCCAAACCACGGAGTGAAGAAGAACAAGAAGAAGAAGACGAAGAAGAAGAAGTTTTAAAATTAGGCTCCATATCGACAAGCAATTTTTCTGAATTTGAAACATTCTAATGAGATTCTTAACTCATATTTCTGAGTACTATAGGGATATCTCAGTAGATGCTCTCTGACATGAGCTACCAAAAATAATTAGCGAGCGAGATGGCTTCAAATTCGGAAGGTTCTGAGTTCGATTCCTGTCTACTGCGCATTCTGACCTTGGGTGATTCTTTATTTTCCTGATCGGTATGTGGATGCTGGGTGTTCTGTCTACCACGATTTTCTTTCCAGAATTTCCCTTTCATTACGTTGTATTTTCATCTTTCAGGTGTACTTCTAAGTTTCGTGACGTATGGTCAGGTGTTGCACAATCTTACTTAAAGGAAAAAATACTCACCGCCTACTTTGTTGATGGGTCGTTCATCGTGCTTTCTAGGCAGCTCCTACAGCGGAGTATCTACGCGACTCTGTGACCTATAGCCTCCTATGGTTCCTTTACTCCATCCCTCTCTGTCATGGGGTAGTAGCTTTCGTGTATAACTTATACTAGCAACATTTGAACAACAGCTCTGCGAATAACAATAACAACAATAATAGTAATAACAATATATCATTTTATAAGTATTACTACATTAATCTAAGTGAGGAGGAAGGCAATAACGCTTAAAACGCATAGAAAGCAAAGCACATTTTATTATGTATAATAAAGTATCGTAGATTGCACATTTTGTGTCGATCTCTGGTAATTATGTTTCGGTTGTTTGCACAAAGACAATTCCTTCAAACACGATATTACCCTTTCGTCCTTCAGTTGGGTTGTAACTGTTGGATAAATAAATTCGAACCAGGGGATGTAGATCGCGTATCCATGAAACATTATGATAGAACGTGGAATTTACGTGATGATATCATATCCGATATTTGCTTTTAAGTTGGGGTAATTAATGTAAAATCATAAATTATTCATGGAAAATGAACGATTTCTGTTTGTAATTTCTATTTCGTTATTTTGAAAGCTTAAAAAAAAACCTAACTTTATTTAGATCAATTAATTTAACGAAGGTATGGTTGCAGAACGAGATGACTCTTTAATGTGTTAAAACATAACTTTTATGAATACAAGATCTGATTTTAATTTATATTTATACATGGTATTCACTTTATCTGTGATTTACCGCAGACCCCGGTGGGTCTCTGCCCGCCTAATATAAAGGTGCATAATTTCGCCTGGTGCGTATATGATACCTGCTTTGAAAAACTATATACTGTAATGCAATGCACTGCAAAGCTAATTATACAGCCATAAAAGTATACCATGAAGAATATAGGAAATGATAAGTCAATGATCACTTATTTCACAATGAACCTCTGTTTTTATGTTATAATAGACATATATGCACATTGTAAACCAGTCTCGGCCGCGCCGTGGCTCAGTGGTTAGACCGCTTGGCTCTCACCAAGGCGGCCCGGGTTCGATCCCAGGCGACCGCAAAGTGAGCTTTGTTGCGGAAAATACGGCGCTGGGGTGGGTTTTCTCCGGGAGCTCCGGTTTCCCCAACCATCTCATTCCACCGGTGCTTCATCTTCATCTCATATATCATCAGTGTCACCGCCTGCGGTGCCGTATGTAGTAAAAGCGGGCGTTAAACACTACACTCACATTTAAACCAGTCACATAAAATAGAAATAGTTCAATTTGATCTCAATTCTTTTCTAACACACAGAGTTTCCTCACAATGTAACTTCATTACAAACCGGAAAATTAGCAGAACATGTTCTAGAAATGAAAAATTAGTGTTAGACTATGTGCAAAGCTTTTCTCCAACTCCAAACAGAAAACTATCTCTTGCACATAGTCTTATATGTCCATTTTCTTATATTTCCTTTCTCTCTTCCCTTATACTCTGTCTGTATTGCGAGAAGGTATGCTTGACGCCTTTCTGTCATAACATCATTTATTGCTTCTAAATTGGGACCATTCACTTTATAGCGTCCAGCGTCTCTTGCGAGTAACTGATCCTGTATTTTCGAAATGTTTGATACACCTTTTGGTTTTACAAGATATAGGGATACCAACATTAATAAACATTTCAATTAAGCGTGAGAATGACAAAAATTTATATCGTACACTGATAAAATGTAAGTCAAACAAAAGTAAGTCAATTTGGCGGTACCTGAACAGTTTTAACAACATTACGCTCCGAGGAACTTGTCTGAAATAAAATGCTTGTCTCATTGCATCGGAAATGTAGCTTTGGTTAACTTTATCTACAAATCTTTGATGCTGTTCTCTATTCTTTTTATTATTTAATGCTTCCGTCTTCAATCTCACTAACATTAACTTCCCTCTAAAATGTTTAAGTTACATATGTCCACCAGCTTATTTGTCGTCATCGGCTGTTATGACGGTATGTTGGAACACGATAAAAACGCATAAAATAGCTTCTTTATTTGGTTTCATAAGCCAAATAAATTCTCAATAGTAGCAAGTTACTGCGGAGTATGCCGGTATGTTCACAAACAGCTACAGCAGGCGGCACGCTGTGACACCTACCTGCAAGACTTTCGATAGCATGAGGCACGTGGCGTTGCTCCTGTCACTGGATAATCCACACTCGATTGGAGCATTTTTATATGTGGCTATATTTGCGGTAAAAGCTATCTGTATGTGTCACAGAGTTATTGATATATGTACTACTACACTTCCCATGCAGAATTCCTCATAAGTTTGATAAATAAGTTATTTTAGAGTACACACTATCATTGGAGGTAGTGGGCCCGCCCTCTGAGTGCCTCCACCTGAGAAATGGGTCCAGACATCACGTGGTGGGGCGAGGTTACCCCGAAGGCCAAGGCTACTATGTGGGGAGTGTTGGTAACCAACCAACCAGTCTTAAGATTTTGAAATACGTATGCATCTTTACGAAATGCGTGAAACTTTACAGGCCTTCAAGAGTTTATTCTTTATTTCTGCCCTTACCTTCATTTTTGTGAAAGGAACATAGGAAAATAATTGGACTGGGGGAAAGAAAACATACACGTGCTTCATAGGTACCATTACACCATTGGCAACATGTCAATGGTGATTCTCCAGATAATGAAATATATCAGTTGGTTACATATTTCTAATATAGGAGTCATGTGATTAAGTCTACTGAGTCAGTAGGATATCGGAAATTACCCATGTAAGATAACAGCAGATATCAAAAGGAAACTTCAAGCAGGAAGGGAAATGTATCCAAGGCCTTCGCATTCAGCTCATAATAGATAAAGTTGGCTAATTTAACCAAAACTTTATGACGACACTGGCTTTTGCATTCTGTTTGTAGAACATCGTCTACGCCAAAAGCTACTACGTAGCTTACATAGGCTACACCTAAATGGCTTCCAATTTTCATCAAGTAGGGAAAAGCATCTTCCAGACATTTGGATGCTAGCCATGCAGCCAACACAACTGCACATATACAGAATACGAACAATCTGAATTATTAGATAAATAAAAATTCCAGCAATTGAATTTTTAAGACACAAAATGTAAAATTTCAAATTTATTGAAAATTAATGTTAGGTCAACATCGGATGAGCAGAGAAATTGCACAGGAAGCCAGTAAAGAGCAGGACGAATTATAGTTTTAACTGGGTGACTTTTAGGAATTGCATTTAAGCAAAATACTCGGTTTCCGAAGAGTATGCAATAAACACCTACCAATAATAAGAAAAGGAACGCATAAGAAATGAAGGGCATTGCATAAAGTAGCACGTTGAAAGGTGTACTGTGAACAGTTAAACAATATATGTTTAAGATCAGCATGTTCTGTAGGATTGCAGTGATATATTGGAGAATCGGATGCATGTGTACAATGATGATGTTGTGGGTGACAGCCATGGGAAATAGCACTAAGATAATATGGAAATACCAAATCAGGGCACTATCGGTAAAACTACTCTTTAACACCCATCCATATGATACCAATTACTTTTTGTTTTATTTAATATAAGAAATTACAATTACTTATGCACGTTCTTCAATGAAAGATGTGATGATTCTTAATTTTGAACATAATGTACCAAAAATAAGAACTGTAATAATTAGCATATCTCTAATAGCACTTTTGAGGCAATATCACACTAAGAACCCATTTGAATGCCACTAGTTAGTCTGTATGTAAATAGAAAGATAACCTATTTCTAAACTATTGTGTTCTGTTCAGGCAGTAAATATAGTGTAAATGATTGTACGGTTAGTCATTTGTTCAGTGAGCACTTTTGGTTTTCATTTGAAAGTACAGAGATAATACACTGATTTACTATTTCAAGCCCACGGAAATGATGCTCCTGATTAAAAAGATAGTAAAAGGTTCAACTAACAGACTTAAACAGCACCGTCCATTCACAGTTCATGTATAGTCTTAAATTGACTTTAAAAGGAAACTAAGGTCATAAAATATGAGAGAATAATAATTAAGAGATCAAATTTGTGCAGAACCAAGAAAAAGAATTTCACTCACACATTCAATAGATACTAAATGTTGTGTTCAATGAACATTATCTACGTTATTTTACTTTAGAAAGGACGAGGGCACAAGCAATTATGTTTTGTTTTCGAAAACTTCAATCATGTTTAAGAATTAATGTTTATATTATATTCCCATAAGTTATAGGTCTTACTTAATCATTGACTCCAAGGTTGTGAAGGAAAAAAAAGCTGGGATCAAAGCTGCAGTGGCATTACGACGGTGTGTCGTTAAGTTTTAATCATCACCGTTTAAAAAGTGTGATAGAGAGTTTGTATTGATATGTGCTTGTTAATTCTTCTCTACGTAGTCGTCATCCAGATTTACACATTTTTCCCAGCGTTTATTGATCTTCCGAATACCTTGATCTTAGAAATCTGCAGAATTCTCTTTAAACTACTCTTACACTTCATTAATGACGTTATTTGTGTTGTCAAATCGGCGATCACACAAGGGATTCTTCATTTCCGGGAACAAGAAAGAGTCACTTGATGCGAGATCAGGCGAATAAGGTGGATGCTGTAAGGTCTCAAAGCCACATTCCCTTGTTTTGTCAACTGCAACTTGAGATGAATGACCTGGTGCATTGTCAGCCAGAAGACGAACACCTTTGGAGAGTATATCGCGTCGTTCCTTAATCAGAGCTGCTCGCAACTTGTCCAGACGATTGCAGTAGTATCTGCCAGTGATGGTTTGACCATTAGCAAGATAATCTGTAAGGATGAATCCACGACAGTCCCAGAAAACTGAAAGCATGACCTTCCCAGCTGACTTCTACATCTTCGCCTTTTTGGGAGGGGGAGCCGGCATGTTTTCATTCCATGCTCATGGTGTTTTGTCTCAGGATCATACTGATAGATCCAGGATTCACCCATGGTTACCAGACGATAAAAAATATCATCTTCATCCTGTTGTAACATCAACATCTGTCTTGAAAGGTCACGCCGTGTTTGCTTTTGGAAAGGGGTCAACAAACGTGGAACCCACCGTGTAGACACCTTAGACATGTGCAGTTCGTCATGAATAATTTTTCACACACTACCATAACTAAGATGTGCCTCATTCGTGATCATTTGGATGGTTGCTCATCTGTCTTCCAGTATTAAACGCTCCACTTTCTTCACTGTGACAGCATCGTCTGTCATTGACGGTCCATCAGCTCTTGGCTAATCTGTCAGGCACATGTGACCAGTTTGAAAATTCCTTTTCAGCCTCACAATAGTGTCATACGATTGGCAATTATTTCCATAAACAGCCGTCATCTCATCATGAATTTCCAGGGCAGATTTGCCCTTCATATGCAGGAACTTGATCACAGTACAAGCCTCAATTTTCTCCATCTTACACCTTAGTCACTTGTGGCACTCACTGTAAAAAACAAGAGGACTCAAATCACTGAAACTGCCAACGGCATGTCACGAGGGATCAGTGATGACACTGAAAAATTTTCATTTCTATAACATAACACCCTATCGGGTGTAAAATGTCTGTAATCTTAAGTTCTCTTACACTTTGGTGTAAATGCTACTTCCTAATTTTTATAAACTATAACAATTTCTAATTAAAACACTAATTTTGCATGAATATAAAATCAAAGTTGGATACATTATACTACTAGCAATGATATAGGCTATGGCTCAGGTGTTCTTGACAAATTACTGTCGTTTGACAAGCTCTGAGTTTTAGATTTTTTTGTATAACAGATTTTAGAAATAAACTATGCCATAAATCGTCACTATAGGTATAAATGTATATAAAATAATTCTGCTATGGTATAAAGCCTTTCGTGAATCGCTTTCTTGTTTAATCAGATACCAAAAGTAATTGAGATTCAGTGCAGGTTTACTGTGGGTGTACGCAGCACATTGCTGCCCACTCAAAGGAGCTCTTTAACTTGACCGTGCCTCTCACATCTAACTTTCAACCATATTTTTCACAACGACTACTTGAATAGTTTTAGATATTCCCAAGCTCAATTTGAAAATCCACAATTAGAGACATTATGATCGAGTAATTTGCCATTTATTTCACAAGCAAAGATGTTAAATAGGAACCAATCAGGGCTAAACAGGTCATAAAGCATTCAGCTTTTAAACATTTGACTATAACTAACTTATCTCAAAATGATGTACCCTGAAAACTAAGCTTTCGTAAGAATAATTAGAATTTTATTGCTTTTACTACTCCTTAGTCTACGTTTAACACAATCCAACTGCAGTCCTTAAGTATCATGTCAGAGAAAGACAGCTTCGAGAGTTGGGACGTATTTCAGCCTGGGGCGAAGCCTGCAATGCGTGTGACGTCAGGCAAATGCCGTGTAGTACAAATTGCCTATATAAATGACGCTATGAGTACAGAATCTGAGGGTTCAGTCAGGTGTAGCACACTCGATGACAACAACGTAGCTGCCACGTACCTAATGGAACCGTTAAGTTTACAATGTGACGATTTATTGAAGGACAAATATACACACGATAAAGAGTTGATTGATGTTTACAAGAATGTTCTCCAAACCAGATTTCCGAGGTTGTATTCACTTGCTGCACGGACATTGTGTATGTTTGGCTCGACATATGTGTGCAAACAATTTCTTTTCTGTTATGAAATTAGTTAAGTCCAAGCCTCGAAGTACCTTGTCGGATCACAATCTAACATGCAGCCTCGATTGCAAATTTCCCAGACATTACATGCCCTCCACGTTTTACACGCTTCCGGCATTGGCGTGGTGTATGCATGGATTCCTGGTCACGTAGTCTTGTGGGGGAATGAAATGGTGGATTCAGCAGCCAAGACGGCTACAATGAAGCCCATGGTTCGAGTACCATCTGTGACATCGGAAGATTTTAGGGCCGTATTGCGGAGAACTGTGCAAACCTGCTGGCAGGAAGAGTGGTCCGCTCTCCGCAGCAATAAACTTAGATCTGTGAAAGAACTTCCGATTCCCTGGGTTACTTCCTGTCGTTCATCTCGTCGCGAGGAGGTGAGTTTGGCTCGATTGCGTATTGGGCACTGCTTTTTTACTCATAGTTTTCTTTTTGGAAAGGAGCCTGCTCCACTGTGTCCGTTTTGCAACGAAGCGTTATCTGTCCGACACGTGCTGCTAGATTGTTTTTGCCTAGCATATCTTAGGACGTCTCTGCCAGCATTTGCAGAAATGCTAGCGGATGGTAAGAAAGTAGTGGAGAATGTTTTTAGATTTTTTTTAGGTTAGTCTTTAGGATTTAGTGAAGAGAATTTTTGGCAGTTTATATTATATTTATTTTTCTTTTTGTAGTTTGTTATGTGCATGTATTTTTGTAAGTTTATTTACACCTTTATACAGTTTTAGAAAAATTTATATCTGGCTTTTGCCATGGCCAACTCTTTAAAGGGTAACCTCTGCAGTTGAGCGCCCTTATACACCTAGCTAAAGAAAAACGATACAGAAAATGTCGGAAAATGTCCACGTAATTCTGTTCTGAATGGGTCTCCTCTAATTTGCAGAGAAAATTACTTTGTTTTATTTACTTTATAGCATGCCTGACCTTCAGATAAACTATGAGTTGAGGTTTTATATACCTTATCATAGCACAGAACCAAAATGTAATTTTATTTTATAAATTGTGACCAATTGTGTAATTAAAGCAGTCAGCATTAATATTACAAGACCCAAGATGTAAGTTTACATATTATTAATACCCGATACGTTTCCTGTCTTTTCTACGGTGTCTGAAACCCAACATATCAAAATGTTTCCTTCCTCTTTGGCAGCAGAAATCAGCAAGATGACGTCACACGCTAACCTGCCTTTCGTTCGGGGGCATATTTGGCGGATAGAGCTGACGGAGTGACGTCACACCGCCACTACCTTTCTTCCCCTGGTTTATGTTCAGTATGTTCTAAAGACGTAATGTGAGGGTTTTGAAGAAAATCTCTCCCACTATCCCAAATTATTCTTATATAGAAAATATTTCGAAACTTTTAATTTCCTTAAATTTTGCTCTGTCGACTTTGATTAAAATAACATGTTCAATAATTTACATGATACATAAAGTGTACACCTTGATGGAAATTTAATCGTTCTTTCACACTACCGTGTGTCTCCCAGAAGGAGATCGGGAGTCCTGTGGTTCAAATCCCGACCGTGGCATTGAAGTTTTCAGTCTGGCTCTATGAATCCATATACACCTTGAATTTTTTTGGGAAGAGCCTGGAAGTTGACTTCATTTGGAAAATATTTCTTATAACTCTATGTGATTTGCAAATTTTAAGACAGATAAAGGTCTGAAATGTTGTAGTCACATAACTTTATTTACTCTTTTACAAAAAATTCTTAATATTCATCTATTTCATATAGCTCAATATAGGTATTTGCGTGAAATATTTTACTCCCAATTTTCTTGTGGGTAGAGGAGAAACGAGCCTAGAATAGACTTTGAATTATCTAATATTTTAATAGCTGAGCTGGTCATATGGTCAAGACATACAATTAACAGGAAACGAATACGGACCTCCCATTTGAGAGTATAAGTATTGAAAAATTGAACAAAATAAGAAATATCTCGATATTGTAAATTTTTTTAACGAACTCCCATTTTTATTTTTCATATTTTTCGGTTTAACAGCTATGCAGAATTCACCCAGAATGAAGAGGATTTCTGAGGACATTCCTAGAGAACTCAAGATATATATTTCATTTGTATGAAAGGATGTTCAACATATGGTAACTTAATCGAAATCTTTAGAGTCAATTTTGAGAAAATATAAAATTCCGAATGCTTGTTCAAGTAAACAATAGTTTGGGGTGGGAAATATTTGGAAAATATTTGTGTCGCATCATACTCACAACACACACATGGACCACTAACTAGAATTGCTTAATTTTTGGATTTAGGGGACTTCAAAAGTGGATTTCCATTAAAATTGTCATTGTGCAATACAATACCATCTCTATATACTAATTTAGTGATAGAGACGTTCCACAGAAAGTGTGGATTTCTCTTAGAACAGCAATTTCTTAAATCCGTAGGGATTGGAGGTGGTGGTGAGGGAAGGTGTTCTCGAAGCTCCGCGTTGCGGCGATCATGTGCAACGGGATTACTCACCTGATGTCCCGCGTTTTGACTAGGGTTGTGGGTGGCATTCAGACCGCCCCCCCCCCCCGACCCGGGAAGACGATGATGAAGCTGCAAGTTGCTAAACTTTTCTTGGGCCAATCTGGCACTCTGTTATACCGATGTAAATAAAAAATCTCCGGATCTGCTTCAGTCTGAGCTATGAGAACTCTTGAATTTTCAGACGTGGTGGACGCGAGTGAAAGGATAAATTTGCTAAATAAACTTCGATACCAATAAATTATTTTTACTTTAAAAATATGAAGATTTTCAATTCAATTTGTATTATTTGTACAATTGTTCGTATAAAACTTGAAAATAATATTGTATACCTTGATTACAATTAACAAAAGACGGATATTAACTCTTTTACAAGGTTTCGGCGCTGCACTGAATTCACCTTAACGTTCTTCCATCAAAACGCCTTCTTTCCTAGCTGTTCTCCCAAAATTATTGATTTTTTGCTTTTCTCGTTGTCATCACTACCAACCAAACTTAATTTTTGCTGGTCAACATCACACATTACGCAATCTCATTTTTTAAACTACCAATGATAAAACATTGTATCACTTACATGTTCAGTCATCTCATGACCTATCGAATTTAACACTTTTATTTTTTATTCATTTTAACCTGTTCATATCGATTCTTAAATCATTAAAAATATTAAATAATTTTAGAACTCTTGGAGCCCAAACCAAAGCCAGCGTTACACTTTCAACACACACATTATATCTAATACGTATTTATTGCGACATCAGCTATATCCAAGATAACTGTTAGTATTGGTTTGCGTGTTTCAAATTCTTGTAATTTGGTTATGTTTCTCGCGACATCATGGAAACCGCATGGCATTTTAAAGTAATGGCAAATTGCCTTCACACCATCGATTCGATGTCCTATATAACAATGTATAATTAAGCTAAATTTTTTGGAAATTTTCATCTTGTTCAATTTTAATCGGATAGGAAAATAAGCTTACGTAAAAATAGTTTAAGGAGTCTATTTGATTAATAAATTATAATATGTGGGAAAATTAATGTGAAGTAATAGTGTTAGATTTATAAAATTTGTCTTTGCGTTCTTCTCAACACATAAAATCTATATAAAGTTGTATCAGTTCGCTATTTGGATAAATTTGTAGTGTTTCAGTAGGACTGGGGAAAGGTTATAGTGATACATAGCAAAATAATATTTAAAGTAATAACGTTAATATGAATCTTAAGCTTTCAAAAGCAGTTTTTTCTTTTTTGACATATTTAAAGAACCACTCAAAAGAAGCTATAAATAGATAGGCACATGCTTATTAATAGGTGCGATCAACGTTGAATTTTTTCATAATTGTTCAATGACGAGTTAAATTTGGATATTTTGGCTTTTGGTATCATGTTGTACTTTGAAATCGATCGGAAAATTCATGAATATTGATGGAAGAGGTATTTAATGCGCCGGCCTGTAATGAGACTTGATCGGCACATTAGTTTAAGTAGTACATACCTCAATACAGGTTTCTGCAAGTATGTAGTATTATTCTCAGGACTTAGAAGATTTTGTAATCGTCTTTTCATCTTACGATGAAATTTTTCATATTTGTTTACATTTTTACTGAAACTAAAATGTATTTTCAAAATAATGCAACAAGTTTTAGAATTGATTTATCAATGTTTCAGAAATCAATAATTTTAATGGATAGGACAACAATACTTTTCTGGAATAATAAGGGGGTACTATAAAACACATGAGTTCATTAACGCCTTGTACTCTCATTTACTGACGTGGGATAATAGGCTACTTACGGTTTTGAAGAACGGCCTCTAGGTTTTAGAATGCCAAGTGAGAGGGCTAGTGATTAAGTATGGACTCTTCCTTAGGAGGAAATGCTATTTCGGCTTGAGGTAACTGCTGCGCGCATACACTCACATTCCTAGCTCAACATGTACAATGAAGTAAACGTTTTGTCTCTGGGGAAATCTTCCGCCGGTCTCAGCTGCTAATTGCTACGTTTTAATGTAAAACAGCTTTAGTGAGGTAATCTCCTTTAGTTTTTGTAGCACTGTGGTATTCAGTGAATTACCGTTCGTGCTAAATTCCTTTGGTTAACTAATCACCTTTATTATTAGTTTTAGCAAATTACCTTAATAAATTTTGCATTCATTGCTGAAATCATAGCTTATCAAGTGTATAATTTTATACAAAATATGCGGATACATAAGGAAGCAGAAGGTAGAAGAGACAGAACACCATGTGGTTTCTCTAATCCCAAAATAGCATAGAATCTCATAGTGGTAGAAGAAGGACTGTAATATACTCTTTCTTTTTTCTGTATAATACGTTTGAAGCAGTGAAACTTTTTTTTGTTAATTGTTCCCGCCTTTAACTCCAATATCGGCGGCCGTTCTCCTTTGGAACATATCGTACTCGCTGTGTTTAATCATTAAATCACCACACATTCGCACTCTCATTCATATTTCCAGACTCTGGGAAAGATGGGGAATAATCTTGGTCGGTGAAAAATCCCCGGAACCCCTGACACGGCAGGCAGGTGCTCCACCGGCTAAGCTACTGGGCCGGGCAGTGAAACCATGTTCGAAACTCATTTTTCAGCAACGACTATCACTTAAGGCTACTCCTCTGTTCCTATTTTCTTTTTACTTTTAGTACTTGATTCACCATGCCCCATTACATATAGTAACATTACACGGATTTAACACATTTTCTACAATTTTATATACAATTTCTTATTTTCTGTAGTCGTCTTTGTACTTTATTTTTATATGCTTCTGTGTTATCTTATCAGTTATATAATACAATATTTGCGTATATAAAAAGGTACTGTTACAGTTGATCGAAGTCTATACTGTTTGTAAAGTATGCAAACGCATTCAAGTATTTCTTAATTATTTGTTCATGGCTGATTCACCAATTTTGCCCACTTCCAGTTGTCGCCCTGAAGTTTTTACGCCTTTGATCCAGTATTGAGCATTCCCATAAAAGATGTAGGACTTTTTGTTTGGTATCACTACATGGATATTCTGGAGTTTGCGAAATCATGAATCTGTAGAAGTATACTGTCGCAGGATAGATTGTGAACCGGGATGATTTTAGACTACAAGTTGTGGATAGGGTTGTGACAGTGTTTTACCATAAGGGTTTACAATCTACTTTACAACTGGGAGCGTAGCTGAAAGGATAGGGTGTCAGATGGTAGAGGTAAATGGTAAAGGGAATTTGTAGTCAGGTTACAGATAGATAGAAATAGCAGAACTTTCTACGAAATGCCAGTTTACTATAACCTCATGATTTTCTACAATACAAATTAACCCCAAAGTCTTGAAGAGACTTTGGGTGGATTGGTGTTGATAGCTACATTAATACACTAAGACCCAATCGGGCTTACCTTCGAGGAGATGTCGGTGCGTAGTGAAGTGAAGATTTGGCGTAGCTTCCGGCCGCAACAATACACTTTAGACTCCCGCGCCTCGATAATCACCGCTATAAGTATTAACGGCCAAGACCAAAAAGAAGGGGCCAACACACGTTGAACCTAGGGACTTTTCCCCTTTGATCAGCAGAAAAGCTTCTGGAACATTCCATCCGCCATGTTGGTTTATGTCCAACGACTTGCTGATCATCCATTACAAACTACCGGGTTCAACGTCTAGAGTTGCTGCGTTTGGCATTCTTACTTGGTTAATGCTCCGAAAATATGAACATTACGTGTTTGACATCTAATGTTCCGCTATGAGGTTTCTACATCTTTACTTTCACAAATAAGTACCCTAAATTGTATAAAGAAACCTCATGCTATTAAAGTTTCAAATAAGTTTCTAAAATAAATCAAGTTCCTTTACTTCACCAAAGCATACGCGACAATATTCTTACTGGCCCGTCTCCTGTTATCATTGTTGAAGTTTTTTGTCATTGGAATCTTGATCCTTAGTCTATCTTGCACTGATGGAAAGAAACTCTTGGTTAATGCTCCTTTTGTTGAGTTTGTCCACATTTGTTGCCACTTTTCTTTCTTCCTCTCAGCCTCTATTATTGAGCTCTTCGGTAATTTATTATACAGGTTGTTTCAAAATGACACAGAAAGGTTATAACCGTTTCGTAGTTTATAGCTTAACTATTCCGAACTTTGGTGTCGCAACTTCGAAATTCTGTTAGGTATAATTTTATGCAGCATTAAGTATTACATTATTTTAGATAAGGCTGCACAGGAACCACTGGTGTGCGAAACTCAAAAGTTGTTATTGGGACTCACCAGCTACGAAAACTAAAGTATTGCTCTCTATCAGTGTCCGTAGCCTTGCTTTCAGGTAATGGGGCAAAGGGCAGTTACTTGTGAAAAAGTCGAATAATAACTCGAACAGTTCCAAGGTTGCTCATTTTGCTATGATATTTATTGTACAATTCTTTCAACTAGTTACTGTAAACTCAACAACTTCTTTTTCAGTTACAAATGCTTTATTTAGTATTAACAAACACAGTGAAATAAAATGCTTATCTCATTGCATAAACCATTTAGTTTTTCTTAACTTTATCTACAATTCTTTGATATTGTTCTCTGTTCTTTTTATCATTTGATACCGAAATTAAGGGGTGCAATAAGTAAACCATCGTAATGGATTTCAGAGAAATTGTGTATCTTTGTTACACAACGTGCAGGCAGGTGCATTGGGTTGAATAGTGTTTTAACAAACGAAACGTAAGAAACCGTGTTCATAGCATAGTTCTAAAGGGGAGCACTTGACTCTGTTTGGAAATGTATTCTTCGGACCCATAATAATGGCATGAGCGAGACTAATATTCAATGGACAAAATAGTCACAAAGGGAATCTTTGTGTGAAAAGAGGGCTTCCAGAAGTGAAAGTTACACACACCCACGCGCATCTGTGCCCAGTAAGGACAGTCAGTTCGTGGCTGGCAAGCCATTAAGAAGATCATCACTTCTGTCTTGGTCGAAGACAGATTATAACCGGAGAGAAGATTTGTCGGTTTATACTTAACGAATTAAGTATTATCGAGTAATAAGCATTCCACTTTCAGTCACTCTAAGCAGTGATATATTGGTAACCCTTGGTCGGCAACTTCGAGTTTGATGTGGTGATAAAAAGAAGCAGTCATTAAACCAGTTTGAAACGGGCATACCCACGCATACCCAGAGAGAAACCTCATTGCTCAACCCTGAGCTATCCATATCATTGTATCTAACTGTAGCGTCAACGTGGAATCCTGCGGCAGCCACATTTTGCTTCACATTTAACGCTTCCATCCTCAATGTCACTAACATTAGCTTCCCTCTAAAAGGTTTAAGTTGCATATGTCCACCAGCTTATTTGCCATTATGGACTGCTATAACGGAATTTTTTAACACGTTAAACACTCATAAGCAATAATTAAGCAATAGCTTGTTTACTGCGGTTTAAAAAGCCAACGCAATTCCAAATAGTAGCAAGCTACTACGGAGTATGTCGGTATATTTATAAAAACCTACAGCACGTGGTACGGCGCGTGAGCTATACCTGCGAACTCCGACAGCGTGAGGCACGCGTCGTTGTTCCTGTCACTGCTTAATCCACACTCATTCTGGAGCATTTTTATGCGGCTCTATTGACGGTAAAACTATCTATATGTGTCACATAGAAGCTGAGCAACTACTTCTGTATGTTCGTTCGGTGTCGTTTTGAAACGCCCTGTATATTATTGCCATATCGTTTCCTTCTGTTGCTTCCTTGGCTAGTTTATCTGCTATTTAGTTTCCGTATATTCCCACATGTGCTTTTATCTATTGGAAATGGGTCTGCGAGTATTGGTCCTTAAGAATTTTAATAGTTTTTCTGATTTCTTCAATTATGATCCATGTTTAATTGAAGAAATCGAAAAAACTATTACAACTGTTCCCATTGCATGCACAAAGAAATAAACATTTAAAGCATGCTTTCAAAATTTGATTTCAGTTAATATGAGGTAGGTAAAAAGGTAAAACATTAAACATTATAACACTGGTGTGTGAAGGATCTTTAGATAAAATTATGTGAAGGTAACACACAAGACCTTTTAATACTGAGTCCTATGAGTAAATTCTTGCGGTTATGCAATGAATACCCTTTTGCGTATAATCTATTTTGGAGAGCTTAATGAAATTTATATGAGAGATACGTACGCTTCTGAAGTTTACATGAAAATCTTTCAGGAGCGTCCCTTTCCACGACTTCAAACCCATCACTTGAATATTTCAGTATGCCTCGTGGACAAAGGCCAGAAAATGTTCCAGAAAACTTTCTGTACGATAGTACTAAAGGCTTCCTGAAATGTGAATGAAGGTGAATGAAACACTGTGAACTAACTGGAAGTCACTGTGGAAGCAGGCAATCGTAACATACTTTTGTGTAGTTTTCCATGTTGCAGTACTAATACTGTAACGTTCTGTAGTTATATTTGGGAATAATTGTTAAAGGTTAAAACGGTTCACTAAATTAAATACTGAGGGACGATACGCAAGAGGAACCTGGGGCTTTGGTGCACAACATTTAAATTGAAAAAAAAAAGAAAAAAAAAAAAAGAAACAGAAACAGAAAAAGAAACAAAGGACCTCACTGCTTACTTATCCACGTGAATCATCTTTAATTACACCACAACGTATAATCCATTCTTTCTAAACTTTCACTTCACATCTTGAGTCTCATTCTGCACCACGAGAGCGTCACCTTACATACATCCGTCTCCTATTCTTATATATATATATATATATATCTATATCTATAACTCTATATCTTGCTGAACGACTTGCTTTGCCATTCTGCTAATAGAAGCCAAGCCAGTCATCCTTCTCGAATGTTCTATATGCGGTTTTCAATGTTTCATGCACGACTTACTTCCGGTAATATGTAAGTCATTGAGTGACGAATTTCAAATGTTATATAGTATTATTCCTTTTTTCTCCCTTTCTCGTCAATGATTCCCTCAGAGCGAGGGAACCGAAGTATCTGACCTGAGAGATGAAGTCGGGGTTGAGATGAATGAATGATGGAGCAATTGGTGGAATGGTGGTGGGGGAAACCGGAGGACCCAGAGGAAACCCACCCCAGCGCCATGTTGTCCACCAAAAGTCCCACTTTGCAATCGCCTGGGATAGAACCCTGGCCGCCTAGATAAGAACCAAGCGGTCTAACCACTGAGCCATGGCGAGGCCATATAATTATTAAAATTATATTTAAATTGTATACATGACAATAATACTGTGATTAAGGGATTTTGTTTTAAAACAGGTGCAACCCTTTAGAGTGCGCCCTAGGTGACACCGTGACTCTTCCAAGGTTGTTCAAGCAAGGTAGTTTCTCAATGCATTGTACATTACAGTAATAGGATAACATCAATTTGAAAGGAAGATGGTAGCTTTTCTATCAGAAAAGAGTCTACTGTCAGAGTTGGGAACTGAAGTAGACTCGTTTTCAGGCTATCCACCAGTAGTCATAACACCATAGGTAAGTGACAGTAATATTTTAATCTTTGTCCATGTTGTGGATCAAGTGCACCTGCTTATTATTAGCAATTCGAGTTAGGCTACTGAATTTTCCATTGCCATAAACAAACGTTGGACAACTTTACTGCGCGCATTTGGGCTTGTTTGAATAATATCCTTGACCCATTGTATTTCAGAAAACTTGAAAAGTGGAGCATTTAAAATTTAAAATATCCGTATCCGTTATTCTGTATTTTAGGAACATATGCTGCAACGTACTTTTACTGCGAAACATATTTTTACACGTTTACGTGGCTGACTACGTAGCTCACTTGGTAGAGCACCTGCCTGCCATGTTAGGGATCCCGGGTTCGATTCCCGCGGTAGGGGTGGGGATTTTTCTCCGACCAAGATAATTCCTCATCTTCCCCCTCATCTTCCCCAGAGAGTGTGAATGTGTGAGTTATCTAATTATTAAAAAAATAAAACGAATACGAGTTAACACCTTCTATATGTTCCGAAGGAGAACGGCCCCCGACATAACCATTGGAGTTAAAGGCGGGGTATAGGAACAAATAAAAAAATCTTAATTGAATTGTACCATTGTATCCCAAAGTGGTTTGGATTCCAAAGTTACAGAACATTTACATTGCACCGATCGATTACTACGTTATAGCTATCTGTATGATTTTACCCAGCTTGTTAGATAATAATAAATGTTGGACATCAACCAAAGTTCAGATGAGAAGAATAGTCTTCTTCTAGAGCACATTAGAATTGAATAAATTAGAAGTTCTATGTACAATTGACAAACAAAGAAAATGTACAAAAATCATACGTTAAAAATTTCCGAGAGAAAATTATCAGAATGATTTGTAGCTATAAATCAAAAGGGAGAAAAACGAAGTAAAATGATTAAGAAAATGGAACGAGCAAGATGCCGAATAGACAGATGATGACGAATAGACAGAAAGGACTAATCTTTGCAGTTGAAGATAATGCACTGATTTTGCTGAATTCTTTGTAGTGATGCCACTATAAAATTAATTGCATATAAGTCGAAGCGGCTTAAATATAATTTTTAAATAAAATTTCAAATACTTCCCAAAACATTTCTTATGATCAGTTTTCAAAACGATTAATGAAATGGATATTTAGTCTAAGAATTTACTATTAATAAATGCATTGCTTATTTGGGTTACGACTACTACTACTACTGATGACGATAATATGAAATATGTACTCGAGTTGAGCATAAATGTTTAGTTGGGTCTTTGCTGTAGTCTGTTATCGTTTTTTGTCCACATAAGACATTTTCAACCTTCGGAGTTAATAAAATTTATTATTTGTAGCTATTTTGTGGTCAAACCCGGTATAACGTGCCTTGCTGGAGTGACTCCGGGCTTATACTCTCTGGTTCATTTGTCTAGCATGGCTGGTGTTATGTAAAAGTAGGATTGTATTTCCCTCTTCGTCCTGTCTTTGATGTTCACTAGCTCTTGCAAGGTCCTATGGATGATAGCAGATGTTATGATCTTACATCCTTTATGAAGTATGTCTTCCACACGAGTTCATATACAAAGCAATATAGCTCCTTTCAGGTCACTTTTTTTAAGCTTTTTGTCCATATAATATCTATTCTTATGTTGTGATTGCTACCATTATCGCCCTGAAGAGTATCATTTTGGTTGCTGTTAAGTTGGCAACCTTTAGGTGTACTATAAAGCTGTGATGTCAAAGCTGAAAAGTGTGGTATCCCTTCAATGGGCGAGCTTATTTTAAAACTAAATTGGTTTAAAACGCTTACACCTTATAGCAACGTAAACACATTTCTTGCAGAGAAATTGACATTTTTTATTTTGCTTTGTTTAGTTATATTAATCTATTTTTTAAAAAATATTTGCAAATGTTTCTACTTACCACTTCATAAAAATTATTTGCATACTAAAATAAATATAATTATGTGATTGATTTGGAATACATGGAAGGAGTGCACAGCACCTTCACGCCTTAAGAAAGAAGTCTAATAACTCATGAGGATGTAAACGTTAAGGTTAAAACTACAAAACTAGCATTGGTAGGAGATATTTTAAATATCACCGATGTATTCAATTTCGTACATAAGATAAAGTAAGCTATATAAAATTATGTTATGGCACATATGCATAATGCTTCACTGTTTATCGACAGTTTCAGCGAAGTAGTTTTCAGTTACACAAAAATGGAAGGTAATTTGTCAAAGCGATTTCATCTCTGGCCTACATTTTACATTCTGGCCTGCGCCAAAACAGATTGAAATTAGTGGCACTACTCATAAAATAAATTCCACTTCATTATCTTTTATGAGGCATACTAATACTGCTATCTTTCCTCTGCCAAAACGAGCCAAGTTCCAAGGAAGTGTGACTTCTTTTGGGGACAGGAAGTGTAAGCTTTGAATTTGAAACTACTCTAAAACTATTTTACTTCTGGATTAAAAGTATTTAAGAACAAGGGAAACATGTTTTGAGAATGACAAAAGACGATTTATTTTAGCTTGTTTAAATATTCGAATAAAGCACAATAACGAACGAAATATTTGTAGAAATTATTTATTTTATTTCCAATAAACATGGTGGCTCCACCCGTAACATTAACGTTGAGTTCTTTGTTTTATCTACTCGCTAGGTGAATTACGGACATATATCTAATCCACAGCTATTTACTTTTCATCGTTTCCGTTTTATTTTGTTTTATCTTTCATTTGTGCTTCTAGGTGTCATGATAAATGGCAGAGTAGACAAATGAGGAAGATGATTGCTCAAAGGAAAGAGTATTCCCCAGTGTACACTACAGGGCTACTCAGTAGATGAGAAATTCACTGCCTTTTCTAGGCAGTTCCAGCAGAGGAACGGATCTTCAAGCCTATTACTTTTTTAGTTTTATATGAGTATTCTTTTGTAATTTACGTCCTCCAACGTTAAGTCATACCGGACTGTGAATGAATTGGGTGAAATGATGCTCATATGAGCCCGGGGTCCATGGAGCTTAGAGTTACCTGAAATTCGTTGTTGAGGATAAGGCAAAACCCCGGAAAAACCTATTGAAGAGTACTCACTTAAGTTCTGTTTTTCTTTAACTCTGTAACGTTTTCGATCACGTATAATGATCATCTTCAGTGACCATTACTGCACCTACTGGCGGTAGAATTCACTTCCTTCTTCCCAAGAGGATTGTGACTCCGCCCATCATCAGTCCATCAATCTATACAATCCAGTTTCACATCAATTAGCTGTTTTCCATTGTGTGATTCACAGACTGATAAAGGTTCCTATGTCTGTCTTCGAATACAACCAAGAATACAAACATATACTGCATGTTGCTGAAATCAATGGTTTTAGAAAATCGATAATATTGAAATTTACTAAAGAATACATTTATAAAGTACGTATAAAATTAACTACCACCTTACAACAATCAGAAGGAAAAA
Source organism: Mantis religiosa (assembly GCA_030765055.1). Taxonomy (NCBI): domain Eukaryota; kingdom Metazoa; phylum Arthropoda; class Insecta; order Mantodea; family Mantidae; genus Mantis; species Mantis religiosa. The sequence continues at coordinate 80,292,443 of CM060953.1, forward strand.
GAATATTGTGACTTTGTGGGTTCTTAGAATTAAAAGTCAGATTTGCCGAAATTGTAAATGTTCTTTATTTCCGTAGAGATACACTGTTCAATTCTCACGTAACAACATTACATCACATATACAACACAATCTTCCAAGGTCGATGACAATAACAAACAGCGTCCAGTTTACAACATCATCTCTCGTTACAACAACATTCTTGTTACACAACTCTCATCACTAACTATGGCTTCTTTTTATACACCCATTCTGTAAAATCACTAGATTTTTCTGGAATAAAAAAGGCATCTAATGACGTAATCCGAATATTCTATCACCTTCCAGAAACGTGAAACCCTGTCTGGGCCGGCAAGTCTTTTATCTCAGCTATCTTTGCTGCCGGCTATCTGTTTACACTAGCCGCGCTATCGTTAACTGCTTACGCAAGCTCTTTATTACCGTGAAACAATATCCGTTTGTTTTCTATTTGTGCAGAAACTTTTATGCCTGTTGCCACGAATTCGTGTCAGAAGTTTACTTACCATCCATGGGCGTTTAACAAATTCAAAGGAATTTTTCAAAAATATAACGTCAAATTAGCTCCGAAAACAACTTTAATTTGAAGAACCTATTAAAGAAACCCTTAAGTAATTCTACAGATAAACTCAAATATTCTGGAGTTCACAAGATACCTTGCAATAATTGTGATTCATTTTATATTGGGAGAACAAAAAGAAAGCGGAAAACTCGTCAAGCAGAACATCTAAGAAATGTAAGGTTGAAACAGATAGATAGATCAGCAGTTACAAATCATTTTTGGAAATCTAATCATGATATTGGTCAAGAAAAACCCGTAGAGCAAATAAGTGAATTAGATATTTGGGAGAAAATACATATTTTAAACAGTGATAAAAACAATATTTTGAACTTTAATTTTCCTGCAAGTAACAGTATACTTACATTTCGTTCAAAAACAAGCTGCAGATGAAAACTGCATTACTTTCGATGACGCTGAAGTTCATTTATCTACAAAAAAGTTATGTATAACAATCAAGTGACTAATTCAAGAAACCCAAACCAGAAAAGGATTCCTTTGTCGTTAGAAGAAGAGGTACAACTCCCTCAACAGACGTCTAGTAGCTCAAAATCTTCCTCAAGAGATCATGGAAATTCTACCTGACAACACCACAGAGAGTTTCCAGTTGTCCAGGTTCGACGAGATCATCCCTTTGCCCGAGAATGGTATAAACCTTCCAGTTTCTCAAGTTGGTATGGAAGAGGTGCAGTAATGTTCGCTGAAGATGATCACGATATGTGATCGAAAACGTTCTAGAAAAACAGAACTTAAATGAGTACTCTTCAATATCACCTACTCATATAAAACTAAAATACTATGTCTCACTTCAAATATTTTGTGGTATTTAGAATAAGCCTAGTACTGTTAGAAACTTTGTGTCAGCCGGTGTAAGAATGATGTTTGAAACCGTTAGGGACCAAACTATTGCTGTCGAAGGTCTTTCCGTTTCTGGCCTTCCTTTGCGACTCCACTTCATACCTTCTTCCCAGGGGTCACATATGAAATACAAAGGTTCCATTATGGCCTGCACATAGTGAATACGCGAACAGTTTGCCATCCACTTTGACAAGATTCATGAAAGCAGTTGTCAAGTAGTCGTCCCTTTACCTTCGTCTTGTAGTTGTTGGCTTGTTACTTGTTTATCAAGCTACAGGGAAGGAACCAATAGTAAATATGTACTCAAATATAAGAGAACTAATTCTTAAGTTATTCAACCCTTTACAGGAATTTGCGAAAGCAATAAGTAATGGATTTGTTTATGTTTAATTTAGACATTATAGATCCCATTTCTACATAAAAAACTAGCACTATAGTACACAGTGCTTACACTAAAGGGTCATTTATTACATGCTAAGAAACAATTTATCACTGACTCTGACGTGCTTGCTATATCTCTTCGCCAGAGGAGCAACCACTACATTTTAATCTTAATTGAGTTGGCGGTGATGGAACTGTAACCAAATGTCACTTCAGAATTAATTTCCGTTAATTCTCACTGAGAGAGGGCGAGATAGAGAGAGTGACTTAATAGACTGAAATGAAATGATACCAAGTCCCCCACGTATTGATCTGTGGACCAACTGAATTATTAGAAGATTTCGAAGTTCGTAATATTATTGTGCTGCCTAGCAGCTGAGTGTAGCTTAGCAAATAGCAATGGCAATTATACCTTTAACCGCCAATTATGCTAAGAACAGCGGTTTGATTATAATTCATTAAGTTTATACACGTGTTTACATAGTTTATAAATTTTTTTCTGAAACTGCGACATTGAAATCTTCCTCGAAGGTAATTTCAGACATTGTGTTATGAGTTCTGGTGACATACAATGGCCAAATTAATGTTTCGTTTTCTTATTCAGTGTATAGATTTCAATACTATTCAATAGACTAAATGCCGACCAAACAGGATTTAAGAGTACTAGAGAATTCAGAAATGAAAGTATTTAGAATCGTGAAAGGTTGTGCCAGGCGGTATTTAATGTATACATAAACCCGAGAGAAATTAATATTGTAAGGATTAACAACAAAGTTACAGAATGTAAAAAACATCGGAAGAAATTTTGTTTTTAATATTCCATTTACTAACGTTTAACTCCAGTGGCTATTGTGGTGGCCTTTTCTGTGGGACATGACAATGGTTTACTCTTGTTCAGTTGCTATTGGATTTCTTTTGGTTTTATAGTTTAGATTACACACATATCCACAATATCCTTCATGATTCCGGACACTGGAGAGGATATGGATTAATCGTGGCTAGCGAAAATTTTCACTCCTAGTCAGGATTTTTCCAAGAAAATTTTTTCCAGGATTTTTCCAAGTTTACTTCAGTCTACATAATCAACAAATGCACACCCAAACACACGCACACACACAAATATATATATATAATATGAAATAAGATATGCAGGTGTTTCAAAACGACACCGAACGAATATATAATAGTTTTTCAGCTTCTATGTGACACATATAGATAGCTTTTACCGTCAATAGAGCCGTATAGAAATGTTCCAGAATGAATTTGGATTAGGCACTGACAGGAACAACGCGTGCCACACGCTGTCGTAGTTCGCAGGTATAGGTCACACGCCGTGCTGCTTCCTGTAGCTGTTTGTAAACATACCAGCATACTCCGCAGTAGCTTGCTTGCTGCTATTAAGAATTTCTTTGGCTTGTGCAACCGCTATAAAGAAGATATCTCTTAATTATTGCTTATTAGTGTTTAACGTGTTCCAAAATTGCGTTATAGCAGTCCATCATGGCAAATAAGCTGGTGGACATATACAACTTATACCTTTTACAGGGAAGTTAATATTAGTGAAGTTGAGGATGGAAGCATTAAATAATAAACTGAATAGAAAACAACATCAAAGAATGGTAGATAGATTAACCAAAACTACATGCCTTATGCAATGAGAGAGCATTTTATTTCACGCATTTAATAGTACCAAATAAAGCATTTGTGACTGAAGAGAAGCTGTTGATATTTACAGTAAGTGATTGAAAGTATTGTACAATTAAGAAAATAACAAAATGGTCTGAAGTTAAACAATAAACATTATCATTGATGTAACTATTCTTACAATTCATATTTTAATGAAACTAAATTAATCGTGCGTTCGTTGAACTCCCTTCAGCTCTTCCAGCCATCAAAACCATATCCATAATTTCGGCGTTCGTATAGCACTCGATATTGATTGGATTTGCTATGTATCTAAATCCTCCCTGTTGGGACGGAATGTGTAGTTTTACACTGAAGAGCAACCTTGCAATTGTCCGAGTTATTAGTCGACTTGTTCACAAATAACTGCCCATTGCCACATTACCTGAAAGGTAGGCTAGGGTCACTGAAAAAGTGCAAGGAGTATTGTTTTTGTTTTCGTGGTCGGTGCTTCCCAATAACAAGTTTTGAGATTCGCACACCAGTGGTTCCTGCGCTACCTAATCACAGAATCATAAAATTATACCTAACAGAACTTCGAAGCTGCGACATCGAAATTACGACTAGTTAAGTTATAAACTACGCAACGGCTAAAATCGTTCGGTGTCGTTTTGAAACAAGCTGTATAATATATAATATAAAAATACCAAAAGAAAAGAAAACAGTGGATGCGAAGCTGAGGTCAGTTGAATGAACTGTCAGAAATCCCTAATTGGATCTGTGCCAAAATTTTGGCCTTTCCTTTGGTTATGTAAACACATTCAGGAAATGCAGTACGTATTTGACATTCATCCCTTTTTAAATGGACCGAGACAATTGAGAACAATATTCCTTATGTGGAAGCATATAATAAAAGCTATCCACTCTCCACTCACAAATATGGCGGTGTTATTTAAGAGGACATGTTCACCAGATTGGAACTCACTCCGAGAAATGGTGTGTTATGTTTTCTTATCTTATTTTGTTATAATTCCCAGTATTAGGATTTATGCAATTTAGCTATTGGTATTTCACAAAAATTGACTCAGCTCTTTAAAACCTCCGTGAACAATATTGGAATATTTCTGAGTGGTTAAGGACCAACAAGTACGTTGTATTAAACATCAACCTGTGTTAGATGCATGCTTATCTTCGGACAGTGGCCCATATGAAAAACAAAACACTTTCATTGCAGTTTACTTTTATAAAATGTCGCCGCCTAATCTGTAGGAATTGCTTGCAGGCAGTAAGTCTAGAAGAGATGTTAAATTACAGTCATTAATTATTGTTTCCTAGCTAAAGCACAACGCTCTTAATACTCTTAATAATAAATGATACATTTTGCTTATCCCTAAAGTACTCTAGTATACCCCAGAGGTAGTTAACTCACATTGCATGCTGCTGCTCCTATTTATGAGCCTAACACAAACAATATGTTGTGCAATGTTTTAAAAGGTATGAAGCGCAAGGAAAACTTTATTTTTTCACATTAATTTCTGCTAATGGTGAACAAGTTTTACCGTCTTGACAAGATTGGTATCAATCACATCGAAATGCGAATCTTGTGGTAGATTTACAGTTGAGTGCATTGAATCGTGCCGATGTAATGTGAAGTTGTTTATGTTGTCACGTTCAGTTGCCATCTCATACATAAATTTAATGTTTTTCTTATTCTTATTCTTCCTTAGCTCCTTAGCCTGAAACTGTCACTCCTCATAGATCAATATTAGAATGCCAGATTTTGATATGAAATCAGGGATAGCGTGGATCGTGGTTCCGAAGCATGCCTTTCAGTCCCCCAGACGAAGTGTTTCTGTAGTTCTCCCATTTCGCAGCGCTGTTCCTCTAGGCCTGCATTGACTTATGTTGGACTTACAAACCAATAAGGGACTGCGACACCGATGATAACGATTTTCTGCCAACATTAAATGTAGAAGAAAAATGAACTATAAGCTCCAAAAATTACAAGCACACTTCTGAACTCTCAACTATACACGGTGTTCATTTTTATTCATTATTTACCGTCCTCCTATAGAGTAAGAATGATGTTATAGTTGATTAGTGAGTCTATCTTGACATCATAGTGCCCTCTACGGTGAAGAAGCGGTAATTTTTGCGAAAAAGTAATCAAATTACAGCGCTCTGAGTGTGGTTGTGTTAGTAACCAATACCCCAAGCCTCTACTTTCACCCCTCTTACGGTAATCGTGACGGTACCTGGACACTTTTGACAACATTACGCTCCGAGGGACTTGTCTGAATGCCGGATAGCGTTGCATGAACTCCTCTTTGCAGCGGTTTAAATTGTATTTATATTTCGCACTAATTCCGGTACAATTGCTTTCCTTGAAAAACTTATTCATGGGAGGTAAGACGGAAAATTTCCAGATCATATTTTTTCGGAATGTGCTCAGCATAAATAACCTGAATTATTGTGTTTTCTCCTCAACAGATTCATTAGGAATCCTGCGTGGCCACCAGATCTCCAGTTCTCCAGATCTTCCTCCGTTGGAATTTTTCCTCTGGGGTTATCTCAAAGATCGGGTTTATTCGAGGCAATCCGAGGCTTTAGAGCATTTTTTGTTGTTGGTAATTTTAGTCCTCCAACGTTAAGTCATATCGGACGATGAATGGAATGGACGAAATGATGCTCAAATGAGTTCGGGGTCCATGGAGCTTAGAGTTACCCGATATTCGTCTTACAGGATAAGGGAAAACCCCGGAAAAAACCTTATCCAGGTAACTCACCCAGACCGAGATTCGAACTCCGGACCTCTTGACAGACATGCTACCACCACGCTACCAAGGCGGGCTTTAGAGCAACTGCAGTAGCTAATCATACCTATATGAGATGACCACAGTCACACCTGCGATGCTGCAAGCTACATATGAACATATGGTGAAAAGAGTGAGGAAGTGTCTTGCTCTCAATGGCGGTCACGTTGAACCATTCGTTTAAAGAAGGACTAATATTTAATTTGCCACATTAGCTCAGCTTTACTTATTTGTGTTCAACTATTTATTGCTATTTAGTTTCCGTAAAGCTGTTCACAGAAGTCAGTGTTTAACAATTATTGGTTTCATTGTTTTAGTAAACATATAGAAGCAGCTCTATTCGCTTGATTTACATTTGTTTTTTGCCCACCTACGTGATGTGAGGTAGCGTGTGTGCCTCACCCTCAAGAGGTCGCGAGTTTGACTCTCGCTAAAGATGAGTTACCTGGATAAGGTTTTCTCCGGGGTTTTCCCTTATCTTACGAAGAAGAATGTAGGGTAACTCTGTTAGCTCTAGGGACCGTGGACTCATCTGAGCATCATATCAAAGCTTTTATTCATTAATTTACTCATTCACTTAATCATTCATGTATTCATTCATTGTTCGATATGACGTACACTGTTCAAAGGACAAAAAAAATCTGTTTCTTTACCAAAGTGTTTTGAAACTAATACTGTTATTAATTTGGCATTCCTTTATTAAATTATATTAAGTTATATATCTTCATAAAGAAACACCAAATTGCAAGATATTGTTTGTATTTATTCGTCATTTATAATGCTCATATTCATTAAAACAAACTACAACAGTTATGGTATCTACGCACCAGGCATAATTCCGCACCTTGATATTATGCAGGCCCACTTCTCATAGTATACTTACCTGCCGGTAGAGGGAGGCCTCAAAACTGCTGTCAGCACATCAAATACGATTCTCAGGGGAATCGTATATAAACTCCCTCCATCAGCGTTGCTATTGATGTCAAATTTTGCGCGGTAAAATCACAGATAAAAATGAACATCATGTATAAAACCGCATTTGTGATGATTGTACATGCTAATCTTTATTTTCATTGATGCAATACGCTTAATTTGTGAAGTACGATTGCAGGCTGTGATTCAACATTAGACTAACGACATTGCTGAGAATAATATGGACTGGGCTACTTATAGGTAATAATTTCACTTCCTCAATCGAATGTTGGTAGCATGTCTGCCTCACGTTCAAGAGGTCCCGAGTTCGAATCTCGGTCAGGTTGAGCTACCTGGATAAGGTTTATTCCGGGGTTTTCCCTTATCCTGAAAGACGAATGTCAGGTAACTATAAGCTCTATGGACCCTGGGCTCATTTGAGCATCATTTCACCGCTTCCATTCATCGTCCGATATGAAAATGTTGGAGGACGTAAATTACAAAAAACAAACAAAAAAGAGTAGTATGGTTAATCAACCTTGCTGAGGTTATTGCGTAATATTTATTAAATGTTTGGTAACATTTGCTTTATGATATTCACTCTGGGCATGAGCAAGTAAGAACAGGAAGTCTCTTGAAGAGTTTTAAGAGGTGAAAGGTGCTTAACTTTTAATGAGGGAAAATAAAATTCCTAAACCTTCGCTGGAGGACACTTAAATGGGACCGCTATAAGAGGCAATGTGTCTGGAAGCGTGAATAGTAGGGGTAGCAGTACAGTTGAAAGGTGGAAGATAAGAGCCATGTGAGGTAACAAAGTAGACAGGAAGCAGAGTTTACTTTGAGACTAGGCATGCGCAGTCCTGAAAATCGTCTATTTCTTTTGGCTTTCCAAGTATTACTAGCCCGTAACTATTTAAAGTAAACTTAGTTTATGATTTTTTCACCGTGGTTTGATGCATTGTTTTCTTTTGCAACTTTCAATGTATGCAGTCTAGCACATAAACATACACATAGAAGGTAAATAAATACAAGTTAAAAAGCCTAGTTGAGGGGTGCCATGTGATGTGATATTAGGGAATGGAAGGGTCATCTCCCACTCGGCTGAGTTGTCTTCCTTGATCTTGGGATAACATGCTCCTCTAGTACACAAGGTCACCGTTTGAAACCAGGCGGAGGGCATGTGTAGGGGAAGGTCGTGCATTATCGGACGGGTTAAGTTTTTTGATTTTACGCTCTAACTGTGGTGGTTAATCGGAATCTTACTATGAGAGCTATTCGTAAAGTAAGGTCCGATTCGCGTAGCTCGTCGAATTTCGTATGGACATTGAAACGCGCATACGAACCAACTCCCGGCATGTCTTGGGCGTAAACGATACCATTCGCATTGGTAGTGGTGCAGTGACAGTTAAAAAGTGTTTCAAACAATCGACCAATACGGTCTCTGATTCGGTTTTTTTTTTTACGGCAAGTAACATTTCAGCAGCGGCCATTCATCAATAGATCAGTGAAGTGTACGGCCCCAGTGCGATGAGCGACAGCAAAGTGCGTGAGTTCGAGCTTTCAATGGCAGACGCCACAATGTCCATAAAAAACCGCGATCCGGCCGACCATCAGTGGTCACAGAAGATTTGGTCAATGTTGTGGAACTGAATAGAGGAAGAAGATATCCGACTATAGCGTACGTGGATGCACAAGCTTGCTACTGTAAAAAATTGTCTCTGATAATTTACAATTTCGCAAATTGTGTTCTCGTTGGGTTATAAGGCTGCTGTCAAGCAGACAATATCAACACGGAAAGTGGTGGCATCCATGTTTTGGGATAGACATTGAGTGTTGCTAGTCGAGTTAATGGAACGAGGGACAACCATCAATGCAGACGTTTACTGCGCTACTCCGACTAACCTCCGATACAGAATAAGTGACGTGGCGTTCTGACTTCTGGATTGCTGTTGCTGCATGACAATGCCAGACCACATTTTGGTAAGCGAACCCAAGTTCTAATCAGCTCTTTTGGATGGGAACAAATTGACCACCCACCGTATAGTCCAGGCCTGGCGCCGAGCGAATCTTACTGTTCCGCTACCTAAAGAGTTTCTCGGTGGCAAGCGCTTCCGCACAGTTGATGAGGTGAAAGCAGCAGATTAAGAGTGGGTTATCCTCACAGACGGCAGACGTGTATGACGTCGGTATACTGAAGCTTGTAGTATGTTATGGCTTATCTTTAAACAAATATGGAAACGATGTAGAAAAATAGAGAAAGATGTAAGGAATCCAATAATTATTTTGCAAGTATCCTTGATGGTTTAATTTATAAAAATTAACGGACCTCACTTTAAGAATAAACTATATATAACGTATATTATTCTCTTACCTCAAGACATATTCTGTAGATAGTGTAATGTAATTACTTATTTGTTATTTATAGTACTTTATTACATCGAAAGTAAAAAAGCTAGAATTATAAGGCTTGTAGAAAGTGTCTTGCAGTATAGGCCAATATCTTTTCTGTTACAACATAGATTTTCAGTGATACATTGCACTGCCTCATATAGAGCAATATTAGAATACAAAAGCATGGGAACTTATTGTCCCTATATCTGCTTAGTTGACTAATATGTAGCTCACTGGTTTACAGAGATCGCAAATATAGCGCTGCTATAGGCCTCAGAATATCTTCCGTGCGCTAAGAGCTACACTAACCACCATCAAGCACTCAGGACAGACAAAGAACTGAATAGAGGAAGAAGATATCCGACTATAGCGTACGTGGATGCACAAGCTTGCTACTGCTTACTGGAAATTCTGTCACATCGAGGCACAAAGGAAAATCGCGGTAGTGGCCAGTACTGCATGCCGGCCGATACTGTACGACGCTCCCCTAATAGTTCTTAGCATGGCATCTTTCGGAAGGTAATTAAAGCCGGTGGTCCCTATCGTACATTTACGGCTTGTAAATTTTCCTCATGGATGATGAAGAACCCTCTGAGTAAAATTAAGTGGTCTTTCACGACCAATATGGAATTGGACGTTGAGAACTAAAGGAATTAAGGGGGTCTATAATTAAAAACTGTAAAAACAATCGGCCTCATCTATTGACTACTACTGCTCCCTTCCATGGGAAAGATGGTTGACAACACACGGTGAATGGTGGAGCCAATGCAGGCGCAGAAATGTGCAGAAGTCCCATGCGGATGGATTGTGGCATCACCGAAGTTTTTCACTATCAACCAGGGAGGGGCCACAAACAGAGCCTAGCCCCTTGCCAGCTCTTTCAAGGGAGGTCAAAGAACTTGTATATGAACAACGGGAAACGTATGTGTGTTGCTCATATGTTTATATACATAGTGTAGATTAGATTAGATTGATTTGCGTTCAGTAGGTTCACTTGTAGCCAGAAAAGGCTGTGAACATTGAACACGTTCAGAGGTATAAAGTTTAATAGCATATATATGTACAAAAGTTAACATAAGACACATATTATAGTATACAGGCAATATGAACAACATTATGGAAAACAAAACCAGGGATAATTATATATGATACAAAATCAAACACTTTTTAATTGAGCTTTCACTTGGCTTATGCCAGTACGTCTCAACCTTTTTGCCATGGATACCATTCTTGTTATTTCTTAAATACATACACATTAAAAATAAACTTTCAACATGCATCAAAGATTTACTGGTAATGATTTGTCATTGGAACAGTTAGATATTACTTACAGAGCTACAGAAGCATTATCAGGATAATTTGTCATACAGATAATCTTGTACAGAATAAAAAGATTTTGAGCAAAGGTACTCTGTAACAGCATTTTTAAAAGCACAGAAATGTACAATTTTTTTCTTTAAGAACATTAGGAAGTGCGCCAAATATTTTGATAATTTCATAATACACACCTTTCTGGAAGCAAGAAAGTTTAGCACTGGAATAATGGATATTATACTTTTGTCTAGTGTTTATTCTGTGAATTACATTATTTGTTGCAAGTAAGGCACTATAGGTAGAACTCACATTAACCAGCACTCGGATAGCATAACAGGCAGAGCTGAGTTTAGGTAAGATATAATTTATGTGAGCTTTCCAATCTAAACATCTGTTCACTTGAAGACCCAGAAATTTTATGCTGTCAATTTCTTCTAATGCCATATCATTAATATATATATATATATATATATATATATATATATATATATATATATATATATATATATATATATATATGTGTGTGTGTGTGTGTGTGTGTGTGTGTGTGTGCGTGCGTATGTGTATGTTAGGGTCTCTAAAATATTGAGGATAAAGCAGGGGCGGCTTCTGAGTTAGTGCCGCTGTGCCATGGCACCATCTGTATGAAAACGAAAGAAAGAGACGTGTATAAGAATTGCGCAAAAAATATTGTTGTATCTTCTTCCTCGTGTGAATAGGCGCGTTAAAGGCAAGCGCTCTGTCCTGATTGATTTCGGTGGTTTGGTGCAGATTCCAGAACGGCACCGTCTACGCCCATAAGCGCCTGTGTTAAGGGCTAGGATATTTCCTTATACACGGCTTTTTATGAGAGCAGGTAGTGCCGAGATTTCTCTGGAGCATAACTTACGTTTTATCCGCTAGAGTGCAGTAAATACGGGACTTATGATACCTGTCTCTCTGTCGCGAAATCATACACGAACGCTTCTTATCACATTCTCCATGAATAGTATCAGACTTTTACTATAATCGTTACACCTGTGCGTAAGAAGAGTACGTATGTAATAAGCATCTATTTCCGCTTCCCTGTACGTTCTGTATGGTACAGTATATTATAGAATAGGATGGATTATTGATGATTACCTAAATCGTTCGAAATTGGTACACATATTTATATTTTAAGAACCCTTATTTTATTTGTTTGTTTGTTTATTCATTCCTTTATTATTTATTTATTTGTTTGTTTATATGTTTATTTATTTGTTTATTTATGTATTTGTTTATGTATTAATTTAATTTATGTATTATGTATTTATTTATACTTTCATTCATTCGTTCATTCATTTATTTATGGCCCCGCCAATACAAATCCTCACCGGCCGCCCCTGGATGAAGGCCACAAAAACGCTAAGTGGAAGTTAAACAAATAGAGCTGCCATATCCCAACCCAAAGAGCATTTTAGTAATTTATTCTAGGTGCCAACTTCGGTATGTTTTGTGCGACATCTGGTTTTGTGATGTTGAGTTCTTGGACAGAATGGAAACCTAATTAGTGGTTTTTGGTGTATGGCGTCTAGCAGCGAGTTAAAGAACAAAGAGATATATGTCAAAGTCGGCTTCATCACAAGTTCCCTAAAATTATTGCACTGTATGCAGGTGCAATGCTTTGTTTTGTCAGCCTACATATATACTTGGGAAGTTCAAATTAGTGCATATTTTTGCTTCTTCTGTTTTTCAGTTAGCAATAAATGTTGGTACATTTTTGTTACTTTTCTGTTTGCCTCAAAACATCTTTTGGGCTTTTTGTTTTTGCAGTTTGAATACTAGAGTGGAATGCGTTATCCTACAGTCAGTGTCTTTAGTTGAGATTTGCTTTTACTTCTTCGCTACTCGAAGAGAAACACGCACTTTGTTTATATGCTATGTGAAGGCTTTCAGATAATTTAAAAGGAACATGAAAGAGAATAAAATAGTGAGAGAATGAAAGGCTTTACACATTTAATAAAAACATTTTAACTCAACTGTTATACTTTTGTGTGTTGATAATTGTGTTTTAATTTTAAAAATGAAGATCTGGAATATCCACAGAATGCATTAGAATTGAATTCAATATTTGAATGATAATGATAATTTTCTTCAATTGACAGCTAAATTCTCTATATTCAGTGTTACTTTGTTGATCTAGACTATTAGGAAATTAGAACTATCAAAATTAGCACAAAAGGAATGCAAACTGAAATCCTTCAAAACTCCGATTGTTCTTGAAGTTCTACGCTTTCATGTTCTATAAAAAGCAAGAATCTTAATGAAAATAACTAAAGCAGTTGATGATAAAACTAAATAACTCCATTTATGAAATGCATACAGAAATAAATAATAATGTCCGTTTAGTTCCAATGTTTTCTATTGTGTATCTGAATTGTATGCCATTACTGATTTAAATAAGGCAAAATAGGTACATTTATTCTAGCATTTTCAGACTAAACTTGATGCCAATAACTTGACTGGAAAGTTAGTTCATTATATCGAAAACATTACTTCTAATAATTAATAATACTACCACATTCATGGAACATAAAGTTCATTGAATAAAATTAAGCAGATAGGCAGTTCGATATCAACGCTGCACAGAGAAAAAAAAAACGTTCATTTTATTGAAGCATTTTTGTTATGATTATCAAAGTTTGTTCCTGGTAGAACCCGGTCGCGCCGTGGTTCAGTGGTTAGACCGCTTGGCTCTCACCAAGGGTTCGATCCCAGGCGAGCGCAACGTGAGATTTGTGGTGGACAACACGGCGCTGGGGCGGATTTTCTCCGGGATCTCCGGTTTCCCCCGCCATCTCATTCCACCGGTGCTCCATCTTCATCTCATATATCATCAGTGTCATCGCCTGCGGTGCCGTATGTAGTAAAAGCGGGCGTTAAACACTACACATTTCATTTCATTTCATTTGGTAGAACCTTTTTTATGAATCCCACAATTATACAGCCGTAATAGTTCTGAAGCTTCCCTATCTACCCAGCAGCATGTATAACTATACGAGGGGGTGTCGTAAAGTTTCACTCTTTGAACAACTGAAAGGTTTTGTGTTGATATGTGCTTGTTTTGTTTTCTACGTAGCCACCATTCCGATTTACATAATTTTTCCAGCGTTTCTTGACCTTCCGAATACCTTGATTGTAGAGGTCTGCAGAATCGCTTTAAATCACTCTTCTTCTTCATTAATGACGTTATACATAGTGTCAAACCGGCGACCGCGCAAAGGAATCTTCACTTCCGGGAACAAGAAAAAGTCACTTGGTGCGAGATCGGAAGAATAGCGGACGCTGTAAGGTCTCAAATCCACATTCCCTTGCTTTGTCAACTGCAACTTGAGATGAATGAGCTGATTGATGCATTGTCAGCCAGAAGGCGAACAACTTTGGAGAGCATACCACGTCGTTTCTTAATCAGAGCTGCTCGTAACTTGTCCAGAAGATTGCAGTAGTAACTCCAGTGATGGTTTGATCCTTGGCTAGGATCACGACAGTCGCAGAAAACTGAAAGCATGAACTTCCCAGCTGACTTTTGCACCTTTGCCATTTTTGGCAGGGCAGAATCAGCATATTTCCATTCCATGTTCATGTTTTTTGCCTATGGATCATACTGATAGATACAGAATTCATCCATGGTTACCAGACGATCAAAAAATCATCTTCATCCTGTTCCAACAGCATCAACACCTGTCTTGATAGGTCAAGCCGTGTTTGCTTTTTGAAATGGGTTAGCAAACGTGAAACTCACCATGCAGACACCTCAGATATGTGCAGTTCGTCATGAATAATTTTCCACACACTACCATAACTAAGATGTGTCTCATTCATGATAATTTGGATGGTTTCTCGTCTGTCTTCCAGTATTAAACACTGCACATTCTTCACTGTGATAGCATCATGTGTCATTGACGGTCTAACAGCTCTTGGCTCATCTGTCAGGGACATGGGACCAGTTTGAAAATTCCTTTTCCACCTCACAATAGTGTCATACGCTGGGCAATCATTTCTATAGACAGCCGTCATCTCATGGATTTTCCAGGCAGTTTTGCCCTTCAAATGCAGGAACATGATGACATTGCGAGCCTCAATTTCCTCCATCTTACACCTTACTCACTTGTGGCACTCAAGGAACTCAAATCACTGAAACTAACATTATGTCACGAGGGATCAATGATGACACTGAACAATTTTCATCGCTCTACATAAAAACTACCCTGTTATAATTATAACTTTTACACCCCCTCGTATACTTACATTTTAATATTCAAATGAACTACATGAATGCAGTCCTGAAAAATAATTCATAGTTTTGTGGTTTCTGCAGTATCTTTTATTAACAAAGAAGCTACCAGTTTAATGAAAAAAGAACACATTACATAGCATTCCATAAAAGTAATGTTTTAGCGTGTCCATTTGATGTTTACATGATCAATTTTAGGCTTCATTCAGATGCATATTCACTTACGAGAGATATCCATGGAATACGCAGCATGCAGCTTAAACTCCTGTACAAAATCATCGAATGTACTTCAGTGTTTATTATTGGATCTTCACAGATATTGGACGCAAGTCGAGTGCGCCCCAAGATAAACAACCTCTCATCTTCTCTGCTCCCCAAAAAAGGTCGTCTATAGCTATTAGTTTTGCACTACTTGAAATGAGAATTCCTATTCACTTTACCCAAAATAACGTGTATATTACTTTTATTTTACGAGTTTAGTATAAGTATTCATGGCCTGTTAATGTCCGAAGTACAACGTTAATGTCTTCACCTCATAAGTAATTGAGGGCAAAGTGTGTAGAATATGACAATATTTAATTTATTGCGCACTTACAATTTTACTTATTGAGAGTAATATATTTTCAGTAGTGTGGCATGCAAAACCCATTGATAGTTATCGCCCCCTCCAACCGCCGAGTGGGCAAGCCACTGAGGCTATCCGGACCGTGGTGAACCACGTCGAGCTCTCCTTTGTGCTCAACGCCTCACAATTAAGGATTGGTGGGGTGCGGAGGTTAAGGAAAGGAGATAGTAATCGGTTCGAGGTGACTTGTAGCTCCCGCGTGAGAACTCTCATCTGTACTTCAGGAGTGGGTGCGTCCTGACTGGTTGTGGGTTGAATGATGACACCTCGAATCTGGTAGACAGAAGTTTATTGTTATACTTAGGCTCCTTTGCTCGCCACCGTAAAGTCGTCGTCGGTGTGTTTGCTGTGTTTAGCGTCACTGTCAATATTGTGATGTGAAGCACGGAGGCAGTAGCACTGCGTAGTCGAATTGGATATATTTATCGTCCTCCCTATATATTACTCCTTGCACTAACTCTCACTGGAGAGATTGTTAGATATTGCACTTTCTCTGTGCAAGGCGCGAAAGTGTACTTGTTAGGCGGTGCCAAATGCGCATCCGTCTCTCGTAGAACTCAGGACCGAAGTCCTCTTACTTTCCAGCATCCCCTTGAATTACTCCCACTCTAGGTTTTTTTTTTTTTTTTGATTTTGCGAGATCACATGAACAAATATTAATTTTTTATTGGCTGTTACCTATCCCCACTTGAGATCAGTGTTCATAATTTCCAGTTTATGACCTAACATCAGAGACGCTTTCTCTAACGGTACGCGTGCAAAAATTTATGCGAGAGCATATGTTTTGAGCGACGGTCAAAATCTTGAAGCCTGTTGTCAGAAGCACGCATGGGATTTTAGCAATGGGTTGGTTCCCGACTGTATGGTACGAAATTTGTTTTGAGGGCAAAACAGACAATAGGGTAGGGTTATTTGTTTACAGGGATTGCAAAGGGGGCTTACTGACCTTCGCAGAGTGGCCTTGTCACTGGGTGGTCTTCGGAGTATATGCTAGCATCATAGCATATATCTATTCTGGTATACGTCATTTATATTTGTTCGTTTGTTTGTGTTAATGTCTTTCTGATATCAGGTAATATGTCGTCTCAGTCTTCCTAGGTGACAGGGGCTGCGACACCACACGATAACAGATCTATCGCAATTGATTTCGAATGCTTTCATCAAGGCAATAACCTCACGCTACCTAGACTAGCAAGTCATGCACTGAGGTGTGAATCTGTTTAAACAAAACAGATAGTCTATTCTGATAGGCGTTGTTCATTTTGCAGTGAAGTTACGACCATGCAAAAAACATAAGGTAGTAAACTGTATGATAGGTTTGTGGGAAAAGTGTTAGACGAGGAGAAAAACAATCCACAAACCGAAGTAGATACATATTAAGGCGCCATTTATCAAAATGTATGTACCTATGGTTCTAATATCCTGTACCTGTTTTAACCAGATTCGAACTAATGAGATTTTACTCCATTTAAAGAGCTCATGTTAGTGATAATACTAATTTCCAGTAAAGATTCATGGTTAATCTTAGGTTAGTTACAATGTGATTTTCGATTTGAAGATGTAGACAAGGAGGCCAAAAGATTACAGTGTATTAGCTACATTTCTGTTCCACATTCGAACATATGCAAATGTGTCATTAATAAGAGGTTGGGCGTGGGATGGCGTGACTGTAGCAAATCTCGTGATGCGGGTTCCTCCCCCAATACATGTATTAGGTCTCTCCAGCTGCAGGTATTTCCTTTGCAGGATTTAGCTTCGCTACTATATACCTATCAAGAGTTGTATCGACCTGTGCGGCTAAAGCATTTTCGCAACTTATTTAATGAATGTGTTCTACCTCTTCAGAGAAACTTTGCCTGCAATATTCTCCTAAAGCAAGCTGAACTTTCTCACTTCTGTTGAATGTATGCATCCAAATTAGGAAAGCAGGTACTTTCATCGTTTACTATAGAAGTACACCCTGATTGCAAAACTCACGTAAATCAAGATAACATTTTTATGCGGGAAAATGCGTCAAAGATTTTCATCAACTGACGGTGACACCCATACGATAGAAGTAATAAAACCATGGAATTTAGAATGCTATGTTTCTGAAAGCCCATGAAATTTATTTACATTTTTTAGCCAAGTTCCAAGGTTTTGCGAGTACATTGGCGTGCAATAAGTTAGATTTGCTCTAATAGTATGGAATTGTCATAATTTAAAAATGTGTTAATAGATAGTATCAAGATCAGAGGACACAAGTTGAGAACGAAGAATGTGTGACACATCAGCACACAACCTCATAACCCAGTTTCCATACTATATACGGGTTCGTGCCGAGCAAATGTGGAGCTTGAAGGGACGTGCGCAGAGTATGAATATACTGCGTTTGCACTCCCTATTCTCTAAATTACCAAGTGTTCTTTTGTAAAACAGTTCATTGTTCTTGAATGGTAGACGTCATCATAAGCCAAATCAAGAATCTAGAAGTGGACAAGATATTAAAGTAGCACTGTGCCACCTTTTTATATTCAAATAAATAGCTTGTAACATTGATGGAGTTTTCTGATATGATATCCAAAGTATTTGGAATGGTTCTGAAGGTTTATCAGAGTACTGGAATCAGTTGACCAGATATAAGCCACAGAGTGCCGAAGATCCTTGTTTAATTGACAAACATTTCAGTGCTAATAGGATAATGAACGAAATGCCCTTAAAGAAGAGTGCCACGAATAACCACGAACTATAACGTGTGTAGCATTAAAGCAGAACAAACTCAACCACAAAAGAATACAGGAGTGGTAGAAACCAGAGTTCGTACTTCTGATTCGGTTAGGCGCTTACCCTATGTCAAAAAGTTTAATAAAGTGTAAAGGAACTCCTGCGGGACGCAATTCCGGCACGCTGGCGACCAAGATTTGCTATATAAACAGTGATATGAATTCAATATATTTAACATACGTTAACAGTGTTAGTAGGAATTAAGGAAAAATAGGAATGGGAGATATAAGTTTAGAGGAAGGAATACAAACGATGTGGGTAAATTGGTAAAATGCAAGTATGGGGTAGTCTAGAAAATATGAAATCATTGCAATTTTACAAACAAATAAAAAGAAATTGGGGACGAGAAGCATATGTAGATTACTGCAACATGCAAGAGAGAGAAGGCCTAGCTTGGAGGAAAACAGGAACAATATTTCTAAGAGGGATAAGCGGTGGGGAAAAAGGAGTTTGTGAATTGTGTGGCGGAAAAGGGAGCATAGAACACAAAGTAACAGAATGCGAGGAGGTTGCAGTGTGGAGAAAAAAGTTATGGGAGGGAAAATGGGAGAAAGTAGAGAAGAGAATAGCAGCTATAAAAATGTTAACGGGAAAGGAGGAAAAGAAGGTAAGGAGTATTGGTGAGTTCTTACAGAAAGTAAAATAATAATGGGCAAGAAATCTAAAGAATATAAGAAAGGAAGATGGGGGAGAATGGGGCTATTAAGTAACAAGGAGGCATGGAGGTTAACAGCTACCTGGCAGAGCAGAAGACCAGGGTGTTATGTAAACCTAGGTAGCAACAAGGTAAAGACAAATAAATGTAGCTTAAAGTTGTAAATTGTGACTTTCTGGAATATGCACAATAAATAATTCATTCAATTCAACAATTTAGTAAGTAATTTATCCTAATAAATATGTAAATATGAGTTATGTAATCACAAAACTATTTACATTGAAGTGCATATACTATATCTACAGTTATTCATTGTATAATTTATATTTTGAATCAGTAGATTATGTCATACTCTGTCGTCATAAAAAAGAAGGAAAGAAAAAGGAAAGAATCCTGGTCATGAAAACTGAAGCTCAAAATAAAATGAAAACGTCAGAGGCTCAAGCGAAGCGTGTCCTTAAACATGCTTAGTGTTAGATTTCACTAGCGTGAAATCCCGAATGGTGTTAAATCTGATTAAATTTTCAACTTAGTGCCAGTATGAAATGAGAATAACTTTATCAAAGCATATATTACACCTAATAGCTGTTATCTATGAAGACTCATAATTAATAGTTCTGCAACTTTGCACGATACATTTAAAAGTATGAATATCGATTATTACCTTTATCGGTATACTTCAATCGTTGAAGATTTAATGTGCGTGAGGGCATGCAGCCATTGCGTATAAACGAACATTAGTACGGGGAGCCGAATAGCTCTGGTTCGATTCCCGGGTGTGGTACTGCAATTGTCAACTCTCCAGGCGAGTAGCAGTTGTGAAACGTTTATGGAGAAGTTTTCTTATAAATTCATAAAAATTGTTCTGAAAAACTGAACTTGTATGCAGCTATTATGTGGTAGATCATGTTATAATTTAGGTGTAAGAATATAAAGCCCCTCTCTTTATTTAAGAAGTATAGTATGATCTATCTGTGAAATTAGGCATATAAAGTGCTCATTTCCCAACTTTCAGTTCCTTTATTTTTATTATCCTTATATTCTCATTCTATATAATTCTGTTCTTACTATCAACAACTTTTAAGTTACAAATGACTGACAAAACACTGAGTTGAACTTAAATCTACTCTTTTTCAATTCCTGTTTTACTTTCCTTACCACTTAAATAGTAACTAGAGAAGATACTGCATTCCATCCAAAAATTGGATTGCAAAATTGAAATGGTAATATACCTTAGAATATGCCCCGAAAATACGATGAAAACATTCTTAGGACAAGTTCGGTTGGGTGTGTATGTGTCTTCATTGTTTGTGAAGAGCATAACTCACAAACGAAAAATTGGTACAGTGCAGCATCTTCTAAAGGTACGACACAGATTTTGCATGCAATCGTTCCACATCAAACTATTCTTTACATAGACAATTTTTGTTTTGTAAAAAACGGCTATAACGCTTTGATTAAACATCGCGTATCTATGCTATATAAATGACAAATGAAATGTGCATCTTTAATTTTCTGGGAATAGCCTTTGAAATACACTATTCTGAACGAGTTTTGCATACAACGGATGGCCCAAATCTTACTACACAAACATGCATATATTTCTAAGGCATAAAATTACCGAGCGGGATGCCTCATGCATTTTCGTCTGTGGCTCGCATTCGGGAGGTCCGGGCTCGATTTCCGTGGCCGACCTACCCTTTGGGGTTTTCCCGGGTCGCAAGGTGAATGCTGGATAAGATAACTACATCCCCAGAATTTCCTGTACCTCTATTTAGTCTCCATGATCATTTCACATCATCTCTCATTTGGTCTCTTTCAGGGAAGATGTCTGGGCGGGAGTCGCGGCGGTGCATGGTAGGATGATATGCTCTTAGTGAACCGCCTCCGGTAGGTTGGTTGACGGCCTTCGAAGCGACTGCTGGGACCACTCCGCACCACAGTAGGGGGGATATCCGTTGTCCTGGTCTCCCGGAGAGGTTTATATATAAGTAAAATGTAGGGATCCTGTCCTCTGCACTGTCGTGGCTCCCTGGGACGGCCGCTCTGTCTCCTCTCGCTTCATCTTTCCTCCCGGCGATGTCCTACTTGGGGGCATAGGTACAGTAGATAAAGACGGCCGCAGTGCCGAATCTCCTCAATAGTAATCCTAATCCTAATGTGCCCGCCTCGGTAGCGTGGTGGTAGTGTCTGTCTCACGTTCAAGAGGTCCCAAGTTCGAATCTCGGTCAGGGTGAGTTACCTGGATAAGGATTTTACCAGGGTTTTCCCTTATCCTGAAAGATGAATGTAGGGTAACTCTAGGCTCTATGGACCCTGGGATCATTTGAGCATCATTTCATCCATTCCATTCATCGTCCGATATGACTTAACGTTGGAGGGCGTAAATTGCACAAAAAATCCTAATTCATATAATTTATATAAAAGTATATTTTTTGGGTGTTATGTATTTTTGAGATATTATTTGTGTATAATTGGGTTGTATTTGACTTTTACTTAAGCTTAGTGCATTTTTATATTTCCGCTTTACTACATAGAAATATAGAATACAATTTTTTGATTTTTCTCGATCAATATGAATTGTATAGTTAGATGAATTTTTGAAGGAATATTTTGTTGAATAACAAATGCAGAAAATCATTTGAGTGAATGATTGCAAGACATGTATTCAAGTCTTGAAAGTATAATATTTTGTTTACTATTAATATGCTAATAAATATACAGCGTCTTACTATACTACGTCTATTAAAACTGGAATTTAGAAAGCATAATTATTCTAATAAATCTGTTGAGATGTGAACTCGCAAATATTAAGTATAGAACTAAAGCCAATTTGTAAAGCCAATATATAAAAAAAGGAGACAGAAATTAAAGTAAAAATTATAGAGGAAACAGTCTCCTAAATACAAGCTATAAATATTAGCAAAAAGTTTAGCAAAAGGATTAAATATAACTGAACCACTACTCGATAATGAACAACATGGATTCAGGTAAGCAGATTCTGTGCTGATTGAATCTTAACAATAAAACAAATAATACAAAAGAGAAGAGAATTTAATTTAGAGACCCATATATTATTTGTTGATTACGTAAAAGCATTTGACAAAGTTATACGGCAAAAGCTATGGAATATAATGACTGAAAACGGATATCCTCAATATTTAATTTTAATTATAAAGAAAATGTACGATAATGGATAATGGTTTTAAGACAGAAACTATCAACCTCGGTGTAAGACAGGGCTACCCAATGTCGCCAACTCTTTTTAATATTTACATCGACGCAGCAGTTGCTGAATGGCAAGCTCAGTTGAAAGTAGATTTTAAGTTAGGTCGTACAACCTTAAATACAGTCCTGTTTGCAGATGATCAGGTCATTCTGGCAGATACTGAAGACAGATTACAAATAGCTTTGTACCAACTCGACAAAACAATGTCAAAGTATAATTTTATCATTTCAGCACAGAAAACAAAAGTCATGACTTTTATTGGTAAATAGCCAACACGGTCTAAAATGCTCCTCAAAAACAAAATAGTAGAACAGGTTAAATATTTTAATTACTTAGGTTGTGATATTTCCTATGAATGTGACAAATATTTGAAACACAAGATCTAAAAAATTCAAAACATATGTGGCACTATAAAACGAATATTGAAAATAAAAACAAGAAGAGATACCATATTAAAGTTTTATAAAACTATGGCAGTGCCTGTTATATTTTATGGAGTCGAGACTTGGACCTTTAACGGAACTGATAAAAGAATAACTGAAACGGCTGAAATGGAATTTTTGAGGTACGTAGCTGGATGTGGTCATAAAGATCACATTAAAAGTGAAACAATAAGAGAATAACTAAAAATATTTACTTTAAATGACAAACTCAGGGAGTACAAACTGAAATGGCGGGATCATCTTCTCTCGAATGTCAGAAGAAAGACTCACAAAACAGGCCTTGTAGTATAGACCAGTTGGTATTAGATGTTGGAAGACCACGGAGATGCTGGGAACATCCCTTCTGAGCCGAAACAGGCATATCTGGCCTATCTTGAAGGTTGATGATGATGACTAAAGATTTGTGTCCGCGCTGCTAGCTCAAAATAATAGTACCAGCTAAACCAATTTAAATGTTTATAGATATAGTTCATATTATTTCAGATGCACCATTGACCAAGCTCATGACGTAACTGCCCCCTACTGACACAGCAGCACGTTGTACACATGTACAAGCACGTGAGTAGACGACATGTGTTGCAGGCACATCACCCTCGTAACCAGATCAGTTTGATTGTCGTATTAATACTTTATCCCTGCTTATGCTCTAACATTATTTTCAAGCGGTCTTTTGTATCTTCAATTCTGAAACACACCTCGTTTTATAGCTGTGTGAATTATTTGAATCAGTTTGTTATACACTTCAGTTCACAAAGCTTTCTGAATTTTATGGATTAAATTTTTGTAAACATTCTCAAATACACTTCCTTCAATCATTATGAATTTACTCCATAAAATCTTGGTAGCCAATGAAACCTACTTCGTTTCATATCTTTTTGAACTTCCTGGAATCTAAAATAGGACCTGAAGCTTTCCTGGCAACGAATATGCTCACTTTACTCTCGGGCAACAAGCCAGGTGAAAAGACGATTAGATATCGACGTTTCGGGAGCGTGCATCGGTCCCATCATCAGGATATTTATAAAATGCTATAATCACAAATGAAACACTGGATATAACACTAATATAAGCAAAGACAAAACACTATCAAAATTACTGAACAAAAGACTGTTTTCAGTAAATTAAATGCCAGGTCAGGAGATGGCGTGAGTATAGAAAATTGTGTCAAAGAAACGTAAGTACCTAACTTGATTATATTTGCTTCTTAAGTCAACGGATTTCCATTTTTAAGGCCGGTTTACAAGAGGAGCTGAACTGAAATCCAGCATCACGATTAAGCGTGCTCCTTTCAGAGGAAATGGTCAAAGCCTCCTTAATTCTCCGCTCCCAGTAACTGTTGCATTTTGCCAAGATGGTCGTCTCCCGAAAATTGGCTCTATGGGCGTTATCAAAACAATGCTCTGCCAGCCCAGACTTCTCAGTTTGCATTAACCGAATGCTCCATCTTCGATTATTCTGGTAGCAGTGGTCCTTCCGGTTTGTCCTATATACGGTGTCCCACATTCACAGGGAATGTGGTACACTCCCGGAACTTTGGAGTCCAGTTTGTCTTTACTGGTCGCAACAGATGTTTTATCTTCGGAGGTGACTTGTGGATGGTCATGATATATTTGGCGAGAAGACAAACTGGACTTCTACAGTATAAGCAGTGTTTTTCTACAGTTATTTTAGTGTTGAAATACGTTGACAATATTTCGTTACAGCGAAAGTTTGAAAAACTCTGTTTTGTACAAATTCTCCATTGCAAACTTTTCGCTGTTAAAACAATTGGGAAATACATATCGCCACATTTTAATTTTACCAGGATTTGGTATAATTTTTCATGTTATTTCGCATGGATGTGGTAAAAAGGAAGCTTTTGGAAGTTATGGAATAATTTGAGCCCTATCAGTAATTGGTTTCCCAGATTTAATCCACGTGCTCTAGCTAGAATAACACTGAAGATAGCAAAATAAAATTAGATTGTATGGTTATGAGTTTTGCATATTATTCCTTCTTTAATCTCTCGCTACGACGCAGTGAGGACTTTAGTAAAGCTGGCCTTTTTATTTCTGAAGGTAATTTTAGAACAAAATAGTAAGAGAAAATGTCCGTTAATAGCAAGCTTTGTTGAAATAAGTTTTGTTTAAAGCACTCCACAATTCAACGATGATAAGCTTGGTTTATCAGCAACTGGTTTGCTAGAAATTAAGGCATGCAATTCCTGTTAACTTCAATTCAAATGCAGGAACTAACTTCCATTAGCCAAAATGTTGTAACTGGGATGCAGGAGTCTAATTAGCAAAGTGAAGTAGATGTTCTAGGTTCAGTTACCGTCTAATTAATCTGTCTCTTTGCAAAGGTTTCTCTATTACACAAATACCGCGAGCAGGAAATGAATATCAAACAAGTATTGAATGCCACTTAGTTTAAAGAAAAATATCGACGTATTTTCTTTTGTAGCGTTTCGTAAAGCTATGATATTTCTTACTTCTTCCTGAGGTTGCCGAATAACATATTCAACTCAGTTCACAATTTTGTTATGATAGACGCAGTTAAATTTACTATACAGGAACCGAGGAATATAAATGCAAATGTTTTTATACTGATAAATGCTTATTATGAAACGTTCCATCTAAAAATGTCATCAGTTTTGGAAAGTTGTCAATGCGTACAGTTTCTACAATATTATAAGTGTTGTAACTCCTTTTCATACCTCCTCCGATTGCGGCATAGGAACATGGTTAAAATATTCCTTTCCTAATCTTGTATATGAGAACATTAGGTCTCAGTGCTGACTCACAGTAAGAGAAAATCGAACATTTAAATGTGATATACTTTAGCAATATTTATTCTTAGAAAATGTATAACTATTTTCATATATTTTTGCTACCCTCTACTATCTGTCCAGTTTCAGTATTTTTCGCAAAAATCCTGGATTAAGGTCCAGTCATACGGTCCAGTCCAGTCATGACTTCTCGGTATGCATGAATCTGCCAATATTCCAATGTGTAGATTAAAAAGTTTGTGATTGTCTAATGGTTTAAAGTAAACAAGTGAATGCAATTTAATTATTTTGGCTAGTATCTCTTTTGGTTCAATATGTTCCTGTATATAATTTTTGCCAATACAATCCTTAATATATAACCTGCGGAGTACAATTAAGAGCTTACAACGTTATGTATTACATGAAATTAAATGTATTACATGCTTCAACATGATTTGAAAGACCCCAAATAGTGACTTTAGTATGATAACACCATATTTTGGCCGTATAATGGTAAGCAAAAGCTAAGTCAGATTAGAACAGTCTTAGTGAAATGTGGCTGCGATTATATTCCATCTCTTTCTTGTTGGACAGCAGTCGGAATGATGTCCATTTTTATTTTAGGTATTCATATGTGGTCATACACAGGTGCTATATTCCAATCACTTGCAGTACAAAGGCATTTTCGCTCCACAAATCGTAAGTCCAACGCTAGACCTTCCACAGAAGTTTTCTCATACGAATATCCCGGTCATCTCATTTATGAGAACACAGCGCAGGAGGACCTGAAGACTTGGTGTCATCAAGTTGAAAAATGTAACTAGTAGGACTTTTTTTACTCTTGAAATTACCCCCAGGATTACAACGGGGTGTTCCGATTCTTGGAATATCGTTTTCAGGCGTACTCTGGTAGACATCTGAATCATAAATTCGGATGCACTAAATGTTAACTAACGCTATGGTGATAAAGTCTCGCTAAGTAACATCTGGTGCTTTGAAGTAATGTATCGCATATTTCATAATCTGAATTGCAAGCCGCGATTAAAAACTACACAAAAATAATCAAAGTTCCTCTCAGTTGTAAAGAAGAATGAGTACTTTATGCATATGAATGAAGAATAAAAATGTGTTAATTCTTCTACATATATTTATAAATTCATATTTTTAACTTTACAAGAAATATTTTGTTGTTGAAGTGATGGCTCTTTCATTGTTACACATATTTGAATACAATTCTATTTAGTGTTACTGTTAGCTCTACTGTTTCAGCTCCAAGGTTAGTGAACTGAAATAACCGAATATGTTATTGTGAATATCCAGCAATAACATTATTAATGTCTTGACTATCAATAGTTACACAGAAGGAACTCGATTTGCTCCGCATGAAAACCTTAAATAGAGTTATTTAGTCTAGTAGCAGAGTTATGAATAATTTCTCAATTGCTAAGGAGAGTAATAGACAAATAATATTACAAAAAGATACAAGAGAGCAATCTTCAAACCAAGCAAGCAAAGATATGTATTGTGAGTTTGTGGGTTCGTAGAATTAAAATTCCAAGTTGCAGAAATCCACAATGCTCTTTATTTTCGTAGAAACACACTTTGGTCAACCCTTACAGCAGCAGAATTACGTAACCTACACAAATACAATTGACCAGTTCGTTGACCATAAACAAAGAGTTCACTTTCAAAGCACAGCTGCTCGCCGAAGATTCTCAGTTCCGATTACACTCTAACTCCAACTGGAGATCGCGGCTCCCTTCTATACGACCATTCATGATTCCAGACGGTTGTGGAATGTTCTCTATCAATCAAGATGTCGCTGGAACTTTCTTTCTTTATATATTTCGGTAAGCCTTTTATCTCCTCGCTGCATTATCTCTCACTTATCACTGCGCTACACTATCTGCCTTTGTGTACGTCGACCGCCAATCGCGACAGTATACTAGGGGGAACCCAAAAGAAACCGGACTGCGAGGGCACTGCCACTCGTAGACGTAGTGCACGGTTCTCACGCTAGATGGTGTTAGTAGAGTCCTTCATGAAACAGCTATGCAGACGGCGTCAGTGTAGAGCTGAACGTGCAAGTGTGGTATTGTGTTTCTCTGACTGTTGGTGGGTTACTTCTACGAAGTCGTTATGGCAACTTTAAAAGAACAAAGAGTGTGTGTGAATGGATAGAGTCAACATGAAAAATTCAATGCCATGGCCGGGATTTGAACCACGGATCTACTGGTTTCCGTCCAGTCGCTCTTAACCTTTGAGCTACCATGGCCAACGTGCCTTCCTGACATTAAATTCTCCAGTTGACTCGTATATTTCCCCGGTTGACCACTAGGGGCTCTCGCATCCAAGATATACCGTTCGTGGCGACTTACTATTGTAAGTACTTAAGTCCCAGGCTTCATCATTCAACTCTTATTATTTTAGTTAATTGATGGAAATTAATCATTTATCCACACTAGCCGGATATAGGCTAAGATATTTGATGGATAGAGTCAACATGAAAAATTCAATGCCATGGCCGGGATTTGAACCACGGATCTACTGGTTTCCGTCCAGTCGCTCTTAACCTTTGAGCTACCATGGCCAACGTGCCTTCCTGACATTAAATTCTCCAGTTGACTCGTATATTTCCCCGGTTGACCACTAGGGGCTCTCGCATCCAAGATATACCGTTCGTGGCGACTTACTATTGTAAGTACTTAAGTCCCCGGCTTCATCATTCAACTCTTATTATTTTAGTTAATTGATGGAAATTAATCATTTATCCACACTAGCCGGATATAGGCTAAGATATTTGATGGATAGAGTCAACATGAAAAATTCAATGCCATGGCCGGGATTTGAACCACGGATCTACTGGTTTCCGTCCAGTCGCTCTTAACCTTTGAGCTACCATGGCCAACGTGCCTTCCTGACATTAAATTCTCCAGTTGACTCGTATATTTCCCCGGTTGACCACTAGGGGCTCTCGCATCCAAGATATACCGTTCGTGGCGACTTACTATTGTAAGTACTTAAGTCCCAGGCTTCATCATTCAACTCTTATTATTTTAGTTAATTGATGGAAATTAATCATTTATCCACACTAGCCGGATATAGGCTAAGATATTTGATGGATAGAGTCAACATGAAAAATTCAATGCCATGGCCGGGATTTGAACCACGGATCTACTGGTTTCCGTCCAGTCGCTCTTAACCTTTGAGCTACCATGGCCAACGTGCCTTCCTGACATTAAATTCTCCAGTTGACTCGTATATTTCCCCGGTTGACCACTAGGGGCTCTCGCATCCAAGATATACCGTTCGTGGCGACTTACTATTGTAAGTACTTAAGTCCCAGGCTTCATCGTTCAACTCTTATTATTTTAGTTAATTGATGGAAATTAATCATTTATCCACACTAGCCGGATATAGGCTAAGATATTTGATGGATAGAGTCAACATGAAAAATTCAATGCCATGGCCGGGATTTGAACCACGGATCTACTGGTTTCCGTCCAGTCGCTCTTAACCTTTGAGCTACCATGGCCAACGTGCCTTCCTGACATTAAATTCTCCAGTTGACTCGTATATTTCCCCGGTTGACCACTAGGGGCTCTCGCATCCAAGATATACCGTTCGTGGCGACTTACTATTGTAAGTACTTAAGTCCCAGGCTTCATCATTCAACTCTTATTATTTTAGTTAATTGATGGAAATTAATCATTTATCCACACTAGCCGGATATAGGCTAAGATATTTGATGGATAGAGTCAACATGAAAAATTCAATGCCATGGCCGGGATTTGAACCACGGATCTACTGGTTTCCGTCCAGTCGCTCTTAACCTTTGAGCTACCATGGCCAACGTGCCTTCCTGACATTAAATTCTCCAGTTGACTCGTATATTTCCCCGGTTGACCACTAGGGGCTCTCGCATCCAAGATATACCGTTCGTGGCGACTTACTATTGTAAGTACTTAAGTCCCAGGCTTCATCATTCAACTCTTATTATTTTAGTTAATTGATGGAAATTAATCATTTATCCACACTAGCCGGATATAGGCTAAGATATTTGATGGATAGAGTCAACATGAAAAATTCAATGCCATGGCCGGGATTTGAACCACGGATCTACTGGTTTCCGTCCAGTCGCTCTTAACCTTTGAGCTACCATGGCCAACGTAGCTCAAAGGTTAAGAGCGACTGGACGGAAACCAGTAGATCCGTGGTTCAAATCCCGGCCATGGCATTGAATTTTTCATGTTGACTCTATCCATCAAATATCTTAGCCTATATCCGGCTAGTGTGGATAAATGATTAATTTCCATCAATTAACTAAAATAATAAGAGTTGAATGATGAAGCCTGGGACTTAAGTACTTACAATAGTAAGTCGCCACGAACGGTATATCTTGGATGCGAGAGCCCCTAGTGGTCAACCGGGGAAATATACGAGTCAACTGGAGAATTTAATGTCAGGAAGGCACGTTGGCCATGGTAGCTCAAAGGTTAAGAGCGACTGGACGGAAACCAGTAGATCCGTGGTTCAAATCCCGGCCATGGCATTGAATTTTTCATGTTGACTCTATCCATCAAATATCTTAGCCTATATCCGGCTAGTGTGGATAAATGATTAATTTCCATCAATTAACTAAAATAATAAGAGTTGAATGATGAAGCCTGGGACTTAAGTACTTACAATAGTAAGTCGCCACGAACGGTATATCTTGGATGCGAGAGCCCCTAGTGGTCAACCGGGGAAATATACGAGTCAACTGGAGAATTTAATGTCAGGAAGGCACGTTGGCCATGGTAGCTCAAAGGTTAAGAGCGACTGGACGGAAACCAGTAGATCCGTGGTTCAAATCCCGGCCATGGCATTGAATTTTTCATGTTGACTCTATCCATCAAATATCTTAGCCTATATCCGGCTAGTGTGGATAAATGATTAATTTCCATCAATTAACTAAAATAATAAGAGTTGAATGATGAAGCCTGGGACTTAAGTACTTACAATAGTAAGTCGCCACGAACGGTATATCTTGGATGCGAGAGCCCCTAGTGGTCAACCGGGGAAATATACGAGTCAACTGGAGAATTTAATGTCAGGAAGGCACGTTGGCCATGGTAGCTCAAAGGTTAAGAGCGACTGGACGGAAACCAGTAGATCCGTGGTTCAAATCCCGGCCATGGCATTGAATTTTTCATGTTGACTCTATCCATCAAATATCTTAGCCTATATCCGGCTAGTGTGGATAAATGATTAATTTCCATCAATTAACTAAAATAATAAGAGTTGAATGATGAAGCCTGGGACTTAAGTACTTACAATAGTAAGTCGCCACGAACGGTATATCTTGGATGCGAGAGCCCCTAGTGGTCAACCGGGGAAATATACGAGTCAACTGGAGAATTTAATGTCAGGAAGGCACGTTGGCCATGGTAGCTCAAAGGTTAAGAGCGACTGGACGGAAACCAGTAGATCCGTGGTTCAAATCCCGGCCATGGCATTGAATTTTTCATGTTGACTCTATCCATCAAATATCTTAGCCTATATCCGGCTAGTGTGGATAAATGATTAATTTCCATCAATTAACTAAAATAATAAGAGTTGAATGATGAAGCCTGGGACTTAAGTACTTACAATAGTAAGTCGCCACGAACGGTATATCTTGGATGCGAGAGCCCCTAGTGGTCAACCGGGGAAATATACGAGTCAACTGGAGAATTTAATGTCAGGAAGGCACGTTGGCCATGGTAGCTCAAAGGTTAAGAGCGACTGGACGGAAACCAGTAGATCCGTGGTTCAAATCCCGGCCATGGCATTGAATTTTTCATGTTGACTCTATCCATCAAATATCTTAGCCTATATCCGGCTAGTGTGGATAAATGATTAATTTCCATCAATTAACTAAAATAATAAGAGTTGAATGATGAAGCCTGGGACTTAAGTACTTACAATAGTAAGTCGCCACGAACGGTATATCTTGGATGCGAGAGCCCCTAGTGGTCAACCGGGGAAATATACGAGTCAACTGGAGAATTTAATGTCAGGAAGGCACGTTGGCCATGGTAGCTCAAAGGTTAAGAGCGACTGGACGGAAACCAGTAGATCCGTGGTTCAAATCCCGGCCATGGCATTGAATTTTTCATGTTGACTCTATCCATCAAATATCTTAGCCTATATCCGGCTAGTGTGGATAAATGATTAATTTCCATCAATTAACTAAAATAATAAGAGTTGAATGATGAAGCCTGGGACTTAAGTACTTACAATAGTAAGTCGCCACGAACGGTATATCTTGGATGCGAGAGCCCCTAGTGGTCAACCGGGGAAATATACGAGTCAACTGGAGAATTTAATGTCAGGAAGGCACGTTGGCCATGGTAGCTCAAAGGTTAAGAGCGACTGGACGGAAACCAGTAGATCCGTGGTTCAAATCCCGGCCATGGCATTGAATTTTTCATGTTGACTCTATCCATCAAATATCTTAGCCTATATCCGGCTAGTGTGGATAAATGATTAATTTCCATCAATTAACTAAAATAATAAGAGTTGAATGATGAAGCCTGGGACTTAAGTACTTACAATAGTAAGTCGCCACGAACGGTATATCTTGGATGCGAGAGCCCCTAGTGGTCAACCGGGGAAATATACGAGTCAACTGGAGAATTTAATGTCAGGAAGGCACGTTGGCCATGGTAGCTCAAAGGTTAAGAGCGACTGGACGGAAACCAGTAGATCCGTGGTTCAAATCCCGGCCATGGCATTGAATTTTTCATGTTGACTCTATCCATCAAATATCTTAGCCTATATCCGGCTAGTGTGGATAAATGATTAATTTCCATCAATTAACTAAAATAATAAGTGTGTGTGAAATTTTGTTTCCTGCTTAAAAAATCTGCAACGGAGACACACCAAATGCTTCAGGAAGCTTTCCAGGAGGAGGCTATGAGCCGCACACGGGTTTTCGAGTGGCTTGGGCGCTTTAAACGTGGTGAGATGTGTGTTGAAGACCAAGCTCGTTCTGAACGCCCTTCAACATCGCGAAATGAGAACATTGAAAGGTCCGCCAAAAGATCAACGAGGATTGTCGTCAAACGATCGACCAAATTTCAGCAGTGACAGGAATCAGTTGGAGCTCGTGCCAGCGGATTTTGAGGGAGGATTTACACATAAGACGTGTTGCTGCTAAATTTGTTCCGCGCCTTTTCACACAGGAGCACAAAACCATCCGCATGAATGTTTGTCAGGACTTGAAAACAGAGATTGCACCTGATCCAAACTTCTTGAACGAAGTCATTACAGGGGATGAGAGTTGATGTTATTGGTATGACCCAGAACCCAAGCAAGCGTCAAGCCAGTGGAGGACTCTCAACTCTCCCAGACCAAAAAAGCAAGGCAAATGTGAAGACGATGATTATTGTCTTTTTTGATATTCGTGGAATTGTGCATCGGGAATTCGTACCCCCTGGCCAGACTGTTAACCAGAACTTTTACTTGGATGTTTTAAGGCGTCTGCGAGAGGATGTGCGGAGGAAACGCCCGGAACTTTGGCGATCAGGTGTCTGGTTTCTGCATCACGACAACGCTCCAGCACACACGGCCTTACGAGTGACCCACTAATTGGCGACTCAGAGGTGGTCTGTCGTTCCCCACACTCCATATTCGCCGGACCTAGGCCCGTGCGACTTTTTCTATTTCCACGAATGAAAAAAACGCTGAAAGGGGAGCGTTATGACGATGTGGAGGCGGTAAAAACAGCTTCGCAAAGGTTACTGGACAATATCAAACTTGAAGAGTTCCAAACATGCTTCCAACATTGGGAAAAGAGACTTGACAAGTACATCGCATGTAATGGAGAGTATTTTGAAGGTGACTGAAGTAATTTTGTAGAAAGGTTCATCAATAAAGCTTTTATGACAACAATCCAGTTTTTTTGACTCCCCCCTCGTATAGGTGGTTCGTTTGATAAGTTTCTTCAATTTCCATGGAGGGATGGTCATTATTTTGCTGCAACTTTGTGTGTGGTAAACATGATTATTCAACAGATTGCAGCAAATTTGAATGTTTTACAATGTATAGTACATTGTTGACAGCCAACTGAACTGGCCAGTGTGATAGCTGCCATTGAAAACGGAGAAAACCAGAGTTTCGTGTTTCATTTTCATATGAAGGACTGGACTGTCACACAAGTCAAAGCTGAGTTGGATGAAATTCACGTAGACTCTGCACCAACATTGAAAAACATTTACTTTTGGGTGATGAATTTAAACATGGTCATTAAGCACCGAAGATGAATCGCGCTCTGATCACCCAATTAAATATACAATTGAAATATAGTATAGAAATATAAACGTGAGTTATATCTGCAGCAGTTTTACTTAAGTTTCACTTAGCTTTTCTACCAAATTCTTCCTTTACTTCTTTTACCATATTGAGGATATATATGATCAATGAAAATTGTTGATTCAAACATGGCGAACATAGCCTAAGATTGGAAATATACGTAGAATCAGACTGAAAACTTAATGACAGTCGGGACTTTAACCATGGAAGTCGGCTTTCCATGACTTTATTCTAACAAACTGAGCTAACATGACAACATGCCTGTATGACATTCATTTTCCCAACTGGTGTATTTTTTGATAAACAGAAAGCGTTCTCATAATCAGGCATATGACCAGCAGTATTGATCCTTATACAGGCATGGATAAATTCATTTGTTTAACAGTTTCATGACTAAGAGAACTTTTAATCAAGAGAACAAAGAGAACACCGTAATCCATGCAGATGGTTGTCAAGGGTGAATGAGGTTTAAATGGTAGCCAATAAAAAGTTGCCAAGCGTGCTGCGAGCAGGATGACGTAAAACTTTGAACAAACACCAGCGCTTATTCTACCTAGTCGTGTTTGTCTATCGAGTGTTTTCAGAATCCAGATTACAATGTATGTACCTGATACCTGTCAGAACTAGGTAAGTAGGACATTGCCTGTTAATTAAGAGCACTTTCATTTTTTTTCTCTGTCGTTCGCGTGCAGAACGTTTGTTCTCGGCAGCTTTTCAAGGAAATAAAATGGCGTAATGGGTGGAAAAAAGGAAGGCTTCACCCCTCATTTGCATGCCATGGCTTAATTTTGGTCTGTAATTTACAACGGGGCAAATAAATTAACCAATTTATCAGCTTCCAGTGAGAATTTTCTCAAATTTCACAGAATCAATTTATTATGAAATTTCTAAAATCATTTGACCTACGCAGAGTGTGTATAATTCAGCAATTTCATTGGGGACCTTTGAATATGAACGGATTTTAATTAGCTTTATACGTGGTACCACAACAACTATTCAGAAATGTAATTAAGTCCGATAATTATTGCGGATAAAATTGTCTCATCCAAAATCACTATTTTGTACATATATTTTATCATATTGCTTTCTAAGGACCTGTAAACACGGTGAATAGTCTTTTAGTTTCATAAATGTTATTTGTAACAAATGTATTAATCAAACTATTAATAAAACATATTTTTTAAAGATTTATCATTCAATGCGGTAACAATCAAGTAATATCCAAGGCGCTAAGTTGAATTACAATAATTGAAATTGAACTGCAGTCATTATTAACATAAACTATAATTTCAGATTTCTTGAGTAAGAAAAACAATGCTAATTTTTACAGTTTGAAATTACGTAGATATTATTATTATTATTATTATTATTAATATTATTATTATTATTATTATTATTATTATTATTATTATTATTATTATTATTATTATTATTATTATTATTATTATTATTATTATTATTATTATTATTATTATTATTATTATTATTATTATTATTATTATTATTATTGTTGTTGTTGTTGTTGTTGTTGTTGTTGTTGTTCTTATTATTATTATTATTATTATTATTATTGTTGTTGTTGTTGTTGTTGTTGTTGTTATTATTATTATTATTATTATTATTATTATTATTATTATTATTATTATTATTATTATTATTATTATTATTATTATTATTATTATTATTATTATTATTATTATTATTATTATTATTATTATTGGTAGTGATAGTGGCAGTGGTAATGGTATTAGTATTATTATTGCTCATAACAGAATAATTAGAAAATTTTATTTTTCTAGAACTTCTAAAAGTACAGAAATAAAATCAACAACTGAAGAGGTGATGCGTAGTCAAGCTGTAATACTTTAATTCTGTAATACTTCCAGAATCTATCAGAAAGAGACTCAAAGGATTACTGTTGCAGATCTTATCCTGATAAACCATTTTGTGATTTTAGTATAATTCCGTAAAGGAATTATACTGTACTTTCTCCCCCTTCCTCCTCACCTTTTTCTGAGGCACACAGCACATACACAGGTAATTGAGAGCATGGACCTTTACTGAAATGCTTTCTTTGGATTCAGGTGACTTCAATTATATTATTTCCGGTGAAAATCATGATAGCCAATTTTTTGAGTGAAACTTAATATTTGCATGCGTATGTAATATTTGTATATTTTCAGAATTCAGTTCATATTTTACATTAGATACACGGAAGCAAACAGAAGCTTGTTGAGAGTGAACTACATTGGATATTTATATTGTATATTGTATTTATATTCCCCCTTCTTCATATTATCATACGTGAAATAAAATGATTGGATAACATTTTAAACCAAATCCTCGAAAAAAAAAAAAAAACTTTGGAAGTGCTTTATGTTGTAACAAATTCTGATGTATTTCGGTATTTTATTGTCATTCACTATTTTGAGTAAAGTTTAATACGCTTTTCACTTAGTAAAATAACTGTCTTACAAGTTAAAAAATTCAAATGAATGCAAAAGAATTCATTATAACTCACCTTTATTTTATTTCCGTACAACTTTATGATACAAATGCTATTATCTTCAAAATTCTAGAACACCTTTTGAGAGCAGAGACACCAAGAAAAATCTTTCATTTAAGTACTGGGTTAGAAATTTGTCGTACACAGCAGACTTATCTGTTTTATAGTTATACTATTGTCTCTCCTCTGCGGCTCTTCCCTTGTGTCTTTTACAACACAAGTTCAGGCACGGTAAATATATAAATTTTGTATTTTAAATTAGTTATGTTTATATCAGTTAGTCTTTTATACATTTTCTTTTTGTAATCTGTACTTGTTGCTCATCGTGTCGAACCATCAAGATGCCATACATCAGTAAGTTAACGTTCCAGCCTAATAGATCACAAACAAAATTGCTTTAGGGGTTCTCAGAAGGGTGAATCAACGAGCTTTTCGGAAAATGTAATGTGTTTCTGGTGTGAGCAATTCGTATTATGACTCAGACTGCTGACCTTAACCCAACATGCTCTGGGAATGCGCCGACTCAGACCAATAAAGTGAGTAATAATGGCTTGTAGTCCCAACCCTCCCTGCTGGATTATTGGTGTCTTCTAAATTGTCGTCCTTATAATCTGCAATAGTGTGCTGTAACTGCTGGGTCACATCCGGCGTATAAAGATGTTTTATCCGATCGTGAATGCATTTCCTACTTTATCAAAAGATACCTTAATAAATATGAAATCCATAAACCAATTACAATGTAACAACTCCGTTTAGAAACTTCAAGCAAATAAACGTGATATTACAATGAGTACAAATAATGCAGAGAGGAACGTACAATTTTGAAAGCCTACATACGGTCTTCAAAACTGCTTAAAAAATTTACTAATACTATCTGATATAAAAGTATGAAGATGTTTTCATTCAAATGAAGAGACAAGATTAATTTAATTACGATGTAAGGCAAATCGATTAAATAGAAATTGCTGCGCTGAGTATAAGCTGAACTATGGCTCTGAATGAAAAGTTCCTTCTCGACAACTTAGGTTTAGATATTTATTATATGAATATATGAGAAATTTTTCACCAAGTTGTGGTATATTTTAGCTTAATATTTTGTAAATCTGCATTCTTTCTACTGAATATGTTACAATCTAACACAACATTGAAATACTGATAGACATTTCATCATTGTCAGCACACTGAACGACTGAGGCTTACTTTGATAAACACAGGAATATTGCTAAGAGATTTATTTTTATATTTAAATTGTGTCTCTCTAGATATAACGTTCTAGTATATTAACACAACTTTCTCTAATAATAAACTTATTCTTATCTATTACACGTTAATTGAGATCAGCGAATTTTATTTTTCCTTACGTTTTGCCAGTTATACAAAAATCATACAAAATGAACGGAATTTCTGAGAGCATTTCAAAAAAGTTAAAGGTCATTAAATAATCATAAAAATATTCTTCTTCTTCACTCCATGGTTTGGGCATATCAACCGTTCCGGCTTCATAGATCTCTCCAGCGTTTCCTGGGTCGTCCTCAGTCTCTTCTTCCTTTTGGATTATAGTTTAGTACTGCATTTGGATATCTTCCAACCTCCATTCTTAATATATGCTCATTCCATTGTTGCCTTCGTTCTGATATTTTGTAATGGATTGGTTCGATTTCTAATTCCTTTCTAATATCCCCATTTCTTATTTTGTACAATATTGTACAACCTTTAACACTTCTTAAAAATTTCATTTCTGCAGTCTGTATTTTATTTAACTCCTTTTGTGTAGGCACCCAGGATTCGCTTCCATATAGTAAAGTTGGAATAGCCATTACCTTATACATTTTCATTTTTGTATCCCTTCTCACTCTATTTTTAAAAGTTCTTTGGATTATCCCACATATTGCTCGGAGTTTGTTTATTTTTTCTTCTCCTTCAGCATTTTTTCTAAAACTTATGTTACATCCTAAATACTTAAAATTCGATATTTGTTCTAAAATTCTATTTCCTAAAACAGTTTTTGATCATACATTATAATTTCCTTTAAAAGCCATAATTTTTGTTTTTTCTTCTGATATTTTAAAATTAAACTTTTGTACTATATTATTTAGACTATACATTGATTTTTGCAGTTGATTTTCATTCCGATGAATCAATATTTGGTCATCCGCAAACAGCAGGGTATTAATATAAATATTTTCTCTTATTTTGATTCCTGGGTCTACTAAAATCTTCCATTCATTTAGAATATCGTCCATATATACTAAAAAGAGTAGGTGATAAGCTACACATTTGTCTTAGTTCAGTATTGGTAGAAATTTGTTCTTTTAACCTATCCCCAGTATCAATTCTTATAGTTGTTTTTTGTATATGCCTTTTATTGCATTAATAATATATGGTGGGTAACCCTTATATCCTAATATTTGCCACAGTTTTGATCTATTTATTCTTATCAAAAGCCTTTTCCAGGTCAATGAATGCGATATGTGTTTCCAAATTCTTTACCCTTTGTTGTTCAATTATTTTATTACGGACAAATACGTGATCTGTACAGGATCGGACTTTGCGGAATCCACTCTGCTCTTCTCCTATAAGGTATTCTGTAATAGTTTTCAGTCTATTTTTACTATTTTAGTATATATTTTGTAACTTGTGTTCATTAAACTTATCTCTCTATAATTTCCGCTTAACATTAAAATATCCCAAAGATGCATTTTAATTAAAATCGTTCTATCTGCTTCTGAAATAAGGAACATGTTCGATAAATATTTCATGAAAGGCTGATGTAGAGTGGGAGCATTTTCTTGAATCTTCTCGTCTATTTTTGACAAAAGCTGAAGCTAAATATTCATCCCAAATATTGTATATAACAGATTTTTCATTTTCTGGCTTATGTTATTCACAGACACATGACCACGCCCACACAATCACACAGAGAACCTTTTTCTACCAATGCTATTTTTTGTTCAGGGAGTCCCAAAGCATATATAGATATCCAATTTTTGGTTGGAATACAGTAATATTTCAGTTCACTGTACAAAACAGAGAAAATAAACATGATGCCAGGCTCTAATAGAATTATTGAAGGAATCATAATAGCTATTGATCATTATATAATTTATTTATTTTTGTTTTTTTGATAATCATCGACTATGAAACACATCGTGATTGGGATACCAGAGTTTTCCGTATTATAATACTTAAATAACAAATAAACTGAAATTTTCAACTATGGTGTCGTTTATCTATAAGAACAGTTCTTGAAAACTGTGATTATAAATTATTCGAATAAATCTGTCACTCTTAAAACAATATAAATATACATTAGTTTACACTATGGTGCTCTCAGTTGTGTAAGTTAACATTCATGAAGATATTTATTGTGACTTTCTGTTAATCATTGTCTCCTTGGGAGAAAATTTTCTAAAAATTACGGAAGGTACGTGCTATACTTATACAAGAGTTTCGTGTTTTACTAAACTTTATTGTAACATTATTAAATAAAATTTTATACTCTGTATTATAATTTCTAATTATCGAGATGCTATACATCATTAAATGCGAATGGCTATCATCATCATTGTTCAAGTGGTAACTCAGTAAAAACCTTAGGTACATAATCATATTTGGAGCTTATTTTCTGGAAATATTATTTATTTTTAATTACAGTACCTTCTGATCAACTCTACCATTAAAAAATCAAACTTGCACACTTTTCCTGAAAGTCTTAACCTTGTTTCTTCTACGTAGATATAATCTTCTTGTTCCTTAAACTTTGTCTAAGTGCCAATTCACTATTGACTTAATTCTGTTTCTCCGCGTTATTACTTGCACATATATTTTTGCTTTACAAATATTCACTAGCACTTTTAGAAATGACACCTTTCGTTCCTTTAGATTTTGTTACCACAATATCTTACATTCTTTAAGTAATTTTTGTGTTACTTCTTATTCTGATCTCGTTATTTTAACTTATAATTATCATCACAGTTAATTTATGTCGAATTAAATACCATTAAGAGACACTGTTGCCTTAAGGGATTGTACTGTTCAGGGTCTACCCATAATCTGTCTCGCATATTTTTGCGCCGATAAGTTGCATTTTAAAGCACAGAAAAGGTTGCCCCTTGTGTGTAATAGCTTCACGGAAGTTATACCGAAGGAATCGATAGAAAGTTGTATTGAAAGTTCGTCCCGGGTACAGGATAAAAAGGGCCATAA
This sequence comes from Mantis religiosa, assembly GCA_030765055.1. Classification (NCBI taxonomy): domain Eukaryota; kingdom Metazoa; phylum Arthropoda; class Insecta; order Mantodea; family Mantidae; genus Mantis; species Mantis religiosa. Next base: position 80,333,074 of record CM060953.1, read on the forward strand.
TTCCTGAGAGTGGGACGTTATCAGGAGAAGCTTAACGTCTTTAGTTCCTGAAGCAGTTTCTGAAAATAGATGTATGTATTATACCGCACACTGCTATGCATTTTGTGTTCCGTCTCTGTTCTCGTACACATGTATTAACAAACACGATCATTTTGATTTTTGCATATTTATAGGATCCCTTTTTAGTGCTTAGGTGTAGTAAAATGCTAAAGAGTTATGACCTCTCGCACTGCGACTTCCACATACGAGGGCTGTTCAATAAAGAACGATCACAAATTTTTTTGACAACGTTCCTTTACTCATCTTCATAATTTTGATGGTCCTTCTCAAAATAGTCTCCCCTGAATGCGATGCACTTCTCCCAGCGTTTCTGCCAGTCTTCAAAGACATGCTGGAAACAATTTTTTGAGAGATCCCTCAAAATCGCCTCCGCAGCCTTCACCACTGCTTCTGATGTTGGATAATGCCTCCCACGAAGGCGTTTCTTCAAGTTAGGGAATAGAAAAGAGTCACATGGGGCTAAATCCGACTATAGGAAGGGTGAGGTATGCATTTCACGTTGATTTTTGCAAGATATTCAGCAACAAAATTGGCAATATGCGGCCGCACATTATCATGGTGCAGCATCCAGCCTGCTTCACAAAAATGTGGTCTTTTGCGCCTGATATGGACATCCTTGTAGTATTTTCCAGTTACTGATGTGTGTGCAGGTACAACATGCTAATAAACCATTCCATGAATATCAAAGAATGAGATGACCAACTTTCCCTGCAGAAGCAACCACTTTTGCTTATTTGGGGTTTGGTGATGAAGGAGATTTCCACACTGAGTCATGCTGTTTGCTCTCAGGATCAAAATGATGTAGCCATGTTTCATCAGCAGTGATTACGTTTGAAAGAAACTCCGGATCTTCCTCTACCATCAACTTTAACTGCATGTTACCTCCATTGCAGTGTTAGGTGATACTAAACATGTCTGAATTTGCCTGGTTCTCACAGGCGGGAATCAGGAGTACCAACAATGAAACTATGAAACAATGAGACATGTTTGTCTCACATTAAGCTAACAGAATATAATAAGATTGAATTTTAGTACAAAAAATTAGGACCGTAAAAAGTTATGATCATTCTTTATTGAACGGCCCTCGTAGATCCGTTACGGGTAATAATATCCTCAGGAGGAAGGGATGAAATGAGGGAACAGACGTAAGAATGTCCTAAAAAGTGCTGAGAACGTTTTATTCCAGCACCAGAACCGCTGCGCAGCCACTAACACTCCGGATGGATCCGGAGGACAGCGACCACACAACGTCTCCCTGTGCCGAGAATGGCATTTAGAAATCGCAAGCATCTGTGCCATCTGTCCCATACAATCGTACACCAGGATCCTGGAAGCACGTCTGAAAGATAGCAAGAAAATAGAACGGAAATGGTGGCATGGAAGTAAGCACTTAAAGGGCAAGATGAAGGCACAGAGACCCAAGATAAGAGTGCGCAGTCGACGGGGATAAAACCCAAGACCTCCCGAATGCGAATAGAACACATTACATTGGCGCCACCTCGCTCAGTACTTAGCTACAATAAATAGAGGAAGTAATGCATTCCTACCTTAAATTACAATACCCAGATTTTGTTACAAATTCACATTTTGAGACCTATGAATCAGAACACGTTTGGAAGGCGTTCCGTATTCGAACACGTGGCTATATGTGTGTGAGGAGTATAACCCTTTCATGTTAATTCGGTACTCAGGATCCTAATTATGTGTTTCTAGGTAAATGGGAATTGTAATTTCCACCTCCAGTGCGTGCTGCCACACGCCCTGAAGTGTTCTGTTTGTGGAATGAATCCATTGCCATAGTGCAGATAGAACTTCTGCTACCCAAAACAATGTGTCCAAATGTGCTGTTGATGGTCCCTAGCAAGCTGTTTCCACGTGTTTTATTGTGAAGTGATTTCTAATGTAGAATTTTAGTTTTAAGGTTACATAAAGTTCCATTTTCATTAGAGTTCATCTAACTGCCCTGTTTATTACAAAATAATTTACAAGTAAGTTTATCCCTCTGTTTATCCCGCTGAACGTTTAGGAATGGGCTTATGGAATGAAAAGAATATTTATTCCAGGATTTTGTTTTATAATGTAAAATTTGACTCCAGAGTAATTACTGAGTATTATTTACTCCTTGCCTGATAGTTCAGAGGGTTCTGATTTGGATGCTGACTCTGTATCTGAAATTAAATTTGGAATTCAGCAACTTCTGCAAAGGTTTATCTCAAAATATAGTAGAAGTAAAAATAAAATTCGTACGAATATTATGTATACCACCAATAAAGGCGGAGAGCACATGAAATAACACGAATTTTAAGTATTAGATGTTGTTTCAGTTTGCATATTCAAATCTATTCAAAATCCCAACATTTCCGGCAACAACAGAGACCATTACAGAGTTTGCGGTTAATCAATGAACTATTCACCTTTATATGGTGCTCTGGCGTTTGCGTTTTATAGCTCTGCATACAAATAACGCTAACAGGTTTTGTGGGGTTAGTTCTCGGAATTAAAATAAACATTCTACCTAACCCCACCCGTTAATTACTGTATTTATGTTGGTCGCCAGTTATCAGGTGTAATAATTCCGTATTATTCTTGACTAAGGGTACAGAAATGTAGTGAATAGTACACATATTCACTTTTGGACTACAAAAGTATCCAACAGTATTTCAGAAGCGTATCTATTGTACTGTATTTTAAGAGTTTTTAGTTTATAATTAGGTTTTAAAATTTGTATGGTGGTTTCAAATGGAATGTATATCGTGGAACACACTGAATAAATTAATATAATCCTTAGAACATATTTGTTTGTCTGAATATAGCTGAGGATGACAGTAAATATGGACCTTCATATCCAAGTTAGGCTCCCTTTAAGAAGTAATTCCCTTTACTAGGAGCACCTCTTTATATGGAAATAATTTGGACTTTTAAAAATAAAAATACAGCGAAGCTAGCGGTTTTAAATACATTTTATGTAATTGAAACCCGCTCTAAGGACATGTCTAGGAGCATACAGAACCAGCCTAGTGTCTGCTCTATTAATGGAAACTAATGAACCGCCATTTGACATCCGGAGAATGGAACTCAACTTAAGATATGCGCTCAAAATTGCAGCACGAACTGAATCATTTATTCACCAATACGTCTTCTCCGATACATACGAACATTATCCATCAAACTTACAAAACGTAATGTCATTCCAGAGTAAAATCAGGCATTATATTAAACAACGCGATTTTGAAGTTCCTGACGCAATGCCAAGAAAATTTCATAGTCTACCATCATGGCTAATACCTTCATCCCAACTTAACTTGGATCTTGCAGTTTACCAGAAATCTCACACATGCATACATCTACAGAAGAGCATTTCAGGAAATCCGAAACCTGTATCCTAATCATAAATGTGTGTATATATATTGTCAAAAGTGACTGTATTAATTCAAATAATAGTTCATGTGACTTCAGTAGTATGTGTGACGTCACTCCCCCACTCCTCCAGCTCTGGTATAACTGAATGTAAAGTATGAATCTCATTCTCTGTTGTGTGCAGGTCTCGGACTTGCTAGGGCGTGATTCCCTGACTCACTGTGAGGTAGCGGCCGCTATGGCCAAATATTTAATTAAATAGTTTAGTAAATATTCTTATTAAGTGGATTTTAATACTAATTAATGTCACTCCTATCTTTTGTAGTTCTTTTGTAACCTAATAGAAAATCCCAACCTCTCGTAAACCATGCATTTCCTACCCTGATTCCCCCGTGTCTGATCTGGCTCCTGAGCTTTTACAATCCATGGTTAGATCGTCACAATATATATATAGTCATGGTTCTAAAGTGGAAAACGGTAGCGGAGGCGCTGTAATTGTCCCAGCTTCAACTAAAACTTCCAAACCACTAATCCATTTTCTCCTGTGAACTCCATGCCATCAAATGCCTCCAACTCCATGCCTCCAATTCTAGTGAGGATACCTTTATTATAGATACCGATGCAGTAAACTCCCTTTAAAGTATTACAGATCGTCCAACAGACCTGCAGTTTCTTCAGGATATCCATAGTCTGTACCTCTCGGCCCTCAATAAAAATAAGCAGATCATCTTTATGTGGGTTCCTTCACACTGTGGTATCAAAGATAACGAAGATGTACACACAACCGACAAAATAGCTAGTCAGCTAACAGAAATGGAAGCACAATACAAAATACCATACCAAAATGCCATAAACCACCTCAGCAGGCAACTCAGAATGCAATAGAAACAAACCTGGAACCAAACGTACCAGAAAGATTGTATGTACATGGTACCAAATAGTGACAGTAGTTGTTCACCCGTCTACTCTCTAAAAAGGAACGATCAGGTGATCATCTCACGTCTTCGAATTGGAACACTGGATTAACCCAGTCACATATCCTCGCCAAAATCAATCCACCTTACTGTGAAATTTGTAACACACCTCACCGTTAAACATCTCTTCAGAGAGTGCAAACAATATGCTAAACAACGACGGATTCATGAGATCGCTGGAAACTTATCTACTATACTCAACAAACCATCAAACTTCAAACAAGTACTGCTCCTCCTCAAAAATACAAAACTCTGTATGAAAACCTAGTATTCATACTACTCACATGTAAATACATAATAATTTACAAGTGTAATTTTTATATTATCATGTCTATATACAGTTTCATTGACACTGTTTTGTATTGTACTTGTAACATAATATTGTATCTCTGTGTGTAACTTCAGTGTTTTATGTACTGCTACTGCATTTCATATATTGTATATTTTATCCCGTAGTTGCAATATGACATTGCTGTTAAAGCGAATTTAAATAAAACCTTAAAAAAATAAAAATATGCTTCAGTTTTTGAATCGGGTATCATATGGCCCAAATATTGGTTGTAAATAACAATAACTTCACAAAAGCCTTTTTGAATTTACTGTAGCTTTGAAGTGCATTAAAACTTATACATAGCTCTCTAAAAAGTCGTTGTCGTATAGGGAGTACATGGGTCTTTCTGTGGTCAGATAAATTGTTAGTAAATAATTCTGCATCATTGTGCATGATGACAGGTGATTGTTCCACCACACATACATAGCACAAGGAAATAGACGCAGGGCACTGAAGAAAATCTTATCTTTTAAAACTTGTTCTTTAGTGCATGGTACAGCAGCTTTATGGAAGCCGTACTAAGAACTTTTACACCCGTAAAATCAATCGCCCTAGACCGGTGTTGAAACCACAACCATGGGGGACCGGCGATTGATAGGGTAACCATTAGACCAGAGAGTTGTTAACTAACCTACCTATAAGACACGAGAGGGGCATCCTGTGTAGCAAGGGAGCAGGTACGTTCAATGCGGTGTAGCGGATTTTATTTTTCATCTTACTAGATCCTTGTATGATGAACTTGTCTGCAGAATAGTAATTACTAATGATAAGTATAAGCTGTAGTAACAGTTGCATAAATTTGTCAAGAACAAACTGGTAGATGGACGAGCGAGTCATTTCAACAGGACAATAAATACTTGGTTGTCGGAAGTATAGACTACATAAGTGATTCTGCAAACTAGATACATTCCTGTGTATCCATTATTTAGTTAAACTTAATTTCCACGTGTTTAATTCAATCAGGTTGAAATATCCTTTTTAACAAACCAGGAAACACTAGACCCTCTAGACTGGTTTATGTCTTCCACACTCTCTGATTTCATTAGTTTCATTAATATTTTTGTTTCATACTTATAGTGTCAAATGCATTTTATGGTTTCCCTGGAGGATAATTTTTTAAGAGATGATGACATTGCATACATTTTCTGTCACAGAGTTGAAGTGCTGAGATGTAACTGTGTGTTTCTTTCAAAGACCTCTCGACTATTATCAGACGCTATTCCTTCTCACCTAGATGTCAAACGGACCTTTTGCTGGCAACTTGAACTTTAGCTTTGACCCCAAAATAAGATTGTTGTTACGCTATTTGACAAGTCCGTTTTTTCTTTTTCTCAATTTGAAGTGTTTTGAAATGAAATTCAGCAATTTGCGGAAATTTATCTCTGATTTACATATAGTCAAAAATAAAATTAAGCGAAATCAGGTGACTGATACCAGGTTTCCATTATTTGCTCCCTGTATCTCTACATAGGAAGTGCAAGGGAAAATACTACAAAAGTAATATACAAGTTGTCCTCTTTGCTCCTTTAATGGGATATAGTGTGTGTCCAATTTAAGTTTTACATACTTTTTCCTCGCTCTCTAGTAAAACTTAAGTTAAAAAAATGCTCTATGACAGCCGTACTAGGAGTCCATCGCATAGTCTTCCTCTGGTTGCCTTCCATATATTATTCCATTTTATTCCATTTTCAAATATTACATTTTAATTTATGCTCATGATTTGCTATTTCTGCAAAGGATCACACAAATAATCATTATGACAGGCATTTTTCTCTATAATTTAGAGAAACTCAACTTATACTATTTAAGTGAACCTTAGAAAGCTCAGGTATTTCTATGTATAATCTGCAATATATAGAGCACTGCAGGCAAAAAGGACTCAATTAAAATACTAAAAGTGCTTTTACGAAAGAAATATTATCAATAGGCAGTTACAGAAAAAAAGACAAATGCCTGATTAGCTGTAGAAAACATTTTAGCTTATGGTGTTCTGTAATTGACGTCCTGCAGATGCCCCCACCTGGAGATCCGAACGGGGGACTATTTTACCTCCGGAAAATTTATCTGAAGGACTAGTAGCATAAATATAACCGTTTTTTTAAGTGGACACCAATTTATTGCTTGTAATGGAGGTTACATCATCCACTCACTTTAACCCACAGTATGTCTGGAGGGCCACACCTGTCTTTGGTTAATGGATCCATCGGACCTGGCCGAGAGGAGTTTTAAAGTCCATCGGCTTTTCTCACAAGCACCAATTGTGGAATATTTTTACGCCGTGACAGGCCAGTGTAAGAGATAAAATAGCATTTCCTCTATTTCTGATGTAGTTATACCGCTAACGCTCGGTCCCCAGAGCCTCATTGGTAAAAGCAGGTTGCACCACGGGCAGGTTGATGTTGGGATTTGGATAGGAGAGGTTATGAAATGCACATCACTATCCCTTGCATCCCTTGTAAAATACGTCAGACCTTATATCCATGGTGAATAATTACTACGCCGAAGACGTTTCAGAATGTCACATATTTAACAGGAAAGTTTAATGATCACGAGTAAGCACAGGGTTAAATTAGTTCAGTATTACGAAAATATTTCATTCATAATATGTACTAATATTATGAATAAAGTCATATGTAGGGTGACCTTTAAAATGACCTAATCCATTTTTATGATCGTTTCATTACTGAAAAGACTTCAACAAGTCTTTAATTTATGTTCATATCATAAAGATTTATAAAACCTGCGTACTAAAAATAAGCATATTAGTTACCTATGTAAGTACACCTGGGAAGAAAGCTTTGACTTTCGATACAGAATAGATAAATTAAAAAATGCTGTCATACTTTCTGATTCTAAAGCAGCATTGTATGCAATAAGTTCATATAAAATGAGGTCAACCCAAATTAAAGAATGCCACAAAATGATTCAGCAACTTCAAAAACTACAGAAAATAATTATGTTACAGTGGATACCTGCACATTGTGGAATTGCTGGAAATGAATCAGCTGATTTTCTTGCCAAAAGGGTGAAAATTTAATTCAGAACAAAAGTAAAAGCTTACCCTTTACGTCCATTAAGAGATTAATAAAAAACAAATATAAAAACAAACAAAACCAATCAATAACTAACAAAGCCAAAGATAAAAAATGGAACATTTAAATTAAAAATCTAGAAATTATTCCAGAAATCCCATATAAAGCTGTAGTAGCAAATTTTAGAATACTTACGGAACATGACTTTTTGGCCAAAAACTTACACAGAATACAATTTATGCAAGTTCAAATTGTCCTGTCTTCCAACCTGTGAAGCCCTATCTGCCGGACCCACTACACAGAAATATTGGAGAGCAAGAGAGCTAATGGCTTCATTGCCAAAGCCTAGCACTTGAAAACAACAACAACAGCAATTTAGCTTATGGAGCAGATAAAGGAGACGGAACCTCGGTACTGGAGACCGATGGAATTCAAAGGGAAACCACGATATCGAGACTGAAAAAGGGAAGAATGACCTGAAACTAGTTGACGGAATTGAGAGTGTATGAAAACGGCTAAGGCCTCGTTTAAAGAAATGACTTCCTGGAATGGTCATGTACTGTACGGAGAAAGCGGAAAATTTTCATATTAGTGCTGGTATATGTGAATTGGCCAGGCTGGAGTTTTGAATTAACACACACACACAGCTCATGCATAGGTCATGCAATCTGTCATCTCTGTAACCAAACAGTGAGTGAGTCAGACAATAAATGTTAGTACATACATGTGATTGAAACTGTGATAGAAGCTGTTAATAAGTACATTGAATAAAGTTGTTTTATGTGTAGCTGAATCAATAAGGCATTGTGTACATAGTTTATTCATATTTGTTCATGGTAAATGAGCCATGATTTTGTTTATTAATTTGTAAAATACGTCAGACCTTATATCCATGGTGAATAATTACTACGCTGAAAATTTTTCAGAATGTCATATAATTAACAGGAAAGTTAAATGACTACGAGTAAGCGCATGGTTAAATTAGTTCGGTATTACGAAAATCTCACTCACAATATGCACTAATGCTATGAAGAAAATATATGTAGGGTAATCTTTAAAATGACCTAATCCATTTTTATGATCGTTTCATTACTGAAAAGATTTTAACAAGTCTTTAATTTATGTTCATGAATTACTTAAAGTAATCATAAGATTTAAAAAAACCTGCGTACTAAAACAAGAACATTAGAGTTACCCATGTAAATATGCCTGCGAAGAAAGCTTTGACTTTCGATACTAACTTTAATAAAGTTATTGATAAATGATTTTGCTCAAAATATTTGTTGTTCCTCTAAATGCAGTAAAATAAGACAAATGACACAAACATATTAATCTTACCAAAAATCCTCCTACCAATCTAACTGACAACAAAAATATATTAAATACTATTCGAATTCCTATTAAATATTCAAGAAGTTCATGTAAATATAGATTAAACTACTATTTTAATATACTTAAATATGACAGAATTATATAATTCAGGCGGATATTTCATTCGAAGAACTATTTATACACCACAGATGGTCATAATTTAGTAGCTAAGACACAGCAAAACAAAAGAGAATTGAATGTGTTTATAACGGTACGATTCGCTTGCCATATAAATGCCAAAATCCACTATAGTTGTGGAAAACATAGTATTATGTATATTTTATCTTTACGAGTAATTAGAAATTTTCTCTCAAGGGAAGCAGGTCAACTTACCTGCTTGCTTACCTCCCTAATTACTTCCCTGCTATGAAGGACTGAAATTGCTGTAGGAGCTGAAAGCATTTACAATATTTCTATAAAATTCAGAAAATACTCATATTTATTTATTACTACCCAAAGAAAAGTATCCAATAATAGAAACGCAATTAAATAGGAATGAAACAAATGTAACTTGTAAAACAATAACAGATGTGAGAGATTACTTCCTGAATTGTATAAACAGCTAATTGAAATACAGTATTAATATAAACACATTATAATTATTAAATACGATATTTATTTACATTTTGTATCATACAGATTATTTAAAATTTATTGTGATATTGAAATTATTGCAGGAGGTTATATTTGACAACTTTTTGACCAATTTCAGTAATTAACTGTATTTCTTTCATTACTTCAACACTTTCTTGCATTTAAACCATGCTCACATTAATAACTACCACCTCATTAGTACTAGAATACTACTGTCGTTCGTAATTACACAAAAGATCATTATGTCGCCACACCTTCATATAAAAGTCAACAACTACTCTCTCATAACAACAAACAATACAATGATAAACAAAAGAATGTCAATGAACAATTCGACTCATTAAGTGATATAAATGAATAGTGTAACATAAAATTACAATTATGTACCACATAACTAATAACAGATACATGATAATCATGAGTGGAAACAATCTTATATGCAATTCGGGAGGTAGGTAGAATGAACCATCCTCGTACTCAATATTACTAGCCCTCACTCCGTTCCGGCTCAAACGAGTCCTCTGATGGTCCTTATAGCATAAATAACCATGGTTAACCTTTGTGTAAGAACAATTTTTTACATTTCCCTTATGTATTATGATGTATTTCCAAATAATGGTAACATTACAAAGCGGTAAATGTATATCTTGCATATAAATAATGACTGCAAATAATATTTTTTTAATTGTCACATATTATGTGTCCTCTCCAAAGCGTATCCTTGGAATGGGGAATCCAGCTATATTTCGCTGTATATGTACATTAAAAGTTATGTATTTTTGGGAGCAAATAGAAACTACAAAGGCTTAAAATATTACTATTACACTGAACAATAAATTTGAAGTGAAAGGGTGTAAATTGCATGATTTTGAGTAGGTTGTGTTTATTTCAGTATCAAATGAAACAAAATCATTTTCATAAATGTTTAGCTCTAGTTTATTAAAACAAGGAACCTATATTTTTGTATAAAGAACTCACTAACTAAATATATATTTCATTTTCCAAGATTCAGTATAACAATTTTAAGTGAATAATTACTTAAATTGTGCTGTTTGTTATGCACTGATAAATTTCAACACCATTCTGGAAGTACAAAAGTAAAATATTAAAGAAAGATGAAGATAATATTATATCCTATATATAGGATTACACATGTTAACTGTCAAATGGTACAGTATATGCAATTACACATTTTGCACAGAGATAAATTTAGAAGATAACCGTTTTCGTTTGGCTTGACGTTTATACACATACTCTGGAACAACCTTTATGACAGTCCAGCAGTAATCTGCTAAAATGGAAGGGCTCTACTTTCCGACATACCTCTTTTCAAGTGTGGCAACATCTTGATGAAATAGCTCCCCATGTTCATCACTTAGTGCACCACAATCCTTGAGGAAGAAGTTAAAATGACTGTGTAAGAAATGCATTTTCAGTGACATGCTGCAACCAAGATTTTCATAGGATGACAATATGTTATCTACAGTCTCCTTGCAATTTATTGCTCGGTTGTTCCCTAATAACTGTAAACAGACTGTCTTAAAACATTCCCATGCATGCTTTTCATCACCTCGTATGATTCAATCAGAAGTATGGTTTCTAAAAAGCTCTTGAATCATTGGGTCTAAAAGATACCATCCTTTATTTTGGACTCACTTAAGTAATTCTTCCCCAAGTAGAACTGGACGCATGTCAGATGGAATGTTAGGATAGATCACTGTCCGCTTCTTCTCGTTGATAGGAGAAACTATAAAGGAGTAGCAGTCACTGACATATTTAGCTGGCTCACACCAAATCATGGACACTACAAAAGGCATTGAACATCCTTTCCCATTCATTCAACTCCTGAGGTTACTACCACAAGTGTTACAGATCACATGAGGAGCCCAGAGTTTATCCTGATCACCAATTTTGCACCCAAATAACTGTAAGCTTTTTTAATCAATGGAGCTATTTGCTGTTTTTGTGAAGCAAATATCACTTCTCCACACACAGAACAAAATGTGTCAGAATTGTTAACAGAATCTTGTAGCATTTCTGGTCACTTCAATAGCAGTCAACTAGAACAACTAGTTAATCTAGAAACAAATGTTCAAAAATTATTACATGCATTAACAAAATCATTGAAGTTGTAGCGGAGGGAGACAAAAATATCACTAAAATTAGTACCTATCAAAATATTTATATCCAAAATATTTCACACAAGTAAGACCAGGAACAATAATATAATCTATTGTTATTAGTTATTATGACTTTGACAAATCATTATAATATTTGATTTTAAACTTGACATGAAAATCAGAATATAATTATCTCACCGTAATAAAACAGTTTAAAATGAAAACTGAAGCTAATTTGAAATTGTCTTTGTGGTATTCGTGATCAGCGCATTAGAATTGATACGAATTAGCTATTTTCATTCAATTTACATTTTCATTGCTGCACAGTGTTATTATCCAAATAGTATTTGGTCACTGCTACTGATTGAGCATCCCAAATATTTCTGTCTGGCTATGCAGCATTTCCAGAATGTGGAAGAATGTTGTGAAAGATTAAGGACGTAGACGTCTTTGCGAAAGTTTTCACAATTCTTATGCGTGAATTTTTTAGGATGTAGGTAATTACGGCTATGAGGTCATAAGAGAGTATTATATATAAAGTAGAAGTTTCAAACGAATAAGGCAATCAGTATAGGATTAGGTAACAGGAAGTTTAGTCATGGATCGTATGATAGTCCCAAAATAAACTGAATCAGATCTAACAACCGATAAAGTAAAAGAAAACAAATGAAGGGCGAATGTTGCTGACGAATACCGCGTCACAATCAAGCTACACCCAACATCTCTTAGCAAATTTTGGCAAAGACGAACTCTTAAGTGCATATATATATATCAGGAGAAAATTGAACAAAATAGAAATAATGGAAAGAAACATATGTAAAGAATGAATGAGAACAGAATGTTCAAGATTGTGAGATTGTGTGGAGTTACAAACCTCAATGAGGAAGATATATTGTTCGCTCGAGTAAGAGATGGAAATGATGAAATCAGGAGGATAGGCCATGAGCCTCTTGCCTGGATTGCAGAAGAAGAACAAATGAAGAAGGTTATATAAGGTACAAAAAGATTTTCAAAAATTTCGACGTCTTGCATTTCAGAAAGCTTTTTCTACTAATACTATAATACTGTATGCACCATATATTACATACAAATTAATTTTTCTACCCCAATCATTATTCACTTATGCTTTTACTTGGGACATTATTTCAAATTAAATGTCATTAACCTATTGAAAAGTTTTCAATATGCGAAGACATACACATTTTTATTCCTAATGACAAGCTGATGCGTTGGAAAGAAGAACAAAGGGACGATATGGGACTTAACTTAGAAGCTTGTAGAAGAATGTGACGATTGGGAAAAGTCTAAGCAAACAGTATTTCCAAAACGGCTAAGGCTACCAAAAATTATAAGTATTACAAACAAAATCTATATTTAATGAGATGTACATAACTCCTACATCAAGCATGTGTGCATCTTTTGAAATAAAGCAGGATTCCATAGGCGACGATTGTGGGATTCTTTACACCTCGTTGCGGCATTTGTACCATGGATTCCATTTGGTGCTCATATTCCATGTTTCGGCGACATTTTCTTATTCTCTTACACGATGCGAAGAAATATTTCTTATTATTACTCGTTGCAATCGACGAACGTCCATCTTCTGCGATGATCAAACATATTCTTATACAATTCCATTATTACAATCCTAATAGAATCATTTTCTTAGATTTCTGTTATCTTCGCTTTTCAGACATTAGTTTTCAGAATATTTAACTTGCACTATATCCAAGATTCTACTTAAGTGGATGAATAATTATAACTGCTCTAATTCTCAGGTTTGCAACCTGCTTTTTGCTGAATATATGCAGCATTCTACACGCGCGTCACACACGAGTCCGGTCCCTTTGTGGTCGCGTCACTAAAGACGCTATCTTGTTGCTTTCATTTATTGATTCTTACCTGATCACCATGGTAACTAAATATTTTAGTCTACATCACTTTTTCCTGTGATCAGTATATTAATTTTGAATTACATAATTTTCTGATTTTCCTAATATAAAGCCCTAAAACAATTTTCTTTTATAATTTTATCTTTCTATATAATTTATCATATTTACGATTTATCTAGTTTGGATATTAACATTCATCTTCACCTGTTTGTGACTTACTCTATGGCCATCTATAACTCATATCAATTCAAAACAGAACTCTCATGATTTTAAACATATCAATATGAATTATAAATGATTAAATTGAACATCGTTCAATTGACATATTAACATCTACATCAGAAATTTACTTATCATATAAAAATGCACAAAATTCAATGGTATTTATAGAAAATATAAGTTATAAGCTTTATTCTCGGGTAAGTATATGAACACCTAGAATGTCAATAGAAATCCTCAGAGGAGAAAACAGAAACTTGCGACACTTCTGTTATGTTAAGGGTGGTACAAATGGGGCATTTCCTTCCATATTTCCTTTGTTATGCTTGAAAAATACTGAACTTAAATACTATCTTTTATATTTAATAAAATTTTAGCTTTTGGATTTGATTGTTTAACATAAAACGAAATTACCTCTTTTAGTAAAATGTATAATTCAGGGAAATATTAATATGAAATATTTTGGGTGGAATATAATGTTTCCTGTCACCTGCTATATGCAGTTGTTACAGAAATTAAAAATGTGTCCAAAATAAGTCAAAACGTAGGTTATTGTGTGCTGCAAATGACATCCTAGACAGAATTGTGGAAAGGGGTTGGTCGAGATAAACCACCATGAGGTAGGAGCAGCTTACTTCCGCTTGACTAAGGGTAGGTGGTGAGGGATGTTTATAAACCCATTTGCTGTCCCTCTCTGCCGCTTCCCGAGTGCAATCAGCTGTCCCAAACGGTTCATTCAGCACCCGCTGATGTGGTTGGTCAACAAGAGCAGCGGTGTCCCTGTGGGGACGCTGAAAACTCAACCCAAAGTGCGGCTGCGCGACCGCATCGACCGTATTGCATGTGTACGACGGACGGACAGAGGTCCGCCTTTGCTTGCTAACTTTTTATGCAGCGAGACACTTGAGGGCAGCCGAGGTCTTTGTTGCCGCATGTTGTTCTTTTTCTACTCCTTTCTTTCTGTACCAGCGGGCGATAACCACTTAGAGAGCGCCAAGATGTACTTGTTGGCTGTCGGCACTTCCCATCTAGTCCAGCTCTCTCACTTAAATGAATTGCAACGATCTTGCTAACGGCGCCTGAGAGAGGAAAGAGACAAGTGCAGTCCAGCTTACCTCAACTATTTAGTTGTATATCGCATTATTATGAGCATAATGAAGACATTTATGCCCTCCTTCATTAGAACACACCCATTTTAAATCACGAAGGATATTCGAGAAGGAAGTTGTGAATCTTTTCCTGTAAGGCGTTAACGAGGTCTTTACACCTATACAAACTGCAAGGAACAATTCTTCTTCAAACTTTTGAACAATGTTTTCAAAACCTCCGATGAAGAATGCCATTTCTTCAAGTTAACTTCTGTGAAAAATAGCAGTAAAGTTGTATTTGCTGCGCATTTGCACAAACTAAGTTTAAAAAAATAATTATTTATGACCATATGGACCTAGTAAAATAAAAAAAGGCTTTTTACTACATTTTGTTAATATTCTAAAAGAAGCATACACCCGTTTCCTATTTACAACGTGATTATGTTTAAAAATAAAAATATTATTTTATGTTTTACTTTATAATGAATTGCGTTAAACGTTCGATGCAAGGAAAAATAAGATTTTTTTCATGAGTTATGCATAACTTCATAGTTTTCAGTCGATATGAGTGATTAAATCCAAGTGATATATAAATACTCATC
This sequence comes from Mantis religiosa, assembly GCA_030765055.1. Lineage (NCBI taxonomy): Eukaryota > Metazoa > Arthropoda > Insecta > Mantodea > Mantidae > Mantis > Mantis religiosa. The sequence goes on from CM060953.1 coordinate 80,348,714, forward strand.
GAATTACTGATGAGTATTTTCTCCAATTCACCTTTTTTCGCATTTCACTTTAGGCATTGAATTTACGTGGGCTGATCAACAAAGACTGAGGCTGATATTTTTCACATATGTTATTACTTCATTTCAATGTTCAAAAGATATTTTTCTAGTAGTCCCCTCCTACCTCAATGCACTTTTTATAGCGTCTCTGTCAGTCCCTGAACACGTGTTGCAGACCATTCTTTGTCAGGTCCTTTAGAATCACCTCACTTTTCTTGAGCACTGCTTCAGAGTTCTCAAATCGAATGCCCCTAAGCTTTGCCTTTAGTGATGGGAATAAAAAAAATATCACAGTGTGCAAGATCGGCGCTTTAAGGTGTAGTCGGGCTGCTCGAACGACTACCGTGGATTTATCTTTGATAATAGATGTCTCTCAGATAACGCACTGATTACTTCACGTGGAGTATCTTTCATTTGTGATTCCTGCGAATTCCATTGGCTGAAGTTATGCGTTCATTGGTATTTGGCACAGGACTAGAAAGCGCAGTTACCCTCTCACTCTTAAAAGAATAATCAGTGCATTATCTGAGAGGTTTCTATTAATACAGATGAAGCCATGGTAACCGTTCGAGCAGCACGACTATACACAGGTAATGTCCAATCGAGCCAGAAACTGCATGACTTGATTTGCGACATGAGGCCGTGCATTGTCATGATGAAGTCGCCGCCCAGTCCGAGAAAGCTCTGGTTGTTTCTTTACAATATCCTTCCTCAGTGTAGCCAACACTGACGTGTAGTATGCTTCGTAACAGTTGTGTGATGAGAAACTGCTTGCTGGTAAATCATTCCATTACAGTGAAAAAATGTGATCACCACTTTCACTGAACATGGAACAACAATTACCCTTTTTTGGTGTTGGAGAACCTGGCGATTTCCACATTTTCCTTCAGGATCATAATGATACAGCCTGAATCACCACCGGTGATAATTGTTTTAAAAAACGTATTCCCTCCATCAGCAAAGAGACGCGTGACCTCCATTGTCTGGTACGCGAAATGCATGTAGCATCTATAAAACAGTGCATTACTACCAACCTACCGACCTACGGACATTGTACATAAAAACTCACTCGTTTCAAATATTTATTACAGGTTGGAAACTATCACGGAAGCTTCAGGAAAAAATCAGTCTGTGTTTGTTGATCAGCCTTCGTAGTACAATGAGTCTGAGGAGGATTTGCACAGCGTTTTAAAAGAACAAGAATGAAACATATTTCTTCAATGTATTTGAATCAGCGCATTGTACAAGTCAGGCGTTTGGGGAACGTTAGAGTTCACTTAGCTGGTGTCAAGATTTTTAAATATGAAGTTAAAAGAAGAGATATCACGATAGCTTATAATTTATGCTGAACGCATGTGGATTTTATTCACATAATTACATATTTGAAGATAGACTAAAAATAGGCGCAATGTCATCTGTTGCACCGATTAGATGTGAAGCCTATTTCAATTACTCTGAGAAAAGTTATTCGAACCTAAAATCTATTATATCTGTAGCCTGTTTGTTCATATCAACTAAAGGTGTCGTAGATAAACGTGCTACCTGTTGTCACTTGATTAAAGTATTGTGCAGAGTATATTCTTTTATATATCTTAATATGTGTAGTTTTAAAATAAACTCAAATCACTTCCACAACCTAAATTAGAACTCATTGTGAAAGTCAGTAATTACTTAAAGCGCCAGCGTCTTTTCCAACCTTCTACTGTTCATCTTTAAACAGGTGTTTCTAAACCATTTTAAGGAGACTATAGTAATAGTTTCGATTAGTAAGGCAGATAGGTAGAATGGTATACTATATTTCAGCAGATATTTAAATAACTAACCTACCTCTTTTATCAATTGCCTTAGCTGTGAGGCTGATGCCTTAGAGATGAAAAAAAGTGTTTTTTTTGTTAGCCCTCTGGTTCGAACAGAGATTATCAACCTCAGTACGTTGCGAGTGACATTTTCTTCGCTATAAACCTCAACGCAGTAGGTAAGGTGACTTAATGGCTATCTTAAACTAAAGTCTTACTCGCCCAATAAGACACACTATTCTGACATACATCAACTTCTACCATTACCCTACTCTCAAATTGTGATTGACTTCAATCTTTGATTTCTACTCTAATATTATGCATTCCTTTGACTGCATGGTGTTACTGTAAGTATTGATGTGGTCACTTTCAGAAAGAATATTCACAAAGTTAACTTATGAAGCACGCCTACGTGATTTTTACCAATTAAAGATACAAATACTAGAACTCGCCTAGAGTTAATCTACTGCAATCCATTAAACTGAACTACAGTAAACATTGGAAACAAAGCACATCCATGCTCCATAAAACCAAGTGCCACAGATTTATGAGAACTCAAACAGGCTTAGCTAAATAACAAATGACATACGAGATCAACTGTAATGTTGAAATACGTGATGTGGATATCTGTGGCGAAAAAATTAACACATCCGTAGCAATATACTAACATGTTCTCATTAAAAGTTATCCACAATGATTATCTATACAACATCATAGAAAACAAATGGCCGCCACGGTAACCTAGATGGTAGCATGTCTGCCTCACGTTCAACAGGTCCCGAGTTCGAATCTCGGTCAGGGTGAGTTACCTGAATAAGGTTTCCCTGGGGTTTTCCCTTATCCTGAAAGACGAATGTCGGGTAACTCTAAGCTCCATGGACCCCAGACGCATTGAGCATCATTTCACCAATTTCATTCACCGTCCGATATGACTAAATTTTGGAGGACGTAAATTAAAAGGAAATTAGAAAAATAAAATGTATTTCTTTTCTGATCAGTTAAATAATTTATGTGCAAACCTTGGGAAGCTGGTTTTTGTTAGTATAGTTGCTAGGAATATTTCTGTCATTACAGTTAACTCTTTACTCCATCTAAGGTGAATAATTTATTGTATAACAAGATTATACTCCCGGAGAATTCCCGGATGGATTTAATTGCCAAGCTACTAGAAGAAGATTTACAGAAAACGTTCCAGTTGACCAAAATATGCTTATAAATGCGATGTTTTATACTGATCAATTTTCTTTTAAGTGGCAACATGTTGCCCAAATCTAATGGTAGCAAAAGATTAATATGTTACTCCACGTTCATACTTCAGAAATAGTTTAGTAACACTTCTCATACCTAGTCTAATTTTTCAGCTTGAAACGGTCTTCCATGAAATTTGGACTTACAACACATTACTACTACCCGCAGAAATTACATCGTATCCCTGATTTAAACTCCTTTAAACAGCTACTCTGGGATTGCTTCTTGATACCGAAAAAGACCTTGGCGATGCATGGTATTGGACGCTTTAACTACACTTAAATTTAAGTTCGTTACACCCACTGTGGACTCCTGCAGTAGTATCTCAAGAGCATAATTTTATCATTCGATATGAAACAAGAAGCTTTAGTGCATTCCTATCCACTTTCATCACTTAGGTCCATGTTCATCTGTAGTTATACCTCTTCGCAAAAAATAGTTATGTCACACTTCCGTGACAATGTGACAGTTACCTTGGTGAAAAATTTATAAATCTGCAATAGTTTAGTCCTCTTTCGACATTATCATCAATGGTGTCAAAAAGTTTGAAGCGAATCTTAAAAATTACAACATTCACTTACTAATTGAACCTTATTTTATATGTATTGGATGCAATAAAAATCATAGCCTATTTCTTGATGAGAAATTTAACTGGAAAGATCATATTGTGCAAACTATCAAACGAAAAATTACGTAAGCGAAATACCTATAATTAGGAAATCGTTCCTAACATTAAAATATGAAAAACTCAACTATACTTCCCTCATTAATTCAACATGAGAGTACGATGCTCATTATGGACATATGCCTCACGGGATACAAAATCGTTATTTTAGATTAATGATATGAGCACCCTGTTTGTCTTTATTGCCAACACACATGCTGGCGAAGGAATTACGAAGGTCACTACTGTCCTCCATGCCAGCTATAAACGATTACTACAAACCTTCCATCATTATCACATTCCTCTTCATCTATTCCTTACATCCCACATGTTCCAAGGATAATAGGAGAAAAGAAAACGTATTCAGCGTACTTTTGAACTAACGCCTATCAAGTGATATAGTTTCATATAAATATGTATACACATACATTATGAGACTGCTTATGATTAGCTGCTATGGCGGATCACTTTTCGAATTTTCAGATCTTCATGCAGAATTGTGTGCACAGATCCCATGGAAATGCCAATTTTGGAGACGATGTCTGCAACGCTCACTCGGCGATCTTCCAAAACAACTTCTCCACTCGCTGGATCATGTCATCGGAGCGGCTGTCTTGTCGTGCCCGTGACTGCCTTGGTTTGTTGTCACACGGTGTTCTGCCTTCTTTGTACTGTCGCATCTAGAAACGCATATTAGGCACATCCATGGTATCATCACCACATGCCTCACTCAACTGGCGATGAATTTCAATAAGTGTCACATAAGGAAAATGGAGAAAACTAATGATTACACGCTGTTCTTGCAATGAAAACGTCGCCATTTTAAGTATCAGAAACAGCCCTAACTCTAATCGCCGTCACTAGATTTCTCTGTCTCGCATCCACAAAGTGTCCACGTGTATTTTAAATAAACGAGAAGTTCTTATCTGGTCTCAGTCCTGAAAAATAGCTGTTATAACTTGAACGCTCCTCGCATATGCGCTAGTTTCTGCTTTCTGTAAGAAAATTGCAAGGCCTCTTAAGAGATGAAATAAAACTGTCCTTCAAAGATTAATGAGCTAGTTTCATATGAGTATCGCATCTGGAACTTCACACTAAAGGTGATGTATAATGCTCTGATTTGAAGCCAATTTTTCCATGTGTTAGACTATATGGTGTGAGTTTATAAAACTGTAGGATTTTTAAGCAAATAGAATGGCTTGAAATTTACCGAGGTAATTACATTGTCACTTACAAACGTGAGTTAAAACTTACTTTTGCAATATGAAATAAAATGCAGTTCTTGAATGTTCTGGAAGTAACCCGTGAAGGCTACTTAATTTGGAAGAAATTTTTATGACAATTAAGTATTAAGGGGTAAACAGAAATTATTTATTCAAGCACTAGATATCTCGTTTTGTTTTTACAGATATACACGGGTCTTTTAAATATTGCTTTCAATTTATTCGTGTTTTGTAATTTTTAAATCCCTGTATGATTCAATTATTTCTTCCAATGCATAGGGGAGAGAAGATGAAATTTGTAAGCTTTTTAACACTGCTTTTAAACTTCTATCGACTTTATTTGTCCTATCCCTCTTGTTAAAATGTTTTCCTTAATTAACATTAAATATGCAAAAGAATAAGTTTTCAATAGATAGTGTTTCGAGGCAATATAAAAGTGAGCAATATCAAGTAGAGAAAATATGCAAATGTAGGATATGGGTATTTTATGGTGACAAAGAGAAGGAAAGTTTAAAACGATTAGGTGGTAACCTTACCCTAAAATATTTGACAATCACTTAAACCTACTGTACTCCTCTACTCCCAAAATTCATCAATATATTGCATAGTAAAACAATATCTGCAAATCTTTACTTTATTAATATGCAATGTCAGTGTAAGAGGGATTTTATTTTAACATACTTATACAAACGTCAGATTTACTCAGATTTACTGCTCAATTACACCTTTTACTATTTTACGTGCATAATTATCTTCAGCAAGTAGTAATCTTTATTCCATAGAACTTACGGAAGTCTGCTAAGAAATACATTTCAGCAGAACTTTATCATACAATTTTTAACAACAGTAATGGATTGTGTTTTTCATTTACCGCAAGATAATGGCGATACGATATCGGGAACACGGTGTTCAGAGTACTTCTGTTACGAGTGAAAGCCTCACTGGCGCTTTGATCACGATATAGATCCAACTGAAGGCAAGCAACTTGTCTGACAGTGATGTAATGCGGGTAGTCGGCCTACTGCAGTGAAGCCTGCACAGGCTTTGAAGAAGTCAATATCGCTAGACCATTATTTACAGAGCATTTAAAGTCATTTAGCACATAAACATTTAACACTTATTGCTTTATTGGACAGCTAGCCTATCTACTGTTTACGAGATTTAAAACTAATATCGGAGTTTAAATTTTTAGCAAAGAATGAAATAAAAAATTGAGAGAGAGACCAAGATACAAAGAGCTTCTTCTTCTTGCTCTCTGATATCAGCTTTTAGGCAAGGCTACACTGAAAATTCGCCGAAAATGTTGAAAACTATGGAACTTTATTTTTGGGCATTTCGGTAGCTTAGGGTTTGTAGTAATAGATGTCATGCCATTTACACTATTTTAGGCCATTACGTGGCAATTTAAAGAGACCTTTAACAGCCTTGAAAAGTAACGAGCATTACTTTAAAGTCAATTTTCTGAGAAACTTTTTTTCTAAGACTTTTCAGTATACAAAATGCTTCACTCGTCAAAGTTTTTCATTTAACTTGGTGAAACTTACAGGATAGGTTCACAATATGTAAACAAGAAACTTCACATTCCCCTTTTTTGTCAATGCACATGTGTTGAAAAGTATATGTTGTTAAGGAATAAAAAAGGTAATATATTCAAAATTTTGAGAGCTAACACATGGAAAATATTTTAGAACAAGTGCTACAAGAATATTCCAAAAAATAAGAATGTGGATCTTTCAAAATAGCTCTTTAGTAGGCAAAAAGAAAAATTAAACTTAAAAGCAGAAACATTTTGACCCGTAGAAAATTTTTAATTTTTACAATATTTTCACAGAAAGTAGTTAATAATTATTGAACTATTTGGTCTAAGAACATGCAAATTTGCATTCTAGTTTAAAATGATACTCTAATTAAATGACTAAATTTTCATAATAATAGGTTTATTATTATAGAAGTTGCAATGTTCATTGTAGACTTGCCTTAAACGTCAATTTATCCTGAATTTATGTAGGAATCAAAAACTGTTCTGACTTTCAATTTAAAAGTGTGATGTGATTGAAACAAGACTTAATACACATATACTGCTGATCAGTTTATGCAATGAACTTTGAGAACTTTTAAGTTTAGAATGCCCTAAATTTGTGCTTTAAAATTTAAATCTTGTTCAATATAATCGTGCTGTAATATTTTGAAATCAGTTTGACGAATGAACAGTTTAGTTATTCAAACTTAAATATTGACCATTTTAAAGGAAATTCTGGTACCTCCACGTGACTTTCTCTACATATTCTTCTAACATTTTACATAGGCTTATTTATCTTTTTACTTCGTGCTAATACAAATATACCTTCATTACTGATTTACTGATTTCGCTGTAAGTTTAAGACGCACATAAGTTATAGCGATAGTCAAATCTTTTTACAGCTGGTTCGTATGTGATGTTATATTTGCATGAATATGAAAATAAAATTTATATTTGAAAAAGGTACTAAGTGTCTGCCAAAAATGGTTTTAATATTCACAGAAAAAAGACCTGGAGCATATATCCATCTCGACTTGAGTAGCTTTTGAAAAAATATGAAAATTTTATTTTTATCTTTGAATGTTTGCTTTTACATCCGCAACTTCTGCTTGAAGTTTAGAAAAATATGCGCACTGTAAGAATTTTCATATAGAAAAACTTCAGTTTACATTGCTCTAGAATCAGTGAAATTTTATTTAAAATTAGTTTTCTTGAAAATTAATATTTTATGATTTCAACTGTTCTTTAGAAATACTGGATGGAACTGACACTCATAAAAATATGAATTCGCCGATCCTTTAGATTTTATCGCCATACATATAGTGAAAGTATGACTGAATTCGTATTATGGCACAAGTGTACAATATTTTGAGTCTTTCAACGCAGTTTTAATTTATTTAATTGCTCTGGTTAGTCCGTAAGATATAATAAATCACTAATTATGTAAGGAAGAAAAAAATATATTGTAAAAACGTAAATAACATACAGATAGTTAAAAATAAGCATGTGGCTACTTGACTTAGGAAAATCAGCTGCCAGTCATACTGACTTTCTGAATCAGCTCAGTAAACTGTAAATTGGAGAATCTTTATAAGAAAATTAAGGTAAATTTTCATAAAAATATATCCGAAAAGTCTGTTGGATATATTATCGGCAAGATATGCTTAGACCATATACCAGTATTCACAATTAGATTTTACCAAAGAATAAAACCGACTTTTGTTTTATTGATTTAGAAGAACTGTATGCTACAATACGAATTAATCTTTTCGGAACTGTCAAAATCCTTACCACTACAGGAAGCATATAATTTTACCACACTTTTAAAATTGGTAAAAATACATAAAGTTTTGAGAAAAGTTACATAATAGTACCAATTTTATTCAGTTTTATTATTACAAAGTTACTTGACAAAATGAAATGATTCGGCAGAGGTGTGAACATAAATATAAATCGTTGTATGTTACATTCTCATCTTTTCACCGATGACCAGAGAAAATAACTACACGTTTCGAAACCTTAGGCAGGAATATGGTTCTCTTGGACTGAACAATAATCTTATGAAGGTATATAGGTAGGTATTTTCTTGTAAATTACGGAATAAATATAAGAAATGTCAATCAATTCAGCAATTTAAGTATAATTACAAACAATTCCGATACCCATTTATAGGAAATTACATTAATATAAATCAAGCTAGGAAAGTAATAATATATTTGAATGTTGTAGTATAGGATGGAGAAATAATAAAACAACCAATAAACATAGCTTGAAAACAATGACGAAAGGTGTCCTTGTGCCTTTGTCAGAATGTTACACTATGAATTGTAGATAAATACCCAAATGCTTTATTGCGAAGAAGTATGAGAGAATCTCGACTCGAGCATATAAGAAATGTTATCAGAACAGGGGTGAAAGCATAAGATAGCATAATATATAGAACTGCAAAACGAATTTTACAGTGGTTCAGAAATGTGCAGAGGATAGTGCGAGAGAGATGACCCTGAGGAATAATGGTTGGTCTTTTACAGCAAGAAGGAAAACTGGAAGGCCTCATTAAAATTGGTGAAATAATATAAACATTATGAATAAACTTGTCTTAAGAGGCAGAAAATGGAACAAAAGACCAAAATGGCGGATAATAATAATTAGAGGTAACCGATGAAAAGTGGATGACTGAATTAAAAAAATAATAAAAAGGACTATATATGTATATAACTGGTGGCCACGCAAGTTGCCTTCGTTGAAGTTAGTTATTCCCGGATAACGCGGACGCCGAAAGGTTTTTCTAAGCATGTCAGTAAAAGCGCCTCGATACCAACAGAGCAGACAGCTTGCTAAACGTAATACCAGTGCTTGAAAATGAGCACCTAAGTAATGTAACTGGTCCCGCAGCTCGTCGCTAGAGCATTTTCTCACAGCGGAGAGTTACTGGAGGTACGAGGTTCGATTCCTAGACACGGGAAAGGCTTATGTGTAGAGGAATGACTTCCAATCCCAAAAATAATACTCACAAGGACCAAACATATTATCGGTTTTAAGGCATATTAACAATTCACAGCTAATTTATAAACAACACATAATGTGACAATTTGTGCTTCACAATTAGCAATATTGGAAATTATGCACGACACGCTGTACCTGGAAAGATGTCTAGGTTCTTAAACGTCTAAAAGCACCTGCAGAAAGTACTCTTCGCTTGAGTACATTGCACTTGCAATCTTTTTGACTGTAAGACCTTACTCGAACTACAAACAAATGCCAGCCCTTAGTCGTGGTCGTTACTGTGTATATCTCTAGTTTCCACTGCATAGAGGGTCACTGGTTCGACCAGAGGGTCGCCTTGGGCATGGGTGTTTATGTGTATAGTGCATATAGGGAAAACAAACGCGTAAAACAAACGGAAACAGTAAAATAAGGTAACGAAAATGAACACACACACACTCACACACTCACACACACACTCACACACTCACACACTCACACACTCACACACTCACACACTCACACATTCACACACTCACACATTCACACACTCACACACTCACACACTCACACTCACACTCACACACTCACACACTCTCACACACTCACACACTCACACACTCACACATTCACACACTCACACACTCACACACTCACACACTCACACACTCACACACACACACTCACACACTCACACACTCACTCTCTCTCACACACTCACTCTCTCACACACACTCACACTCTCACACTCACACACTCACACTCTCACACTCACACACTCACACTCTCACACTCACACTCTCACACTCACACTCTCACACTCACACACTCACACACTCACACACTCACACACTCACACTCACTCTCTCACACTCTCACACTCTCACACTCTCTCACACTCTCTCACACTCTCTCACACTCTCTCACACTCTCTCACACTCTCTCACACTCTCTCACACTCTCTCACGCTCTCTCACGCTCTCTCACGCTCTCTCACGCTCTCTCACGCTCTCTCACGCTCTCACACGCTCTCACACGCTCTCACACGCTCTCACACGCTCTCACACGCTCTCTCACACGCTCTCTCACACTCTCACACACTCTCACACGCTCTCTCGCACGCTCTCACACGCTCTCACATGCTCTCACACGCTCTCACACGCTCTCACACGCTCTCACACTCTCTCACACTCTCTCACACTCTCTCACACTCTCTCACGCTCTCTCACGCTCTCTCACGCTCTCTCACGCTCTCTCCCGCTCTCTCACGCTCTCTCACGCTCTCACACGCTCTCACACGCTCTCACACGCTCTCACACGCTCTCACACGCTCTCACACGCTCTCACACGCTCTCACACGCTCTCACACGCTCTCACACGCTCTCACACGCTCTCTCACACGCTCTCTCACACGCTCTCTCACACTCTCTCACACGCTCTCTCACACTCTCACACACTCTCACACACTCTCACACACTCTCACACACTCTCACACGCTCTCACACGCTCTCACACGCTCTCACACGCTCTCACACGCTCTCACACGCTCTCACACGCTCTCACACACTCTCACACACTCTCACACACTCTCACACACTCTCACACACTCTCACACACTCTCACACACTCTCACACACTCTCACACTCTCACACACTCTCACACTCTCACACACTCTCACACTCTCACACACTCACACTCTCACACACTCAGACTCTCACACACTCAGACTCTCACACACTCACACTCTCACACACTCACACTCTCACACACTCACACTCTCACACACTCACACTCACTCACTCACTCACTCACACACACACACTCACACACACTAAAGAAAAAGCAGAGGGCCGCGTGACCTCATAGAGCGAAACCAGGAGGAAATGTACGCAGATGGCAGCTCCGCTCAGCGAAGATTCACTTAGGTGCACTTTCCTTTTGACTAGCAGCACCCTTCTTGTGGGAAACGTAAAACTACAGAGGATGGGTTGCGTAAGCGACCTGGTACAAGATATAAATACATATATACACACATTTTATTTCTCAAATTAGGCAGTTTTTTTCTTTTTAAAGTACTAAGCTGTTCGAAATAAAATGTTTTAACTGACATATGCATACATATGTGATGCAATTATTAAGCTTTAAAATATAAACAATAACTTAATAGTCGCTGTTCTAATTGGCGTGTATACGTTTCAACAACAAATACGAATACAAATAATTAAACTTATGGAAATGAGTTTGGAATTTTCAAGGTTAGCTGAAATAGTACGATAATGACATTGAAATTTTGCTATTTAAAACTTGTTTTCTAAAATTTATAAATTCAGCGAGGCTTACCAAAGAATAAATACTGGATGTATTCTTTATTGGTGTCAAATATTTTGGGGATACCTTGCTAGCATCAAAACTGCAAACTAAATTCATATAAGTCTGAAAATAATTTGTTGAACAGTCTCAAAAATATTATATATTACAAAACTTCCTCCAAATGGCTTCCTCCTGCTTCAACACATGTCTTAAATCTGCATTATAATATATTGTGTACTGTGTAGAAAATTCTTGATCAAGTTCAGCTCATATGCATTGTCTCTGTGACAATATCCAATGCAGGAGTCTCATAAACCAGGGATTGATTGAAGTCACCAGAAAAGGGACTCAAATTAGAAGATAGAACAAGACATGAAATGAACCCACCTCGATTAATCCATCTCTGTGGAAATTTATCCTTAAGTTACTACATACTGATATTTGAAATGAGCTGGCGCACCATCGTAAGTAACCACATTAGTTGGATGACGTATGATGTGCAGCATCAACCAAATGATGTAGCCCATTTCTGATGAGTTGAAAATATATCTCTGCAGTAAAAGGGGGGGGGGGGAGAAATGTGGAATAATAAGAGGTCATGAGGGATGCCACCCCAAATATCTTTGGTACTGTTGTACTCCTTGACGGTTTACATAGACACAGTTATGAGTATTATAAAGAATTAAGCATACCTTGCATCCGCTAAATGTGATCCAGTTACAGAAGATTTTCATTCAAAATTTTTCAGATAATCTGTCGACTAGCCCTTTCCCTTCATTCTATTTTTCTAACATCCTGGAACATGGATCATATGGGGTTAATCGATCCATTCACACACAGATTACCCTTTCTTCCTTGTTCTGTGACCTAGAATAAATAAATAAGTTGCAATAAATAAGAATAGACATGATTGGTGAACTACTGACCGTAGTCTTTTGGCTCGCATAATGTCAACCACATTATATCTATGGAAGTGCTTACACTGTAATTTGTGCAGGGAATGATTCACCGCTAAATTACATGTAAATTTTCACAAACATACTGTAATATATGCTGTTTATAATTCGGTCGTTAAGGAACGATAAATGGCTAAATTGGATATTGTGTTTTAGTCAGTTGCTAGCAATAAATCCATCTAAGTTCACTAAGTTTGTTGAAGAAATAAAAAGTGCATAATATTAAGTAATAATTAAAATGTTAACTTTAGAATTAGTATATAATTCTAAATAGTTTTTTATAATATTATATAAAATACATAAAACATAAATAAACTATGAAACTTTGAAATGCGCAATCTCACACCTCGATATACACCTATATTGTCGCCTAATAATCGGAAGGTACGGCCAGCTAGCAGCTGGGTGGGCGACAGGAGGCATTTAGCCCACGCCTACCCATTTATCGTGTAGCGTTCACTGAGGGGGATGGTTTGAAAAACATCACTAGGGACTTTACCGTCTCTTTCCCCTCTCCCTGACGTCTGGAACAGTCGCGACGACGTCCCGAGCCACGAAGGTTCCAGAAACAGCGATCTTCCTATATAAGGCCTGCAGTGGGCGAGTCAGTTGAGTTCTTGGCGAGCAGCCGTGAGGAGCGCCGTGCTACTGAACGGACTGGAAGACCGTGTACGTGTATCAGAGGAGTTGTACGTAATTGTGAGTGCAGAGTGGACCTGTGACAGACGAACTGGCGAATTGTAATTGTGTGTGCTACGTAATTCTGTGTAATCGGCAAGTGTTCCAACTGTAATTCGGTGGAAATAAAGGACATTTTGAGTTTGTGCAATTGGACTTTTAATTTCGCGAACCCACAGTCACTATATTCTGCCTTTTTGTGTTCATAATAATGTATTTGGAACCAAAATGTTCTGATGTGGTAACCTTCAAGCAGAGAGCAACTTTGATGGAAAATTATATTATATGAGAAAAGGTGTGTATCGACAGAAGTAAACTTTATACCAGAAACATACAAGTATAATCCATAGTCTTTTTATATAGGTCATAATACTTCTACTGCTATGCTTTTTTTAGCAATTCTAATTTATTGTCTTTTAGGTTTTGTTGCTAATTATTGAGTAAACGTCAAAAATATTCTGTCAAGTACATATTTTAAATTAATAGTATTTTTACAACTTTTATAAATATAAAAAACATCAGCATGAATATAACAGTAAAATACACAGTCTAAGAGATACTTTGATGCCAGATACTTTGTGTAATGTTTAAAGAATGCATGAACTGTAGACAACATTGCACTTGACTAATTCCTAAACTAAAATAAAAATATTAATTATCTTTTGAGTTATGTAGCAGTGTTACCTATATTTTTATTATGCTGATTTGAAATCCAGATCGAGTTATGGTATTTGCTTTTGGTGAGCTTGTTTCCAATACAAATGACGTTTGTGAAACTAAAAGGAATTTTATTTGAATTTTGAAAATAGTATTTAGAAGTTGGTATAAATACTGTGATAAACTTTTTAAAATTTATAAAACTAATTATTTTTAAAGACATACTTAATATTCAAGTAATACTCTTATTTATATTGCAGTGGAATGTCATGATAACATATATGTAACATAAGAAAACTAATTATCTTAACTACATCAAATAACCCAAAAATGTTAGACAAATCCCAAACGAACGAAAATTTAGGAAACTCGTGAAAGAATATGTAGTAAACCTATACTCTTACGATAGCAAATGCGTTTTAGAGTTCCAGTATGATGGTACTTCAATGATGTTTCTGACTTGACATTTTAGTAGTATTTTATATTGACCCTTCTTATCTTTAGGTTTTACATGAAAAATAATGCAGTCCAATCTCATATAAAATATATTGAATAATTTTTCAATTATGTAAACCAATATGCGAAGTACGCTTATTTGTAATTGAATGTGTTTTTAGTATGGAAGATTGATGCTAAAGGTTTCAAATTACTGCTCCTTTTGCTACTACTTATACCTAGCATAAGCATGAATAGTATTGTATTCTGCCAAAAGTTGCGGAGACTTCGTGGGAACTATATATTTGGAGAATCCGTAATGCCCACTTCCAATTTTTGTAGAAAAGTCCTCTCTCCCACTCTCTAGTTTTCTCTCTCTCTCTCTCTCTCTCTCTCTCTCTCTCTCTCTCTCTCTCTCTCTCTCTCTCTCTCTCTCTCTCTCTCTCTCTCTCCGTCTCTCTCGCGCGCACGCGCGCGCGCGTGTGTGTGTCTGTGAATAGCATTATCAAAACCATAAGTTCAGTTAAATATCTAACTTGATATTTGGGTTTAACACCTTTCCGCGATGCGACATATCGATTTTCCAGAAAATCCAAAATCCCAGACTACAGACTACGTTTTACATTGAGCATTAAAAAAAAAAATCATCTGCCCAAAAATTGCTCTAACGGTTTTGAATAAAATGTCATATGTTTAAGCTACTTTATGAGATGAAGTTTGCATATTAAAGTTTGGAGAAATATTCTAAAATGTTCTTCATTTTGGATAACTTTTGCATAGCAAGTAAATAAATAAGACTAAATCTTACTACACAAAAGATTTAGATTTTATTACTATACACAATTTTTGACAAGCACGTTTGTCTTTCTTGTCTTTGTTGGAGTTTTTCACAACTTATAATTTTCTCAAATGATAATTTGTTATTCATTTTTATGCCTTAGATATGAAAAGAAAATGGAATTGCAAAGCCACACCTAGCGACAGGCACTTAAAAGATGTAATACATCCATTTATACAAATGCGTATATTAATTAATATAAAATATGTAGAAGTATTTTCATAAACGTTTGCACAAGAGTCAATAGAGAATGTGTGTGCACACTGAAGAATTTTTCCTTTTATATATTTGATGCATAACAGCTATTTTAAAATATCAGAACACACAACACCAAGTGTTACTTATTTTACCCTCATGTACATAAATTTTGAAGTTTCCGAGATACTTAAACTCACAGCTGCAGAAAAAATATGTACAAAACTTCGATACTGTAGTAATTGCTGTGTGTATATATTTCTGCCTATTGTAATAATGAGAGAAATGTAAACAAATAGATGGACTACGTAATAAAATTGTTAAGCTGTTAGAAATAACATCGATGAGTACAGGGCACGATTTATGATATATGCTGCCCTAGGTTTGAAACATGACGTCAGGAGAGACGCCTACATTGCATCGTGAAGTTAGCCCGGGCATTGCGGGGGTGGCTCAGAAAATGCGTCGCACTCGCACTTTTGCGGGGTAGAAGAAGGGGGGAGCTCTGTTTCGGCTGCCCATAATTTAATTTCCGTACCTGGATCTGTAATGCTTCAGAGTAGTTCTTATTTTCAATTCAGGGGTTAAGATCTCAAGTGGTCATCTACATAAGCAAGCTTCCAATTACTATAGTCCATTTTAAATTTAAATTGGCATGCTTCAATGCTAAATCAGCTAAAAGTCCCAGTCTCTCACTGCTGCTCTTCGCCTTATGTGACGAATCTCTCCACATACCCTTAAAAGTCTTACCCTCAAGTGCTGAATAGATTAAGCTTATTATCTGGTGTAGTTCCAGTTCAAACAATAAATCACATTAACACATTAATGATCCTATCTAATATCCACTCTCATGTAACAGACGATTATCTCGGAGTTCTTTTCTCTTGAGCACCAGAGATATACTGTCAGGCCTAATTGAATAATTATAAGAAATGTGTTCAGTATCCCTACTCTGAAATATCCTAAGATTATTCTAAAAAAGAAAATTTACGTAATACTTTCACATAAACTTCTTTACTCACTGCACTGAAATTTATTTAACTATCTACTATTGCTATTGCAAATTTTGCTTTAAGTAAACGGGACAAAGTGTGAGACATACATTTAATAAGTTTTACGTTCTATATTGTCAGCCACATGCGACGTTAATATTCTGTGCATATTCCCCAATTTTGTTTCAGTGGTTTACGGTATTTCGGACAGATTTTATATTCCTTCTCTAACCTTTGGGCTCTTATTGTCTCCATAACCATCAGTCGTAGCTGAGATATGTACTTATTTCTGGGGGAAGTCCTAAATAGGTAATCGGTGCGCTTTTATTTTTTGAAATCTTGAGACAATTTCCAAGTCCGAATTTTTACTTGTCAGTGAATTATATTTAAATAATTTAGCAAAGACCAAACTAAGGCCATTTTCCCTTCTTTCCTCCTAGATGATATTTTCGAGTCTAATTGGTAGCAACAATTTTTGTTGTTGCATTTGCTCCTTTAACACTTAAGCATTTCCGTTAATATATTTTAGTTTGTATGTTCTAAAATATTATTTTATAATATATTAAAATAAACTATTTATTAAATATTAATTAAATAAATATTAACTATTAAAATGAAAACTATGTATTAAAATTAAATATGAATTAAATCTTTGAAATTCTAAGCCATTTATTAAGTTTTCACTTTGATAATTAATTTTATGACAAATCTTTGTAAATAAAGCCTTTTTATACATATTCATTTTTGAGGATGATTTAATGAAAATATATGTCTCAAGTGTTATGATCTCATATTTGAAAGCTTTAAAGAAGGGCTATTAGGCTCTTTGAATGGAAACAAATCCGGAGTGCATTTCAAAAGAAATTGTTACATTCTCGTATACTTCGTCATTTTCAATATTCTCTATTTATAGTGTTTAGAATATATTTATAAGGTTTACAAAACTGAAAAAAATTCTTCCAAATGAAGACGAATTTACTGGCTATTTGCAGCAAATTCAAGATATAAATTTAATTTGGCATGTATATGCTACTTTAATTGAAACCTATAAGGACGTTGTTGACAAAATTGGAATTTCGAAAATTTTCCATGTAAAGGTTATTTTTAACTGTGTATTTATTTAAAAAAACTTTATGGACATCTTTGGAAACTACTGAATGGTGAAGTATATAAGAGAGTACATAAAGCAAACATCCGTTAACAAATTGTTGTATTATAATTAGAAAACGGAACTATAAAGTGCACAAAATTGAATACTTACTCATTTTATTATTAGATACCAAAAAATTGCTGATGTACAGAAATATAAAGTCAGAATAACATTTTCCGAAATGAAACAGTTTAGAAAAACTGAGAGGAAATCATAGAAATATGGTCAGAAATATAAAAATTAGAGAACTCGGGCCGCTAGTGGAAAAATGGGGAAAATAACCTTAAAATGATATAGTCACATGATTAAGATGATTAATCATCGTAAATAAATCAAATAGTTGAACAAGCGCAAGAAAATAGGACGGAAATCAAACAATGTCTGTTCATCTTTAAATTTTATTGTTTATAATCCTCTGCACGAATACATAATTATTTATATGAGCTGTTTTGAACTTAGGAATGAAGCTAGTTTTTCCAATAAATATATGAGTAGTGTCTTTAATTGTGCCAACAAGAACATTACTTCCTCTAGCGAAACCTTAAGTTAGATGTTTGTGGTGTTGCGGCAGTAAATAACCTTAATGCGGTCGTCTAACAGGCTGAAAACCTTAATAACCACAGGGAGATTGTGAGATGACAAATAGCTGTAAAGGAAGAGCTCAGATAACTCCGGACACTACAGTCGTAAATTGTGGTAATAAAACAACGAAACTATGTTATAAAGGTCAATGTACCTTTATCTTTGTTTCTCACTGAACATAAATCTCAACACTGGCAAACAGATTTTTCATTCTCCTTTTTTCCTTCAGAGAAACTGGAACTGACACATTTATGTTAGCTGAATGGTTAGTACATACAAGCAGTGTATCTGCCATTTAAAGCAAACGGCGGTTTGTGTAGCTTTAGTTAGACATCTCAGAGGTGTGTGGTGACAATCTATGATATGAAAGCAATATTGGTAATGTTAAGAAGACGCCATTCTTCGCCATAAATGTCTTTATTTAAATGTTACACACAGGGATTTTCAGTGTTTCAAATGTTGGAGATCACTTCTTTGCATAGATAAAAGAAGATAACCCTCAATTTAAAATTTTACACACAACATATCATTCATCTCTCACCATGTTTCTCCTCTGCACTCACACACTCACCATGGAACACAGGTACTTTGCAGTTTCAAAATACCTTTCAGTAAGTGATACTCCTGCTACACCTAATTAGCAAAAACTCATGACATTTATTTGTCTTTACCTTGTTGCTATCTTGGCTTACATGACACCCTGGTCATCTGCTCTGCCAGGTAGCTCTTAACCTCAATGCCTCCTTGTTACTTAATTAGCCTAATTCTTCCCCCGCAACTTCCTTTCTTATATTCTTTACATTTCTTGCCCGTTTTTGTCTTACTTTCTGTATGAAATAACCAATTCTTCTTATCTACTTTTTCTCCTTTCCCATTAACATCTTTATAACTACTGTCCTCTTCTCTACTTTCTCCCACTTTTCCTCCCAAACCTTCTTTCTCCACATTGCAACCTCCTAGCATTCTGTTACCTAGTGTTCTATGCTTTCTTTTTTCCTACACAATTTACAAACTCCCCACCTCTTATCCCTCTTAAAATATTGTTCCTGTTGTCATCCAAGCTAGTCCTTCTCTCTCTTGCCAATTGCAATAATCTACATATGCTTCTCGTCCCCAATTTCTTTTTATTTGTCTGTAAATTGTAATGATTTCACATTGTCTAGACTTCCCAATATTTCCCGCCATTCTATATCTTCTATTCTGCACTTTATCCATTTACCCACATCGCTTGTATTCCTTTACTCTAATCTCCATGTATCTCCCATTCCTATTTTTTCAATAATTCCTCATATCTCTGCCCACCAACTATTTGAGTTCTCTAATCCTTTATTCTGTGTCACGCATAATTTCCTAATTTCCCCTTCTACTTTGGCCAAACACCTATACCAACATTTCATTATTAATTCCATTATTATTCCATTTCTTCTTGTCTTTCCTAATTCTACTAATGCTACTTAACTAGGTGCTGATCTGGTAAGCCTAGTAGCTGTTTACATAACCTTCTGTAGTTTATGTCCATTGGTTTGTTTACCTCTGTGCCCCCCCCCCCACTGCATACAGGATTCCACTAGTGTTCATACATTCTTTCTAAACACTTGGCTGTCATTTCCAGCTTATATTTGCATATTCTTATCCCATTCATTGCCGCCCTTCCTTTTGTTTCAATTTTTCTCCTATGAGCTCCCCACTTTTCATTGTTATTCAACTTCACTCCTAAGTATTCAAATTCATTGACCAGTTCTAAATTGACATTATTATTTATAAAGAGAATATTAATTGACTTATTTCCATTTCTAATTTATATCAAGCAGTAATTGCATTAGCCATAGGTAACGATAAGTTAAGACACATTTCTTTATCCAGAAAGCACATCAAGTCGATAATGTATCTAAATATCGAACGTCAATTAACCTCCATGTCATCCATTGAAATTTCAGAAAACTATTTGTAAAAGTGCAAGCTGTGTAGAAATTCGTGCACGCTGTTTTAAAATTGTTTCCATAATTTTTGTATAAGGATGAATTTAATGAAAATAGAGACATTAGTGTTCAACTAACAATCAGTGCGGTAGCAATGCTTTCCATGCTTCCTTGAAATACATTCTTCTGCGTTATATAAATGTACCCAACTCTCAATTACTCAAACTCACTACGTTGCTTCATTTCATGTACGTACCCTCACTACATTAAATATGCTTTGTTCTAGAGCTTCACTGATATTTATTACATAATTGATAATATGTATAGTGAAATTTGATAGGATTTAGTAAGATATAGGATATATATGTATATATATATATACTCCGAATTATCTGTTCAAATATTTTTATGTTTAGTTTTTACTAGATTTTGTTTAAATATTGTGGCTATGAATAAAATGTCTGGTGCTTTATATATTTATGAGTTTCTGCACCGACAATCGTGATTTCTGCACACTAATCTTAAAGAAACTAGAGATAGACACTATTTATTAATAGAGATAAACATTTGCAAAACTGTTTCTTTAAATATTTCATTGCTAGTAGAAAGGAGATGGCTATAGTAAAGATTAAAAACGGATGGATATAGCAGGTGAGTCAGCTGCCCCTTATTCTCGAGTTTTATGCAATCCGATTTTTATATCCCTACATGAAAACATCAACCCCATTAGGAGGTTCTACCCGCGTATTTAACATGGATGTTAAAACACTCGATGAAATTGGTACTAATATAGATGTTATCGCATCGCCTTTAATATATTCGTAATTAGACACATGACGTTTGCTGTTATACGGAATGTTTATTTCACACATTACTAATCCTTGCTTGCCCCGTATCTCTTAATGGTCACATGACCTTATCACCTCTCATTAACTGCTGTTGTAGTATAGACTGTTGTGCGGTAAAAATTAGCTTGTTATTTAACATGGTGATATATCTTTATATGTTGGAAGACAATTGTGAAATTTATATTTTCTTAACTGTTTGAATTAAATATATTACGCAACAGAGTTGATTTGTCTGAAATGCATGTTAACTCTTAAACGAAGTTAAGAGGAGGTTCCTTTGCTTTCAAGCCTCCTTTCATATGACACGATAGCACGTGCTTTAGCGGTAGTGGTGACATATTTGTTTATATGACTTATCACTGACCTTGTTTTGAACTGCATTAGTCATATATTGCCATTCGAAGGTGTGTTGTGTCGAGTACGAGAAATAAATTATTTTATTGATCGTTTATTGCGCGTGTACTTATTATATGTATAATGGCAGTCTACCGCCAGTTTTTCGCTGAAGCATCCCAAGGGAAAACCTTTACAAAGCAGCGAAAAAATAATTGTGGTGCATGTGTTAAATGCAATCACAGAGAAGAATCCGTCTTTGTCAGTGAGAGAAGTCGGACAGCTGTGCTCTGAACTCACAGGTGTGTTAGATGTGCAGGAATATCGCGACATGAAATTGAGACAACAGGGAAACTTACCACTCCAGAGGCGATATTGCAGTGTGGGAAAACGTTATTTAAGGACAATCAGACTGTACCGGGATACAAGTCGCAAAATATACTACATTGACGAGACTTGGGTGAATGAAGGACACACGGCAAGTATGGCGAGACACGACTTTCAAGACTGAAAGATAAGCATTTTTGCAAGGTATGTGTGCTGGTGTAAAATATGCCAGTGGAAAAGGCCGAAGGCCTTTCATTATAAACTTATTTCAGATTCATTGCTCATTCAATCAGTTTCAACTTGCTCAGTTTCATTATAAACTTGTATTTTTGCATTGCTTCATATTCTCATTTGTATGATTTTATCTATCTTCCTGGCAATTATTATGACGTTTACTGCAGTTTTAAATGTGACGCGAAGGCACCGCCTATGGCCTACGGTGCGAAATCATTAGGAAATTAGGGTGAGGGGGAAGGTAGTTGTACGCGGTGTGATACATATCAGCGAGGCAAGGTTATATGAAACATAGATTAGGTAGGTCAGTTGAAACTAGCGCAAAACTGCGATGTCATCTATCTGCTGTGACGCTGGTTCAAATCCTCTATATAGGTATACTAATATTTTTTACCGTGTAATACTCGCAATTTGCAATTTGCAATTATTATTCTATTTTAAATTGTTGTATTTATATTTAATGACACTTTTATGTTTCTTTATTGGTGAACTACAAGTAGATAGTTGTTTAAAGTACCTATAGGTAGGTGCAATTGAAATAAGGATAATTGATACATATTTGAATACAGAAAACATGGAAATTACAGTATCAGCGTTTAACATGGAAGTTAATCACAATTTGGCAGACATAGAATTATTGTGCTATTAAAATGTCGTTTCAAATTGGTATGATTTATGGCACTGGAATGACCCTTTTTCTATTCCTGGAGCACGACTTTGTAGCTTTGTAGCTTAAAATTAACATTTACTTTTATTTAAGTAACGTCATTCTGACAAATACTGTTAACTTAAGTGATATGAAATGTGTAGTGGGTAAAGTAGAAAAAAATCAAGTAAACTTTATTGTATAACAAATTCATTGCAGTTTTGTAAATACAAGTACAATAACAATAATTTGAAACATGTACTCAGGAAGCCATCCAGCGATGGTCCTGAAGTTCCTATGGAAATACTGAACTTCAAAGTCATGGGTCTTTTCATTTTCAGTCTTCTCATTGCAGGATTTGGAGGGTAATTAGCTGAAATTCGTTGAATTAGATGATTTGGATGTTTGTTGAAGGTGCTCTGTAGTCTGCATAGTTCATGCGGAATTTTCCGGAATTTTAAGTCGTCATGCAGCAGGCCTGTTTTGCACATACCCAGGTCCACCAGTCACCAGTCTGAGATAGGTTTTGGATAACCTGTATTTTACGTATTTGAGAATATGCAGCAGAACTTCATATAGAATATCCATGCTGTCATATAGGTCTAATCAATAACGTGTAGATAATTCTCTTAAATTGCATAGCTAATGGAGTTTTTGTTTTTGTGTGAAATGAGACCTCTTAACTCTCTAATGCGATGTCTGTAACTCTTGGTAATTTCAGATAGGTGTTAGTTCCACGTTAATTTCGAATCCAAAGTTAAGCCAGAATATCCAGCTGATTGCTCTACAAGAATTGCAACTCCATTCATTGATATTTCTTGGAACATTGTATCTCTCTTGAGGGTGTACACAACCAGTTTGGATTTTAAAGGGTTCATCTGGACTCCCCATTTTCTAAATACGATCTATCTGTAGTCAGCTTTTTTAGCCATAACGCCAATACAGATAGATACACCATGATACAGCAAGTTTACATCACAAAACTCTAAATACGGTGTAACAAAGCTATTTAGAAAAAATATACTTTTACTAAAAATAAAAATTTACTTGACATAAATTTCGTATTTTACAAGTACTTCATTTTTAATGCAGAAACTCTTTTTAATATGTTCCTAATTATTTACTGGCAATGCAAAATTACACAAATTTCATTCAAAACGAAAGCTTTGCAAGTAAATTGCAGAACACTGATTATGTATAGAAATTCTGGAAATATCTTAAATTTGGAGCAATTTAATGAAAATATTGAAGAACCATTCTTATGAAGACGTAAGCTAATGGATATTTCTACATAAAGGGTACTTCGGTGTGAGGACTTTCATCGAAAATGTCTCACATGCTCATGACTATTTGAAATATATGATTTGGTATATTTGGTATATTTGGAAAGAATTCTAATTATTGGAATTTAAAATTTCATTTCATGTACTGCAAGTTTGAATACGTCTGTGTGAACCAGTTGGTTCACATTGCTAGATGCAGCGATAGACATTGAACTGGTGGATACTTACTGCTTTGTCAACAAAACAAAGGAAGATTTTAGGCAACTCATTCTTAACCATGTAAACACGGAAGTAGGAAGTACCAAGCCAAGCACCAAACAGGAAGTAGAAAATTTAGCATGGGAACCGTCAAATGACCCGACGGACATGAGAAACAACGACATGTAGGTTGGCGGCCATTTTGGTGGGATTCCTATTTAAGTGATAGAAGTCAGTACGCAAAAGGTCTTATCACAAAGTCTATGGACGAAGTGAGGTCTGATAAGACTGTTGACGAAGTCTTATCACAAGGTCTGTTGACGAGGTCTGGTCTTTCAGAAAGTATGGATAGTGGACAGGGATTCTACATGACCGTATTACTCTGAAGCCGAAACAGTGAAGGAAAGGGATTAGCGCTAGACTATAACCTTGATATAGCAATTCGTTCAGACACCTACGCAACCTTGAACCAACCTTGAACATAATTTATATAATATTTCAATTACACCCCTGGTCTCTTCAAGATAAGGGAGTGTCTTGTTCTGCTCCACCAAATTATAGAATACATTTGTTGATATGGTTTGACACTGGGCGTTATCTTTAACCCTTCTCATGTCCTTACCCCCTACCAGCTAGTTCTACCATTTGTTCCCCAATCATTCCAGTAGCCTCTAGTTGTAGCTTAGGGTTGTAAGTACTTCATTCCGCCCCCTTACAATCGTAGTTACAACAATATACATGTTTGATTTTAAATTGTAAACCAACAAACAAAAATCAGGTGGTTATTGCACATGCATCTTTTATATTCAGTAGGTCTTAAAATTTATATTTCTACAATAATGTAAATATAATTTTTGGTTAATATCCAATGCTCTCTATATGATAGGTAATTATTAGAGGAAAAGAAGTTGAGAATAACAAATGTGTGAGAATACTGCAAATATTAACCAAATTGCTCAAGTATTTCTAGGGAAGGAAGCCAGGTGAAAAGAGGATTGGAAATCGAAGTTTCGGGAGCGTATATCTCTCCCATCATCAGGTTATTTATTAAATGTTATAACTACAAATGAAATACTGGATTTAACACAAATATATACAACGACAAGACACTATCAATATTCGCATTGCTGAACAAGACTTTTCAGTAAAATAATGCCAGGTCAGGAGATAGTGTGAGTATAGAAAATTAATTGGGGCAAAGAAAAGTAACTACTTGACTATCAATCTGTATAGATATGTGCTTCTTAAGTCGACGGATTTCCACTTTAAGGCCGGTTTCCAAGAGAAACTGAACAGAAATCCAGCATCACGATTAAGCGTGAACTTGAGCATATTCGTCACCAGGAAAGCTTCGAGTCCTATTAACCAACTTGTCATTACAACATGATGGTATGAAATAACCTGGCTAGATATGCGACATAGTATTACAATTTAACACAAATGTAAATAAGAGAGACATAGTGGTTTTCTTATTTCTACAATAAGCCTGGAGGAATTTATAAAGCCTGAAAGAAAATCAGCGAAGTTTATTCTTACTCAAAATTCATTAAATATTAGCAAAAGCGGTATTCAGCATTTATATGGGTTTGAGTTACAAAAACAATGCTCCGGAAGTACAGTCTTTGTTAGGTTTCCACTTGGAGAAATTGAGGTCTTGGACTGAAGCCTCTAATGTGCGCTTGTGTTTTCCAGTTATTTCCATTGTGTCGTTCTTATTTTTATAGATCTCATCGGTTCTATCTCACTTGCTATGGTAACTACTTCCGCATGTGTATTGTTTCAAAACAAAAATGCTCCAGAGCTGGAACTTTTCCGATATAAGGGCGATTGGAATGCTGACGCCTGCATTTCCTTGCAACTGCGCGGTAAAGACGTCGGAGAAGTTGCCTAACTTCAGGGGAATAGGTGTGTGACATGCCGTTTCCAGTATCTAGTTTTGATGTTTGGATGTGTGGATTCGTGTTTGCTCTCAAACCATCCCCTGAGACAGCTGTTTGTATGTACATAAATCTGAGCGCATGTGTGTAAAAATATAAAATAAGCAAGCAAAAACAAGAAAGTTGAAAAAGAAAAGAGGAAAATGAACCAATAAGTGGAATCAGCTGCATGTCGTAAAGGCTGGAAAAACCGATCTCACTGCATTTTCCCACAACGTATTCCATGTTGACATTTCGTGACATGGGTAGCATAGTTTAGAGTTAATGAATGTGTGTGTTTATGAAAATCTAAACATTGTTATAAATCAATCAGATAAAAACAACTAGTACTATTTGTGACTGTAAAAACCGCACTGGTGCACAATATGCAGTTATCAGAACAGCACATACTAAAATTACACGTAATATTAATTAAAGTTTTTAAGTGTGCACAAGTTTTAATTCCTCAGATTCGATTAAATGTTTTAAGTAATCTAAATCTTGAATTATTTTACCAAATGACCAAAAAGGTGTTGATAATAACAAGAGAAAGAATATCACATTTCTTTGTTAATTTTCTTTCAAAAAGGCTTTAGACTTGTTTCTATCTCAGCTCTAACTCTACAATTGTCTTCATGTGGTTTTCCTTCCGGGCTAGTTTACAGTTCAATGACAGTTTTCCAAACTTAGCCTCTTTCATCATTTATGATTTTAACAGACAAGTGTTAGGTGATGGGTTTGAAATTGCGTTTTATTTGTATAAATGAGTAACAGCTTACTCCTTGTGAAAATTACTAGAAGTACATGATTTAAACCGAAAACAACGAATAACTTAGAAAATATATCCACAAAAATATCCATAAACTGTC
Source organism: Mantis religiosa (assembly GCA_030765055.1). Lineage (NCBI taxonomy): Eukaryota > Metazoa > Arthropoda > Insecta > Mantodea > Mantidae > Mantis > Mantis religiosa. The sequence continues at coordinate 80,375,555 of CM060953.1, forward strand.
TGATTAACGAGAGCTACATCTTTTGTGGAATAAGATTTTGGCGGTTTACCAGTTATGCAAAAGTTCAGAATAAAAAGGACTTTATATACATTCAGTTTGTCAAAAAAGTATTTTCTATGTCTGAAAAGCAGTTTTCTTAGAGTTTGAAACTTTGTTACATATTTCAGTTTGTTGTTTGTTTTCTTCATCTTCTTCCACTGCCCTAGTTTTACCACCATCGTGGTGTTAGGGGATTGTTTTTCTGCTATACCTCATCCCTTTAGGTGTGGAATTGAGGATGAGATAGAGAATAAAGGATGGGTGATCAGTCTGTTGCCTGGTGTAAGAGTGGGAGAAGTAGATGACCAAATGAAGGTGAAATGAATTACAAGAATATGATAATGGAGCTATTGCTAGAATGGTGGCGAAGGAACTCAGATATCTCAGGGTAAAGACGCTGTTGTCTACCGTAAATTTCACATGCGGTCCCCTGGGATCGAAGTCGGACCGCCTTGGTGAAAGTAAAGCTGTCTAAACACTAGACCACGCTGCGGCCATTTGTTTTCTTTGCTTTGGAGTAAATAATCTCTTGAGCATTATTACGAAAATTAGAATTCATTTTATACACCTTATTTTATCCCAAGCTTCTGAAAAGAAAGCACGTTCATAAAATTGAGGTAACCATCAGATGCGATTGTATATGCTAATATTAAACCCATTCTTTGTTATAGTACCCATCTAACCAAATTACCCACTCTCGAAGAGAGATAAAATATGGAGGAATATAAAAGAAGGCTCCGTAAATTTTTATTACAAATAGAAAAAATTTTTTTTCCTCTTTTTTGAGAATCAACATATATGAACTTAATTTCATTGAAAAAGCATACGTTTACCCACAGACCATTTTATGTCAGAAACCTAAGGCTAACATGTATACTGGGAACAAAAAGTAAATCTTCAACCTCATTTTCCTGGAAAATGTCGCTCTAAGTACGGAACTTTTTTGCATAGACCATGCAATATATTTTGCATGATTAGCTTTTCAGTCAATTCTTTCTTGATATGAAACACACAGCTTCACTAATAAAACTTTTTAATGCTTTAAAATAGATAACTCTTCCTATAACCTCTTTTCCTTTATTTACTGTTGTTATTAACTAAAAGGCAGCAACGTTTACAAAACAACTATGGATTCTATCATAGTACTCTTCTACACTTTCACAACATTAATAGGTTTATTTAACTGATGGTTTAGTTCAAATTACTTCGGTATGTTGTATTTTGTGTGGGTATGCTTTAATATCAGCCATTTTCTATCATTTCAAATGAATATTTTATGCGGTCCATTCGTCCTCCTTTAATATACAACCTAGGCATCAAAGGGACACATTCGTTCTAAACTTCGATCCCGGTAGCATAAACTTATAAATTTCCGTTTTATCACCTATATTTACTTAAACCCATAATGTCATTGCTGTTGTTAATTGCTTAAGAATAATTAGTTAAAGTACATTAATTCAGTTTAATAATAAATTAATGTAATATTCTCTGGCAGATAAATCGTCAGCAGGAAACTAAAATTTCCCACCATCCACCTAATCCCCAACCCACCTACACACGCACCTATCCTCCCACACACCTACACACCCACCATCCCACACACCCACACAACCACCCACCCATCCTCCCACTCCTCTACACACCCAACCACAAAAGCACACACTCGTGAGCGCACACTCACACGCGTACACTTCACCCTCTCTATCATATGTCCATATGGTGAGAAAATTAAGCTTTGTATACTGAGAGCATATGGGTCATCAATTTGATACAAAATGAAACAAGCTTATCATATAGCTAGAAAACTACTTGTGAAATTTAACAGAGAAATGAAATGGTTATGCGAAAGGTAATTTCTCTGTTTTCTTTTCACTGTTTTAAGCCTGGTTTTACCGTCAACATTAGGATATCCAGTTTGTGCTTATTGAAATGAAAGAGCAAGTAATGAGACTTTATATCAGTACCGTGTGACAACGCTTTAATTTTTATATGAAATAACACTGATTCACAGCTTGAGAAAGCAACTCGTAGCTTTGTGCTTTTATAGAAAGATATTTAAATTATTTCATTGGTACATAATGTGCATCTTATTTCGAAGTAAGCTACTGAAAATGTTTTTGTGTTTATCTTGTTATAATAAAGAATATTGCAGTAAACTATATACGGAAATGTGACCGTGCTGTTTTAAGGAACCGTTAAGTACCAATAATAGGGCCTGATTTTGAAATATGACATAAATAAATAATAATAATAAATAAATAGCCCATAACAGAGCAAGGGCGTCTCACACACTGGTGGGGTGAGCACGGCCTTTTCTTACAGGCTGAGCAAATCCCTGAAAGATACCAGTTCTTTGTCTATCCTTAATTAATACTGTATCGTTATATCTGGAAATAACTGTTCCTTTTCACTGTCACTTTCACTTTAGAGCTACTTCCACTTGTTTCCATTGATGTCTGTATTTTACCGTTGTAATTCGCGTTAAATCTAGCCCTTCCTTGAACTCTTGGGACCACCGTAGCCTCCGACGTCCTATGCTTCTCCCTTGTTGCACATCCCATACTGTTATGGCGTATGTCCATCTGTCTAGATGCATTCTCGCCACATGTCCTGCCCATTACCAATTGATCCTCTAGCCTGTTTATTCGTTACTGCAACCGTATAGTAAAACTGGAATGCTGCAGGTTTGAAGGGTTTCTATTCTAATATCTGGTCCTAAATGTTTGTTTTGAAGAAGGAATTTCAGGCTCCAGAATTTACCCCATGCTAATTTTACTCTTCTCCTTATTTGTACATCCCCTTTTCCTCACCATTTGGCCCAGGTAAATATAGTTGTTACAGTAGTATGACATAATAGTTACAAAAATGATATAAAACTCATTTAATATATTAAAATTAGTCAACGGAAGACTATACATTACTTTATATATGAGTATATCTGCTGTAGAAGCAGTAAAAGGGTATGAAAATAAATGAGCTAATTTGTAAATATAATCTTATAACAAATTTACTCCACATTTGTTGAAGAATCTGAAAAGAAAATTAAGAAAATTGTTTTTTTTTTGGCAGATTTCACAAAATTATACCACGAAATATTTTGAGTTCTCAATTTTACAAAGTTTATTCCAGATAAAGCACCTGTACACCAAGTGCTCTTTTCCAATTTGGGACATGAATTCATAACTGTAATGATACGTAGTTTCCTACAAAAGCTACTCATTCACCCAAAAACAACACTTTCTAGAGTCTTACATATATTCGCACACTCTTATTTGTCATTTGAATAGTAATATTTTGAAAGTTATCCTCATGTAAAATATTAGTAACATCAAGTTGTATAATGAATTAAAATTGAAAAAAGTAACTAAACAATGTCTCAAACGGCAAGAAGTTTACAAAACGAAGTCCAAAAGTTTTTAAAAGATTTACAAATAGAAATTTGATAAAATGATGAAAGTTGATCTAATAAATTTGTATTTGAATAATCTGGCTCCTGTTGCATTGTCCATATTGCAATTCTGACCATAAGTAATTGTGTTTGACAAAATAAAACACACATTTCTTACTACACATTGAATAACCTGGAAACAGCAATCCAATTATCACATCAACCTATCAATTTTCCATTTTTACTTTCTGTACCACATACCTAATAGGTATAGAATAAATATAGTATTGCATCCAACCCACATATTCTATACCGGAAATACATTTTTGAGGTACCCTGAATAAAGAGGTGTTTTTTAAAAAAAGGATTGTGTGTGTGTGTGTGTGTGTGTGCGTGTGTGTGTTTGAGAATATCATTAAAAAATAATCCAATTAAATGCCAAATGTAGTGTTTAAGTTCATCATCCAAGCTTGCCACACGATTTTTGAAGAAATGCACCTGCCCCAAAATACCTTTTAAAGGGAAACTTTCTGAAAAATGTTTAATTTCTCAAGAATAGCCCTAGAAACTTTTATTAAAATACTACATGTCTAAGATATTTTCCTCAAAATAAAAATGATATATAATTTTATAGGAATACGTTCCGAAGCTGCCTATATTCGGGATGCTCTTGCATAAGTGACAAACCATAAAGATAAAGTTTTACTACACAAACATGTAGATCTAATTAAGGCACACAATTTAAGTTAAATTAAATCTTTCTATGTCCTAGCTATGCAAAAGGAATGAAATGTCAAAAATATCACATAACGACCAGATCTTGAAGGATTTGATGATCGGTTAAGTCTATAGTATCTTCATCCTCCCATTGTACTTACTAGGAAATATGTAGCACAATCATGCCCGTGACCACCTCGGTTAGCGTAGATGGTAGCGTGTCTGCCTCACGTTCAAGAGGTTCCGAGTTGGGTGTGACTTACCTGGATAAGGTTTTTTCCGGGGTTTCCCTTATCCTAATAGTCGAATGTCGGGTAACTCGAAGCTTTATGGAGCCCAGACTCATTTGAGCACCGTTTCACCCATTTCATTCATCGTGCGTTATGAGGACGTTGGAGGACGAAAATTGCAAGCATGCAAGCAATCATGCCTGCAAATATGTACCTCTGTTAACATAAAATGGAAGATTAGTCGTGTTTAGGAATAAGAGTAAGTAGAGAAGTGCATGTGATTGTGCGTATAGGTGTCCTGTTCATTCAAAGAGAATAGAATTCTAAAGACATAAAATAACGACTATTTCTTAAAAGATTTGACTATTACTTAAACCTACTGAGTTTTATTCCCATCATATTTACTAGGGATATACCTATAATAAAATAATTTCTACAGATGAAAGCATAAAAATAGAACTGCAATAGATACCACCAAAGCAGCAAATTATTACTCCTAATTTATTAGGAATGGTCAATAAAATTTCATACACAATTAGAAAATATCACTCAGGTGGAATATGAATTCCTGTAACTAATGAGTTATTAGATCCTCTAAAATATAAGGTTCCTAATCTCAATTAAAATGAAGTAGTTAGAAGAATCTGCTTCTATGAAGGAAGGTCAAGAATTTCTTATGTAACACATATTATATTTTGTGTTACGGCCCTCTTGTAATTACGTTGAAATTGTGCTTTACCTATATAAAGCAGATAAACACATTTTTGGATAAATCATAATGCTGAAATTTGTGTCGAACATCATTTCTTCTAAGTTACAGGGCAATATGGAGCTTGGCGGAACTTGATGCAAAGGGTAACGTGAGACAGATAGGTGGGCAGACTAAGGTGTGGCTGCTGATTCAGACACATTCTCTGCACTGACCCTCCCCCAACATCCGGCTTCCTGACGCGTAACAAAACACGGCGGTTAATTTGTGTGGGTGGTAGCCCTGGAGTTCGTTGCAGATAGTTCACATGAACCGCCGAGAGATGGCTCTGCTGAACTCATTTGACTCGAGGTGTTGACTATCGATTTCGTGGGTGGAATTTATATTTAGTTCAGAGCATTGCCGCTGCAATCGTGAGAAACTAGAGAGCACCGTGCCAGGCGACTGCAACTGAAATCGATCTTGGATTCTTCGAAACATATGATGGTGAATAAATAGGTCAAGGTCTGTGACCTCGGATTTTAAGTCCTTATAATTCAAATTTGGTCTAAAATGGCAAATAAATCTGAAATGTTTAGCCTAGCGTCATTTACAAAAACACTAACACTAGGAAAGCATTAACCTTTAGTGAAATAAATGTCTTTATCTAATACTGTTAATACATATTTAGTAATTCAGGGTTATCCTACAAACTCCACCTGAGGATTTCCACAAATTACACCCGGATAAGTTGTTATGTTTGCGGCAGTAGCCCTTTATTCGGATAAATAGCACAATTAAAATAAAGATATGAACGTACTTTTCCTTCTTATTGTTTCTTTCTCCCTTTTTTAAATTTCATTGTTATTCACAATTTCCTTACATACGTTTTATATGTTTAGATACAGTTAGGTTAATCAACACTTTTCATAAAATTTAATAACTTGGTGCTTAGACAGTAGAGTCAGAATGAAAAATTTAATGTCAGAGCCGGGATTTGAACCACGGATCTCCCGGTCTCATCCTGCTGCTCTTAACCATTGAGTTACCAACCATTGAGTGGTTCAAATCCCGGCTATGGCATTGAACTTTTCAGTCTGAACGGACCTATCCAAAACTCGGCCTACAGATGGCTAGTGTGGAAGGGCGATTAATTTTCATTGGGTGCTTAGTTTAGCAACATTAATAATGAACTTCAGAATTTATGCTACTTCCTTTAGTTCCTAGGTCCATTAAATTTGAAAAGCGTGTAGTGTTTTAAGAGTGCGTAATGCAAGATGCGTACAATCTCATGTAATAGGTCAAACAAAACCTTCGGAACTAATCTTATATTTTACACTACATTCATTCACATTACCTACTTTTGGCATTTCATTTTAGCCATCTCCCTGCCATGTTCAACAACTCCTTACTAAATACCTGTATATGCAGCATTAGGTTTTAATCTTTCATTGGTATATTAGTCTACCTTCTGGAAGCCAATTTTTAATATTTCCAGACAGAAATTGCTTCCTATTGTTTGAATATACTAAAGACTGAGCTAGATTTTGGTTTCTCTCCCTTGTACATTGCACTACGTTCCAACCAAAAATTTGAAACCGAGATTTCAGTGGATATAACATTTTGGGATCTCCTGAAAATAAGCATATTATAATGCAGGATTGTAGGTGCATACGAGCGTATGTGTGTACCTACAGAATCATCTAAAGTTGCTACACGAAGATTTTCAAGAATGATTCCCACCTAAACTACACCTGCATAGAACATCGAAATTATTAATAATCAGAAAAATGGCTCAAAGATTTTGATTAAAATAATATGTATTTAATAAATTTTCATTACAAATAAAATGTGTGACTTGAATTTTATCAAAATAGTCTCTGCTTTTGTCATCATGAATGACTTTTACGTAAGAGGTAAACCAAAAGTTTGGACAAAATCGTACTACACAAAAATATAGACCGAGTTAAAGCACATTATTTGTCGAAAATATAATTCAATGATAACCATTTTGGAGATACTCCTTGTTATTTGTTTGGGTTTTGAAATACTTAGACTTTTATGAAAGATAAAGTCCTTATTCTTTTTTGAAAAAGTAATGTAATTTCAAAGCAATCATGCAGCGCCCAAGTACCAAAAATTTCGACTATCACTTAAACAAAGCACCATACTTATATCTATAGAAGATAGGTAGTTAAATTATTTCTAGAGTTTATCTCAATTGACGTAGAGTAGGTAGAAGAATAAACGTTTTAAAGATTAATGTGAACAAGATTAAGGAGAGAAAATTATTAAAGTGCAATAATCAGATTATTTTGCTTTCTTAGTTACGCTTTTATGAGCGGGTGTATTGTCACGATTTTGGACATTTTATGGTGTGTTAGAGACACACTCAGAATATTTACAAACATGCTTACTTCAAGATCTTAATATTAAGTTATTAAAAGTTTATAACTGACGTCATTACACTTCGATTATTGTACTGTTTCATTAAAGTTTAGAAGGAATGTAATATTGAATCAGATTTAACGTCTAATCTTGGTATTTAATTACAACCTGTCGAAAGGATGCTACAGGAAGGTATTAAAAATTTAAAATAAAAAAATAAAAAATATATTCTGCATATCTTATGTCTTGACCTCTAGATGCTATACCAAGACACAGTATTACAACTTTATATTTACTCAAACATTATTATTATATTGATATTTACAAACATTTTGCAGAAAAGCTAACCTACACTAACCTAAAAAATCTAACCTAACTAATCTAATTGCTACAATTTTAGCTTACAATTTTCACAATCTAAACTACATCTGCCTTCCTATCCCTAATAAATCCATCTATCCTTTTGTTCTTATGTTGATGTTGTCTTCTTCTGTGGCTTCAAATCCTTCTGTTGGATCTAAGATTGCCCTCTTCTATTAATCCTTCGACTAGGAGAAGTTCCTCTTCTTCCTTTGGTTGTTGAAGCTAGGTATCCATATTCTGTCCTCGAAGACGTTCAGATCTTCTTGGTGTGGAAGGTGGTTCACATTGTTGAATATTGTCCCTTACTCGTCGTTGCTGCTGATGATTATATTCATCCATTACTATTGCTGAGACCTTCTCCGCTGCCAATTCTAGTATTTTAAAACCTTCCCTCTTCCTAACGATGTTCCATATACATTTTCCTGCCAATTATTTCCTCTCTTCTTTAAGCTGTTGTGTATACTTTACACAATTCAAATAAAGAAGGTTCCGGAGTATTTTCTTCCATACAGGTTGTGCACATGGTTTCATCTGCCTTTCCTATGTATTTAATGTATGTCTTGTACGGTCCATGTCCTGAAATTTATTATATTCCACTTCGTCTTGGTTGGATCTCCTTTTATTTTAACCTCTCATTTATACCAGGAAAGATTTCGTGTGTCCTTCTTCCTACATCAATTTGATCCCATTCATGTTGCCATTCTTCAATTAATACGTTCCTAATTTCTCTCCTCGTCCTGCATGGAGGAAGATATTGAAGTAAATCCTCCCACCCGCAACTATACTTTATATACCGAGAGAGCCAAAAACATAGGAACTGGGTGCGCGGTGCTTGGGCTGGCCGTGCCCTCAGCGCTCTTTGCCGTCTGCCGCTAATATAGAGGGGCACGGATACATTTTTAGAACTACTTTAAAGACTTTACTTACCCATATTGTTACAGGAGGTGCTGAATCTGTCCACTGCCGCTGTCATACATGTTTGGCATCTCTTTAGGAAACCATCCATCACACGCCGTAGTTCACCCTCGGAAATGCTGGCGATTTCCTGGCGAATATTTACTTTCATTCTTCCAGGGAGTGTGAGGTCGTCTTGTACACCTTGTGCATTAAGTTATTTCAGAGATAGAAATCTCAAGGGATTAGATCGGGGGACCGAAAGGGCCACTAATATCTACTAGTAATTCTGTCCAGTGTTGTTGAAAAAAGTCAAAATGACGCTCCCTGTTTGTTAACTCTCCAGAAATGACTAAAATTGTATTTAGGTATATACGTTCGTCAAATGTTTACTCGAAAAAATTGGGTTTATAACTCTTTCTCCGCTAATGGAGAAAGTGGAGCTGCCTAGAAAGACGATGAACGATCCATCTATCAAGCAATCCTTAGTGTTATTTGAATCAATTTAATGGAATTCGGTACCTACCGAATGCAAGCCTCACACGTTACCGTGAAGGGTGATGTCTGTATACTTACAGTGCATTTTAATGCTAAGAAAACCGCTTTGATAAACTAAGTACACAAACACGAACGAATGCACAATACCTATTAGCCTTAGCAAATGTGTTTTGATAGAGACTCAGAGCCTTAGAGGTGAAGGCATCCCAAATAAACACAAATTAGTGTGCAGGCTTTTGATATTCTCCCTAGAGACCTGCACACGACATTATTCAGGTGAAGAAATCTGCCTGGAGCGGCAAAGCGAAACGGAAGGGAGTACATAGTAGCATTTACTGTTGTCTGTCACAGACAGAGCATGCTTTCTGCTTGGTTAACCATTTGGATGTGATAGCATGTCTCCCAAACCAGAGCCTATCCGCTTGTGAGGAATAACAGGTGCGCTGCATTATTTCAATCTTTTGTACCCTCCACATTTCTGTGCAGAGTAGCATCGAGGTTAAGGGTTTAATCTGGCAGCAAATACTATGCTGCAGTCATTTTTCTGAAAATCTGTGTATCGCAATCGTGAAAGTTAGGTAACTGAGTAAGAGACCTCGCGTATTGCGACTTTCATTCGTAGATACGTTGCTAAACACACACCTTCTACTAGCTATGCGGGCTAGTACGCGGGAATATTAATGGCTTCCCTCAACCCCGTCCGGAGACGTACCCGATCACCCATGGGTATCGGGAACCCCCTCAAGTCCAACCCAATCCGAACAACTCCCAATCAGGGAGGGGCTCGAATGTTCGGCCCGAAGTTCCTCTAGTAACGTCAGAGGTACCACGAGTGGTAGGGGTCCACAGCGCCCGCGCCACGGCAGCTGAAGGGGACGGATCCTCTCCCTTATGGGGAGGCCAAAGTGACAGGAGAAAGCATATATATATATATATATATATGTCATAGTGGGATCGAACGGACGACCTCCCGAACATCAGTTGTACTACATGTGCCGCGGCGCCATCTCGATCGATCCCAGCCTTGAAACATGCTGGCAAGAGAAGTATCACTGAAGTCACGCATCTGAAAGCTTCATGGTATAATGCCTTCTGCATAGGTCCAGCAGAAACAGTAAAGGTTGCATACATGATATTTTCAAATTACGTGGGCTTTTGTTCGTTATGTGTGGCAGTCTTATAATGTTGACCTTGGATATATTTTTAGCCATCTGCTTCTCTCAGACTGATTGGTCAGGCATGAATAGTTGGACAATAGAGGAGCTAATTGTCGCTGTTGAGTTGTTCACCAAAACAAGTTCCATAACAGAGACGCAACGAGGATTTCGACAACTGAATCGCGTGATTATTTTTCCAATGTTGCTATCAGTAAATGGTTTGGCCATTGACGTCAGAAAGGCAAATTCCCACGTGGTCGACTACGATCTGTACGTACGCCAGAAAACATTGCGCGGGTGAGAGAATCTGTACTAAGAAATCCCAAGAAATCAACAAAGAATCATGGCATTCCATTGCAAATGTCAATCATAAGCGCAAGGTGCATTTTACAGAAACAAGTAAAATTAGAACAGTATAAAATGTAAGTTGCGCAACGTCCTTTGGACGGAGATAAGATATCCCAACCCGAAACAATATACCAGTTCTGCTCAATTTGTTTACAGAGCGCCTACTTTCTCGATTTGGAGGCGTATCGTGGTACTAAGACCTAACATCCCCTGACTTCTTGTGGGGCTATCTAAAGGACACAGTCTTCAAAACTAGGCCTCATAGTTTGGAAAAATTAAACGACAGGATCCGCGAGGCAATACGAGTTTCAACCAATGACACTGCAACGCGTAATGAATGACTTTCGAAGCCGCAAACAACGTTTTGAAAGTGATGGCGTGCATCTAAAGGATGTTCTCTTTCAAAAGTGAAAATACGCATTTGTAGTTCAAAACTCTGTAGTTTAAGTATGTACCACTACAGTTGTTATACGAGGGCTGTTCAATATATAATGATCACAACATTTTCTTGACAACGTACTTCTACTCATCCTCATAATTTTGATGGTCCTTCTCAAAATAGTCTCCCCGAATGCGGGTCACTTGTCCCAGCGTTTCTGCCAGTCTTCAAAGACATGCTGGAAATCATTTTTTGACGTTTCTTCAAGCTAGAGAATAGGAAAAGTCACATGAGGCTAAATCCGGACCATAGGGAGGGTGAGAGATGCACTTCATGTTGATCTTTGCAAGATATTCAGCAACCACATTGGCAATATGCGGCCGTGTTATGGTGGTGCAGCATCCAGCCTGCTTCACGGAAATGTAGTCGTTTGTGCCTGATATGATACTTGAAATGTTTTCAGCACATCTCTGTAGTGTTGTCGAGTTACTGATGTGTGTGCAAATACAGCATGCTGATAAACCATTCCATTAATATCAAAGAATAAGATGACCATTACTTTCCCTGCAGAAGCAACCACTTTTCCTTTTTGGGGGTTGGTGATGAAGGAGATTTCCACCCTGAGCTTTGCTGTTTGCTGTCAGGCTCAAAATGATGTAGCCAAGTTTCATCAGCAGTGATTGCGTTTGAAAGAAACTCCGGATCTTCCTCTAACATCAACTTTAACTGCATGTTACCTCCATTGCAGCGGTAGGCGATACTGAACATGCCCGAAATTGCCTGGTTCTCACAGGCGGGAACCAACAATGAAACTACTACGGCGTGTTTGTTTCACATTAAGCTAACGAATATAATAAGACTGAATTTTAGTGCAAAAATTATGTCCGTAAAAATTTATGAGCATTTTTTATTGAACAGCCCTCGTATGTATTAGCTTATATATCACATTAAATTACCTTAACTGTTTCTTACGGACCATGAGCTACAACAATCTGCAACGCCCAAAACTAAAGCCTGAAAAGTGCCGCATGCGACCATATGGAAGTAGCTGCTGGGCATCCCTCAGTGTCGCAAGCAGGGAAAGGCGCTCCTTAGGTTCAGTGAAGGTGTTGCTGGAAGGCTCTGCCACCTTTAGTCTTCCAACTAATGTCATACCAGGACAATGTCCTTTACTGACAAAATGGTGGTGGTAAACAGCAAGATGGTGGTTTAGTGGTGGTAATGTTTGCTGGAGATGTTTTCTTTAGTCGGGGGGGGGGGATTAATGAATTGGAGAGCGCAAACTTGTTGATTTTTAAGCTTATGGTATGTGGAGAGGGAATGTATGGTGTTTATAGCGTTTCCTGGGGCCATGTTCCCCGAGGCCACGGATATAGGCATCGAAGTTGTCGGAAAATAAGTGCAAAGGACTTCTGAGAGAGGGATAGGATGAAGTCTCTAAGGTAGGAGGGATGGAGAGGTCTCTGTAGATATCGGCGTTGGGTATGTATTCGGAGAAAACGATTTTGGAGTGTCCGGAGTCGGTGAAGGTTTGTTTTCGGAGCTACATCCCAAACTTGGCAGGCGTAGGATATGGCAGGAAGAAGTACTTGTTTATATAAAATGATTTTGTTTGAGATGAACATTGCGAAGTTTGTGACAGAAAGAGTAGTGCCGTCCTATGGAAGATCATGCTGCATATTGCAGCGGTGTGGAGCTTCCAGGTAATCTTGCTGTCCAGGGTGACGCTAAGATAGTCGGCCTGGTTGGCCCAGTTAACGGAACTACCAGCAATGCAGAATTCAAGGACATCATCTTCCTATCGCCTAATGAAGGTGATAGCCTGTGATTTGGTGGGGTTTACTTTAGGAATCTTGGTTTAAAACCAAATAGTCAAGTTATCTGAGTAATGTTGGGTCCTCCTGGTTCCGACTTTATGCCAGGCAGAGGTGAAAGCTAAAGCGGTGTCATTAAATTATAAAGGGGTTTTTAATTAAAGCGTATTTTTAAGTCAAAACTTTAGTGAGAATATAAATTATTTTTTTATTTTTAAATCATCCATTATCTATAGGATTAATTCTTTTTCTTCAAGCAAAAAATAAAGTAGGAATTAATCTACCTTAAAAAAACTATATTTAATCTTATTGAACATCTGCACCCAAAACTAATCTTAATCCAACATCGAGGTCACAATCTAGAGCTGACAGCCTAGGCATGATGGTAAGGTGTTGATGAAGAGTAAGAAGAGAATGGGGCGCTCCTTACCTATGCCATGTGTTGACCTCTACCCATCAGGGATAAACAATACCTCCCGGAAAATGCCGTGTTATTATGCCTAATATGTTCCTACGTCTTCTGGATTCACTTTTGGGTACTTCCAGCTATACTCCGCACCCGATTTTTGGTGCAGAGGTTCCACATAGAGCAGAGATGATGCCATCAAACCTTCAAGTGAATTCAGGTATGAGCATAGAGATAGTTCTCTTGTGAAATATAGTAAAATTATATGATTCGATGGTATTTAACCAATGTTACGTTTTTGAGCTATCTACTCGGAGAAAAGCTCAAAACGTGTTTGCCATTAAAATATCGGTACGAAATACCTGCCCACCCCGGTAGCGTAGATGGTAGTGTGTTTGCCTCACGTTCAAGAGATCCCGAGTTAGAATCTCGGTCACGGTGAGTTACCTGGATAAGGTTTTTCCGGGGTTTCCCTTATCCTTAAAGACGAATGTCGGGTAGCTCTAAGCTCTATGGACTCATTTGAGCATCATTCCACGAATTTCATTTATCGTCCGATATGACAACGTTGGAGGACGTAAATTAAAAAAAAAAAAAAAAAAAAAAAAAAAAAAAAAAAAAAAAAAACCCTTGATATACAACAAAGGTATGCAATTCCTTCTCGGAGCTAACCCTTCTTGAGATTTCTATTCAGAACTGTATGTTTTCTCTCAGGAAATTATATTAGTTTTCAAAATTTAATTAGAGCATATCTTAATTACTATCTCTCATATCCGAGCAGTGGAACATTTATCGATGGCTACAGCCTTTGCCGTGCAATTAGCTGTAAAAGGGAGCATTTACTTACAGATGAATTTGGTATGACAGCTTGCTGTCTAACCCACTCACCCATCAACTCTGTGGGAAGACTTCCTCCACTCGCTTTAGTGTAATCTACAACGACAGAGAGGAGATGCATCATTTCTGAAATATAGAAACACTAGAGTTATTATGTCTATTATAACTTGCTTTTAAACATTATAAGAAACCCAAAGCACGTTTATGACAGTTTTAATTTGGGATGGTGCAGTCTTTTATATTTTTGTTTTATGGAAATCGCAACCCACAAATATTCTATGTAAATTTTCCTTTCTTTACTTTTCGTGTACTACACCGAAAATATAGTGTCAAGATTTCACCGGACAATATGATTTGATACCCCCTTAATCTAAGAAAATCATATGTACTCGAAGGTCCAGGTATAAATGTGTATGAACAGCATAATTCTGAAAAAAAGACGGTGAAAAAACATGCTTGATATTAAATGCAGCTATTTTCAAGAATTTGATACAAAATCTCCCACCCCAAATTACACTTCACATGGACAAATTTTCGATTTTTTTTATTTTATCAAAACGCCCTAACGATTTTTGTTAAATACCACAAGTTTGAGATATTTAAATGGCAATTGAAGCTATATACTCTATTTTGTTTTGTAAATTTAGAAGGAAAAAAGTGGCGCTCGTTAAAGCTTTGAATTTATATCTAATAATACAACAGGGTTTTGGAAATTTGAAAGGGTAATACTGGATGTTGTTACGAATAATGTACTGATTATGTTGCTGAAGGCATTATGTTCCTAAGATGTTAGGGAGAACACTTATCGCTGTTTGTCTTTCGCTGTATGTGCACTCTCGTCCCACCGCATATTCACTTACACTACTTGCATAACCTCATCTGACTAGAACTGATGACTGCAGATGCGCTTACAGAACTTAATAGGAGTCTGGTGTTAGTTATACAAATATAACAATTTCCAACAAAAGCTCCACTTAACTTAAGAAAGTGGTGTTAGTTCTTCTTTCTAATTGATATTCTTCTTTCCATTTGCTATCGATTCCACGAACTATTGTCCGCATCTTCAGTCAAGGAAACCCACCGGAGAAAACAAATTCGTTGTTAAGAAAATTACTGTGCTCTTCTGTTACGTTTAGTATTACTGTGTTCTTATGTTTTTTCAGTATTACCAAAATCTGAAAACGAAACAAACTTAAGAACAGAATCAACTGCTGATTCTGTCAAAAAATGTTAATGATATTTATACCTTTAAAAAATAAAAGACGAGTATAATTTTAAAAACAATTTACTTACCATCCTTGGTTTAATATACACTTTCAAATTTTTTAAAGAGTTTGGTGTAACTTTGATTCCTCAAAACAAATATAGTAATAAACATTTACTACATTTCTCTAAAAAGGATGAAATTCGTAATAATAACAAATCTGGTATATATCTATTTGATTGTTAAATTGTGATCGAGTTTACATTGGTAACACGAAACGTAATTTGGAAATCAGAAATAAAGTACATTTTCGTAACATAGGTATAAACAAACTGATAAATCGGCCGTAGCAAATCATTTTTGGTCATTTAAATATAGTATAAATCCTGAAGTTAAAGTATTAAGACAATTAAATGTCCCAATAGATTTAATGGTTTAAAACGGTTGATTCTGTTGTTAAGTTTGTTTCGTTTTCAGATTTTGGTAATACTGAAAAATATAAGAACATAGTGATTTCCTTAACAACGAATTTGTTTTCTCCTGTGGTTTTCCTTGACTGAAGATGCGGACAAGAGTTCGTGAAATTGATATCAATTGGAAAGAAGAATATCAATTATAAAGAAGAATTAACACCATTTTTTAAGTTAAGTGGAGATTTTATTGCAAATTGTTATATTTGTATAATATTCATTGATTCACTATAGCTAGCTTCATTTTCTACATAGTCTTATGTTAGATTCATATCCATGTTGAAACCGTGATGGTAGGTTCTGCATCTTTAATAGTGTGGAATTTTAAACTTTGCAATGCTGTGATGCTTAAACAATGATGAAGAAGCAGAGATATGGATGTATTAATTCCCGTGATTCTCTTTGTTACATCTGAGGTGAATTCACAAGTTACATCTGATGCTACGTAAATCTGACTCACTGGCTAAAAGAAGAGAAACAGTACATGCCGTTTGCACTTCCAGTGGTATGGCGTGAACAGGAAAATCATAACAATGTTTGTTATTTCTCCATAACCAAAATAACAAGACTTTCATAACAAAATAAACAGGAAGTCTTATATCCTGATTAACGCAGCCATCAGAACAGTATCTCATAGGAATGACTTACCTGTACTGTAGCTGATAACTGTGTAATGGCATCAACATCTAGCGAATCATCTCTCAGAGCTATGGGTGAACGAAATCCACATTTTCCTTCACAAAACGAAATTAATGACTTAGTGCGCGACTTACATCTGTCAAATAAAAATGCTGAAGTCCTAGCTCCAAGACTTCTGGAGTGGAATTTACTGAGAAAGGACACGAAAGTTATTTTTTAAACAGGAATAGAGGCTTATTACCTCGTCATGACCTACCTTACTAATGAACCATTATTTCAGACAATATGAGACATAGAGATCAGATATTTTTACAGGCTGTTCATATATTCTTTCTGACTGTGATGCTTTGTCTAGATAATAAACATTTAATAAAATAAAATGGATATGATTTTTAAATTAAACTCCAAAATTACAAAAAGAATTGCTACATTTTCTTTATTAAAATATGTATTCCAGAACACTCAATAAAAGTTTAACATAATCACTGTGTTATCTGAATTTTATGACACACAGGCCTAGTATTATATGCACTAATAAAATATTAGTGGATAGGGTTTATGACAGCTCTGAATAAGAAAGTGTATCATAACTAAAGAAGTGAGGGTTATGGAAAAAAAACGGATAGCAAATTGACAAGCACCATGGCCAAAGTACTATAAATTAGGCGGTTTCAAGTCAGCTCCTTACAATTTTTAAAAATTTGTAGGGTTCTGTAATTTTTATGGATGCAAACCTTTTGAGATATTTCTTTTTATTACTCTGAATTCCCAAATATTTAGGCATGGACTGTACCTTTCTGAATTTTTCCTGGCTATGCAAAGAAATTGGAATTGCCAATGCTGTCACATAGTGAGTCACTGTTAAATAATATGTCTATCACTTAATATTCTCTTAATCCATTTGAATGTATAAGGACATATGCAATAAAATCATACCTACAAGCATATATCTCGATTTACATGAAGTGGATAGAAGAATAAGTGCTCTTAGAAACAGTTTCTATAATTATGGATTAAGAAAGTCCTCCGAATGCGCATATCACAATTGTACTTTCTCTGGATGCGTTTAGATTATTCGGTTACATAGTGATTTATGTTACATCCCAATTGACGGAGGAAAAACTATGTTACAATGTTTTACAAAATGCATCTTGCAACACAAAATTTGTACAAAAGATGCGAGGGATAGTAAATGATGAATTTCTCTCACGTTTGGGGACGATCTGGTTAAATTCTTGTAGATGTATGTCTCAGCGTTCTGGAACAAGGCGTCTTTTTATCTCTGAAATGAAATGAAGAGTGTGTTGTTTAACGTCCGCTTTTACTACATACGGCACCGCAGGCGGTGACACTGATGATGCATGAGATGAAGATGGAGCACCGGTGGAATGAGATGGCGGGGAAACCGGAGGTCCTAGAGAAAACCCGCCCAGCGCCGTGTTCTCCATCACAAATCTCACTTTGCGGTTACCTGGGATTGAACTCGGGCCGCCTTGGTGAGAGCCAAGCGGTCTAACCACGGAGCGACGGCGCGGCCCTTTTATCTCTGGCCGTACTATCGGAGTGAGAATAATTTTTATGCTCTTATGGTAGAAAATAACTTTAAAACTCTTGGGATTTACTCCGAAAAGACCATTAACGCAATGTTAAACGTTGTAGATTGTGTCCTTTCATAAAATGGTTAATACTTCATCGTTGCACTTTAAGTTATTGCAGACTTACAAAACGACACCAATGAAAACACGTCTTAGATGGTCTTCTGCAGAATGACGCCAAATTATCTACATATTCTCGAATCTCTACGCACGACGTTTATAGAAAATCTAAATTACTTTTATCCTATTGGTCCACGTCACAACATTACGTAATCACATTATTGGGATAACCAATAGGAACACCATTATATAAGTTGTCCATTCTCTGGCCTACCCAGGTTTACATTCTATTTTATACAAATCACGTTTTCTAGAACAATCCAGAAGAAATTCCTAAATATATGAAAAATTATGAAATAACCGTTACAGCCTTTATAAAGTACCATAGTATCTGAATACACTAAGCTTTGTTAGCGGGATTGATGGTCTGTTATTCTGTCATTATTGTTCAATGAACTTGTAGGTAACGAGGTAATTTTATTGTCCCTTATACCACAGGTGCCATCGAGTTGTGTCAATTTAATAATGCTACCACAGGCAAAACTTAATGGATTTCAAAAGTATTTAATTTTCATCGAGATGAAAAAACAAGCAATTTTGCCAATTTTCAGTGTGTTAGCCAGATTATAGCTAACTGGATGTGAAGCACATCTTTTTAACATGGGCTTGAATTCGTTGAACGAGAATAATCTTTTTATCTAGAGAGAGTAACTCATAATTTACATTTTAATAGAATTTGGCCCTTCATACGCAAGATATGCTACCCCATCATGATTTAGGTTAAGTGGATTATTTCAGAAAGGATTTAACTTTCAGAAATATTATTTTCCATGCATATCAAATTGAAAAAAAAAACATTATTAATGTCAATTCATTTTAAATAATTTGAATGACAAGTCTGTGTTGCTGAATAAGCATAATCGAAAATTAACAGGTGAAGCTTTCCTGGCGACGAATACGCTTACTTTCTTCTCGGGCAGCCAGCCAGGTGAAAAGATGATTAGATATCAACGTTTCGGGAGTGTGCATCTCTCCCATCATCAGGATATTTATAAAATGTTATAACCACAAATGAAACACTGGATATAACACAATTATAAATAAAGACAAAACATTATCAAAATCGCAATACTGAACAAAAGACTGTTTTCAGTGAATTAAATGCCAGGTCAGGAGATGGTGTGAGTATAGAAAATTGTGTCAAAGAAATGTAACTACTTAGCTTGATTTTCAAGCTGTATTGATCTTTGCTTCTTAAATCGACGGCTTTCCATTTTAAGGCCAGTTTCCAAGAGGAGCTGAACTGAAATCCAGCATCACGATTAAGCGTGCTCCTTTCAGAAAAAGTCACCAAAGCCTCCTTAATTCTCCGCTCCCTGTAACTGTTGCATTTTGCCAAGATGGTCGTCTCCCGAAAATTGGTTCTATGGTCGTTAACAAAACAATGCCCAGCCAGACTTCCAGGTTGCATTAAACGAATGCTCCGTTCATGTTCGATTATTCTAGTAGCGATGGTCCTTCCGGTTTGTCCTATATACGGTGTGCCACATTCAGAGGGAATGCGATACACTACCGAAACTTGGAAGTCCAGTTTGTCTTTCACTGGTCTCAACAGATGCTTAATCTTCGGAGGTGGCTTGTGGGTGGCCCTGCTGTTGTATTTGGCGAGAATTCTGATGATTTTACCGGATAGATTGCCGGTAAACGGGATGCAGGCTGTAGCGGTAGGCTTATCTGACGCTTGCTGTATTACATGTTTCCCTTTCCTAGCTTTGGTGATCGAGGCTTCAACGTCATATTCGGAGTAGCCGTTTTGACGGAAAGTGAGTCTCAGGTGCTGTAACTCTTGTTTTAAGTGGCTGGGATCAGAGATAGACAAAGCTCTGTGGGCCAGTGTATTGAGAACTCCCAGTCGTTGAGACTTGCGATGGAAACTATGAGCGTTCAGATAGAGATCGGTGTGTGTAGGCTTGCGGTATACAGCATGCCCCAGTGTACCGTTGCTGGTTTTTGAAACAAGAATTTCCAGTAATGGAAGAGTTCCATCCTTCTCCACTTCCATGGAATTTGAGGTTGAAGGCCGTTGAGATGCGCAAGAAAGCTCGGCAAAGCGTCTGATCCATGCGGCCAAATTACATAAGTATTGTCCACGTGTCTATAGAAATGAGATGGTTTAAGTGAAGCTGTGGCAAGTATTTCATGTTCTAGGTGTTCCATATAGAAATTAGCTATAGCTGGTGACAAAGGGGAGCCCATTGCTACTCTGTCTACTTGTTCAAAGAAACTACCACCAAACAAGAAGAAAGTGGCCGTCAGGGTATGTCGGAAGAGCTCTATGATATCAGCCGGAAAATGCTCCGGTAAGCATAATCGAAATTTAAATATCAGTAACACAGTATAAATAAGCCAAAATAGGCAATATTAAATTATTTTGTCAAACAAGATAATAAACTAACTAATCAATAATTTGCCTCTAAATAAGCTTTAGGCTTACCCTAGCGCTTACTTATGGCAGGTGGAAGAAGTATTGTATGCTACATAAGAATCTGAAACGAAACTTCACCAGAAATGCATATTTTATTGTCTTCGAAAAGCGTTAGAAAACGATCCTTATTTATATGTGTAAATAATCAGTTATCACTGTCATATTTTATGTATCATAATTTATGTTTATTGCAGTAATAATCTTCGAAAAAGTATCACATTCCCTACCTACTTAAATTTATGAATGGGATACCATCATTTCAAGAAAATCCTTCAAATTCCAAGTTACACGTTGAATGGGAAGTATTTATTTCTTTTTTATTTTACCAAAATACTTTTCAGGATTTTCATTGAAATGCAGTCTTTGGATGATAAATAAAGCTATCCAATTCTGATCCAGTAGGATGAGCTATTTATTTTCTTGTCAACGGTGTTTTAGTTGGCGAGGTTTTAGTAGTCGTAGCACTAGCTGACAGAAGAGCTTTGACAGGAGATTTGCGCATTGCCAGCTGCAGCAACAAAAACGCACGTCCCTGCAAAACACTCATTTCCGTTGCAGATGCATCCCCACAATGGATTACTGTAACAAAGTGACACTTTGTCACATTTAGATAACACGTTTTTTAACTATCGTTCGATAAAGCGGCCAAACGTGCACTGACAAAGATAAACGGCGTAAACCCATTACAAAGATCCCTTAACATACTAAAGCTGAACGCTACGCTAAAAGCATATATTCCGGTCAAATATCTATATAAAATCTTTGGTGGATTGCAATATTTTCTCTTTCAAATAAGTACATAATAGAGAAAGTAAAACAACAAAGTTTAAGATTACATTGGTATTAGTAAAGTCCTGCGTTTTTAGAGAAGACGGATTAAACCGAAAGTCTAAATATACATTTCAATTTAACCTATTTACCGAAAGTGGAGTACAAGCGCATCCTCCTGCGCCTTCTTTAGTAATCAGTCATAGAGGATAAGTGATTTCTGAACTTTCTACTCCACTTATATAATTATTGCATTACACTCCACTTCATTCGCCGTTGGTATTTAATAGTTTTTGTACTCTCAGTGCTCAGAAAACGTATGTCACAACCTTGTTCTTCGTTGTACATGTCGTTCAATCCTCTCAAACTGATATTGTGGCTGCTTTTCGCTCGTCTAAAGAAGCTATCGCATGCTGGCCATTCTTTATAAAATTCGTAAAACATTAATAAAATATGAAAGGGTAGAGCCAGACTGAAAAATTAAATGCCATAACCGGGATTTGAACCACGGATCTGCTGGGTTCCGTCCAGGCGCTCTAAAACATTGAGCTACAATGGTCAACGTGCCGACATGACATTAAATTCTCCAACTGACTCGTGTGTGAATTTTTCAGTCTGGCTCTAGCCTTTCATAGTGCGTCCTACAAAGGGCTAGTGTGAAAGAACAATTAATTTCCATTAATTATACCTAATAGTGAACCGAACTATAAAGCCCGGGACTTAAAGTACCTATATCATAGTAAGTCGTCATTAAGGTAGCTGTATCATGTGTGTATGAGAACTCCTAGTGGTATATCGGTAAAAACACGAGTCAGATGGAGAATTTAATGTCATGTCGGCACGTTGGCCATAGTAGCTCAATGGTTTAGAGCGGCTGGACGGAACCCAGAAGATACGTGGTTCAAATCCCGGCTATGGCTTTGAATTTTTCAGTCTGGCTTTACCCTTTCATAGTGCGTCCTACACAGGGCTAGTGTGAAAGAACAATTAATTTCCACTAATAAAATAACCAATTAAATTTTCACTGTGTTAGAACATTTTTCAGAAAAAAGTCATTCACAAGAGGCGATACAGAAGCAGCAGAGAACGGAGAGAAGATGTGGTCAGCATCTCGGCATCAGCCGGAAAGTGGGCTTTCTAGTCGAGTGCTCGCTACCTTGCGATACTGAGTGGGCACCTATCCTATACCCGGGACTTAAACCTGCACTCCGCAGGGATGGGATCTATCCCGTACGCATTTCTGACGGAGGAACCAAAGCAGGACGCCCTAGCCCGCTACGCCCCGGAGGGGATACGGCACTGCGATCAGTCTTGATGTATTGTGCATATGTCTCGGGAGGAAAGATGAGGTTAGGGGAGACAGGGGGTGGCCCTTCCAAGAAACCACGACAGTGGTGAGGGCAGGGAAATCTGTCAGGGAAATCTAAGAAAGAAACCTCCCCATGTAGGCCAGGACAACAGACATTGCCCCCTACTGGGTTCGGAAGTGG
This sequence comes from Mantis religiosa, assembly GCA_030765055.1. NCBI lineage: Eukaryota > Metazoa > Arthropoda > Insecta > Mantodea > Mantidae > Mantis > Mantis religiosa. Next base: position 80,398,412 of record CM060953.1, read on the forward strand.
TTCCAGTAGCCCGTTCGGAGACCGACAACCGTCCTACCGGAAGAGGAAGTGGTTCACTCAGAGCATATCATCCTGCCATGCACCGCCGAGACACCTACCGACAATTCTACCCTGAAAGAGATTACCAGATGATGATGATGTGAAATAATAATGGAAATGATATGGAGGGACAGGAAATTCGGGGGATATAATTAAACTCCCTAAAACTTGCCTGGCGACTCGGGAAAACCCCCAGAAATATCCATGGGTCAGGTAGGTTGGCCACGGGAATCGAACCTGGGCACTCGAATGCGGTACACAGATGAAACAGCGTGAGCCACCCCACTCGGTTATGCACAATATGGATGAAGGAATAAAAGAACATCAAATAAACTACTTCCAGCATGTACAAAGTATGAAATACCATGGAATTGCGAAATATTTACTAAAGTATAGATCAACAGGAAAAAGATATCGAGGATTACCAACGAAGGGATGAAAAAACAACTCAAAATCTAAGGGAAGAACAAATAAATAGCCCTAAATTATGAATAAGAAGATGATAACGCTGAGAATGACGAAGATTTACATTTCAGTATTTGTGCCTAGGAGAAACATTTTTAGAATATGTAGGGGTTTATGTGTGTAAGCCTGTTACACACACACACACACACACACACACACACACACACACACACACACACACACACACACACATACACATACACACCCACACACACAGAGAGAGAAAGAGAGAGAGAATGATGTTTCACCTTCCTTACTAATTTTAGACCATTCGACTTCTCAGAGTCTCATTGCCTTCTTTCATTATTGTGACTTTGTGGGTTCGCAGAATTAAAAGTTCAATTTGCCGAAATTCTAAATGTTCTTTATTTCCGTAGAAACACACGGAATTACATCACATTCACAATCTACAACACCACGGTCGATGACAATAACAAACAGCTTACTCAACTTCCAATGTTTACACCACTCTTGTTACATGTCTTAACAAATGTTTACTACTCACGACTCTTGTTTACAACTACGACTAACTCTTGGCGAGTCGTCGCTCTCTTAAATATCTTATTGATAAATTCGAGAGATTTCTCGAGAAAATAAGAAAAACAACTATTCTCTATCAATTGAGATATCACTAGAACCTTCCTTACGGGGCCGGCAAGTCATTTATCTCAAGCACTATGTTTATCTGCTTATGCAAGCACTGTGCGCCTGTTATCTTTATCTGCAGGCTCTTTGTGTACTCAAGCCACGCTTATCTCTCGGCACCGAAATTTCTGTGCTTTTCGCCGCGACACCATGTTTCTTTATACTGTGACTTTGTGGGTTCATAGAATTAAAAGTCCAATTTGCCGAAATTCCAAATGTTCTTTATTTCCGTAGAAGTACACTGTTCAATTCTCACGTAACTACATTACATCACATATACAACACAATCTTCCAAGGTGGATGACAATAACAAACAGCTCTCGTTACATTTTACAGCTGTTCACTGCTCGTCTCACTGTTTTACAACTGTCCGTTGGCGTGTCACAATCGCTTATATATCTGATTCATAAATTCAAGAGACTTCTCGAGCAAATAAGAAAAACAACTATTTATTCTGTCAATTGAGATATCTCTAGAATCTTCCTTATGTGAAATCCTATCTGAGCCGGCAAGGCATTTATCTCAAGCGCTATGTTTATCTGCTTATGCAAGCTCCTTGTTTCCACACTGCCCGCCCATCAGTTCCTTTGTGTAAACAACCCGCGCGATCGTAAGAAACGGCTCGGGACACTACCTATTCCTTTCACGTGAGATATAATTTATTCAATTATATAACATACTATTTATAATAATACATTTCTAAACCCAGTGTCGAAAATAAAGCAAGTAACACAGGAAAAGTATTGTGATAATGAGAGCATTCGAAAAAAGAAAAATCTGGGCTATTACGCAATTGCTAATAACATTACACTTATACCATCATACCTTTATTTCAGACTACAGTTGTAGAATAATACGGTTTTGTAATCATTGACAAATGAAACAGTATAATATCTTTCATCTACCAACGTAAAAATAACATATCATTACTCAATACTTTTGCTACTGAAAATTAGGCCTTTTACTGTTAGACAGAAATAATCTCTGCAAAGAGTCGAATTATCTCTACTACAATCAATATTGCAAGTCAATCAGAAGAATGCCCGCCTTGGTAGCGTGGTGGTAGCATGTCTGCTTCACGTTCAAGGGGTCCCGAGTTCGAATCTCGGTCAGGGTGAGTTATCTGGACAAGGTTTTTTTCGGGGTTTCCCCTTATCCTGTAAGACGAATGTCGGGTAACTCTAAGCTCCATGGACCCCGAACTTATTTGAGCATCATTTCATCCATTCCATTCATCATCCGATATGACTTAACGTTGAAGGACGTAAATTACAAAAAAAAAAAAAAAAAAAAAAAAAAAAAAAAAAAAAAAGGGAATAAATTTAAAATTTCCGAGACAAAATGAGAATTCTTCAGGAAGGCCTACTCTACCTAATACATTGTGAAAGACGCTATATTGTAATATCTTGATTATCGATTACCTGGCAGAAGGCTTGTCCAATGTTCAGTTTTTCTTTGGTTATCTGATAAACAAGAGACAAACGTACATCTACGATGTACAGAAATATATAAAATCACTGCCTTACAAATATTCGTAACACTTTTTGAACTGCACCATTTCTTAAACTGTAAACACCTTTTGTCATAAATTACAGATGACATTTGTGGCAGTAAACTAATATTAGCAATTCGAGCATCTTCTCGAATTTCTTCGGATATAAAGCTTTCGTCACCTGAATATCGTATTTTGACATATAGTTTGCCATTTGTTATGTTTGTATCACCATAGTTACGATTCTTTGCTATTCGATGCTTCCAGTATCATCTTACACGTGTGAAAATAGATTCTAAATCTTTTTTAAAGCATTTTGTAACATTTTTATAATTCTTAATTCAAGTCGACCTTTTTGAGGTAACGGATAAAATTAGGAACTAGTGAGATTTAATGTTTATCATGCTCTTGAAATTTAAGCCCTAACACTAACGCCTTGGGTGTTCAATTTTTTTCACTAATGAACATCAACTTACACAACAAATCCCATAAATTCTTCTTCTTCAAGGATTATTTTAACAATTGTGGCCATTCATGAAGACTAATCATTAAAGAACGGAATGAGTAATGAGGCATCTCTTTGAAGTATTTCTCGCACCTTCACCAGCATACTCCCATCAGTTTTTTTGTACTCGGGTTCAGGGAGTTAATGGATTTGCAATTAGCAGCGGCGTTGACAGTTGTATCCATTTGAGCTAATCAAGATATAGTACACGAAAGAGAAGGAATATTCTTCCAGGAAATTAGATCCCGAAGGCCATTCGGACATTGAACGAAGTGGTAATTGCGATCGATTTGTAGAAGTGCTGCGCGCGCATCTCTGCAGGGTCTAATTTCCGGGCCATCCGCTATGCGCCTGGCTTGGTGATCGGAAGTCAACGGACGTGCTGCGCTGAGTGAGAGTCATAATTGGTAGCTCCTTTGATGACGAACGTAACTTCCGGGTCACAGACCAAACTAGCAAATTTTGACACTATCAATTAAGCACTGAAGAAGGGTTTACTAGTTTCTTGTAAACTTATATGGTATCTTTTGCTTTTGGTTCACCCACTACTACAGGTCAATGGAGATTCGAGTTCCAAAGGTCCTGATTTCGACCCACGGTACGCACCAACTCTGACCCCTGGCATGTTCTTTCCCAGAGTGGTATGGGAAAGCCTGCTCTACGACCACTTTCCCATCTCTAATTTCCTATTCGCATTACTACATACATTGTTATCTCTTTCAGCGCTGTAGGACCAGACGACGGTATTTGCGGGTTGCGGCTGTGTTGGAAGTGTGTAGTGTCACATACGTGCGCACTAGAAACGTTAGGGATCCCGTCCGTTGTCACCCAAATATGTCGTTACGCTTCTGATCTATTTCCTCTTTCCTTCCTTGCTAGGATCATAGTAGAAGCAAAAAGACAGGGTGGTCTGCGTGGGGTTCTCTGCTCCGGTTGTGGAGGCTCTCCCATAGTAGATATGTACTTTGAACTTTGCCTTTTACAAATGACCTGAATATATATCTGAGTACTGGCGTGAATCAACGTACTGTTTGTACAGTTAAAAGAAAGTTTCTTATGCAAGGAAGATGTTGCATTTAAGGTACCCAGAAAATGATGTGAAACATAATTTCAGTTGTTAAATGACATTCTTTTTATTTATTTACATCCTAAACTAAGGACATAGTTTTATATTAACTTTGTTGATGTAAACGTAAAATTGGAAACAAGTGTCAAATTTTGAAGTTATTCTAGTTTCAAATCTTAACTCGTTAAAAGATTTATGAATACCTTAACTTTATATTTTCATATGAGATATCAGTTATTGCACCTATGGTAAAAGAAGTTAAGCAATTCCGCATGTTATATTGTTGTTGAGAACTAACACTGAAGCGGAAAAAAAGGATGGGTGGAACAGGGTATGAGCAATGAGATACTATCAGGGTGTGCGTGGATATGTATGAGTAAGTATAGTTCTAATGACTCTGGAATGCCCGTTTCAAACTGATTTAATGACTGCTTCTTTTTATCACCACATCAAACTCGAAGTTGCCGACCGCGGTTATCAATATTTCACTGTTTAGAATGACGGTATGTAGAATACTTAGTACGCGATAATACTTAAGTCGTTACGTATGAACCGACAGGTATCTTTTCTCATTGCTTCTGCTCTGCCCTCGACCAAGATAGAACCAGAGAACTGTCTTAATGGCCTGCCAACTACGGTCTGTTTTTCCTTACTGGGCATAGCTGCGCGTAAACCCTCTTTATTCATCCAAAACTCCTTTGTTACTATTTTGTCCATTGTGATTATTAGTCTCGGTCATGCCATTATTAAGGGTCCGAAGAATACCTTTTCAAACAGAGTCAAGTGCTTACCCTTTAGAACCCTGCTAAGAACACTTTCTTACGTTTGTTTTGTTAAAACAACTATTCAACCCAATGCAATTAGAGGATTTAATCAGTGATTTCAAACTAATGAAACGCTTTGTAACAAAGATACACAATTTCTTTGAAATCCATTACGATGGTTTACTTATTGCATCCTTTAATTTCGATATCAACACACAAATAATAGTAGAATATATTTTCTCCAAGTTTAGCAATAATAATTTACTGTGTGTAACTGTGCCTTCTATAATGTTAGGGTAAAAGTTATACAATGATTAATTACTACATATTTCTGTTGCAGGTATGTTTTTAAGTTCCTGGTTGGTAAAAGAGAAGATCGTAAATACCAATGCAATACATTGATGAGGGGATGTTAAGGTATGTTTCGTAATATGGCATATTTCAGAAGCTACTGTCAATCAGGTTGCCAATTTGAGAACATATAAACTGCAGAACTAAGAAAAATTAGCTTAATTTACGTTACTGCATGCATAATAAGCATAAACACCACAAAACTAATCAATATAAAGTTGGTGGTAATAATAAATCCTTAGGATAAACGGAAAAAGTAATTACAAGTGAACGATTTAAAATACAAAATTTGTAAAATTGCATTAATGTGTTAAGAGGTGTGTCCGCAAAATAAGGTCTCCAATTTTATTTAACATAGAAAACAAGTTTGTCAATGAATGTTACATTGATGGAAAGGCGGAACTAACAGTATTTTTCACGCAAATCACCATTGTGATCGATGCACTTGAATGCGCTGTGGCGGTTTTTGTATACCCTTGTCATAGCACTATCCCGCCAAGTTTCGCAGGTAGCGCTCAACCTCGTTTTTCAAATCATCGTCGGTCTGGAAATGTGTTTCACCCAGGTGTCACTTCAACTCAGGGAACAGATGGTAATCACTAGGCGCTAAGTCTGGACTGTAGGGGGGATTAGTGAAGATGTCCCATCCGAACTGGGCCAGGAGATCTTTGGTGAGCGTTTTGGGGATCCACCTCGTACACACCTTGCGATAATGCAAATGTTCGGTCAAAATCTTGTCAATCGTAGTCTGGCTGACTTCAGAGATAAGCTCACACACCTCGCGAACTTCACACGCCGATCTTTAAGCATTTCTTGCTCCACTTTTGCAATTTTTTCGGCTGAAACCGAAGGCCGACCAGAATGGTGTTCGTTATGGACGTCTTTATATCCGTCTTTGAGCTCTCTGACACACTTTCGCACGTTTTTGATATCCATACACTGTGGCCCATAGACTTCGCATAACTGACGATGAATTTCAGTGGGGGTAGTACCTTTGGCGCTAAAAAAAAAAACGAATGACTGTACGCAACTCGCACTTGGCGGCGGAAAGGATAGGAAGCTCCATCGCAAACGGCTGCCCATCCAAGACAAATGACTGCACAGGGTTCGTTATGCTGGTGATTTGAAGGGGTGAAACCAAGCTACACACCAGTGTTGCTGGATCTCGCGTAATAGCGTTCCTCACGGCTCCAGGCCCTTGGAGACCTTATTTTACGGACACGCCTCGTACTTTACGAATTAAAGAACTACAAAGGAGAACCATAGTTTAAAAATTCTTAAATAGAGGAAAAATGTTAAGATATATTTCATAATACAGTATTTCCCAAAAGCTACAGTCAGCCAAGATACCAATTAAAGTATTACATTTGAGAACCTATAAACTTCTAAACGTTTCCAGAGAACGTTTAAAAGTAAAGAGAATTGGCTTAATTTTTGTTATAGAATTCTGAATAATAACCACAATAGCCATATAATTAATTAAATTAAGGTTTTGTGAGATTTTATGGTAATAATAAATCCTTAGGTTAAAAAGAAAAAAGGCAACACTCAACAAGCATCTAAAATAAAAACTTGTAAAATTACAACAATGAATTAATTTATGGTAAAGGTTTCAAAGAACTACCAATAATCATACTTTAAATATACTGGTAAGACAATGAAAAAATTGTGAAGTAATTTAAAACGGCAACATCATAATATAATTATTGGCTTTTATTCAAATTAATGTTAATATGATTCAGACTATCCCAATTTACAACCGACTCTCGCCTCATTATTATCTTTAATTTGAAGCTACCAAGCCCGACTTTATCCTCCATTATCTCGTATTATCCTATCTTCTAACTTGGAGTGCTTGTACCATCTTAGTCTAGACATCTTACTTCAGGGAAATATTGGCGCACTAAGCATCTATAGGAACGGTGCACATTAATCAACTGAGACCCTTCTAACTATTGCCTGTTTTAGGTCCATTAATTAATTTTTCGAATATATTTCTCTCTATCCCAACTGAGCGGGATTTATATTGAACGATGCACGCAATCCTTATCAGTAAATTGGACTGCACATACAGTTAGTCAATGTAAAAGCCCACAATTTTGGTATAAAGCTGTCTACTACTGTAGACTACTGATGTACTTACATTAAATATACTAGTTAGAGCTGTACAGGTAGTTTGATAGCTGCATTTCTAAAATTCTTTGAATTATCGCTAAATTGTACACAACTTTACGGTGCAAACTTACAATATTATAGTGACACAAATAAGAGCAGATATCTTCTAAATAAATAACAAATAGTCATATAAAGTAGAGAGATATGGCTTTTCTTTCATCTTTATATTCTCATTAAACCTCTTCAATTAAAAGCTGGACTGGCTTAACTATAATCACAATTAACACTTGCATTGTTTTAGGAGAGGCGTTCAATCTTTAATCATAAAAAGAAAATAAGAAACTTACAAGGGTTGGTTATTTTGTCACTTTAACATACGAGGTCAGTTCAATAAAGAATGATCATAATATTTTTTCGGTCATAATTTTTGCATTGAAATTCAATCGTATTATATTCTGTTAGCTTAATGTGAAATAAACACGCCGTAGTAGTTTCATTGTTGGTACTCCTAGTTCCCGCCTGTGAGTACCAGGTAAGTTCAGATATGTTCAATATCGCCTACCGCTGCAATGGAGGCTACATGCAGTTAAAGTTGATGTTAGAGGAAGATCCGAAGTTTATTTCAAACGTGATCACTGCTGACGAAACATGGCTATATCATTTTGATCCTGAGTACAAACAACAAAGCTCAGTGTGGAAATATCCTTCATCACCAACCCCCAGAAAGCAAAAGTGGTTGCTTCTCCTGGGAAACTTAATTTCATATTATTCTTTGATATTCATGGAATTGGTTTATCAGCATCTTGTACCTTCACACACATCAGTAACTGGATAATACTACGGGGATGTCCTGAAAACATTGCAAGTCCATATTGGGCGCAAAAGTCCACTTTTCCATGAAGCAGGCTGGATGCTGCACCACGATAATGAGCGGGTGCATATTGCCAATGTTGTTGCTGAATATCTTGCAAAAATGAACGTGAAGTGCATCCCTCACCCTCTCTATAGTTCCGATTTATCCCCATGTGACATTTTTCTATTCCCTAACTTGAAAAAAACGCCTTCGTGGAAGGCATTAACCATCACCAGAAGCAGTGGTGAAGGCTGCGGAGGTGATTTTGAAGGATATCTTAAATTGTTTCCAGCATGTCTTTGAAGACTGGAAGAAAGGCTGGGACAAGTGCATCGTTTTCAGGGGAGACTATTTTGAGAAGGGCCATCCAAATTATGAGGATGATTAAAACGTACGTTGTCAAAAAATGAAGAAGAAGAAGTAGTGATCATTCTTTATTGAACAGCCCTCGTATATACTATAAAAGTGTTAAATTGTACAGTTTATAAAGCAAACATTTGACAATAAGTTTACCACGTAGCACTACTGCAGCATCATTGTGTATATTTAGTATATGTTGAAACATGGATGACGAATTTGAATGGTAAGAGTCGTCTTACAATATTATATAGTCGTCGAATATTTGCGAGGAAGTCATTTTATATTTTTCTGTACATTGTAGATGTACGTTTTTCTCTTGTTTATCAGATAACCAAAGCAAAATTCAATATTTGTTTTTGTCTCGCAAATTTTAACTTTATTGTTCTACTGCTATACTCCTGCTATATTGACTCTGGTAGAGATAATTCGATTCTTTGAAGAGATTATTCAAGTCTAATCAAAAGGCCTAATTTTCAGCGACAAAAGTATCGCGTAATAATATGTTTTTTCTTATGTTTGCGGATAAAAGATAGTGTTTCAATGATTGCAAAACAATATTACTCTACAATTTTAGTCAGTAATAAAATTTGAATTCTTTATGTCCTCAAAATATATAAACTTGATATGAAATTCAAAGCATGTGTTCACTTACAGTGTGTGACAATTATTTCATATTTTTTAAATATTTAAGAATTTGCTCTAAATTGTTCTGGAAAAATGTAATTTGTACAAAATAGGAAATATGTAATTGGGTAGGCCACGGAATGAGAGAACTTATATAATACTGTTGCTACTATAATTAAAATAAAGTAATTATATAATGTAGTGACGTCAACCAACAGAATAGAAGTAATTTAGTTGTTCTAGAAACATCGTGCGCAGAGAACCCAGGATATTCAGATAGCTAGGCGTCCTCATAGTAAGACTTTTTTTGTCGCTCTGCAAGTTCGCAGAAACTTAAAGCTCAACGATGCAACAATACTCATTTTGTGAACAGACAGAATCTACGGCATTTTAAATTGGCATAGAATTTATTAGTGATTTGGTGGAATAAATCCCACAATATTTAAAGGAGAAGAATTGCTGGTGATTTTCCAATTATTGCAGCATACAATACTCTCATTTGAAACAGTTATTTTATGTTGTCCCCAAAGAGTTTCAAATATTGTATTATGTGAGGTTAAGTAGAGTGAGTCATGCACAGAGAAGCTATGTAAGTGGAAATGACGTCACAAAAGTGTTGAATAACAAACTTATTTGTGATTGGTGTGACGCGTATATCGTAAAACGTGGACCAATCAGATATAAAAGATTTTACGTTGCCATGGAGGATATTCAATATTCCTCTAGGGGGATCGAACTATTAGGGAAGTGCTAATGGGGAGAGAAAGAGGAACTGGGGATTCTTCTCCTAACAGTCGCCGTGAACGGATGTAAAATTCTCTTCTTAAACGCCGTTGTGTGCGGAAGAGTATAAGTTTATTCTCGTAACAATCATCGAGTATAACTAGATAATCTTTACATTAAATATCATCGCTAGAAGACGCACAATTTAATTATTATACACGGTGGTGAACAAACGTATAAAACTTTTGATTCTTGCACGCATCCAGATAAACGCGTCACATCAAGTGAATCTTGTGTAAGAATAGTGTTATAAATGTTGTATCATACATTTTGTTCGAACTGGTGTTAATTGAAGTAAGGAAATAAAAGTTTCTACATTATTTAATACAGAGGAAAATGATTACTCATTTTACGTAAAATTTCCTTCCGCCGTACCACTCCTGTAAAAGAAGATATCTTGCTCAACCGACTGAAGCCACGCCGAGGTAAGCTGGGACTTCAAGAACCATCAATTCCAACCCTGTTCCAAATGGTCACCTCAACGAGGGGCATAATTCGTAATCCATCAATACGATACGACGCAAAAATCCTGTTCCAAAATGGCGCCCAAATGTATGGCTCGAATAGGCAGAAGGAGGATTACACCACAGGAGAATAAATAGTGTAATGGACAGGTAACTTTGATTCAAGAAAGAAGAAAGAAGAAAAGTGAGTACGGAAAAATCTTAATAGATAATTAATAGAAAAAGTGACAAAATTATAATTTTCATTTTTTTATGTTATTAAGAAATGGAAAAATATTACCTAAAATGGAAGGTAAAAAATTAACAGACAATAAGAATAAAAATGTTGGGGAAGGAGTGGAAAGACTAGTTAGTGATAAGAGAGCAGAAATACAAGAAGTCAGGGAAGTAGTGGAAGGAATGATTAGTGATGATGCAGGAACAAGTAGAACAGAAATTATGCAGAGTAAAGTTAATGAAATGATAATAGACAGGTTAGAGAAAATGATGAGTAATTTTGATGCTAAAATGGATAATTTAAGACAGGAAATAAAACAGAATTCAGAAAAGGTAGATCAAAATTCAGAAAAGGTAGATCAAAATTCAGAAAAGGTAGATCAAAATTCAGAAAAGGTAGATCAAAATTCAGAGAAGTTAGAAGCTAGGATAGATCAAGGTTTAGGTAACCTAAGAAATGAAATTGAGAAAGGAAGAGAAGAGTGTAGAGAAGGCATAAAATCTTTAAAACAGAAAATAGAATCTCATGATGGAGAAATGTCTAAGTTAAAAGAGATGTTTCAGGAAATGAAAATAAGTCAGGAAAATGTAGTAAAAGATATAAGAAGTGAATTGGCTAAGGAGTCAGAAATCCTTAAGCAACAACAGGTAGAATTTGTAGAAAAACAAAAAATAGAAATAGGGGAATTAGAGAATAGAATAAGACAAGAAATAGATGTAGTCTTATTAGATAATTCACGGAAATACCATGAGGAAAATATTGAAATACAGAATAATTTTGTAAGAGAGGTAAATAGTATCAGAAATTATGTTAAACTAATGGCTACTGAGGTGCAAACACAACAAGATGAACTAAAAGTTAAATATGATGAAGTCAGTAAGTTGAATAGTGAAATGATTACAAGAATAGATTTGGCACAGGAAAGTTTTGAGAGAGAGAAAGAAAACATTAGCAAGCTGAATCAAGTTGTGATTACATTACAGGCAAGCAAAATTTCTGAGAACCAGAGGGTAATAAAATCTAAGAATATTACATGTATTGACTTACCTGGTAATTCAGGTAATATTGTACAAAACTTAGAGAATTATTTGGAGAGTGACGATACAGAATCTTTGTCACCTGATTGTGAAGTAAATGGTAATAGACAAATACAAAACATGCACACACATACACAGTTACACAGTCAAGGTAACACAAATTGTACAAATTATTTGTTGCATGACATAAGTCCACCTACTTTCGAAGAAGAATCGGGAGACAATCCCAAAATATTTCTAAAGGAATTAGAAGAATATTTTAAAATTAAAAAGATTCCAAATGAATTTAGGATGATGATTGTTAAAAGGTGTTTGAAGAAAAATGCTTTAGAGTGGCTGAGGTTAACACTAGCATCACATGAAACGTATAGTATGTTTAGGAATGTGTTTATAAATAGGTTCTGGGGTCCAGAAAGACAGAGAAGAATTAAAGTCGAACTGGCCACTGGTAAATTCGAGTTCAAGAAGGGTGTGTCCATGACTGAATATTTCCTAAAACTTGCTAACAAAAGTAAACTTGTGAATCCAGATATGTCAGAAACCGAGATCGTGAATATGCTAATACGACATTATCCACCACACATTAGAAACCACCTAATTGTGGCTAAGCCCGTCGACTTTACTGATGTGATTGAGTTATTATCAGAATTTGAGGCTCATAACCTTAATTCTGATTCTACTCATAGTCAAGTTGATCCTGACAAGACTCATATAGAACAAAAGCAAGTAAATAGACAGGAAGTAAGACCAACATTCAGGGAAAATCACAACCATACTAACCAAAACCAAAATAGTTTTAACCAAAATTGGGGCGGGGCACGTTCAAGAGACAACTATGAACGAAGAGAGTACAACCCCAGAAAGACATATGAATCGGTAGTGCCAGGTATAGGAAGGAGAATACCAAATACTCCTAGGAGGAATTATAATAATGACCAACCTGTGGGAAATGTGAGGAGTAATCAGGTTAATCAACTGAGGTTTTACAGGGGAAATAACTTAAGAACGGGTTATCAAAGTAGAGGAAGAGGAACTAGCATTGAAAACTCTTCATTAAGAGATTTTGGGGGTCCTAGGTTTGAAAGGGCAGACAATAACCTAGAAAGGACACCGACTCAGGGAATAGAAGGAGAAATAAATAACGGTAGTACCAACCCAACTGCTAGTGTAACTACCGACCGCACTAATGCGGAAAACTGAGTACCAAATCATTTTGTGCCTTGGAAAGTGGTTCGGTAGAAATGACACAGGGCAAAATCAAAATTCAAAATTTACCAGAAGATAAGCTCACTCTCTCCAGAAGTAAAGATCGGGAATTAGTAAATCCACCTCAGATTAACCTTCGTATAGGCGATAGCGAATATAAAGTATTGATAGACACAGGAGCTAGTTCATCAGTAATAAGTGAGAACTTATTCAAGGAATTACTATCCAAGTTTAGGATTGAATATTTAAACGTGTGTAATGTATACTGTAGCACAGCTATTGGGAAAAAGAAAGATAAAGTTAAATATCAAGCGTTAATTCCTGCGCGAATAGATGATTGGAATTTCAATTTTATCGTATTGGTAATACCAAACTTAGCTCGTGATATTATTATTGGCAATGATGTATTGTATGGTTGGCAAAGTGTGATAGATTTCGAAAAACATGAAATGAAGGTCAAAGGAGATAATGAAGTAATAAAAATAAATTTGTTAGAAGAAATTATATTAAAAGAGGATGAGAAGGATAGTATAAATAATGATGGGTTTTTTGTAGAAAATATAATATTATACGAAGAAGATATAATTAATAATGAAGAAGATGATAGTGGTAAAGAGAATTTACTTTTAAATAATAAAGAAAATGAGACGTTTGACCTTGGAGAACATTGTTGCCAAATAAACACATTAAATACCGACACCGAGCGAAAACAAGAAGAGGAAGAAATGATATTCCAAAGAACTTTGAAAGAAAAGTTAGGGAAAACATACAATTTAAATCACGCGCAAAGAGAACAATTGAGGTTATGTATACTAAAGAACAGGAACGTTTTTAGTACGAAACCTGGATTGTGTAATAAGTACATACATACATTTAAGGTGAACGACATTGCTCCTTATACTCATAAAAGTAGATCTGTGCCTATCGCTATTAGACAACAAGCATCTGAAGTAATAAACGATATGCTAGAAAATGGAAATAAAATTTTAAAAGATTGGATACCAAAGTATGGGCCAATAAAGGCAATATTATCAGACAACGCAACGGTTCACCGGAGTAAATTGTTTACTTCAGAGATGAAGAACAATAATATTAAGATGTATTACTCTTCAGCATATTTTCCCCAAGGAAATCCTTGCGAGAGAGTGATGCGTGATTTAGGCTTGTATTTCAGAATTCTGTGTCATTCTAACCACCGAGGCTGGTACAAATACTGCCATATTATTGAGAAAATCATTAACAATACCCCAAACTCTACTACCAAATTTTCACCAATCGAATTAATGACTGGACTACAACCTGAACCTCTAGTAATAAAAGCATCAACAACCTTAAAAGTAGATGAAATGGAATTGAATGAAGAAGAAAAGTGTGCTGAAGCATTTCGAAGAATAAAAGAAAAAGCAGAGAAAAGATTATCAAAGATACAAAGAAAAGGAGCGAAATGGAATCCTGAAATAAATGATAAAGTTCTCGTAAAGACATTTAATATCTCCAGTTCTAAAATCAAATCCTATTGGAGAATGAATTTGTTATATAAAGGTCCATATAAAATAGTAAGAAAATTTGGGGATCATACGTACGAATTAAGAGACGATGATAATAAAATGATAGGAAAATATCACAAAACACTTTTAAAACCATTCAAAAGCCTTGACACTCACAAGAACAAATGATTTAAAAAAAAATATGTTTATGAATTACTGAAAAATGTTTTGTTTTTTATTATTGTGTTCGAATAATTTCTGATTTTATATTGTTATTTTAAATTGTATTAATTGTTCATTGTTGTAATAATGTCTAATTATTGGGGCATTCTTTAGAATATATGGAACAATATTCTTGGAAGATTTAAGTTAATTTTCCATATATTCTAAAGAGGGGCATCTGAAACAGTTATTTTATGTTGTCCCCAAAGAGTTTCAAATGTTGTATTATGTGAGGTTAAGTAGAGTGAGTCATGCACAGAGAAGCTATGTAAGTGGAAATGATGTCACAAAAGTGTTGAATAACAAACTTATTTGTGATTGGTGTGACGCGTATATCGTAAAACGTGGACCAATCAGATATAAAAGATTTTACGTTGCCATGGAGGATATTCAATATTCCTCTAGGGGGATCGAACTATTAGGGAAGTGCTAATGGGGAGAGAAAGAGGAACTGGGGATTCTTCTCCTAACAGTCGCCGTGAACGGATGTAAAATTCTCTTCTTAAACGCCGTTGTGTGCGGAAGAGTATAAGTTTATTCTCGTAACAATCATCGAGTATAACTAGATAATCTTTACATTAAATATCATCGCTAGAAGACGCACAATTTAATTATTATACACGGTGGTGAACAAACGTATAAAACTTTTGATTCTTGCACGCATCCAGATAAACGCGTCACATCAAGTGAATCTTGTGTAAGAATAGTGTTATAAATGTTGTATCATACATTTTGTTCGAACTGGTGTTAATTGAAGTAAGGAAATAAAAGTTTCTACATTATTTAATACAGAGGAAAATGATTACTCATTTTACGTAAAATTTCCTTCCGCCGTACCACTCCTGTAAAAGAAGATATCTTGCTCAACCGACTGAAGCCACGCCGAGGTAAGCTGGGACTTCAAGAACCATCAATTCCAACCCTGTTCCAAATGGTCACCTCAACGAGGGGCATAATTCGTAATCCATCAATACGATACGACGCAAAAATCCTGTTCCACATTCCGATACTACGCACAGAGGTAAGACTCATTGCTCCAGAGCGCCGAGGCATATACAAGAATTCTATCAGATCGTCACCAAAGGTGAGGGTAATTTATCATCCATCATCAAGCCTTTTGCAAATTGTCCTGTTGCAACAATGATGGCCACAACACGGGGCTTCTAGAACGTCATCGTCGACTTTAAAGGGTTATCCCATTTTTCAATTTTCTGTTGCAAGTGCTGTTGCATTCCATGTCAATCACCCTTTATTTTACGTAGGACTACGCCATATTTTACCTTACTAACACTGCACAAGGATTAGAAATCCTACTGATATTCATTTCTAATACACAAATTTGAAATTTAGACAAGTATTTGTCCACCAAATACAATCAGATTTTAAAATACATTGGGCCAGAGAGAATTAAGTGATACCATCCAACAAAGAGTATAAAAATTCTTCCACTTTTATTTTATGCGTATATTTATGTTGCAAATTATAACATATGTTTAGAAGTTACTTACATATTGCATTTTAAAGTGCCGTAAAACAGATTGCGCTTTTTTATGGGCAATCGTTATTGCTATGGTACTTAATGTCCTAATCAGGAAACTGTATACATAATTGATTTGTATAGAGCATGAAACATTGCTTAGTTTGGTTCAGAGGCTGTTTAGCCATGCTTCACTTGCTGCAAATCTCCCACATGGCAGCACCAGCTTTATTTCCCTTTCCAGTGCTAAGGATCTTCATGCAGATCAACCTCCCAATTATCATCGATAGTGCGTAGAATACAAAATGGACTGAACATACAGCATTTCAAGACCTACACAAATTCACTTAACATTAAATAAAGGTGAACCGATTAAATGAGTTAGCAATTTAGGTACAACATATATAATTTTAGTATATACTCCGGAGACAAGACCACTCTGCGGAGGTCAGTAAACTACCTTTGCAGTCCCTGTAAACAAACAACTCTACTCTATTGTCTGTTTTGCCCTCAAGGCAAATTTGGCACCTCTCAGTCGTAAACTAACGCATTGTTAAAGTCCCATGCGTGTTTCTGACAACAGGCTTTAAGATTTTGACCGACGCGCAGAACGCATGCTTCCGCATAAAGTTTTGCATGCTGACCGTTAGAGAAAGCGTCTCTGATATCAGGTCCAAAACTGTCAAGTGGGGATAATTACCAGCCAATAGAAAATTGATATTTGTTCATGTGATTTTACAAATTCCGAGAAATACCTAGAGTGAGAGTAATTCAAAGTGATGGCGAAAAGTAGATTTTGCTAGCAAGAACACTTCGGTCCCGAGTTCTACGTGAGACGGACGCGTATTCGGCGCCGCCCAAGTAGTACACCTTCGCGCCATGCACCGAGACAATAGTGCAATATCTAACAATCGCTGCAGTAAGAGTTAGCACAAAGAGTAATATATAGGGAAGACGATAAATATATCTGATTCGACTACGCAGTGCTACTGTCTCTGCGCTTCACATCACAATATTGACAGTGACGCTAAACACAGCAACCTCACCGACGACGACTTTATGGTGACGAGCAAAGGGACCTAAGGACAACAATAAACTTCTGTCTACCAGATTCGAGGTGTCATCATTCAACCCACAACCAGTCAGGACGCACCCACTCCTGAAGTACAGATGAGAGTTCTCATGCGGGAGCTACAAGTCACCTCGAACGGATTACAATCTCCCTTTCCTTCACCTCCTCTCGCCACAGATCCTTAATTGTAAGACGTTGAGCGTAAGGGAGAGCTCGACGTGGTTCGCTACGGGCCGGACCACTTCACCGGATTTCTCTCACGCAGCGTCCCCCAGTATTTAATTTAGCACATTGTTTTAACCTTTTACAAATATTCCCAAATGTATCTATATAACGTTATCACATATACACAATAGCAGACGCACAACTTTGGCATGTAGAGCTAGTGGTGGGAAATTTGTTTCTGGAACACACTGTACTTTAAACCAGGATCAGACAGCAGCTAAGCTACCTGCGACGTTTGATTTAGAACAGGGTCGCTTAGTAAGAAAATGCAGCACTGAAAAGGGCATCTTCAGAGATGATGAAGGCTCGCCATTATTAGAATATTCTGCGCTGTCTGAGTACCACTTGAGCTGTGGTGGCGCCCCCTACCTTATCTAGGGTTTAGCAAGGAAGCTGAGTCATCGCACTTCTTAATTGCATCTTGTTCTTTTACTGAAATACGACACAGCTGAGTAAAAAATTCAGAGGTCATGGTTTCCATTTCATGCCCTCTGAAGCTGACCTGACGCATTATGTCTCTTTTGCGGCGAAAGGAAATTCCTCTAGTGACGGCAAACCTAACTTTACTGTTGTTTCAATGTTGCAGATATAATATAGCTGATAACCGGTTTATTATAGAAAGTTAACTGGAAATTGTGTAGCTTAACTTGGAATTCCCTAAAGCCCAACACATATGCATAGATGATTGTGAAACATTATTATATTCGTAATATACAGCAATCTCGCTATGACATTTAATTAGAAATTGCATTAAGAGATGAAACAAATATTATAAAAAATATTAATCTTAACATGTACGTTTCTCTCAGATACTGATTTAAGCAGAGCATTAACGCTTTCACCACAAAAAGAGGCAGGTATACAGCTGGACCAGAGAAATAATTACATTTAAACTATTAACGGACTTACACTATTAAGTTCCCCTTTGAAAAAAGAAATTTAAACCTTTATTTAAAATGTTAACGCTAAAAGCTGAATGCTTTGTAATCTGTTACACTCAGAAATACCGTTATCTTTCAATTTTCTCCAAATATTATCATAAATGTACAGGATTTCCACTACGTAGTTTTAACAGATTTTTAACTATAAGTGCGTAGGTTCGGAGAGAAGCAGTTTTGAGATCTGAATTGAAATTTACAGAGAGTTGAGACCCATTTTAATGAGTTCTTGAAGGTATTCCTTACTACCCAATATTCACATAATCTGGGCCCATATCTTCCAGGAAGAAATAATATTAAACATTTCCATAGCAATTTTAAGAATCATCAGAAGTGAACGACATTTTATATTTCATAAACAAAAGCTTTAGGCTTCCAAAGAAGTAATGTTAATTATTAATTGGAAAGACATACATTATTTATTTTTGTAAAAGCTGTATATGTTACCCTAAAATGATTATTCTGATGATCATGGCAAGGATAATAATAATGAAGAAGATGTTAATGATGATGGATGATGATGATGACAATAATAATAATGATAATAATAATAATGATTTTTTTTTGTAATTTACGTTCTCCAACGTTAAGTCATATCGGACGATGAATGAAATGGGTGAAATGATGCTCAAATGAGCCCAGGGTATAGAGCTTAAAGTTACCCGACATTCGTCTTTCACGATAATGGAAAACCCCGTAAAAAATTATCCAGGTAACTCACCCTGACCAAGATTCGAATTCGGGATCTCTTGAATGTGAGGCACACACGCTACCACCACGCTACCGAGAGGGGCAAATGATGATGACGATGCTTATATTATAATAATCATAACGCTATCATGATAATAATCATAATGATAATATCATGATGGTGATGATAATAGTGATAATGATAATAATGATAACGATAATAATAAACTGCACGGAGGTTATATTTAGAATAGTTAAAAAGAAACGTCCACTGTTTAAACTAACTTAGTTAATTTAATACAAAGATTAGGGTATTTTTTGTAAGTTACGCCCTTCAATGTTAAGACATATCTCACAATGGGTGGAATGGGTGAAATGATGCTCAAATGAGCCCAGGGTCCATAGAGCGTAGTGCTACCAGACAATCGTCTTTCAGGATAAGGGAAAATCCCGGGAGAAACCTTATCCAGGTAACTCACCCTGACCGAGATTCGAACTCAGGATCTCCGAAATGTAAGGCAGACACACCACCCCCACGCTACTAAGGCCGGCAATATATATATATATATATATATATATATATAATTATATATATAATTAGATTACTCTTTATGCATTACAGCCTATTTTCCCATGGCTATTAGTGAGTGTAACCCTTTTTATTTCTACCTATTCCTCGCTATCTTTAGTGTTTACTTTCCTTTTCTCTCTTTCCCTCCTTGGCTATCTTTCTTTAACTTTTTCCCAAAAGTGTCCAACTATTTATCACTGCCTCTCTCCTGACATTCTAATATTCCATCTCTGTACCTAAATTTGTTTCCTCCAATTTCCTGGCGCTTAAGATTCAATTAAACTTAGAAGAATATTTTCCCGCTTCCCACATAATATATAATCTTTATATGTAGTTCTAGTTCATTGCCTCTCTTCCCTTTTAAAAGTAATGCTTCTATTCTCAAGCAAGTTAATCCTTCTCTCTCATATCCCCTCTGATGTTATTTATTAATTTTTAGGTACAAGTTCGCTCAGTATTTACTATGCATGTCTTCTAGACTATATCTTCTAACATGGTATTTCAGAAAAATTTTTCATTGTTATTTTACAAGCAAAATTTGTTTAGATATCTTACTGCTTATGCGTCTGGTTTAAGTTTCAATGCTTAATTAACTATAAGGATTACTTTGGTCAGCAAAGGGATATTCTTCGTTTAAATTGAAATGAACTTCGTATGTTATGGAAGACTGGTGTTAATGACCAGCCCAATATTGTAGGAATATAACAGTCAGCTATTTGGAATATTTAAAGCGGTGTATTGTAATTTTTCTAGATATATTAGGGGGTTAATTTATGTTAAAACGTTAATACTCATAAATATGACCAGCTGGATTTTGTTTACGCATTCTAAAGCTTTCAATGCGTTTATGGGAGAATAAGTGGAAAATATGCCATAGTGGCATTTCAAAATTTAATGAGCTTTAGAAGCTTGAACGTCATTTACAATTTAATTATTGCTTTAAATGTATTTAATACTAATATTTATAATATTAATACTTAAATTGTTTAGTTAATTGATGGAAATTAATCATTTCTTCACACTAGCCGTATATAGGCTAAGGTTTTTGATGGATAGAGTCAGCATGAAAAATTCAATGCCATGACCAGGATTTGAATGACCGGATCACGGATCTCCTGGTTTCGGTCCAGTCGCTCTAACCCATTGAGCTACCATGGCCAACGTGCTGTCCTGACATTATTTCTCCATTTAACTCGTATATTTCCCCGGTAAGCCACTAGGGGTCTCGAATCCGAGATACACAGTTTGTGGCGACTTACTATCCTAAGTACTTGAGTCCCAGGCTTCATCATTTAACTCTTATTATTTTAGTTGATTAATGGAATTTAATCATTTCTTATAATAGCCGTTATAGGCTAAGGTTTTTGATGGATAGAGTCAACATGGAAAATTCAATGCCATAACCGGGATTTGAACCATGGATCTCTGGTTTCCTTTCAGTCCCTCTAACACATTGAGCTACCCATTGATGAAGCCTGGGACTCAAGTATTTACAATAGTAGGTCGCCACAAACGGTGTATCTCGAATGTGAGAGCCTCTAGTGATTTACCGGGGAAATATACGAGTCAAATGGAGAATTTAATGTCAGGACGGCACGTTGGCCATGGTAGCTCAATGGGTTAGAGCGACTGGATGGAAACCAGGAGATCCGTGGTTCAAATCCCGTCCATGGCATTGAATTTTTCATGTTGAATCTATCCATTAATACTTAAAATTTTAAGTATTACTTAAACATAGTAATGTACCTGCTACTCTTTACTGTAATTCTGTGCTATCATAGCATAAATCATAATTCCTCCACATTTTGGTTAAAGACATCAGATTAGCACACTTTTTAGCACATTTGTTTTAGACGTTCTGCTTTACACACGGGCACAACTGTTGAACATGGAGGAGTTATTCTGCTCTTGATTTTGATTTCTAAAGATTTTTATGCGAATGGCGCTTTCTAATTTGTTTTTTCATTTAATTTTTATTTATTTTAATTTTATCATTTAAATAACATTTTATAATGAATGATTTTCTCTATATAAAAGCAGATACGCGTCAAAACAACAAGGAATGAGAATATTCAATGCCAAAATGCTGATCAGGATTGTACTGAAGTTCTACAAAAAACGAACATGGAAAATGTATTCCTGATTGTGCTGATTACAGAGAAAATTGGAGTAAATGGATTGCGCATTCAGTTGCACTAGCTCAAATTAGTTTCTGTCACTTCACCTGAGTTGAAAGGGCTAAAGGTTCTCAAGGAACAAAAAAGAAGAAAATAATATGATTATGAAAAATATTCAATTAAAATAGAGACGAAGGACCTTTATTCTGGAAATCCAATAAGGTTTAGAGACGCCTGATTGAAATAAAACCGTATTGTTGTAATACTACATAGATTACGCTCTTCTGGCTGTGATCGATATAACAGATAAGTTAAATAAATAGTGAGCGAGTACTGTTCATAAAATATCCGTTCGGATGTAGTAAGTCACCGCTTTACATGACTGTCTACTTCTTAAAGATCTACGATTCTCTTTTTCCTATTTTTCTGTATTTTCTTAGGTCAGGAGTTTAAGCGTATTGTGAAAATCACATATCCTATTAAGAATGGAACTCGCATAATTATATGTCATAAATTACATTCAAATTTCGGATCCATGCTTCATTATGAGCTTGCGCAAATATTTTAAGTGCTACCTACATAGCGACACGCCAGCAGGACAGTTAGTTGTAAACAGAGTGAGTAAGCAGGGAACAGCTGAGAGTATTGCTGTTGTAAAGACAGTTGTGTAACAAGAGTGTTGTTTGAACGTGAGCTAATGTAATCAGCTGTCACTGTTATTGTCATCGACCTTGGAAGACTGTGTATATGTGATGTGATGCTACGTGAGAATTGAACTTTATTTCGACGGAAATAAAGAACATTTGGAATATGTGCAACTTGGGCTTTTAATTCTACGAATCCACAAAGTCACAATATAATACACAACTGGGAGATTACATTACACTATTTACAACTACAAGAAGGTGTTGAAAGGCTCCTTCACCAGCATCTATACATGTTTTCACTTTTCTCACTATATTTTCTAAAGTTTTGCGAGATTATATCGAATTGAGTGATGGTTATTTCCAGCAAGATGGAGCAACGTGCCATACATCTAATGATACCAGGGAACATGTGACTAGTTTCTTTGATAATCGAATAGTCTCAAAAGGTCTGTGGCCCCCCCAGATTCTCTGACCTAATCTCACCGGATTTTTTCTTGTGGGGGTATCTAAAAATAGAGTGTATGAGAATAGGCCACTGATAATAATTGATGTTCTCAAGGAATTCATTCGAAACGAAATAAATAACATTGGCGAGGATACTCTCCGTCAAACTTCAGAGAATATGGTGAGACGAGTTCAAACATGTATAGAAGCTAGTGGAGGACACTTCCATTATTTTCTCTGTGATATAAATAGTGTAATGTAATCTCTCAATTGTGTATTATATTCTCCCAAAGTTGCACGCGTGTCCTATTATTGGTTCAAAAGTTATGACCTATTGAAATGGTTCATGTTTATATGGATCACACTATATATTCATATAAACAGTAGTTATTCTATCATTAGCATAATTCGTAATATCTTTACACTTGGTATGGTTCGAGTTAAGTGCTTGGTTCCTACAATGTGCAGAAACAACGCTCAAATATTTGACCGCTATATAACAAACTCTTCAAATTAAAAAAGAAAAAAAAAAAAGAAATGAAAAAAAAAACCCATCAGATGAAGTACATTTATATGAGCTTCTCCTTCAATTTTACACAAAATTTCCATCTATCTGCTTCTTAATTTAGTAAATTTATCACTTTAATTAAGTGAGAATATAAACAATGCTCTCACCATTAAATTAACAAGTAGATCGTTACAGAGAAACCAAGCAATTACAATTTATCAAATGCTGGCTGCAGGTGTTTTCCTCGTTATAGTCTCTCTCTAGTGACATTTTATTTGTTCAGCTGATGTCAGTAACAGCACCTGCTCCTTAAATATATGCATGGTAAAGATTATTTAATTGTAATATGTATAAATTTTAATATTTTCGTGATAATTCAACTATTACACTGATGGCACGGTTTATTTGACACTGCAGGGTGTCAAATAAAGAATTTAAAACAAGCAATCCTTAGTTGAATAATTGAATAATATCAAAGCATAAATCTTGTAGCATCATATTTCTGTAATTCATATTATTTGTTTTATTGCTGTTTGCATAACAGTTTAAGTGTCAATTAAGTGTCATTTCTTTAGTAAAACATTTTTTTTTCAATTGTACCTAAATTCAATTACATCCTTTTTAAATATATTTACATGTTTCAATGATAGGAAATAATTCCAAATTATTCAATTCTATGCGAATATTAATTATTATTACTTTTCATAAAATAATTATTTAGTATATCCTTATAGCCTATGAACTAGTTTACCCATTGTTTCAAATATGCACAAAATCAATGTTGCATTCTTATTCCCTAGAAATTAAATCTCTTTTGATTGTTGTTTTCCTAGGGACAAATACCAAGAAATTGTGATTTTTATACACGCGTTTCTTGTCTAAACGAAAAGTTATATTAAAATTATCTGAAAGCAAAAGGTAACAATCAGGGGCACCCGGTGAGGCATTGTATTGGCGTAGCCATAAATAAATGAATGAACGAATGAATGAATAAATACATAAATTAATTGAATAAATAATTAATAAATGAATTAATAAATAAGTAATAAAGGAATGAATGAATGAATAAATAAATAAATAAATAGAAAAGTAAATAAATAAGGGTTGTAAAATATAAACATGTGTGCCAATTTCAAACGATTTATGTAATCTTGTCAATAATCCTTATTATTTTATAATATACTGTACCAAACAGAACGTACAGGGAAACGGAAATAGATATTTATTACATCCGTACTCTTGTTACGCACAGGTGTAACGATTATAGTAAAAGTTTGATAATACAGTTCATGGAGAATGTGATACGAAGCGTTCGTGTATGATTTCGCGACAGAGACAAGATATCTTAAGTCCCGTGCTTTACTGCACTCTAGCGGATAAAGCGTAAGTTATGCGCCAGAGAGATCTCGGCAATACCTTCTGCCATAAGAAGCCGTGTATAAGCAGACATCCTAGCATTTAACACAGGCGCTTATGAGAGTAGACGGAGCCGTTCTGGAAACGGCACCAAGCCACGGAAAACAATCAGGACAGAGCACTTGTGTTTAACGTGCCTATTCTCGCGAGGAAGCAGATACACAGAAACAATCTTTTTTGCGTAATTCCTATACACTTCTCTTTCTTTCGTTTTCATACATATGGTGCCATGGCACTGCGGCACTACTTCAGAAGCCGCCCCTGGCAACAATAATTCTGCATTGTTATGTATTATTTAGCTTTCAGAATATTCTACTTAATCATACCTGTAATTATTATTTAAGTCATTGTTAGCAATAACTAACATTTCACAATACAGAGCAACATTTTCTGCCGTGTACAACTATATCGGTGGAGGAGTAAGTACATAACGAGCCAGCTTTCAGCTACTCAATGTACTACCGCATCCACTTGCAAAATTATTGATATAGTGCAATCCATATAAAACCTGAACCATTTCAATAGGCCATAACCTTTGGACCAATAATAGGACACACTTGCAAATTTGGGAGAATATAACACAATTTGGAGCTTCTATTCCACTTATGTACATCTCAGAGAAAATGTTGGAAGTGTCCTCCACCAGCATCTATACATGTTTGCACTCGTATTGCCATATTCTCTGAAATGTTACGGAGATGATATCGAATTGAGAGAAGGTTATTTCCAGCAAGATGGAGCAACGTGCCATATATCTAATGACACCATAGAATTCTTTGATAATCGAATAATCTCAAAAGGTTTGTGGCTCCCCATATCCCCTGAACTAACCTCCCCGGAGTTTTTATTGTGTGGATATCTAAAAACAGTGTATGAGAATACGCCAAGGACAATTGATGTTCTCAAGGATACATTCGAAACGAAATAAATAATATGGGCGAGGATACTCTCTCTAAAACTTCAGAGAATATGGTGAGACAAGTGCAAACATGTATAGATGCTGATGGAGGACACTTCCAACATTTTCTCTGAGCAGTATATAGTGTAATGAGATCTACCAATTGTGTATTATATTCTCCCAAAGTTGCACGTGTGTCCTATTATTGCTTCAAAAGTTATGACCTATTGAAATGGTTAAGATTTATATGGATCGCACTATATTTTTGCAGATTCTCATCTGATCTTAAGTTTCCAGCGCTGGTGTGCATGTCTGCATTATATATACTTATTTGAGAGTCTGAAGAAAGTCTGATGGTTTCCTTTATTTGCTACAATTAAAACAATCCACTTTTGAGTTCGCTTCATTTTACAATCACTCAACAGTCTGCATGTTTTGCGCATTTCTATTTTGTGTTTGTTACACAAGTTGTTTATTAATACCCTCGTAATTTAACAATTTTTGAATTTTAGCTGTTTACATTATCAAATAGCTTTTAATATATCTGGGTGACTAATTTAATTTTTAAGTGATTCTCATACTACTGAATATTCCGTGTTCGTTTTCCGCAATGATATAAACCACTTATTAAGTATCGTGACAATTAACAGGTGTCAAATTAGATACCTTTCCAGTAGAGACTGATGTTCCACGCATGCTCTTATTTGGAATTATTACAGAGCTTGCATAAAGAGCTTTACACATTTTAGTTACTTTTAAACACTTATGTGCAACACTATGCGATATTTATCTATATTTTATATTTAAATTATTATCTGGAAAGTGATTTAACTAGTTGAAATTGTTTCAAAGCAATCTTATTTACTGATACACTCAAAAACTAGTATTTCCCATTATAAGGTTGGCAGCAATTCCGTTTAATGTATGTTTACTTAAATTCTTGGGGGTGACATTAAATTGTTTCTCCTATAAAGATTGCGATGTGGACAGAATTACTAAATGAACGATGACAGAATGGCAGATTGTATTATAAAGGTATGTTGCATGTGAGGTTAATTTGATGTTTTCCTGAAAGGCCCTCGGTGACAAAAGAGATAGCGCTAAGGGCCACCTTTCTTTTACTGCAGTTGGTGTTACTGGACGGGTAAGCGTTCACAATAAAAAGTTGGTCTTGGGGAAGAAAATCGATGTCACGTTTCAGCGGGGTGAGGCTCTTTCCATAGAAATGTGGCAAAGCAACTGTGTGCTCGCGGTCCTCATAGAATGATCAGAGCCATAAAGAAGGGACAAGAAAATCGCTTTCTCTGCCTTCTACAAGACAAGAGCTTTATGAGGACGTCACCCCAACAGTTAGAGAGGTTATGATGGGTGTTCTGCAACACCAGCTTCTGCCTTCCTTATTGTCTTTTGATCCTTCACAACGTTTTGTCTTGGAACTTACAATCTATTCTTTCTGGATTAAAATTCTGTGCATATTTGATATTCACACATTCGGTCTTTCATATGGGATCCTGATGATTTTTATGTCTACCACCCTTTCCATGTACTAATTTATTTTACTATTTCTATACTTTAATTCCTTTTCACTTTCTCTACTATATCCTAACAGTAAGTAGAGGAAGCATTGCATTACCCGGATATAGGGTAGCAGAATTAAAAAAAACCGATGGTCTAATAAACATCAAGCATGCTATTTAAGATGCGATAAAAATAATTAAAAACTGAAAGTTTATCTATATTGACAAGAATTAAAATTTGCTTCTGTAACAAGTCAAGTGAAAGCCACACATCAGAGTTCTGCTTTTTTAAGTTCTCAATTTCAGTAATGAAACTGTTTCTTCAGTCACGTCACGTATAATCCAAAAAGAAGAATAAGATTTAAAACGTTTCGCAAGATAGTTATTGTCAAGTGTATCAACTGAGTTGCTCTACTCACCCCTAAGCTCAGTTTACAAACTTCATACATATGCTGTACTTTTTATGCATAGAAATATATTTTTATAAATAAAATTTATTTTATATATTTTCTCACTGCACAGAAGCTAAAATGATCCACTCAAGGTTATATTTCTATACGGCCAGTTTCTGCATTCAGTTCGAGTTTGTCCCTCGTGCATCTCAAAGGTGAGTGTTTAATCAAGATATGCTTGTATGTAAATTGCTGTAGCTATCATTGTATTGTTTGTTACTAGTTATCTGAAATGCTTATCGAAAAATTCTCATTTGATGATAGTTACTATGTGCGATATGTATGCAAAACTGAAAACGCTAAGTTTATAGGAACAATCCTTGCACATTAGACGAGTTGAATGGAAATATCTTCCAAAGAATGCCAAGAATGCTTCAATGCAGAGTGACAACATTTTCAATACAACGGCCTTTAAAAGGTTGGTACAAGGTATGTGAATTTTAATGATTTTCGTGAGAAGCAACGCGGGAGTTTAGAATGGAACATATCCAGGATGATATATGTGATAGGAGCACGTAGTACGCGAATTGCGGCCCCACACTATAACGAAAACATAATAACACTTGGAAATAGCTTTCGGTTAATCTTATTTTCTAGCTATGAGCTCCAAATGAGGTACTAGAATTTCAGACAGAAAGATAGTCAATTGGATTAAGATTATACTGAACATTACAGCAACAAACGCCATAATTGTTTATGACTAACCCCAAACCTAAACTTTACTGTTGAATATTAAATATTAGTATATAAACAGTGTAGTCAAATAAAACATCAAAGAGAGACTTATGAAAAGGATCGCCAGAGAGTATAATTATCTCAAACATCTCTTCTCAAGGACAATGTAGTTTAAAAGCTAGTGACCTAGTTAAATAAATTTACTTAGGATTAGGAAAGATTGTAGCATAACGGATCGCTAGTTACTGGGACACAAGACTTAAGTCATAGTAAACCCCTATGTTTCCAAGGTGACCCTTAAGAAGAAGGGATGAGTTATAGGGCAACCAGATCGGGGTTCCTATTGACTCTGGAATGACACCAATACAGTCCCAAATTGGCCATCCTCAAGAAACGACTCATGCCTAAGAAAAGGTCACAACAAGGGTCTACAAGTCGGAAAAATTAATATACAGCGGATATTTTACCGTCCCACTGCAACGCACCAATCCCATCGCCCAGTCCTGGAACTATAATAATGGGAATACTGGATGTTGGACACAAAGTTAACGGTAGAGGATGAACCACTTCAACATTTCTTCTGACTAAAAGGTACATAAAGCTTCCAAGATCGATTGACCAGCCAGGCGGGAATTGAATTCAGATCCTTCCGAAATCTGGGCCCTTCAGTTTCCCTTAGAGCCACTTCGTTCAATTAAATTTAATTATATTAATAAGATATTCCTCAAAATAATAGTCGTCATTATCATAATACAAACAAGGTTTAGACCAGGAATGATCTGTTCCGACTCCAAAATAAAATTGTTCTATCCATCTTCTAGCAGACCTTCCTCGACTTCATTGTCCTCTGGGTCTGCGAATTAATGCTCTTTGGAGAATCCTTTATGTTCCATTCCGTAGAAATGGTTTTACAATTTTCCCCTCTACTCTCTATTTTGTCTGTAGTTTAAATATTCCAAACTGTTCTAGAATATCTGTATTCTTCTGGTTGTCTATTAAAGTATAGCCTGGACCAAACATCAGGAATTTCATTTCCGCAACTTCTGGACGTATTAAAGAGTATTTAGAGTCGAACAGACAGACCCGTATAATAGATCTGCTACAATTTTATGAAATTTCGATAGGGGTTCTTCGCGAACTTTCTTCGAAAAAGTTCTAATTGTTCCCCATATGTGTTGAAGTAAGTTTTCCATTTGTGTCATTTGTTTTAAAATTGCCAATGAAAACTCCTAAATATTTAAAACTGGTGCTGCGTGATTTAATTGATAATCGATTAATTCTTTATTTTAGATTAAAGATTTAAAAAATTAATCGATTAATTGAGTCGATTAAAACTAATCCATTAAAATAAATATTAATCAAAACTATTTTAGCCAAATTTGGCCCTCTTTGTTTTGATGTATTGCTTCCAACCTAAACAGCCTTTCCAACGCATCACGCTTTCACTAGACACGTAATGTTCTTTGAACGTTTAGATAATATAACACCTGATACCTAAAATAAATCACTCTGAACCCCGAGAGAGTCTAAATAACACTTCTGTTGTGAAATATTCTAAGAGCTACATAATTACATACAGATGCTGACAGAGAGGTTTCTTTCCTTACAGCTTGTGTGACAACATATCGTATACAACTGAATATTTATCGTTCGCTAGCATAAACTGAACTTTAAAACCTTGAACGAGCACTTTGCTTACGCAGCTATGGAAACAATAGCTGATCCCTCTTCTCAGGACTGGTGGTGGTGTAACTGCAGTAAGCCAGTAACATTTCTGAGTTAGTGAGAGTGAGTGAAAGTTTTGTGTTAAAAGGTGAAAATAAGTAAAAAGGTTATAAAAACAACTGCTTGCCAGTCTCACAAATCTTAGTAGATATTGATATAATACGTTACTAAATAATTACTTAAAAATATAGTAGATATAATTCAAAACATATATAAAGCATGTGCACTTGATGCCAACACAAATGTTGAATCTAAATATTTAAAAGTTTCATAAATAATGAAATACAGAGTATTAAAGTACTTTATCTATTCCTTGCACCTAACTTCTGAACAGACAGTATCTCGATTAATCGTTCAATTAATCGATTAAACTAACACGGTTAATCGATTAAAATTTTGATCCATCTATATTATGACTTGCTGTATTTTGGAGTTAATGAGTAATTATATTTTCTATGTGAGTAGGGTACCAGCCTATTGCGCAGTCCCTATCCCGAGGACCAGGAATTTGATTTTAGAGTCGTCCTCTTGTAATAGTAATGTTAAAAAGCAAACCCTCAGCTTTATCTGAAATGTCCCAAAGTCTTACAAAGGCCTTCAGCAAAGTTATTCAACGCCACTGACTCCTAAGTCCGATACTTCCTTTGTGTTGGTTTTCTGCTCCAATTTTCAGGGCTTTTCTTTTTCGTCTTTAATGCATGAGTTCCAAGTAGGGCAATTTCTCTCCCTAAATGACCGAGCCGAGGGTGAAGTTTAATATCACACTCTGTTTTCCTCTCTGCAGCAGCGGTGGTAGCAAACTCCACAAAAGAAGGCAAAAAAGATAATCACCGCTGTCTCTGTCATGGCTTCTGAGACATTAGAAAATGTTAACGCCGACCTGATAATACCTCCAAAAATGTACCCACCAAAAGAGAAAAGAAAAGAGGGCGAAGGACAGATTGCGCTGGTGTCTGCTTCTGAAAACGTTACTTTGTTCCTATTTGTAGGGCGACCCCCCCCCCCCCAAATGAAAGAAAACCCCTCTCAAGGGTATAAAAATCGTAACACACTATGAAATAAGAAAGCAAATTACAGTTATATATACAATAAGCATTTATAAGTAAAATAATGCAAGCCAAGCCAAAATAACTTCATTTGTTAAACAAATTGAGCCTTAGTGTTACTTTAAAAGCTGCACTTGCTACACTGGCAGGCATTTATATATCTGCTCCTACACAAATATATATATATATATATATATATATATATATATATATATATATATAAAACAGCTTATTATTGTATTTAATTTTTACTAATCCATTCAAACATTCAAGTTATTTCATTGCACACCTAGTTGTAGATACAAGAAAAAAATCTAATTAGTTAGCTCATATAAATTTGTCTTACTCAATCTGTTACAAAGTATTCTTGAAACGTTTATTTATTTGTTTATTTAGTTGTTTGTTTATTCGTTCGTTCGTTCCTTCCTTCCTTCATTCATTCAATCATCCATTCATATATTTGTACAAATGGCCTAATTACTCACATTCTAGTAATCGAGCGGGATGGCTTAGACGGTTTCGTCTGTGACCCGCATTCGGTTGGATTCCCTTGACCGACCTACCGGACCCGTGGGTTTTTTCTGGGGATTTTGCAGGTCTCTAGGCGAATGATGGGTACGCTAATTACATGTTCCGAATTTCCTGTCCCTCTATTTCTTCTCCATTATTTCACATCATCTCTCATCTGGTGGTCTCTTACAGGGTAAGAAGTGTCGGCAGGTGTCTCGACGGTGCAAGGCAAAATGGTATGCTCTGATGAAAATTACTTCCTCCTCCGGTAGGTCGGTTGGACCATTTCGGGACCAGCTGCTGGGCCTATTTCAATACTTACTCCTTACTCTCCTACATTCTAGTAGGAATAGAAAAATGCAATAGATTTAAGCGATGGTCATACCTTTTTAAAACTTTTTTTTCTCTTTGCATTAGCAGGTGGCAAGACGAAGAAAATAGCCCCAAATTTGTAAAGCATACATATTTTAATACTGAAACTGATGACAAGGAATATCTTCAAAACAGTTTTCTTTTCGTTTATGGACAACCACCTTTTTATATACCTAACAGATTTTGTCTAACTTATAGTTTATAGTTACAAAGTCATTCAAAATCTATCGAGCTTTAGAGATTGTTCCTAGAAAGTTAAAAAATTGATTTAATGTATGTCTTAAAATGTGATAGTTTGATAAATATATCCGACCAATTTTAAGAATGTCCTGCGCCGTGGCGCAGTGTGCTAAGGCCTCATGCCTTGGTTCCCTGCAACAGAATGCGGCCCTCTGGGGGTGCAGATTTTAGGTCCGGGGTGCCCACTCAGCATCACGAGAAAATTGAGGAGCTTGCGATAGGTAAGCGATCCTGGTCATAAAAGCCAACATTCCGGCTGGGGTATGCCGAGATGCTGACCACATCTTCTCCCTGTATTGGTTGGATGATCGCCCACCTCTACCTTGCGTATGCGGGCGTGAAGCCGCCAGTCGGTTTGGCAGGCCCTGGTCCGATATGGACTGTAGTGCCACGGGCTTAGCTTTAATTTTAAGAATATCAGCATTTTTTAGAAGTTTGTTGTGTAAAGAGTTGTTTGAAGTGGCCGATTTTTTAAATGGTCTTGTTACATACTTTGAGCATTCCAAACATGCATTTCAAGTTTATTGTTTACTGACTTTTAGTTTTTGAGTTACCTATTTTGCAGACACAAGGACACATACAGAGGCACACATACATACAATCACACACGCACCGTCTGCTATTTTTAATACAGGGAACCCGCAAACGTATATTCCGATGGGGGTGGGGATATTGATATCGAAATTATGCATGGAATGCAGTGCCCTTTCTACCTCCTATGTACGTAGCAGAGAAAATGTGAATATGTTTTTTGTAATTTTATTATGCTTGTAATGTGTACTTGTTTTTAAGAACAAGTTTAGAAGAGCTAATAGCTACTTAACTGATCTTTTGTAATGCAGATATGTTCGGCATTAAATGTTACAGTTCGTTTTCTAAATTCTATATTCTAAGGATATTTTATGCTTCAACATGCTCCGTAGTCCAACGCATATAATTTATTAGCTTGAATATTTACAAAACAGTTTCAGGAATTCTAGATCTAAAAATATGTTGTACCATTAAACTATTAAGTAGTTCAAATTAAATTAATAATTACTGACTTTGTGCCAATATAACATTTGCAATACTACTATTAAAACACTGTTATCCAAACTCTCTTAAGAGAGATTCTTCAGATAATATTTGACAGAGAAGTACGTTTGCGAAGAACTTGTAATACTCAGAGTTTTAATAACACTAACTATAAAATATTCCTCAACATTTACATAATTGTATTAAATTAAATTTAAGTATTAAGCATGATTCAGTTCAAAAATACTTATAGTCAGCTTCATCGCCATTATCTACATAGAGCATACAAAAGATAACATAAAATGTGTATGCTTTACCACCCTCTTTTAATTGATACGAGTATAGAGAGTAAAAACGATACTCCACATAAAGCAAAATTAGATACTATAATATATAATACGCTCTAGTTGATACCGAAATTAAGGGATTCAATGAATAAAGAATCGTAATGGATACATTTTGTATTTGTTAAAACACGTGCAGGTGCATCGGGTTGAGTCGTTTAACAAACGATACAGGAGAAAGAAGGTTCTTACCAGGGATTCTCAGTGGATAACACTTGACTTCGTTTCAAAAGGCATTGTTCGGACCCTTAATAATGGAATGGCCGAGACTAATAATCACAATGGACAAAATAGTCACAAAATGAATTTTGGTGTGAATAAAGAGAGGGCTTCGAGAGCTGAAAGACAAACACACAGCTGCAGTGCCCCAGAGAACCAGACCGTAGCTGGCGGCCCATTAAGACGGTCATCTGGTTCTGTCTTGGGCGAGGAAAGGGTATCTGTCGGTTCCTCCGTGAATATCTAATTAAGTATTATCACTTAATATGCATTTGACGTAGAGTAACTCTGAACAGTGATATATTGGTAACCCTTGGTCGGCAACTTCGAGTTTGATGTGATGATAAAAAGAAACAGTCATTAAACCAGTCTGAAACTTGCATTCCAGTGTCATTAGAACCAACCTTACTCCCATACATATCCACGCATAACTTTGACGGAACTCTTTCCTCTACCCTGAGAATAGGCCACACTGCTTCAAAATTTACAACGGCAGAGTAAGCTGCATCAAACTAGCGACCAATGCATGCAGCAACCTTTTTCAGTGTATACACTGAATTATGTGAAATTGAAATTGTAATTGATGTGAAAAGCAACTTGCATCATAGTTTAAGGTAAGGTGCGTTGCAAACTGATACAACCGCCTGTGTGGTAATAGAAAGGATACCTAAATATTTAACTGAAAAGTTATGCACATGATTCAGGTATTTAT
This sequence comes from Mantis religiosa, assembly GCA_030765055.1. Classification (NCBI taxonomy): domain Eukaryota; kingdom Metazoa; phylum Arthropoda; class Insecta; order Mantodea; family Mantidae; genus Mantis; species Mantis religiosa. Next base: position 80,432,936 of record CM060953.1, read on the forward strand.
TACATATATTTTAACATTATGTGATGCATATGTGGGTCACAAACTGAACGATATCCATCTTTTCTTATGCATATCAGTAAGCCAAGGCTGGCGTTTCTTTTTCTTGCACAACACGAAGTTCTTCCTGGCTACCATACTTGTGTATGTGAATGTTTGGATCTTGAGCCAGTCTTCCAAGGTATGTTCCACCTGCACTTAATTCTTTTATCACATTTCTCTCCAGCCTGGGTGTAAGTTCTCATGGTCTTCCAGAGGAATTCTTCGTTCCATAGTCCGTCCCAATGCGCAAATATGTGTTCACAATGGAAGATCTGTGAATTCTTCTTGCTATTTCTCTAGACTACAAATATTCCTTGTTATAAGAGATTATTTGCCCTTTCTCCTCACCTGATAACGCTGGCTGACATCCCATTTTCCTGAACGCTTCCTGCACTTTTACTCACGTCGAATACTGGTGTGCAGCAATGTAAACAGTCCACTCAATATACCTACGACCTCTAAGGCTACAAGTGGAATGAAATGGGCAGAGGTGGTACGAAGCATGATTGTATCATTTTGCAACAGTCAAATTCTCGTGGTTACTTTACTGTAAGGCAAAGGGGTGAAATGTTTTCGTTGATAATCATGAATAAGTACAGGCACATCAATTGTGTCGCATTAGATATATCTATATAAATTTATTAGGTACTACAGCTGAAAACCGCTACAGCTGAAAACCGGGATGGATGTGTCATTTTGCAACGCACCTTAATTGAAAATCCTTAATGCAGTTCTAATAATAACATTAAACCACGAAATCCTATTGCTACAGGTAAAATTGATCAAAAAACTGAATCGGCAATAGTGAATGGATAATAAAGGTACCTGGTTTCTAATTTATGTAAAATATTGACTATTAATTGCAGCTTCTATAAATAAATGAATGAAGATATTTGATAAATATGTATGAAGCTTTATGGCGCCACAGCCTGACCACTTTGCTCCAACTTCTACCCATATCAGGGGTAATGATTGGGAGGGTGGGACTGTTAACGCCCGAATAAGGTCTCCTTGATAGCCTACGTTGATACCGGAATTGGACACAGGCCTCTTGCTGTAAGCAGCTGCACTACCACCGCACAAAGAAGACAAATATATTAACTAAATATAACAGCACATAAATTTGTGATAATTAAAAGTAATTTTGTAATAATTCCCAAGTTTACTATCAGGCTGTCACAAACCGTTTATTATTATTTAATTCTGATAATTGTAAAACCCCTTGTGATTAATTTCCATATTTATTATAAAAGGGTTCTCTTAATAAGTCGACTGCCAACAGCGAACTCTATAGAAGATCTGTCTGGTCCATTCTTCACTAATTAATTGCTATTTTTAATTGGCACTCCATTGAGAGACTTATATACACATACACACAACGAAAACACTTGTATATTCTTTTTCATACTAGTTTACACCAGTACTTTTTCAGATTCTTGTATTTTCTACTGTTAATTAAACTTGTAAAATATCGCTTAACTGCTCCAACCATTGCAATGAAACGACACTGGAATATACAGAATGTAACAAAAAGTTCTAACGGTGTTTTGGTTTAGATCCCGATAACTGAAAAATATTTAAATATGTGGTTTAAAAACTGATATGGGCATGTTAAAATGAATAAGAAACGAAATGGTTAAAGTTCAGTACGTCATGAGATGACGCAATATGTAAGTGATATGATGTTAATGTTTTATAATTGGAAGTTTTAAAAATAAGATGTGATGTGTGACGTGGGCCAGTAAAAATTAAGTTTGATAGTGATGGTAATTTTGGTAAAACAGCTAGGAAAGAAAGCATCTTTTGTTTGATGGAGGAACATTTTGATGATCATAAAGACATTAGAACATTATATTTAATCTTTGGTGCTTGAGCTGGTATATTGGGAACGTCATTAAGTATTTTAATTCGAACTATTCTCACTAGATTTTTTACTTAAAAAAACAAACCAATTTAAGATCTCCTATAATTTAAAAGTTAACCCAATGACTTAAAAATTTCTTTAAATGTAATAAATTCAGTGTCGCGAAGGAGTAAAATAGTTGTAAAAGTGTTAATGCCAGTTTGCTGTTAATTTTAAGCAAAGTGTACAATACTATTGTCAAGTTTTATATGAAAATTTTTATAAATAATACGAATTAAATTGAACATCTTTACCTTTTAAAATAAAAAGAATTTATTCACATTGAATCTTATTTAGGAGATTTATCCTTTTCACTCCCGGCCACGTCTGAAAATTAAGAGTTCTCATAGCTCATACTGAAGCAGATCCGAAGGTTTTTATATACATCGATACATCTGAATGCCATATCTGAACCCAAGATTAGCAGCTCGTGGCTTCATCGTACCATCCAGGGGGGGGGGGGGGCTGAATACAACCCCAGGCACGACGCAGGGCCACATCAGGTGAGAATAACCTCGTTCCACATGATCACCGCAGATTTCAGGAATACCATTATTCCATCACATCGCCATTAATCCCGCTACAAGGTTATGCAAGCGTTTCAGTAAACATTTCTTGTGGATAGAGGATAAAACAATGTTATATGCACATAGGTCCAGAAATTGTTTATTTCTTTTAAAGCAGTTCTACAGTGGAACTCCATAAATCAATTCTCAATGACAGAACCGTTAGAAAACAGGAAACCACAGCACCTGTTTAAGATGGCCTCCATTAGCTCCAATGTATCCGTCAACATGCCGTCGCATGGGCTCCCTAATCGCTGAGTTAGATAGAAAATTTTGTTATCTGGCAGCCTTCCACAATATGAGCAGGAAGAATGTCGATATCTGGAACTGGAATTGCATAAAGAATAGATTTTAAATGTCTCCACAATTAAACAGCTATTTGGTTTAAATCAGTCAAGCGTGGAGGCCGCAGACTTGGTTCACCTCTTCCTATCTATCTACCAGGAAACTGGTATTAGGAAATCTACGGACAGAAAGCCTGAAACGTGGAGCAGCTCCATCGTGCATGAACTGAGTACTGTTGCCTAAGAAGCTCCATACAAATTAACGAGATATTAAAGCGAATGTTTACTACTGTACAATTACAGCACTGTTTAGTTGTTGGGTTATGGCCACAGGACAGCTATGTATCACATATCTCATCGAGTAAGGAGAGTTGTAGAAAAGGAGCTGTCGCATGGAAATATACAATTTCCAGACCTATATTCATTTTATCCTCTATATGCAAGAAAATAGTCCTGCGCCAGGGCGTAGCCGGCTAAGGCAGCATGCCTTGGTCCCTGGTCACGGAAAGCGGCCCGGATTCCATCCCACCCATGGGATGTGGATTTTCGGTCCCCGGTATAAGACCGGTGCCCACTCAGCATCGTGAGGAAAGCGAGTAGCTTACAATAGGTAAGCGGCCCTGGTCACGAAAATCAACTTTTCGGCTGGGGGATGCCGAGATGCTGACCACATCTTCTCCCCGTAACGGTTGGATGATCGCCCACCTCTGCCGTGCGTAAGTGGGCGTGAGGCCGGCAGTCGGGCTGGTAGGCCTTGACCCTCTTATGGCGGCATTTTAATCAGTGGTTTCAAGACTTAGATTTCAAGACTTAGATTTCAAGTACTAAGACGGTATTTCTGACAGCTCTCGTGAAAGTGTATGCTAAGCGTTTGGGTACATCGATAAAGGCTGCTTCTATTTTATTCAGTTAATTTTTACACTGTTAAAGAATTTTTTGTCACCTGAGTTCAGCATTCACAAGAAGTATTCAAAAGTGATGCGTTACAAGGGATTTGAAAGTAATCAAAGATCATTTAGAATTTTATCCAAAGCAGTAGAGGAATTAGAACAATTTTGTTAGACCATTATGGTACCCTATTAATACTTGAGAAATTGAAACATGAAAATTGGGTGAAAAGATAAGCAGTGTTCTCAACAAATTGTGTTTTTCACATCTACGTGAACAAATACCTCCTGAACTTACAGAGGAAAGTTCACGTCATCTTGTTAATGTTAGAAATAAAAAAGTCATGGACCTACTCCAAATCACTTGGGGAAAATCATCATAATTTACTGCAGATCTAATTATACTCAGTGAGAGGACGCATAATTGGAATTTCTGAATGTAAGTAAATTTACAAATCATGCATTTTAACTTCATATTTTATAGTTTAGTAAACATTTTACATATTTTAGCTGCATGGATGCAAGCATACTTCAACAGTTTTAGTACACATAAATCCGATGTGTGGTTATCGATTTGAAGCTAAGCAGTATACATGGGTAATGAAAGGAGAGCATTTAAAATGATTCTGCACATATATGCAACTAAACAATTAGTTGCAGACGAGAAAACTGAGCGTTTTGCCAATATCCTTCACCATTGGATAAAATCAGGTTTTGTTCTTTTCATATTAAAGTAAATTTATTTTACGATCTAATACAGGATACGAAGCTATGAAGTGGTGAAATCTCCTTTGCATATTTTCTTCGTAAGTACTTAAATTGCCCCAGCTTTATCATATTATTTTTCTGAAAGAGGGACGAGACGAAAAGGAGAGAGAGAGAGAGAGAGAGAGAGAGAGAGAGGAGAGAGAGAGAGAGAGAGAGAGAGAGAGAGAGAGAGAGAGAGAGAGAGAGAGAGAGAGAGAGAGAGAGAGAGAGAGAGAGAGAGAGAGAGAGAGAGAGAGAGAGAGAGAGAGAGAGAGAGAGAGAGAGAGAGAGAGAGAGAGAGAGAGAGAGAGAGAGAGAGAGAGAGAGAGAGAGAGAGAGAGAGAGAGAGAGAGAGAGAGAGAGAGAGAGAGAGAGAGGCTGGAGAAAATAAATGCTTGTGAAGATCATATATCCAACGTTCATCCCTCAGCTCATCAGAACATGATGACAGTCAAGGAACCCAAGGGCTTAACCCAAGTTTTATACCTTAGATCCAAGTGATCCCCAACGAAGCCATTAAATCGAGATGCTTTGCAGCATGCACAAGATAATGACAAACACACGCTGTCCCAGATTTCATGGCTAATTCATAGAGGAATCTCTATGGAGCATTTTGAGATAGGAACCACTTCTTGAAAAAATAAGCATATTTAAACGTTTCCGAGAAATATTCAAATTCAATTATAGAAAAACCACTAGTTTTGATCACAAAGATGAGCTTCCAGTTAGTTTCTAATTCATTTCTTTTTCTGCGAGAGCAAGTTTCTGTGACGAGATGAAACTGTTGCTTTCAGTACTATGTCCTGTTAACTTGGACAACACACTAATCTTGACCGCCTCGGAAGCGAGGTGGTAGAATTTCTGCCTTACGTTCAAGAGGTCCCGAGTTGGAATCTCGGTCAGGGTGAGTTACCTGGATAAGGTTTTTTTTTTCCCCAGGGTTTTCCCTTATCCTGAAAGACAAATGTCGGAGTAACTCTAAGCCCTATGGATCCTGGGCTCATTTGAGTATCATTTCACCCCTTCCATTCATCGTCCTATATGACTAAAACGTTGGAGGGCGTAAATAAAAAAAGGGGCAATGGAAAGAGAAATAATGATTTTCAGCTATTCCACTACCGGATCTCATACCCTGGATTCACGCCCTACTCATTTACCCGAGGAGGGGTTATTTACTATAAGATTCTAAATACCCATCATCACGTATGTTATGTAAGGAAGAGATGTAGCGAAAACCCTGTATTCAAATGTGGGTTTCTCCCTCTCAAAATTATGTGTAAATTACCATTTATTTAAATTAGAACTGAGAGATCCGGAACCATTTTTCAATACCAAGTGTCATGCCACAAGCTTATCCACTTTGGCTTCTAGCCACGGGATTGTATCCAGTAAAAGAGAGTGAAACAAATTAGTTCAAGTAGTATTTAGAGACAATTTCATTCAGTATGAGTCATTTTAAATGGTTCATAAGTATCCATTATTATGCTTTAGACCCGTTATATGTGAATGGAATGGAAATGGAAGGGTCTGGATTTGAGCAGAAATTTTTATTCAATGTTTATATAGAGACGTGCACTGCAATCTGGCCAAGTCTGTAAAGCTATACTTATGTGTAACAAATTGTTGGCTAGTTGCAGGTCCATTTTCTGTCTTCACAGCTAAAGATGAGAATAATTCCTTAATTGCTTCACATAGTGCCGTGGGTACAAGACCAAAGTAATTATAATTTAATATCTTACACACTGAGGGAAGAACCAATGGTCGGATATGGTACGGGCTAGCCGTCTGACTAAGGTTTTGTAACTGTCTGGAGTTGGAATGGCAAAATAGGTTTACGATAATTTATTCTAAAGTCCTGTCTACTTGTTGAACTGCAAGTTGGAAATTTAAAGAAGAGTCATTCACACATTAAGGAAGACTGGACCAACGAAGAAGAATACCGTATCCTAGTGCGCTGCAAATTTTACAAATTAGCCTAAAAAATAACAAGAATATGATTTGGGTAAGAAGAATAATAACCTCTCTTGATTATCCATCTTCCCCACAGTCTCGTAATATGACTGAGAGTGTGAATGTGTGCGTGATCTTATGATACAACCCAACGTTTACGAGTTAACACCATCGAAATGTTCCAAAGGAGAACGGCCACCGATAAGACCATTGCAGTTGAAGGCGAAGTATAAATGGGAATAGAAACATTCAAAGAAACACTCAAGCAAACCCACTTTAGCATAACACTTTAGGTAACTTCTGCAATTATAAACAAAAATGAACTCTTGTTTATTACACAAGCATACCACAAAATAAGTTATAGCCAAATTAAAATGGACAAATAATTCTTTTTCATGCTAAGTCCACTTCATAAAGTGAACTTGAAATGAGTTAACTCGTATAAAGAAATCAACATGGTTCAGAAAAATTACTACAATAAAATTACAAACTTCCAAGTAAGGCATCACAGGAAGTTATTTTAGGATCTGTGCTCTCTTTTACGAGCCAGAAAAACTATCTAATTCTCTCTGATTTATTCCAAGCGGAGTGAAGATAAAAAAATTGATGGTATCGAGGAAAAATAGGAATCATTTTTACATACCGTTTCAGATATATAAAGTTCTGAACTAGGAACCCAACTTTGGCGATAATGTAAAGTGTTCTTGTATCAAAACACAATTTCGGGTAACAAATTATGTTTTCATTAAAACCATGTAGTTGGATACTGTGTTTGCAAAATACTTATTTTTAGGCTCTTAAATGAAAGTACACGGAGTAGATAAAATCTCTGAAGAGTCAGTTACCTACCTAAGCTCTTTCAGATGTGCAGTTTAAAGCTCCATCTTTTAAACCTTCATCGTTGGCTATCGATTAGCTCTTCAAGATGATGTCTGATATGAATTATAAAGCAACTGAGAGCGCGCCGTCTGCGAGAATTATCGGCATTTCTCT